>CM070551.1:41435051-42635051 GCA_036346405.1 Phyllostachys edulis | reverse complement strand
GACAAGATGCAAGTCCTAGACATCTTTACAAAGATATAAGAGGTTACAAGGAGTCCAAAGAATTAATCAAAGTAGAATTAAGTGAAAACGAAATGGACTTTCTGTTTTTCAATCAGAAAAATCGGTCAAACCGACGTTCAATGGTCGGTACAACCGAAGTTCGGTTGAACCGTGCTCAAGATCCGGTTGTACCGATCGTCCTGACCAAGTTCTAGGTCAAACAAAAATTGGATATTTTTGATGGTTTTTCATGGAGTGAATCCATAGAATGATTGCGCAAGCATCATTAGACATCAAATATACAACTTTGCCCAGCTAGAAACCAGAAAATCACTCACATTTTTAACTTAACCTAAAATGATACCTAGGGTTTCAAATTTTGGTAAAACGAAGAAGAAAAAGAGTTTTACCTTGAGAATTGAAGGAGTGAAACCCTAAAGACGCAAGGAATCAACAGGAGTTGAAGAATCACCGAAGGATTAGTGGATTTTTTCGAGGGGATTTTGGGGTTCTTCGGGAGAGAGAGAGAGAGAGAGAGAGAGAAAGTGAAGCGGTGCGGTTTGGAAACGGTCGAACCGTCGTTGGGTTTAAGTCATGGGCAAAACAGTAACCGCAGGGAGTTATTGCCCTCTTTGAAACGGACGCGGTTGAACCGTCAACAAACTTTCGGTAGAATCAAGATTTCGGTTGAACCGCGGTTATAACGCCGGTTGTACTTAGTAAAAACGGTCGTATCACAAGATAACACGGTTGAACCGATTATCCCGGAGCTTCAAGGAATAGCTCGATTCACTTTGGAATTGAGATAATTTGCAAATGATCCTTAGTTTTGCACTCAAATAAATATCATTAAGGATCATTATGCATAGAATAAACTATTGTCTATATAAGAACATAATTTTTATGATCATAGCTATTTTTAATAAAAGGTTTGAAAAATACTTTCATAAAATAGTCAAATAACATCAAATAAAGCACAATGCATGAGGAGTTCAAACAACATTTGAATAGTCTATGACATTTAATTCATTCCTCAATTTGCAAAAGCGGCCCTCATCTAATGGCTTGGTGAAAATATCTGCTAATTGGTCTTCGGTTCTTATGTGGCTAATTTCAATATCTCCCTTGCTCACATGATCTCTCAAGAAATGGTGGCGAATATCTATATGCTTGGTTCTTGAGTGTTGAACAGGGTTATTAGCAATTTTTACGGCACTATCATTGTCACACAAAAGAGGCATTTAATCAAATTTAATTCCATAATCCATCAACGTTTGCCTCATCCATAGCAATTGAGCAGAACAACTTCCCGCGGAAACATATTCGGCTTCGGCGGTGGATAATGCGACGGAGTTTTGTTTCTTGGATGACCATGACACTAAAGATCTTCCTAAGAATTGACAACTACCCGAGGTGCTCTTTCTATCCACTTTACAACCCGCATAATCAGAATCGGCATAACCAATTAAATCAAATTTAGCACCTTTCGGGAACCAAAGGCCAATGCTAGAGGAATGCTTTAAATATCTTAGTATTCTTTTAACGACCATTAAATGACACTCTTTTGGAGTTGCTTGAAAACGTGCACACATGCAAACACTAAACATGATATCGGGCCTAGATGCGGTAAGATAAAGCAAGCTACCAATCATAGATCTATAAAGCATTAAATCTACCGATTTACCTCCCTCATTTTGATCAAGATGACCATTTGTAGCCATGGGAGTCTTTATGGGCTTTGCATCTTCCATGCCAAATCTTTTAAGTAAATCCTTCACGTACTTGACTTGACTTATGAAAGTCCCATCTTTGAGTTGCTTGATTTGAAGTCCAAGTAAATAGCTCAATTCTCCAATCATGGACATTTCAAATTCCCTAGACATCATATCACCAAACTCTTCGCAAAAATCTTGATTAGTAGACCCAAAAATGATATCATCAACATAAATTTGACATACAAAGAAATCATCATCTAAAACTTTAGTAAATAAAGTTGAATCAATTTTCCCAATTTTGAATCCTTTTGAGATTAGAAAATCTCTAAGACGTTCATACCATGCTCTAGGAGCTTGTTTAAGACCTAGAGCACCTTGGAGAGTTTATAGACATGATTTGGATTTTTAGGATCTTCAAAACCGAGAGGTTGTTCAACAAAGACAAGTTCGGATATTTTGCCATTTAGGAATGCACTTTTAACATCCATTTGAAATAGTTTAATATCAAAGCATGATGCAAAAGTAAGTAATATCCGAATTGACTTAAGTCTAGCTACGGGAGCGAAAGTTTCACCAAAATCCAAACCTTCAACTTGTGAATACCCTTCAGCGACCAATCTTGCTTTGTTTCGAACAACCAAACCATTCTCATCTTGCTTGTTCCTAAAGACCCATTTTGTACCAATAACATTGTGTTCCTTGGGTCGATCCATCAATGTCCAAACTTCGTTTCAGGTGAAGTTATTGTGTTCTTCATGCATAGCATTCACCCAATCCGGATCTTCAAGTGCTTCTTCTACATACTTTGGCTCAATAGAAGAGACGAAAGAGTAATGTTCACAAAAAAGAAGCAACACGAGATCAAGTTTGAACACCCTTACTTACATCACCCAATATTTGGTCTATTTGATGATCCTTAGTAATTGTATTGTGAATTCTTGGTGGTAGGTTGGATGGTTGATCATCTTCCTTATTGTCCTCTTCATCAATTTGTATTTGATTAGTGGAAGAGGTTGGAGGCTCAACTTGAGTGGAAGATGATGGATCATCTTCGGGCTTGATGTCACCTATTTGCATATACTCCATTGCTTTTCTCAAAGCTTCATTTCCTACATCATCCAAATTCTCATGCTCTTCTTGAGAGCCATTAGTTTTATCAAATTGCACATCGTGCCTTTCTTCAACTAAACCGGAGTTTTGGTTAAAGACACGATAAGCTTTGCTATTTGAAGAATAACCAAGCAAGAAACCAACATCACAACGACTTGCAAATTTTGAAAGACGAACACCCTTCTTCAAAATATAACACTTGCAACCAAAAACACGAAAATAAGAGATGTTCAGTTTTCTTCCTACAATAAGCTCATAGGAAGTCTTTTTCAAAAGACGGTGCAAATAAAGACGATTTATGGCATGACAAGCAGTGTTAATAGCTTCCGCCCAAAAACTATCAGAAGTATTATATTCATCAAGCATTGTCCTAGCCATTTCAATTAATGTACGATTTTTCCTTTCTACTACTCTATTTTGCTCTAGAGTGTAAGTTGTGGAAAGTTCGTGCTTTATTCCAAGTTCATCACAAAAGTCTTCAACTTTATTATACTTGAACTCGGAACCATTATCACTACGGATTTTCTTTATTTTGAAATCAAATTCATTTTGAGCCCTTTTTGCAAAACTTTTGAAAATTCCGGAGGTTTCACTTTTATCATCTAGGAAGAATACCCATGTATATCTAGAGTAATCATCCACAATGACTAAATAATAGCTATTACCCCCGATACTCTTATAGGTTGTTGGCCCAAACAAGTCCATATGTAAGAGTTCCAATGGTCTAGAGGTTGACATGATACTTTTGGAAGGATGAGAATTTGCGACTTGTTTACCGGCTTGACAAGCACTACAAAGTCTATTCTTCTCAAACTTCACATCTTTCAAGCCAACAACTAAATCATGTTTGAAAAGCCTTTTGAGTTGAATCATTCCAACATGAGCTAGCCTTCTATGCCAAAGCCAGCCCAATGAGGTTTTTGCCATTAAACAAGTTTTCAAACATGAATCACTTGAACTAAAGTTAACTAAGTAAAGATTGCCAAATCTAAAGCCTTTGAAAGCCAACGAGCTATCTTTTGCATTAGAGATGATTACACCTTCACTAGAGAAAGAACAAATTAGTCCAAGATCACATATCTGAGCAACGGATAACAAATTAAAATTTAATGATTCTACCAACGATACATTAGAAATGGAAAGGTCATTGGAGATAGCAATTTTACCTAATCCTATTACCTTTCCTTTGCTATTATCGCCAAATGTGATCTTGTCGATTCCCTTTCCATTCTCGAATGTGGTGAACATATTTCTATCACCGGTCATGTGTTGAGTGCATCCACTATCAAGCACCCAATGTTTTTCATCGGTTTTATAGTTCACCTACAAAATAAGAATCAAGTTCTTTTATGTACCCAAATTTGTTTGGATCCTTGGAGGTTAGTAACCAAGGATTTAGGCATCCAAATAGCATTTTTTTTAGCGCCTAAAATTGAAATACCAACAAAATGAGCAACTACTTTACCATCCTTAGTCTTTCTAAGCATATAGCATGAATCATATATACCAAGAGATGGAATCTTATCCTTAGGATAATTTTGTTGCACATGTCCTATTTCCCGACACTTGTGGCAATACTTACCATTTTGCCTCACAAATTTTGTGGGCTTGTTTGCCGGCTTCTTACCTTTCTCGGGCATATACCCAAGACCTTCCTTATTGAATGAGCACTTTTGCTCACTCAAAAGCTTGTCAAGAGTAGCCTTGCCCTTGAAGCACCGTTCCAAACTTTTGTTTAGTTTGGTCACTTGTTCCTTTAACTCATTGTTTTAAACAATAAGCTTTGCATCATTATGCTCAACATTATCATGATTAATATTAATACTAGAGCAACATGGCAAAGCAATAGGATCATTACAAGAAATGGATGCACTAGTTTTAGCAATTTCTATATTAGGCATATCATCAAGTATATTGCATGTAATTCCTATACTAGAACAAGACTTGCTTGAATATTCTTGGATAAGCAAGTCATGAGCTTCCTTTAGCCCCGCATAAGAATCATTTAGAAAAATATGTTCTCTACTTAAGATCTTATATTTTAACTTTTCTTTTCCAAGATATTCATTTAAGTCAACTAGCATATCCATTAATTTATCATAGGTTGGTTCATTATTATCAATGGATTTTACCTTATCTCCTTTAGCCATTAGGCAAGTGGGAGTGGAGAAAAGTGACGGTGCTTCCTTGATTGCAATGCAGACTAGTCCCTTCTTCTTGGGGGACTCATCGGAATCGGAATCGGAGTCGCTTGACTCATCATTTGAATCCCACTCTCCAATATGAGCTTCATGCTTGCCACTTTTGTGAAGCTTCTTGAAAAGCTTCTTCTTGCCGTTATACTCCTTCTTCTTGTAAGGCTTGTCCTTATCTTCCTTCTTTTCGGGACAATGAGAAGCAATGTGCCCCTTTTCTTCACAATTATAGCATCGAATGTTGTATAACGCTTCTTGTCACTTGATGATTGTCCCTTTTTGTACTTGTCGAAGTTGTAGCTACTATTAGGGCATCTCTTCATGACCCTCTTCATTCTTCTCACAAGAAGTGCATACTTCTCGTCGGAGTCTTCTTCTTCATCCTCATCAGCACTTGATTCCGCTTGGCCTTGAAAGCGGTAATTTTCTTCTTTGAGGATGATGTCTCCAAAAGCTCTTTTTTGTCCTTTTTGAACAACTCATTTGTGATGAGATTACCCAAAAGCTCCGTTGGTGTCATCCTTGGCAACTCGGGAGAGTTGAGGAATAGTGTCACCAATATCTCATACTTATCCGGAAGAGCCCTAAGCATCTTGCATACAATGTCAACAACAAGAAGGTTAGTTCTAAGGCCTTTGAGCTCATTCACAATGTTGTTAAGTCTTGAATACATCTCATTGATGTTTTCATGAGGTACATCTCATTGATGTTTTCATGAGGCAACATTATGAATGTCTCATATTTGATCCGAAGCCTATGCAATTTGGCTTCTTTTGACCGTGGATGTACCCTCATGGATTTCCGAGAGAGTTGTCCAAATAGCATGAGCATTTTCTAAGTTGCTTACTCTATTGAACTCATCCGCGTTCAAAGCACCAAAAAGAGCGTTCATAGCTTGAGCATTATGTGTATCTTGAACCGTGAGTTCTAGTGGATTAAGAGGCATAGCGTAACCCTCATTTACAATTCTCCAAATGCTTGGACTCATGGCCTTTAAATAAATTGACATTCTAATTTTCCAATAAGCATAATTTGAGCCATCAAATAGAGGAGCCCTACCTAAAGCCATTCCCTCACTAGCCATCCTTTTCTCTCTTAAACGGTTAAGTCTAGATCAATGAGAGACCAAGCTCTGATACCACTTGTAGGATCAAGGATAACCGACTAGAGGGGGGTGAATAGGAGGTTTTTAAACTTTTTAACTATTTAACAATTTAAGCCAATTAATAACTTAGTCTAAACAAGTTACACTTCTAGCTAGGCACTTTAATCACAATAATTAAGCTAGAAATATAAATACGGAAATGTAAAGACTAGGAGTGACCACAATGAGACAACGATGTTTTCTCGTGGTATCGAAGACTTGCCGGTCTTCACTAGTCCACGTTGAGGAAGCTTGACGACTCAAGCTGGCTCCACGAATTAAGGCTTCCCTCGATCACTATAGTTGTTCTTCCTCTGCTCCGGAGATGGTGAACATCAAACCACTCACAAACTTGCACCGGGCCTCTTCACAATCTTCTTGAAGAGATCACCGTGCCCCACCGCCAAGGCCGTCTAGGAGTTCGGCAAAACTCCAAGAGTAACAAACCAAGACCTTCGCTTGACGATGCTCAAGTGCAATAAGGATCAACTAGGATGTTTTGATGCACTTGAGTGAACTCAACTACCAAACAATGCACAAGACAATTTGGGTGTTGAGTGAATGCACTTGGTTCTTAAGGCTCTAAGGATGTTAAATATTCACTAGCAACCTGTCCAAAGGCAGTTGGGGGGGGGTATTTATAGCCCCCACCAACAATTATGACAATTGGGGACCAAATCCCCAACTTTCAGCCAGATTCGGTACTACCGGCATTAAGAGTCCGATTGAACTGCACTTGTGTCAGAAGTCCGTAATGGCTAGAACGGCGGCATTAATTACTCTGACATAGCCGTTGGAATTTGCCATCCGGTACAACCGCCAAGTAACTTGCGGTACAATCGCATCGCCCGGTTGAACCGCATTTAAGCGCGGTACAACCGATCGTAGGGTTTCCAAATCTGCTGAAACGACAAGCTCTCTGGAAAATATGAACCGCCTTATAAAAATCGGTACAACCGCAGCGCGGTTCAACCGTTCCTCATGTGCGGTTTAGCAGATCATCACAGAGAGCTCTAGGTCGAGATTACATTTGTTCTGGTTTTCTTGAACCGCCAACTAATTATCGGTTCAGCCGAAAGTCGGTGCAACCGATTCTTAGCGCGGTTCAACCGAAAACCAAAGAGAGGTTCTGAGCCAAAATGCATTGGTTCTGTTTTTATTCAACCACCAACTAATTATCGAACGATCAAGAATGCGATTGCACCGCCCAGAACCGGTCGTCTGCGCATTAGCGCCACGGATGAAACCTTCAAAATTCGGTACTACCGCCACGTAAACTTCGGTCATACCGCACATAACGGTATAACCGCAGTGATAACTGCGGTACTACCAATTTTAGACAAGAGTGCTCAAGGCTTTCTAATTCAATTTTAAGTATGAATTCAAATGCATGCATGATCCTAAATTGATCTATATGGCATAAGAACATGCTATCAAGCTACTAGTCATGATCCCTCTTAATAGTACGGCATTTAACCTATAATCCGGTCATCCAACCAACTCCTAAGACCGGTAAAACATAAAAAGGATCCTAGACTACTTGTACCTTGTCTTCAAGCCATGTAGATCTTCATGTTATTCTTTGGCATACATCTTTACGTCATTAATTTCACCAATGGGACTTAACCTTGTAAATACTCAATAAACATGTTAATCCCATATTCACATATTATCATTAATTACCAAAACAAATTTTAGGGGTCTAGATGCTTTCAGCGGCGTGTGGCGGGCGAGCTCAAGTCTTCAGTGGAAGCAGAACACCTTTCTCGCTAGTGCGTTCGCAAGCAACACCTTTCTTTGTTGTCGTGCGCATTGGCAAAGAACTAGGTGTCATGATTGAAGCGCAGAAGTGAGGAGAGTCATGATGCATGTACTTAACACGCATGGAAGAAGGTCAAAAATGAAATTTTAGAGCTAAGGGGCTATTTCAGGAATTACGGTACGCGAGAGACCAATAGTGTCCCAAATTCGAATTCAACTGCCCCTCCTTAGGGTATGTATAATAGTACAGACAACTGCTGTCTATAGTAACTCTCCATATCAGCTGTAGACAATAGTAAAGACAGCTTATACAATGGGTTGTGATGATACAGTCGGCCAAAAGATTGTAGACAACATACAATTTTTTTAATACTTTTCTTGATTCTGATGCTACAGTCGGCTACAGAATTATAGACAACTTTCATCCACATCAGCTTACATCCTATGTAACCCATTGTACATGACCTTATCTCTCCGTCCGTACCGCCACGTCCCGCGGCCCATACGGGTGGGCCCGCCTCTCCTCTCCCCGGTGGGTCGCGCTCCGTCCGTACCGCCACGTCCCGCGGCCCATACGGGTGGGCTCGCCTTTCCTCTCCCCGGTGGGTCGCGCCCGTAAAAGCCAAACCCCACGAGACCTTGCCTTCCCATCCTCTCCTCCCCTTCCCCACCACCACCACCACGACGTCGCCCGCCCGCCCGCCCGCCGCTGGGAGCCGAGACCGCGGGGGGACCGATTCCGGCCCGCCCCCGCATGCGCCAGCCGCAGCGCGCCGCCTCCTGAGCCCTGAATCCCCTCGCCGGAGCGGCGGAGCGCGAGCCCATGGATGAGTACCGGCCGCGCCGGTCGCCGGCGAGCGAGCGGTTCATCGGGATGTTCTCGTCGCCGTCGCCCTCTTCGTCCCCTACGGAGCCCTCGTTCGTCGCCGGGGACGAGTTCCACGAGGACGATTTCCTCTTTTCGGCCTCCCCCGCCGCCTCCTCGGACGCGCCGCCCGACGGGCCCAGGAGCCCGAGCCGGGTGCTGCAAGGCCACCTCGGCCTCCTCGCCGCGCTGCACGAGGGGGACAAGCGGCTCCTGGTCCGCCGCGGCGGCGCTGTCGGGGAGGGGAGCGACGGCCGCGGCCGCGGCCACCGCGGGACGCTGCTCCGGCGCAAGGCGACCATCGCGGCCGCGGCCTCGGCGTCCGCCACGGCGGCGTATGGAAGCTCGCTGTCACCCACCCAGTCGCCGACCTCCGCCGCGTGGGCCATCCCGGCGACCCCAAGGCCCAAGAACGCCGGGCCGGCCGCACCGTACCACCAGTCGGCTCCAGTGAAGGTCCCCGTCCGGCCGCCCCTGAAGCCGTCGATGGGCCGGTGGGACGAGCTCGACGGCGACGACGACCTCCGGCACGGGGACGCCACCATGCTGCCCCCGCACGAGATGGTCGCGCGCGCGTCCGCTGGTGGGGCCGGGCCGGCCGCACCGTTCTCCATGCTCGAGGGCGCCGGCCGAACGCTCAAGGGCCGGGACCTGCGGCGGGTGCGCGACGCCGTGCTCCGGCAAACCGGCTTCCTCGACTGAATTCGGCGAGGTGATGTGGCTCTGGCCTTTTGTTCAGCTCCGGATGCTCAGAGTCGTAGATTGGTTACATTAGGGTATAATTCTAGGGGGTTCTTGGTGTAGATCGAGAGACAAAACGAGTAGGTAAAGGTAACAAGTTGAGTTTTTTATGCAACTGCTATCAATTTTGGTTTCCTTGGAGGGGTGTGTGTGTGTGTGTGTGAGATATTACTGTAAGTTTCAACAGTAGTAAGAACTTGTATCCTGTGTTTGGGAGCTCGCTGTAATTCAGGGGGAAGAGCGATTTTTGTCAAGGTTGTTAGGTCTACCATGAAAATTGTCAGAGACCTATGCTTGTTTGCTCCTATGGAATTTATTCAGTTTTGTTTGTTCATCTCGTAACATCACCAAGTTACAGTTTGTGATGGAAAGGTGCAATTTACTGTGTGTTTGCTGCCTGATGTGCATTCTCTAATCCTGATGGGTATATTATGCTTATTCATATATGCCTACTTTCTAGATAATTGCAGACTTCATTGGGCCAACAATATGATCTCACACCATAGACTATAGAGAACTGCTTATGCTTTCAAATGTTATCAGATATGTATGTGGGTTTCTGTGCTGTCATCTGAATTGGAAGCAATGTATCACTATCAACTCATCCACCAAGTTCATGCTTTGTTCAAAAGCATTGTCGTTTATGTCCTGGGAAGGGCTTTGGTTGGTGGTTGCTGCTAGAATTCTCCAGGCATAAGCAATTGTAGGATTTGGTCTTGTTTTGCAAACTTATGTTAGTACATTCCATACTTGAATTTGTAATGTCTTTTAAAAGATTTACTAGTGTGGTGTTCACAATGACTGAGCTTAGTTTTAGTAATTTGGGTGCTCAAATGGCAGCCACCTTGTCTTATCGAACAAAAGGGATGAATACCAACTTGTTTGAATCATTCAATGCTGTTTCCTTTTTGTGTGAACGTCCTTCTGCTCTGCTGTATAACACACAATGCCGAAAGATGCTAGGTGCACACCTACCATAAGAACGCATAAGCTTCTTCAACGCTTTATGTGTTCTACTCCTACTTTCTGCTTAACTAAGCGTTTGTAGCATCTTCTACTGTAGCCTATTTCAGCGCCTTAAAAGACTGAGGCCTACGGCTGATGTAGATCAGCACTGCAATAATATGGAGTTATGAAATTTAGAAACTTGGGGTTGCCCTGAACCATAAAGTTCTTTTCTTTGATCTGATACATGCATCGCAGAGTTCAGAACTTCAATGCTTTCGGAAAGCTGAAACAAGTTGCTTTTGATCTAGGAGATTTGAGCAAATATGAAGATGATTATATTGATGCATGTTGTGCAATGTTTATCGTGTATCCGATGGCCTTTTGAATTCTGTTGAGCAATCCTTGTGTTTGCTGTTGGTGTTCAACACTATAGCAAAACAAAAGGATATGGGAGCTAGGCCCGATGCTTTATGTCTTTTTCAGATATAGCTACCGTGAATCACTTCATCCACTTTTAAATGCTCCTCTGCTGGGGAAAGTTGGTTTTGCTGCCCTTTTTTAGCTTAGATTTTGCTTTATTCCCTTGTGCTCCTCTTTTCCCTTGTCAATTCCGGATGTAGCGGCAGTGCTTTATGTTAAGAAACCGGGCTAGCCCTTGTTATCTATTCAGTAGCCTATATAAAAGGAAGACTCTAATCATCGTACTACAGTTTTACAGAAGAGAAATAAAGAGAAGTCAAAAGTTTCCTCATATTTTTGTGTTCAATCTACTATTCTGTTCTTGTATTCTTGCATTATTCTTACGATTCTAAGTTTGCCTGCGAGGTAATCGCTCGGACTGGACTCGCCAGCGACGGTTCTTCAACACGTTATCAGTACGATCGACTCTCTTCGGATCGAAAGGTAACCGTCGTAGCACGACGTTCGTAGATCGAATCGTTTTTTAGACTGCTTTCAATTCTGCAATTGTTGCTTTCTAGATTATTTTATCTTACAGTGCAAATCCGCTCTAATCTACCGCGAGCCGACTTGAAGTCGTCGGCACAATGTCGATCGGTAGATTGCATGAAAGAGTAGATGATGATTGCACTGTGGATTACAAATCCGTTCTAATCTATCGCGAGCTGACTTGAAGTCGCCGGCCATGCCGATCGGTGGATTGCATGAACAGTAATTGCGCATGAACAGTAACACACAAAAAATCCTTCGTGCATAGCGATCGGCCTGAAGTCGTTGGCCTGAAGCCGTGTCGGCTGCCCACTCCCATGTGCCGCCGGTTACCCAGTATCGCCAACGGAGCCGCGCCATTAGCGGCCAGAGCGATTGGCGAACCGGCCTCGCATGGGTTTCACACAATCGCCGCACAAGGCCCCATACGACCACCGCGCCACTAGTTGTGTATGACCACCGCGTTGGTCCCGTACGACCACCGTTGGTCCCATACGAACACAGCGCCGCTAATCGCGTACGACCACAGCACCGCTGGTTGTGTACGACCACCGCTTGTCCCGTACGACCACCCCCCGCCTGGTCCCAGACGACCACCGCTACTGCCTCAAGACAACCACGACGCCGCCGCCACGCGGGCCTCAGAATTATCACGACCGCGTGCGCGCATTACACACGCTGTTGTCGCCATCGTCGTCCACATGTTGGTTATTTCAGATGGAGCGCCCAAGACCACCAGAATAAGAACCGCCCACGCCTCCACACGCACTCTCATCGGCCGGACGCGTGCCACCAAGTCGCCGCGTTCTTACGGCCGCCTGCGCTAAAGCGCCGCCACTCGGGTGAATAGGGTGGGGTTTCTACCCTCGGCGCTCTTGAACGGTCAAGTAGGTTCTCAAGAATGGGTTGGATCAGCCCAAGGAATGGGCCGGAAACCTCTTTTGGATGAAAAAGAAAAAAAAGGGAAAGGGGAAGAAATCCCGATTTTGCAAGCCCTCAGAATTTCTGAAAATTGCGCAAAATTTTTCTCAGAATTGAAATTTATTGGTTTAGCCCCTAGAAATTGCAGAATTTACCGAAAATTCTTATTACAGCAGAAAAGGGCATCGGGAATTCAAATTTTGAATTGGTTTTTGCATTTGAAGCATGTTTAACTTTGTTATTATCATTTCTATGCAATTTATGTATTGTATTTACTGTTTTTGATTATATGTGATTGTTTATATTGCTTTTAATCACTGAAAATAGCAGTAAATCAAGAAAAATACATAGAAAAGTACGAGAACATTATGAAAATTTTTGCAACCATTTTACGCAAGTTACCAACAGTAATCTTATGAACTCTTTGCATGAATATGCAGAAGACTAGCATTATGAATCGGGAGTTCGAAGGGCTGGCATAGCATAGCCATAATTACTTGAATTGGGCATCAGATGTCGAGATCGTACTTGGAGCCAAGAAGCTCCGTGCTGCTATCGGACTTGGCACCTCGAAGGATGTCACTCCAACTGCTGAGGAAAATGATCAAGCACTTCATTTTCTCAAACACCACCTCTGCCTAACATTCAAGAATGGGTATATGGCGGAGAAGAATGCACTAGCTTTATGGACCGCACTGAAGAAGCGGTTCAAGAAGCTGAAGTACAATATTCTTCCTCGGGCAGAGCATGAATGGAATCGACTACGTTTTGTTGACTACAAGACCGTGGGGAGTATAATTCTGCTTTGCATAGAATTTGTACCAGTTTTAAGCTCTGTGGCAAGGTAATCACAGATGAGGAGAAGATTGAGAAAACCCTCCATACTTTTCACCCGAATGCGGTGCAATCCACACGCAACTATCATCAAGACGACTACAAGGAGTATGTCAAACCGATTGACATCATGCTAGTTGCGGAAGCTCAAGATGAGGTTCTAAGGAAGAACTACATCTCACAGCCATCTAGTAGCAAAGTTGATCATGAAGTCAATGCTAGCAGCTACAATGTGAGGAAGCCTCACTCGAAGGAAAGAGGCAAGAAGGGTAAGATCATGGGTCGCAAGACCAAGTAGAATACTCAAGCCAAGAAGGGCGAACAAAAGAAGCCCGATGAGAAGCCTTATAGCCAGCAGGACCAAAGTTGCTACAAATGTGGCACATGGGGACATTGGCCACGTGTTTACCATGAGCCGCAGCACGTGATTGTTGCCTTGAAGTCTAAGAAGAAGGGCAAAAGACAGCATGAGGCATACCTCGCCATTGCTGGCATAGAGGATCCGTAGTCATTGGTTGCACCCATGGATGTGGATAGCCCAACAGCAGCCCCCATCACCCTTTCTTTGGACATCGCAGTGGTTGCAGTCGTAGTTGCCGAAGAAGAGAAGATGGACATGGAGCAGATTCAGACAGAAGTTTCTTTATACTTCGCTGATTCGATCTAGTGCATGCATTGCACTTGGATTTTTATAGTTATTTGCAGTTTATGGTTGTGATAGAACTTTGAATTTTTGAATAATGGTTGTAAGCTTTAGAAGAGCAAAGTATTAGATTCTTATGATGAGTCCTGCAAGACTTTTTCCCATATTAATAATAGCAAGTTATGTTTTGTTTTCGAATATTTTATTTATGTGTGGATTGCTTCGTACCTCATATTAATAAATACATTATATATCAGAATGCGTCTTGCGCTATATGGAGGAAGTGTGCTTAGTAGATAGCGGCACAACAAATACCATCTTAAGAGATACGAAATTTTTTCAGTCGATCAGTAAGAATGCTGGTAGTCTTACGATAATTGCAGTAAGCGATACTTGTATAATAGGCTCAGGAAGTGTCACAATTATACTCCCGATGGGCACAACATTGGTCATTGAAGAAGCCTTGTTGTTTCCAGAATCGACTAGAACTCTCTTAAGCTTTAAGGATATTTGTGCTAATGGTCTCCACGTAGAGACTGAAAAATAGTATGGTAAAGAATACCTGCTCATCACAAAGCGTGAAGAAAATAGAAAAAGAGTATTAGAATGACTTCCTTCATATGAATTTGGGCTATACTACACTAACATTAAGGCACCTGCAGCCTATACTATCCTGAAAACCACTTTTAGAAGCTCTGAACCTTTTTTTTTGTCTCTAGCATGATAGATTAGGCCATCTCGGTCTTAGGATGATGAGAAATATAATTAATAATTCTCAGGGACATAATATCAATGTAAAGAATTTTTTGAATCAAGAAGATTTTGTATGCCCCGTATGTGCCACCTGAAAATTAATTACTAAATCTTCTGCTCTGAAAGTGAAGGATGAAATCTCTGTTTTCCTAGACCGTATCTAGAGAGACATTTGCGGTCCCATACAACCCCTATTAGGGCCATTCAGGTACTTTATAGTGCTCATCGATGCTTCCTCGAAATGGTCGTACGTATGTTTATTGTCTACAAGAAACCATGCTTTTGCAAAGCTGATCTCACAGATAATTAAAATTAAGAATAATTTCCCTGATCATCATGTGAAGTCCATCAAAATGGATAACGCCGGAGAATTTACTTCAAATGCATTTGATGATTATTGCATGGCAATAAGAATTACCGTTAAGCATTTCGTACAGCATGTCCACACCCAGAATGGACTAGCAGAGGCATTAATTAAACGAATTAAATTTATTGCCCGACCGCTTTTGCATAATTGTAATTTACCAACTACATGTTGGGGACACGTAGTCCTACACGCAGCAACTCTTATCAATTTTAGACCGTCGGCATATAACATCCATTCACATATGCAACTAGCACAAAGGTCAGCACCGAAAATCTCTCATCTTCGCAGGTTTGGTTGCAAGGTTTATGTACCTATACCACCACCGCAGCAAATTGCAATGAGACCTCTCTGAAAGTCTGGGATATACGTTGGTTATATGACAACATCCATAATCAGGTATATGGACCCTATGACTGGAGATTTGCATACAGCTCGCTTCGCTGATAGCATATTTGATGATGATAGTTTTCCGTCATTAGGGGGAGGAAATCAACCCCTTGATGAAAAATGTCGGAAAATAACGTGGTAAGCCACAGGAATCCATGCATATGACCCGCGCACTAGTGAAGCAAATAGAGAAGTCCAGAAGATAATTGATTTGTAAGCATTAGCGAATAAACTGCCTGACCACTTTAGTGATTTGAAGAGCGTGACCAAGTCGCATGTGCCTGCACGCAATGCACTAAAAAGGGTTGAAATACCAAAGAAAATTGAAGGTATCCCTAATCCCGTCCAGAGGCCTCAGAATAAAAGGACGAGAAATCCGGCCCCTCGAATCCCAAGTAACCGGGGACGCTTGACGAAAAAGGAAAAGAAGGACTTAACACAGCCGATCACTGAAGTTCTCTAGAACCAGGAGGGGAGCCAGTTGAGACTTAGCACCAGTATGGAACCTTCAGTAAAAGGCATACTGGATTTGAATATTCCCACGGAGGGAGACATCAGCATGGATGTGTACGCACACATCGGAGCTGAAAAACTAAAGGGACTTGCCCCCACAATTGGAAGCAGCGGTGAGCGAGTAGAAGCATTAGAAGAATCGTCCCATGAATAAATCGCTATAAATTATGTGACCACGGAAGAGTCTATGAATAGAACAACAGTCAATGTCGACATTTATTTTGCAAAAAAAATTGCCACGATCATCGATCTTGATCCAAAGCCTACATCGCTCACTGAATGTAAGAAAAGATTAGATTGGAAGAAGACAATAGAAGTATAATTATTATCTCTGAATAAAAGAGATGTGTTTGGGCCTGTAAGCCGCACGCCTCCCCATGTGCACCCTGTAGGGCATAAGTGGGTATTTGTTCGAAAGAAAAATGAAAATAATAAAGTTGTAAGATATAAAGCAAGGCTTGTTGCACAAGATTTCACTCAACGACCAGGAGTCGATTATGAAGAAACATATTCCCCAGTCATGGGCTGAACTACCTTTAGATATTTAATCTCAATGGCAGTAAACCTGAATTTAGAAATGAAATTGGTGGATGTGGTAGCTGCATACCTTTATGGAAACTTAGATTCGGACATTTATATGAAGGTACCTGAAGGTATCCCTTTCCCAAACCAAGACAGAGCAAATAGAAATTTGTAAAGTGTGCAACTCAGAAAGTCGCTGTATGGACTTAAGCAATCAGACATAATGTGGTATAATCGCTTAATTGACTTTCTCTGCAAGAACGGCTACACGAAGAATGTGGATTGTCCATGTGTATTAATACGACGATCTCATAATGGATTTTGTATAATCTCAGTGTATGTAGATTATCTGAATATCATCGGGACCCTGGAAGATATTAAGAAAGCAAACTTTTACCTGGAGTTAGAGTTCGAAATGAAAGATTTGGGAAAAACCAAATATTGCCTAGGCTTACAGCTTGAGCATGCCCCTGAAGGGATTTTCGTACATCAGTCAATGTACACTCAGAAAGTGTTAGAAATGTTCGGTTTTGAAAAGGCATACCCTTCAAAAGTGCCGATGGTCGGGAGATCCTTGCAGCAAGACAAGGACCCGTACAGACCTAAAGAAGAGGGGGGAAGAAGTCCTGGGACTGGAATTCCCATACTTGAGCGCAGTAGGAGCACTAATGTATTTAACAAACTATACTAGACCGGACATTGCATTTGTTGTGAACCTGCTAGCAAGGTATAGTACAGAACCTACCAAAAGGCATTGGCAGAGAATAAAAGACATCTTTCAATACCTCCAAAGAAGCAAAGATCTTGGACTGTTCTACAGAAAGAACCAATATATAACTATGACTGGCTATGTAGATGCCGGGTACCTGTCAGACCCGCATACAGCTAAGTCGCAAACAGACTATGTATTCCTATATGGTGGAACTGCAATTTCATGGAAATCATCTAAGCAAAGTCTGGTATCAACTTTGACGAACCACTCGGAAATCGTAGCGCTGTACAAGGCCTCACGAGAGTGTTATTGGTTTCGATGGATGATTCACCACATCTAGCAGTCGTGTGGATTGAATACCGCACAAATCTCCACTATTATCTATGAAGATAATGCAGCTTGTGTTACACAAGTGCAGATGGGTTATGTGAAGAGTCCTCTCACAAAGCATATCAACCCCAAGTTCTTCTATGCTCATGAATTACAAAAGATGGATAAAATTAAAGTACTACATACTAAGTTATGTGAAAATCTTGTAGATTTATTCACTAAGTCACTTCCAACGTCTAGCTTTGAAAGATGCATATGTGGAATTGGAATGATGAGACTTAGAGAAGCGCAGAATTCAGGGGGAGAACCTTCACGAACTCTTTATTAAAGCTTGATCACGAAGATCGAGTACCCAAAGAATAAATCCTGGAGATTGAATGAAATTGGGTGGATTGTACTCTTTTTCCCTTGATGAGTTTTTCCTAAAGTGTCTTGGCTAAAGTTTTTAATGATACAATTTGTACAACACAGCAGAACGTGTTTCATATACTCTTTCTCTAAATTTTTCCCACTGGATTTTTACGGAGTTTTGATGAGACATGAACATAACGGATGAGTGCTCAAGGGGGAGTGTTAAGAAACCGGATCTAGACCTTGCAGGTCTGGCCCACGATGAGCTTCTTATCTATCCAATAGCCTATATAAAGGGCGGGACCCTAACCATTGAACTACAGTTTTACAGAAGAGCAATTAAGAGAAATCAGAAGTCTCCTCATATCTCTGTGTTCAATCTACTATTCTGTTCTTGTATTCCTGCATTGTTCTTACGATTTTAAATTTGTCTACAAGGTAATCGCTCGGACTGGACTCGTCAAGGACGGTTCCCGACACTTTAGTCAATTGCTGGACCCTATTCAGCATGCCAATTCATGGATCAATACAATGGATCATATAATTGATCCAATTGAATTTGCTATGCCTTGCTGCGTGCCATTGTGTCTGTGGGGCTGCGCTGAGCATGAATTTACTGCCTGGTTCCTCCATTCAGTGAGAACTAACTGCACTGCATTACACATTTGCTTTCATCACAAGGATTTTATAATGTCTACCTGGAGAAATGGCAGCTGCTACCTCTGTTTGTTGCTAAGCTGCTTTACAAGATAATGAAACCTTGCTCAGAGCTACTGCCTACCGAAGTGCCAGAGGCTGGCTGCCTATTAAAACGGCTTAATTGTCAATTTCGCATCTGACATCTGGGTTCCTGCCTCAAAATACAAGTCCCGTCATAGGGTGGCAAACCGGCAATGGTTCAACCATTTCTCTTCATCTATACTATTCCTACTGCTTCTAGTCTGAACATTGGCCTCCATTTGATCACCATCAGCATTCGAAAGCGCGATTCGGCGCTAATTGAATATCAAAACTCTAGACCACTTTCAGAGCAGCTCAACTCAGTGGCTTACAAATTGGAGCTAGCCACAACTTGTTCATTTATCATGTTTCCCTGTAAACTCCGTTTTGTCCTTCAATTTTGACGAGTTGAGTGGTGGAGAGGTGCCGGTGAAGTGGCTGAAAAATTGGTTGGTCCTGTAAATGCTAGCAGCGGCTGCTGCTGCTGGCTGCCTGTTGCTCCCCTGGGACTTGGACAAATTAACTCAACGGAGCGAGCCAATGGCCACTTAACACCGCACTGCCTCCTTCCCCATCTCGCCCAAGCACAATAAAGCCGGTCCTATCCACCAATCTAACCTTGCCAGCATTAACTGAGTGGTCGTCGTCTTAGCTACCCTCCTCCAAGTACAAGTACAAGCCTACATCACAACCTCGTATAAATGTAGGTGGTGTGTGTGCATGTAACGCAGCGCCTGGTCCTGGATTCGCGTGCGCTAGCTGCTGCACCGGGCTAAAGTCTACTACAGCTTCCGGGATTGTGCAATTGCGCGTACGATGATCATGGCTGCTGCTCGTCGCCTCTCCTTCGCCGGAGCCCTCGTCCTCTGCCTCGCCGTCCCGGCGGTCCCGCAGATCGCCGCGGCGACGTCGTCCCAGACGCTCCGCGGCACGGTGACCTGCCTCGACTGCACCCCGCAGCGTAACCTCTCGGGTACGTGCGTGCGTGCGTGTGCCGCGCGCGCATTCATCTACGTACTTACGCCTTTGCAAGAACCTGCTCCTGACGAGGCATGCATGCGCGATCGTGCTAGGTGTGGTGGTGGCGGTGAAGTGCGCCAACGGCACGGCCCTGCGCGCCGCGGAGACTGACGGCCGGGGCCGGTTCGAGGTCGCCGTGCCGACGCCGGAGCCGGGCTCCGCTTCCGGCTCCCGGTGCGCCGCGAGAATCCTCGGCGGCCCGGAGCAGCTCTGCGCGCCGCGGAGGTTCGCCGCCTCGCGCGTCGTCGTCGCGGGGCGTAGCCGGCGGCCCGGCTCGTATGCTCTGGCCTCTCGGCTGGCCGTCTTCACACGGTGCGCTTCCCCTTCTACAACCGACGCCGCTGTTGCGACGACGACGACGGCCACCGCCGCCGCCGAGACGACTCTGGCAATGGCAAGGCTGCCGGGGATCGACTCGCCGCTGGACTACAACCTGGGACTGCCTCTCAGCCTCCTCTTCCCTTTCCTCCCAATCGTCAGCGGCGGCATTCCATGACTAAATAGTACTAGTAGTGTTGCGCTTGCATGCAGTACAGGGCTTCTTGCCCTCTGCTTAATAAGGCGTGGGATGATGATATCATGCTACGCACGTGCATTTTCTTCCGGTGTGATTTGAAGCTTGTGTTTTGTATTGGCGAATGATCAGTGTTTGCGCGTGCCTGCCTGAAAATAAACAATACAAGCATATTTTTTTTAACAAATAATGTATATAAAAATAGGAACGAGAGACACGAATTTTACGTTCAAAACACTTCCAGAAAAAACCACGGACGCATGAAGTCAACATCACTATACGAGCAGATGTTTACACTAAAGCTTTTCCACTTGCCTATAGACTACAATATATATTTATATTGCTACATGAAAGACTATGTGTAGGAGTAAAAATATGAGTTAGAGTGGAAACGAAATTCGTATCACACTCAAACTTAACAATCATCACCTTTAGTCAAATTCCCCCTGTAGTCAAAACAAAACGTGATCTCCTCGAAACAAATTAGCATGGCACCTTGTGCGCCGAACGTCCATATGACTACTGAAAGATACAAACTAAGTCTGAGTAAAGCTCAAACTTAGCGGTAGTAACTAGCTTTATCATCATATCAACTGGATTATTACGAGTACTTATCTTGCTAACTTTAATGCCACATTGAGCAACAACACCTCGAATGTAAGGATATATGATGTCAATGTGCCTCGTTCTCTTATGAAACATATGATCCTTCATAAAGCAAATAGCGTTTTGACCGTCGGGAATATTGTAGTGCAAAATATACTTCCACAAAGCTCAGTAAACAAATATCTTAGCCAATTGACTTCTTTGCAAGCTTCAGAAATAGCCATAAACTCGACTTCTATAGTGGACAAGGCAACAATAGCTTGTAGACCTGCTTTTCAATTATGGCACATCCTCCAACAGTAAACACATAACCAGTAAGATATCTTTTCTTATCCAAATCTTCAGGAAAATTTGAGTCCACACAACCAACAATTTCATCCTTAGTATTCCCCAAACTGTAAACAAGCATCAGATATGCCCCGCAAATATATGAAAATCTATTGAACTACTTTCCAATGCTCTTTGCCAAGATTAGCAATGTATCTACTAACAACACTAAATAATTGAGATAAATCGGGGCGAGAACATACAATGACATACATCAGTGAACCAATTGCACTCGCATATAGAACTCTAGACATGTACTCAGCTTTATCATCTAACTGTGGATATGACACTGAAGAAAGTTTGAAATATGCAGCTAATAGAGTATTCACCGGTTTGGCCTTATGCATATTGAAAACGACAAAGAACTTTATCAATATACCATTTCTGACTTAGGTACAATTTTCCAAATCGTCAATCTATGGTAATTTTCATACCAAGAATTTTCTTAGCTACACCGAGATCCTTCATCTCAAATTCGCATCAGGTTTATAACCAAGGAAAATACACTTAGTGGCTCTAGGCTCCAATTTACCATTGTTAATATGAGCATAAGCAGGATAGCCAAATATTCTTAAATTTGAATAATCTAGGGGAGAATCAAACCATACATCAATTGGAATCTTCTTATCAATTCTTAGGTTGGGTGACCAATTGAACAAATAACAAACAGTGGACGCGGCTTAAGTCCAATAACTCCTAGATAAGCCGGAGTTAGATAGCATGCAACATACCTTCTCCAAAATGGTTCTGTTAATACGTTCGGCCACACCATTTTGATGAGGAGTACCTGGGACAGTGCAATATCTCATAATGACATCTGATATGCATAAAGCTTCAAAATCTCTAGAACATAACTCCAAGTCATTATCAGTATGTAGCTTCTTGACATGCTTGCTAGTTTGCTTTTCAATCATAATCTTCCACTCCTTGAATGTCTTGAAGACATCTGATCTGTGTTTTATGAAATATGGTCAAACTCTTCTTGAATAATCATCAATGATGGTCAACAACCATCACCTCCAAGGGGTGGAACGCAGGATTCTCCCCACAAATTAGAGTGACTATAATCCAATATGCCTTTTGTAGAGTGAATTGTTCTGCTAAACTTCACCATCTTTTGCTTGCCAAAGACACAATGTTTACAAAACTTCAACTTGTTGATGCTTTGACCATCAAGGAGTTCTTTTTTGCATAACTCCATCATACCAATTGTGGGACCCACGGGTTATTTCCGTAAGACCGAGGCCTTCCCGGTCTTATGAAAATAACTCTGGGTCTCACGCAAATAAAATCCAACTTAACTCCATTTAAGTAGGAGTACCCGGCTAAACTTAAAGTAATGGACACCATGCATACCGCTCCTCTGCGGGTACTACACGATATCCGGTTCTCCAATAGCCCGAGCCCACACTTAAACAAGTTAAAAGGGATTTCAAAATAGCGGATATGTGTCTCGTGTTGGTTCCCAAGATCAGCGACCAATACGCACATACCCTAAACAACGTCAATCACAGTCACACAACATTCATACATTGATATATCAAGTAAATACGACAATACATAAGTCTACAACTATTACAAAAGCGGCCGACTAGCCAAATTCAAAATATTACATTAAGTAGCAGCGGAAGCAAAGTAAATAAACAAAAAGGTCCAGCAAGTGTGCCTAAAAACCCAAGACAACCAACTGGGAGCTAAAAACAACACTATTCTTTAGAGTCACCGAAATCGGCGCTAATGAACTGATCGAGTGAAACATCATCCTCATCTGAACAAGCAGCAACCGGGTTAAGTACAAAATGTACTCACAAGTCTTACACAAAATAAAAGTTATATATGCTAATGGATGTCCAAATAGTGGCTTTAGTGGCTTAGTTTGGCATAAACGCACGATTTTTCATTCCTACACTATCTAGCTTGAAATTGCCAATTTGTAAACATTTGTTTAGTAAAAGAAGTACATGTAACATAGATAGGTATATTTATCAAACAATACCAAAGTAGCAGCCCACTTTGATAAACTAAAGTGCATGAATACCCATTCATGTCGATACCAAGTTGTAACCCACATCAAATTTTATTTAGAGTCTAACGATGACGTCTCCCAAACCAAGTGGTCGTCCGTAACCGTAGACATGGCTATTTGAATAGATTAATCCCTGCCGGGGAATGCTACTTTACCCACATGACTCGACTAGCCCGTAAGCCTCCGAATAATAACACACTTCCTTAGGTATGTCAGCCGGAGAAAATCGAGATTCGATATTATTTAGCAAGAAAGCCCTATTGAGATGTCCCACTTGCGAGATGAACCCCAACTTAGTACAAGCTACTGATAGAGCTCACTAAGCGGGCTCACAAGTTGTGTTGGAGATACCGATACAATGTAAAGAAAGAAAAAGAGTGGTCCCATGCACATTATAGAAAATTGTACCGGATCCTACGAACAAATGATCAAACACAAATGTCCTCACACCACCTGTGACTTCACTCGATAAAACCCTCCCCTTACTTAACCGAACGGTACCCATATCCCACGTGTGGAAGTACGATAGTTACTTGGAATGACAGCCCATGGCTCGGTCCTTAACGGTCTGGACAAGACAACTGCAATACCCGAGTCTCGTGCACGAAGGCACCCACACTACCAACCACTTGTCCAGACCAAAAATCATTTGAAATAAACAAAGTTTAACTCGAGAACCAGATACAAAGATCTGGACAAAAACAAAGATACGAAATATTTTGTGTTTCCCACAATTGACTGGCTAACCATGTCAATCGATCTAGCACATCAACTAGACTTGCAATGGCTAAGCCCTCAACGTACTACACACACACACGTATGTGTGTGTGTGTGTGTCGGTGTTTTAGAACCGAACTTACTTAAATATTGTTTGATTCGAGGGTTCCTCCAGCTAGGCTCAAAAGCACACAGAGATAGAGATACGGGGATTTTTATGCAGGTTTGGACCTTCTCCTGGGAGAATAACAACCCTGCTCCTGTGTGTATGTATTGAGTATGCTGGATTACAAGATGGAGCCAAAGACTCAAGTATTGTGCTTCTGAGTCCCCCCTTTGTCCTGATGATTCCGCCTTTTATACAGTCCCTGAAGTGTATAGTTGTATCTCCAATATAAAGGCCTCCTTAATGTATCAGATCGTGGAGCTGTTGATGGAGATTATTGTGGGAGTAGTAACGTTCCCACGTTGCCAGGCAGTTATCACCATAACAGGGAGTTTAAATTGTGCTGTTATTCTAGAGAATAACAGCATAATTGATTGCTCATATCTTTGGATACGGTACAGAAGATTCCCTAATCGACTAGGCTCACATGTGATCATGGGTTAGTCGTAGAAGGACTTACGACTATAGGGTAGTCGTAGGAGGACTTACGACTACTAGGTGGTCGTAGAAGAACTTACGACCTCCAGCTTCTCCCTTATAACTATTAAGGGGTATACTCAAGAGTTATATGACGTCATTATTATCTATAATATGGATTATAGATAAATGATTAAATGAGGATTATTATATCCTCGTCATCTAGCCCCCCAGCTTCAAGCGAAAATAACTTACTTGAAAAAAGAGTTTGTAGATGATCTTACGGCCAGTAGTGGTCGTAGAACAGTTGTGGTCGAAAGAAAAACTCTTCGACTTGTGTTTCATTTGACCAGAAATTAACTTGGTCAAGAAAGTTGTAGAATAATCTTATGACTTACCTGGTGATCATAGAAGATCTTACGATCACTGAGTGGTCGCATCACTGAGGTCGGAACTAAAATCTTTCCGATCATTGTTGCATTTGACCAGAAAAATACTTGGTCAAGAAGGTAATTTCGCTTGAGGTGTAAAGACTGACCTGGTTTTCTTGAGTAGACAAATTTAAGAATCTTAATCGACTCCATACCTGTCAGTTGGAGCAGCTCCCGAAGCGGTGGCAGTCGTTGGGTCGCCACGTCTTTAACTCGAGTGTGCGGTTATAAATATTCACCGTAGGTGAGACTAAGGTCTTTTACCTTCCCCCAAATCGCTCATACTGTTCAAACTTTTGAGATCTCCGCCGTCGATCAAATCGAACTTCCTCCCGAAATCTTCCTAAATCCAAGTCTCCGATTCTTGAGAGGGATGGCCAGAGCCGCTTCCCAATGGGCCGAATCGGAGATGGACGCGACCAAGATCAAGGCTTTTGTCGTCACCGAGAAGATCTCGAAGAGGAATTTCGTGAAGTGGATCGAGGCTGCGGGGCAACATTGGCCATCAGGGGAGATTGGGAAAATTCCTGTCTTCCAGGCATTCTGTGAGTGTGGCCTTCGATTTCCTGCTCGTCCTTTCCTCACGCTCGTACTCGAACACTTTGGTGTGGAGTTAGTGAATCTTGTTCCCAACTCCATTACGATGTTGGGAGTATTCGTGTATTTGTGCGAGGCCTACCTGGTGATTCCGGTCGACTTAGAGTTGTTTCAGTACTTCTATGGAATGACCAGACTGTCCGGAGTCGCCAGTAGCTGCAGTCTGAAGATTCATGACGGGAAGTCGAATGAGTATATTCATATGTTTACCCGGTCATCGTGGCCGGGGTGGAAGAAGAGGTGGTTCTATTGGGAGATAACCAATGAGGACAACCTCTCCTTCGCCGGGAAGCCGGTCGAGAAGATCTCTTCCTGGGATTCGACTCCCAAGGATCTCGGTCGGATCACCCCCTTTATTCAAGCCATTGCAGACTTGAAGGAAGATGGTCTTACCGGATGGCACGTGGTGAAGGATTTCATCACGTGCCGCATAAGTCCTTTGAAGAAGAGGGCTCATTCGATGTGGAGATACTTTGGGCCGAAAGACCTGACCAGGGACTATGAGGAGGGTAAGTAAACTTCAAGCTTAGCTTTCTTTCTGTTAATTTTGAAATTGGCTTATTGAAAGTTTTCTTATCCTTGCAGACCTCTCACAAGAGAAGATTGACGCTAGCGTCAAGCTCATCTGTGAGAAAGCGCCAGCCCATGTGGTGGCACCTCCAATCCTGGCTGACCTATCCCCAGAGGACAAGGTGGAGCGTCTAAAGGTAATCTAGAATTGATTTCATCTTTACGACTTGGTAGTCAAAGAAGAACTTATGACTAGGTACTGGTCGTAGGAAGGCTTACGATCAGTTTCTAGTCGTAGAAAAGCTTACGATCAGGGGATTGTCGTAGAAAAGCTTACAACATGGTAATGGTCGTAGAAGAACTTACGACCTCTTTATAATATCTCTCTTTCTGATTTCTACAAAAAGTAGGCATGGAGAACCATCAGGACAACGAAGAAGTCAAACTGATGGTCGTTGGTGCGGCCGTAGAGCAGCTTGTTTCTCCCCCGGCCAAGAGACGTCGGCTCGTGCAAGTCGCTAACAAGGACGACGCAAGTTCGAGCTCTACTACTTCGTCTGCACCTTTTGCTAAATATGCGGTGGAAATAGCTGCTGCAGAGGAAGCAATTGCAGCAGGAGTAGCTGAAGTATTCAAACATAAAGCCCCCAAGACCAAGGTACCCTTCTACTACGACAATAAAACCTTCGCAGTTTCTACCTCTTGCAGCTTTATCAAGCGACTAGAAAAGGAGAACTAGAAGAGTTTCATGTCTTTTGTGAAAGAAACTGCTGCACCAAAGAAGCACTCGTGGTCGAGGTAGTCTTGCCTCGAGGTGGGTGGCTGGTCTCGACCATCCAGAGAGCGAAGAGGCTCAAGGAGTGATGATGCTCGTTCAAGACCAACGACCAGACGTGGTCGTGGCCGTTTCCCAACTCGAGTCTCGACCAGACGTGGTTGAGAAAAAGTCGAAGAGATCTTCCCTAGGGAAGGCTTCTTCTAAGTTCAAGATTAAGTCCGGCACTCGAAGGTATGTAAAGAGGCAAAATTGTAAGAACAATATTTACCTTTTGCTTTTTTATCACCTTATGTGCTTCCCTTTTTATGATCTTAGTTCGGCTCCTCTCACCATCAAGGATGTTCCTGCCGGGGAACCCACCGCTGTTTCTCTGGCAACCGGAGAAATAACAGTGGCCTTGTCCACCGTCCAAGTGGTGGAGGGTGTCATTGGTGCTAAAGCGCCTATGACCACAGGAATGGTCGCAGAGGTTGAAGCGAAGACAGCATCTGGTTCTGCAGAAGCATCAGGCCAGGGCGATGTATTGTCAGGCCATCGTGCCGGGAAGGAAGCCATCACAGATGTTCCTTCTGGTCCTCAAGGGGAAACTGGCATTATCAAATCAGAGGATGAAGAATATGCCAACTTCGCTTCTGAGTTCTTCGGACCGTCTTTCGCTGTGGGATCTTCTGCTCTTAGACCTCGTGCTCGTGTCCCTCACCCTAAAAATATTCCCGATGGAGGGGATGTTTTCGATGACACGCGTCTCGAAGAGGTGTGGTGGGACCGAGTCCGAGAGATTGATGAACTGAAGAACCCCACGAGGGTAGTGTCTTCGTTTACACGAACGACAATAAATGTAAGTACCTGTTGTTCGGTATTTGCACTCATATCTTTTCTTGCTTCTAACTGTCTTTCTTTATGTAGAAAGCGTTGGAGGAAATTGTCACTATTGTTGAATACAACAGACAACTTGTCCAACTGCGACAAGAAAAAGCGGAACTCTGCAAGCAGGCAGAGAGGTGGTAAGTAACTGCTTTTCGAAGTATTTTATGTTTCGACCACTTACACAGCACTTACGGGGATTGTCGTAGAAGATCTTACGACTAGGTACTGGCCGCAAGAAGGCTTGTGACTAGGGTATCGTCGTAGAAAGACTTACGACTAGATCTTGGTCATAGAAGAATTTACGACCGCTTGTTTTATGCTGACGTCTACCCTTTCCCTTTGTAGGTTCAAGAGCGACGAGAAGACCTTAGCTGATTCTCTCGACTATGAGGAAGCTGAGATGAAAAGTTAAGTGACAAGAATGAAGACCTCCTGAATAAGCTTCAGGAGGCAAACTCTGCAATCCAAAGGTTGCAGGGACGATTGAACGATAAGTGCTGAACTTAAGACCGTTTAGGACCTTCTTTTCTTTTTCCGACTTTCATTTCTTTTAAGAAAAAGACCAAGAGGTCCAAACGTGGGAGCAGCGCTACATAAAGGAAGCTGCCACTCACACTGAGGAAGTCAAGAAGTTAGATTCTCGACTAATTGGTAAGCAAATCTTTACCTGCGATTGATTGTAATTTCCTCTCGAGGTCATTTTATCTGATTGGTTTTATTCTTTTCAGAACAAGCAGTACAAATAAAACGACTTCGCGAGGCTTCGACTCGCAGTTAGGATGAAATGAAGTCTGTGAAGGGAAACCTCCAAGACAACGTTTCACTTGTGAACAATGTACTCGGCGGGCTTCATGCTGAGGGGATCACTCCTCGTGAAGACACGATATCTGCTCACTCGAGTGCCATTGGCGAACAAGTCGAAACTTTGCAGGAATTGGTGACTACTCTGAAGGCGAACCAATTCGAGTCGATAAAGGATGTGGTCAAAGAGGGAATAAGATTTGTTTTAGCAAAACTTAGAGCCCACGACCCGAATTTTTTAATGCAAACTGTTATAGACAACTTCGCATACTGGAGCGAAGCGAAGCAGTTAATGACGAAAATGCAGTCGATCACCGAGGTAGTCACGGAGGATATGCAAATAAGATCTCCTTCGCCAAAGTAGTCCGTACCAGAGTCCTGAGTCCTGTAAAGACAATTTTTTTTTGTTGATGTTGATATATAATCCTTCCTCATTCCTGAAAATCATCTCGCCGAGTAGTTAGTAACTCATAAGATAATGAATGGAAAAAAGAGTAAGACTAATTGAAATCAACTTAATAACTTTATCCTAGCCCTCGACTGTTTGCTTGGTTTATTTAGATAAACTAAGTAAATAGTGTGAATTGAGTTTTCTTAAAAAGAGAGGTTTAGCTAACTTGTAGTTTTTTTATCACGATTATCATGCACTGATCGAAAGAGTGTGAACGAATCCACACTAGGAAGTTCCTTCTAGTGGGTAGGACCACGTGCAGAGATGAAAGGCTTCGACTAGGTGATGTTGCCATCTCCGACCAGATTAATCAAATCAAGAACGGTCAACTTGAATTAGATAAACGTCTGGAGTTCCTTTTAAAAATTTGTTCAACTTATTCCAGTGCACTCAGTAGGTTTGCTCTGGTAGCAAGAGTTAGAAACAGAATGATGCTAGGAAGTTCCTTCTAGTGGGCAGGACCACGGGCAGAGAGGAAAGTCTTCGACTAGGTGTTGCAACTTCCTCCGACCAGTTAAAACGAAGCGAGTTTACCAAAAGTAGTCAAGCAAATTTGAAAAGTGTACTCTTCTTAATTTGTTTTCCAAAAGATGAATGAAGAAATAAACTAAGTACTAAGAGTCAGCTTGACATTATTTCGACCATGGTTTAAACCCAAGCTCTTTGTATTGGCAGCAAAAAGGGAGGAACGAGTCGACGCTAGGAAGTTCCTTCTAGTGGGCGGGACCATGTGCAGAGAGGAATGGCTTCGACTAGGTGATGTTACCATCCTTCCGACCAGTGTAAAGATAAACTGGATATTGGTCGTAGAATGTCTTACAACCAGTGTATTATCGTGGAAAATCTCACGGTTAGGAACTGGTCGTAGGCGGACCTTCGACTAGGGTATGGTAGAAAAGATTGTTAAAGCACTACTCTAAGTAAGACAATAAAGATAGAAAGAATCTGATGCTTTATTGCAGTGTTGGTCGATTACACATAGAATTTACGTAACTGGTCGATATTCCAAGAATTAGAGAGAATCCGGCCATCTTCCATTGCCAGTCGTACCGAACCTGGTCGTATAACTTCGACTACCGTGTAAGGACCTTCCCACTTGGGGAAAAGTTTATTCCGATTAGACTGGGATTGAACTTTCCTCAATACCAAGTCACCTATAGCAAGGTCATGAGGTTGGACCTTCGATCATAGTATTTGTGCAGGCTTGTTGGTAGGATTTGAATGGATTAAGGCTTGATTCTTCTTCTCTTCGAGCAGGTTAATGTATTGTGCTTCATTTGATGTTATTTGACTATTTTATGAAAGTATTTTTCAAATATTTTATTAAAGATAGCTATGATCATAAAAACTATGTTCTTATATAGATATTAGTTTATTCTATGCATAATGATCCTTAATGATATTTATTTGAGTGCAAAACTAAGGATCATTTGCAAATAATCTCAATCTCAAAGTGAATCCAGAGCTGTTCCTTGAAGCTCCAGGATGATCAGATCAATCGGCGTGTTATGCGCGGTACGACCGTTGTTCGGTACGACCGACGTTGTAACAACGGTTCAACCAAAGTGCGGTTCTACCGGAGGCCTTTTGGCGGTTCAACCGCGTCCGTTTCTGAGAAAGCAGTAACTCCCTGTGGTTAGTGTTTCACCCAAGGCTTAACTCCTCGCGACGGTTCAATCGTCCACGCACCGCACCAGTTGCGCTCGGCTTTTTCTCTCTCCAACACAAACGCCTCTCAAAACCTCCACTCCAATCCTCTAAAATCTTTGGTGGTTCTTCGTTTCTTTGATCTTTGCATCTCTAGGGTTCAACTCCTCCATTCCTTAAGGTAAAACCTCTTTTGATTCGAGTTTTTACCGCATTTGGAACCCTAGGTATCATTTTAGGTTAATTGAAAATGTGGATGATCTTTCAGTTTCTAGTTGGGCAAAATGATATGTTTGATGTCAAATGATGCTTGTGCATTCATTCCATGGATTCACTCCATGAAAAATCATCAAAAATCCAAATTTTTGCTAAAACCTAGAACTTGATCAGGATGATCGGTACAACCGGTTCTTGAGCGCGGTTCAACTGAAATGCGATTGTACCGGCCATATAACGGCGGTTTAGCCGATTTTTCTGACTGAAAAATAGAAAGTTCATTTCTCTTTCACTTAATTCTATGTTGATTAAATCTTTGGACTTCTTGTAACTTATCCTATCACTGTAGAGATGCCTAGGATGAGGGTAGCGACTCGAAAGTCGTATGGACCTCCAAGGGGGCAATCTTCACCTCAATCATCTACGGCTCCATCTCAACCCCCTCAATGAACGCGTCCTGCAGCTTCAACTCAACAAGCGAGATCAGTTCGGCAGAAAGTTGCGCATGGCAAGGGCAAAAGGCCGCCTTGAACTCAAGCTCAAGAAAGCGAAGAAGAAGAGAATTTTTCTGATTCTGATGCTGAGACTGAGTCAGATCAAGCAGGGACATTTGATGACTTGGGAGAGCCTCCAGAGCCTCCAACTGATTTGAGATTGATTACGCCAGATAAGTATGCTCTCAAGAGGCATGTAAATCAGTATACTTTCAAGTTAGATTGTGTTAATCCTAGATTTCACACTGTTTTCCAAGAACAAGTGTATGAGCAGCTTTATGAACACCACAGGAAGTTCGCAGATTATAGATGGATTAAGTGGTCTCACATAAACGCATTGGACAACTATAGTGGTGTTTATCAGTTATTTCATCGAGTAGGTCTTCATGACCTTGTTGCACTGAAGCAGAATTATGATGATGAGCTGATTAGGCAATTTATGCCACAGTGCATGTCTCTGCAGACTTGGAATCTTTTAGATGGATAACTGTTACCAGAAATCTGGAGAGCACTAAAGAGGAATTTGAACGGGTCTTAAGGGTTTAGTCTAGCTCTTGGGAGAAGATTTTTGAAAGCCCCGCCTTACTGCCTCCCACTTGGGCTGATTATTATGATTCCTCTGTCAGAACTTGGAACAGTTACTGGACTCAGACCCGAACCAAGCATGGTTAACAGGATTATAAACCATACCTTTTACCCCAAGAGTGGCAATTTTGATGCAATCAGGGGTCATGCTTGGAATATTATTGATCACATTATGAAAGGGATAAAATTTGATGTTGTGGATGTGATTCTCCAGGGCATAGTATCTTCCAAGAATGATAGGATTAAGAGGATTTACTATGCACCATACATCATGGCATTAATTACCAAGAAGATTGAGTATCGTGGTGGATTGGGTTCAGTCCATAAGTCTTACAAGCCTCGAGATGGTATTCCTCCGATCGCGATGGTGTTGAGATTGAAACCGATGAGGCTCCTCTCATTCTTCTTTGCTCTCCTATTGAAGGTGCTCTTGCACAAGTTCTTCAAAATCGCGGTGATTCTTAACACTTTGCAAGAGCGAAGGCACAACAAGATGAGACTTCATGACGAGCTACTTGAAATGGAGGCAACTTCAGAATGATTTCTTTGATGAGACTCATAACAGGATATACGCCATGTCGAGAGTATTTTTGACTTGGAGCGGCCGAGGACTCCTGGCGATACACTCGGCGTCCTCCTCCACCCTCTAGGGCCTCTGTTTCATCTGCTGTCCCTCCCTTGGCCCCTATTCATGCAGAATCTTGACTCGGCCGGTTTAAGCTCCTCCGGCACCTTTTGGCTCAGCATCTCAGGATTCGGCACCAGTTCCTCCTCCAGATCAGGCCACAGTTTCTCAGGACCTTGCTTCGTAGGACCCAGTTCCTCCTCCTCAGGACCCAGCTGTCTGACGTGTTTTTGGTACTTTGATGCCAAAGGGGGAGAAGTGAGAAGATGTGAGAAGGCATAGTTTTAGGGGGAGCAAGTCTTTTGCTATTGCTACTATTACCTTATATGGGCTTATATGTGTTTTGTAATTATATGTTGGACCTATTTGCTTGTAATAGCTTAAATCTATGCTTATGTTATAACTTGTTGGATGATGTTTATGCTTATTATCTTAAAATGCAATCTCAATTATTGTCATATCTTAATATTGATTTTTCCCTCAAGTTCATATATGCAAAAGAGACTCCGCCAAAAATTTCAAAATCTCCACATGTGCTTGCAAAATTGTCTATCATTTATATGCACATGTCTAGGGGGAGCTTTCTTTAAATTGGATTTAACAAGGAAATAATTCTCTAATATCTTTAAGCTTATTGCAAGAATTATTTTATTGTTAAGTCATCAAAAGAATATACACTCTTAGTATATTCAAAACAATCATTCTCTCACATATTAGGTGTGTTGTCATCAATTACCAAAAAGGGAGAGATTGAAAGCATCTAGGCCCCTAAAAATTGTTTTGGTAATTAATGATAATATGTGAATATGGGATTAACGTGTTTATTGAGTATTTACAAGGTTAAGTCCCATTGGTGAATTTGATGACGTAAAAGATGCATGCTAAAGGACCACATGAAGATCTACATGGCTTGAAGATAAGGTACAAGTAGTCTAGGATCCTTTTATATTTTACCGGTCTTAGGAGATTTGGTTGGAAGACCAGATTATAGGATAAATGCCGTACTATTAAGAGGGATCACGACTAGTAGCTTGATAGCATGTTCTTGTGTCATATGGATCAATTTAGGATCATGCATGCATTTGAATTTGAATTTGAAAGCTCTAAGTTCTTTTGTCGAAAATCGGTCGTACCGAAGTTCAACGGGTGGTTGTACCGATTATTGCGGTATGACCGCACTATACTTGGCGGTACTACCGGATTTTGATTGACTCTGCCAACTGAGTGCTAATGCGGTACGACCGGCTCTTGGAGCAGTACAACCGCATTACGGTAAATCCGATTTCTAGTTGGCGATTCAATAAAAACAGTACCAGTGTAATTTGGCTCAGGAGCTCTCTTGTTTTTCCGGTTGAACCGCGTTGAGAATTGGTTGTACCGATTTTCAGCTGAACCGATTCTTAAGTGGCGGTTTAAGAAAACCAGAACAGATGTAATTTCGACCCAGTGCTCTCTTTGATAATCGGTTGAACCGCATTTGTGAAACGGCTGAACCGCGCTGCGGTTGTACCGATTTTTCTAAGGCGGTTCATATTTTCTAGAGAGCATGTCGTTTCAGCAGATTTGGAAACCCTACGATCGGTTGAATTGTGCATCAATGCGGTTCAACCGGGCGATGCGGTTGAACCGAGATTTAGTTGGCGGTTGTACCGAACGGGAAAATCCAACGGCTATGTTAGAGTACTAAATGCCTCTGTTCTAGCCGTTACGGAGTTCTGACATAAGTCCGATTCAACCGCACCCTAGATGGCGGTTGTACCGAATCTCGCTGAAAGTTAGGGATTTGGTCCCCAACGGTCATAATTGTTGGTGGGTGCTATAAATACCCCCCCAACTGCCCTTGGACAGGCAGGAAGTGAACATTTAACATCCTTAAAGCCTTGAGAGCCAAGTGCATTCACTCAACACCTAAATTCTCTTGTGCATTCATTGTGAGGTAGTTGAGTCCATTCAAGTGCATCAAATCATTCTAGATTGAACCTATTGCACTTGAGCACCATCAAGCGAAGGCCGTGGTTTGTTACTCTTGGAGTTTTGTCGAACTCCTAGACGGCCTTGGCGGTGGAGCACGGTGATCTCTTCAAGAAGATTGTGAAGAGGCCCGGTGCAAGCTTGTGAGTGGTTTGGTGTTCACCATCTCCGGAGCGGAGGAAGAACAACCATAATGATCGAGGAAGGCTTAATTAGTGGAGGTGGCTTGAGTTGTCAAGCTTCCTCAGCGTGGACTAGTGAAGGCAAGCAAGTCTTCGATACCACGGAAAACATCATTGTCTCATTGTGGTTACTCCTAGTCTTTACATTTCCGCATTTATATTTCTAGCTTGTTTATTGTGGTTGAATTGCTTAGCTAGAAGTGTAACTTGTTTAGACTAAGTTATTAATTGGCTTAAATTGTTAAATAGTTAAAAAGTTTAAAAACCTCCTATTCAACCCCCTCTAGTCGGTTATCCTTGATCCTACAAGTGATATCAGAGCTTGGTCTCTCATTGATCTAGACTTAACCGTCTAAGAGATAAAAGGATGGCTAGTGAGGGAATGGCTTTAGGAAGGGCTCCTCTATTTGATGGCTCTAATTACGCTTATTGGAAAATTAGAAGGTCAATTTATTTAAAGGCCATGAGTCCAAGCATTTGGAGAATCGTAAATGACGGTTACACTATGCCTCTTAATCCTCTAGAACTCACGGATCAAGATACGCGTAATGCTCATTTAGATGCTCAAGCTATGAACGCTCTTTTTGGCGCTTTGAACGCGGATGAGTTCAATAGAGTGAGCAACTTGGAAAATGCTCATGCCATTTGGACAACTCTCTCAAAAATCCATGAGGGTACATCCACGGTCAAAGAAGCCAAATTGTATAGGCTTCGGATCAAATATGAGACATTCATAATGTTGCCTCATGAAAACATCAATGAGATGTATTCAAGACTTAATAATATTGTGAATGAGCTCAAAGGTCTTGGAACTAACCTTCTTGATGTTGACATTGTGCGCAAGATGCTTAGGGCTCTTCCGGACAAGTATGAGATATTGGTGACACTATTCCTCAACTCTCCTGAATTGCCAAGGATGACACCAACGGGGCTTTTGGGCAATCTCATCACAAATTAGTTGTTCAAGAAGGACAAAGAAGAGCTCATCATCCTCAAAGAAGAAAATTACCGCTTTCAAGGCCAAGGCGAAATCAAGTGATGATGAGGATGAAGAAGAAGACTCCGACGAGGAGTATGCACTTCTTGTAAGAAGAATGAAGATGGTCATGAAGAGACGCCCTAATAGAAGCTACAACTTCGAAAAGTACAAAAAGGGGCAATCATCAAGTGACAAGAAGTGTTATAGTAACATTCGATGCTATAATTGTGAAGAGAAGGGGCACATTGCTTCTCATTGTCCTGAAAAGAAGGAAGACAAGGACACGTCTTACAAGAAGAAGGAGTATAATGGCAAGAAGAAGCTTTTCAAGAAGCTTCACAAAGGTGGCAAGCATGAAGCCCACATTGGAGAGTGGGATTCAAATGATGAGTCAAGCGACTCCGATTCGATGAGGATGAGTCCTCCAAGAAGAAGGGACTAGTCGGCATTGCTATCAAGGAAGCTCCGTCGCTATTCTCCACTCCCACTTGCCTAATGGCTAAAGGAGATAAGGTAAAATCCATTGATAATAATGAACCAACTTATGATGAATTAATGGATATGCTAGTTGACTTAAATGAATATCTTGGAAAAGAAAAGTCAAAATATAAGGTCTTAAGTAGAGAGCATATTTCTCTAAAAGATTCTTATGCGGGGCTAAAAGAAGCTCATGACTTGCTTATCCAAGAATATTCAAGCAAGTCTTGTTCTAGTATAGGAATTACATGCGATATGCTTGATGATATGCCTAATATAGAAATTGCTAAAACTAGTGCACCCATTTCATGTAATAATCCTATTGCTTTGCCATGTTGCTCTAGTATTAATGTTAATCATGAGTACCCCTTGAGTACCCCTTAAGTGCCTCGTTTATAAAGGACTCCTTCGACCAAAGTATACATTTTGGCCTTTCGGGATAAACGATCTGCTTCAAGATCGTCGTCGGGTACAGAACCCATCTGAAGATACTCATAGATGGGATTCATCCAAGTATCCTCATATTCTAGAAAGGCTATCTCAATAGGAGATGTCTCCGGTGTCTCCACCAAAGACGGCTTCTGGAGTTGCCCTAAGAAGAATCCTTTTGGTACTTGTGATCGGGAAGAAGCTATCCGAACAAGCTGGCCTGCGAGGAAATTATCCTTTCGAGGGATGAATTGTACCTCGAAACCGAAAAAATATTTTTCAAGCTTACAAACCTCCGATAGGTACCGAGATATAGTTGGATTAGAGCATTGGTCCTCTTTTCCGACTTGATTCACGACTAGTTGAGAGTCTCCTCTCATGAGTAGTCGTCGAATCGTGAGTGCTTTCGCAGCTCGTATGCCAGCTAGCAAACCTTCGTATTCTGCCATATTGTTAGTGACCTGAAAGTTTAATTGTATGGCATACTTTATGGTCTCTCCGTTAGGAGATTCCGGGACCACTCCAGCCCCCGAGCCACTTAAAGTAAGTGACCTATCAAGTACATCGTCCACTAGTCGTGGGTATCGTACTAGGGATCCTAAATAGGTTCAGGATTTGTCTATTCGGCGACAAAGTCTGCCAAGATCTAGAATTTAATGGCCGTATGGGACACGAAATGGAGGTCGAACTCCCCAAGTTCTACTGACCATTTAGACACGCGTTCCGCTGCTTCCCTATTATGGAGGATCACTCCCAAGGGAAACTTAGACGACACAATTATTTTGTGCGCCTGAAAATAATACCGCAGTTTCCTCGAAGACATGAGGAGGGCATAGAGAAGTTTTTGGACCTGAGGTTAACGCTCCTTAGGCCTCAAGCACAAGTGGAGATCATCAGCGGGAGGTCTTCATCCTTCCCTCAGGTAGCAATAACTCTCCTAGAGACAGGACTGAGGACGCTCCCCGACGATCACACCCTACGACCACTCGTGGCAATGGCAAGGACACCTCCGGCGATGACCGGAGTCAATACTCTGATGAGCGTACGAGAAATTCTCAAGATCATCGCACTTCACTGGGGCAAGCTCAAGGATCAGGTATGGATGATTCTGAAACAATCCGACGGAAACGAGTTGTAACCCGGAGAAATTTGCCTAGGCGCACTCAATACCAGTCGAAAGAAGCTCAGGAACTTCAACATATCAACAATCTGCTCGAGAACCCATCGCGAGAACTTGCCCCAACACCTGGCTACGACCTCTTCGCTGAAGAGATTGCACGAAGGTTACGAAGCACGATGGACAAGCTCGAACGTCCTCGCCGACATCACTCTGGAAGTCGTAGCAGTACGACTCCATCAGCTTTCAGTCGTTCAAATAACTCACCGCATGGAGATCGACGCAAATTGCATCGTTCCCCAAACCAGAAAAATGTTTCTCGAACGCCTGATGATCAAAGGGCTCCCAGAAGAGGTGATCATTCACCACTCCGACCCAGAGGTTTGCAATAGCAGGCAAAATATGAGGAGTATTATCCTCGTAGGATCGAGACTTATCATAAGTCAGATTCACCAATTGCCGGGTATCGTCGAGTACGATCGCTTAGCGACGTCAACACCTCTTTCCTACAAAGGAGGCGTTACGACGTGATTACTGGATGTCGGGCATTCTCGCCTGACCTCGGAGCAGTTCACTGGCCGTCGCGGTTTCGACCAGGGAATATGGAGAAGTTTGATGGATCTCAAAATCCCATCGAGTTTCTCCAGATCTACACGACCGCTATCCGAGCAGCAGGAGAAGGAGAGCACGTCATGGCGAATTACCTTCCAACTGTGCTCGAAGGGTCCGCTCGATCGTGGTTGTTAAACCAACCACTCGAGTCGATCTACTCGTGGCAACACCTCTGCGACCTTCTACTTGCCAATTTCTAGGGCACCTACCAACGTCCCGGGAAGGAGGACGACCTGCACAGGATGAGACAGAACGACCACGAGACACTACGCTAATTCATCAGGCATTTTAGTCAGGTTCGCAACTCAATTCCTGAGGTTTCTGACTCATTTGTTATCAGAGCCTTCAAGCAGGGAGTCGGCAGCACAAGAATCACAAAGGACATCAGTTTGAACCCTCCGGCTACTGTCGTTGAACTCTTCGAGATGGCTGATCGGTACGCGACTGCTGATGAAGCAGTCGAGTGGACCAAAATCATCGATCGAGATGACCAGCACCCTCAAGAGGTTGGTAAAGGTGGCAAGAAGAAGGACAAAAAGGCCAAGAAATCTAAGAACAAGGCAAAAGGCCAAAAGCCTCAAGCCAATAGTTCTAAGGAGGTCCTGGCCGTAAGCGATAAGGAGCCACGAACTGCCAAGCAATACTCTGATCGAGGCAAAGGTAAGCACCCCGAATGGAAAAACGATAAGCCTAGGTGGTGTCCTTTCTATAAAAAGGAACGACATGACCTTCGCAACTGCTGAGTTTTCCAACGAAAACTCGAGGACTACTACAACAGCAAAGGGCCACTTCTTACCCTCGAAGAGGTAGGGCAAGCTAGTGGTCGTACACAGTCGGACGACAACGAGGAGATGTTGTTTCAAGATCCTGAGCACACCATCGAGCACATCTTTGGGGGATCGTCGGCATACGAATCAAAGCGACAGCTAAGGCGGTCGAATGCGAGGTAAACTCCATTGACCCTCCTCTTGTCAATAAATTGCCGAAGTGGTCGGAAGTCACCATCTCTTTCGAGAAGGTTGACTGCCCGATCCCTTCGACTCGACTAGGTCGCTTTCCGATCGTGGTCGAACCCACCATCAACAACTATCGAGTAAATCGAGTGTTGATTGATGGTGGTAATTCGTTGAACATTCTTTTCACGAATACCTTGGACGCGATGCAAGTACCCAGGGGCCAGGACCAAGGTAAGATTGGTAAGATACTCTTTTCATGGTATTGTACCGGGGTCTTCGGCCAAATCCATTGGTCAAGTTTCTCTTCCTTTAACATTTGGCTCACCAAGTAATTTCAAGACAGAGAAGATCTCCTTTGATGTGGTTGATTTCGATACGGCATATAACACCATACTCGGACGACCAGCTTTGGCAAAATTCTTAATGAAAACTCATTATGGGTATCAATGTCTTAAGATGCCAGGTCCCAAAGGAGTAATCACAATTCATTGTGATAAGAAGATGACGCATACCAGTGGCCGTCGGTCCCTCAAGATGGTTGGTCAGATACCAACTCGGGAAGAAAAAGGGCAGCCTTCGACCAAGAAGTCGAAGCCTAAAGCTGCACCTAAGCCGAACGACCACGTCGAGGAAGTTGCCCTGGATTAGGAGGAGCCCTCTAAGACTGTTCGCATCGGGGATACTTCCGACCCCAAGTAGGAAGACGCCATCATCGCTTTTCTCGGGCAAACGTAGATGTCTTGGCGTGGCAAGCATCAAGCACAGCCCAGAGTCCCTGTGGAAGTGATCGAGCACGAGCTAGCTATCTACCGACAAAGTACCCATAAAACAAAATTCTCGAGATTTGCCTCGATCGGCGAGATGCTATAAGGTCAGAATTGGACAAGCTACTTAAAGCAAGCTTTATAAGAGAAGTCGACCACCCAGAGTGGTTGGCCAATCCTGTAATGGCTAGGAAGTCTAACGGCAAGTGGCGAATGTGCGTAGACTTCACTGATCTTAATAAAGCTTGTCCAAAGGATGATTTCCCTTTACCTCGTATCTATCAGTTGGTTGACTCTATTGCTGATTGCGAAACATTAAGTTTTCTAGATGCATATTCTGGCTACCATCAGATTAATATATGTCTAGAAGATGAAGAAAAGACTGCGTTTATTACACCATTTGGTATATTTTGTTATGTCAAAAGGCCATTTGGTCTAAAAAATGCTAGCACTTCTTTTCAACGCTTGATGCAATCGACTTTTTCACCTTAGCTAGGCCGAAATTTGGAAGCCTATATTGACGATCTAGCCGTAAAAAGCATCAAACGGCTTGATCATGTTTCGGACTTGCAGGAGACATTCGACAACCTCAGAAAACATCGCCTGAAACTCAATCATGAGAAGTGTGTGTTTGGAGTCTCTTTGGAAAAATTGCTTGGATTCTTGGTCTCTGTACGAGGGATCAAAGCAAATCCCGAAAAGATAAAGGCCATTGTGCAGATGCACCCTCCAACCACGAAGAAAGAGGTCCAAAAACTCACAGGGTGTATGGTGGCTTTAAGTCGTTTCATCGCATGACTAGAAGAAAAAGGACTACCTTTCTTCAAACTTTTAAGGAAGCACAAGGGTTTCGAGTGGTCGGAAGAGGCAAACGCTGCCTTTGATGATGTCAAGAGATATCTTACGAGTGCTCCTGTTTTGGTTTCTCCGAAACCAGAAGAGACGCTCTTAATTTATCTAGCTGCCACGCCACAAGCAGTAAGCGCAGTACTAGTCGTAGAACGTGAAAACGTCCAATGACCAGTGTACTACGTAAGTGAAGTTTGTCGAATGACACCATCTGACGACTTGGAGCAAACCCCTCCAAGAAGGGGAATTCCGGGTTATAGTCGTCCCCGTCCGTAAGTGAGCTCTGTGTTGGGATGGTTGAATTCGCAGGAAGAGCATGTTTGATCGCATCCTTGGCTGGGCTAGTCGGAGAGATAGAACTACCAGGTGCTGATGAAAATCCGGAATTACGACTTCCAAGAGTTGTCGTGCCAGGTCGGACTGCCTCAGGTGGATTTGAACATTTGGAGGGAGAACCCTCGTCATGCTCTAAGCCTGCCTTGGGACAGTCCTTGATGTGGTCGGATTGACCCTTACTCTCTGAGAAAGCTGGTTCCTCATCTGGACGTATCGTTGCGAGGGATAAAGATCCCTCCTAAACTCCATCGGTGGTATGGTCTCCTGGAGAATGATCTCCGAAGGCGACATCACCATCGGATGATGCAATACTCGACTCATAGTCGAAACCGGCATCCATGTCGATATCTACACAATCGGCCAAGTCGAACCAGTTCTCCTCGTTCCACTCTCCTGCCATGAGAGCATGAGAGTTTGGAAAAGTCGAAGGAAAGTTGATGACTTGAGACTCCCCACGGACGGCGCCAACTATCGGTGTTTTAAAACCAAACTTACATAAAGATTGTTTGATTCGGGGACTCAGAAGCACAGTACTCGAGTCTTTAGCTCCATCTTGTAATCCAGCATAATCAATACATACACACAGGAGTAGGGTTGTTATTCTCCCAAGAGAAGGCTCGAACCTGTATAAAAATCCCCGTGTCTCTATCTCTGTGTGATTTTGAGCCTAAAGGAATCCTTGGATACGGTACAGAAGATTCCCTAGTCGACTAGGCCCACATGTCTGTGAGCCCTATTGATTAGGGATTGATCGTAGAAGGACTTACGACTATGGGGTAGTCGTAGAAGGACTTACGACTATGGGGTAGTCGTAGGAGGACTTACGACTACTAGGTGGTCGTAGAAGAACTTACGACCTCCAGCTTCTCCCTTATGACTATTAAGGGGTATACTCAAGAGTTATATGACGTCATTATTATCTATAATATAGATTATATATAAATGATTAAATGAGGATTGTTATATCATCGTCATATATATATATATATATATATAACATCACAAACATCTAACTTAAGCATATTCATAATGGAATTAGCAAAGATAACCAGCAAGAGTAGGACATAACTAACTACAACTCACAAATTAACGATATATCAAAATAGCATGCAAGCAAGTGTCATTGCACTTCAAAATAGTAACTTAACAAAAACTAGGAGCAATATGATGCAATTTTTTTTTCAAATGATGCTTGCTTTGCAGGAAATTGATTTGTTTGTTCTCGGTTGCGTAGTAGTTCATGTCCGACACTTCGGGTTCTAAGGAAAGACGACATCGTATAAACACCGAGAAAAGCCAAAAATTCAAATTGCTAAAAAATGCATGAAATTTCTACAGTAGCTAGATTATGATTTTAGGTGAAAGAATTATTTTATTTGGAGTTAGTATGTGAAAATTATAGCAGTTGGAAAATTAGCATTTGGGAAAATATTAAAAATCTAAGTTCGGTCACTGTTCATCTGAATTCCAACTTTTCGTGAAAATTTACAGAATAGTGATGGGGATAAAAATTACATGGTTAGCTAGGTAATAAAATCTTAGTGACTAAAAAAATTGGTTCATCTCATTTGGAGTTCATATGAATTTTCAAGTTTAAAGGTATTTTTAGTGTAAAAATAATTCTGTTTTGGATTTAATTCTAAAATCAAAACTTTCTATGATAGTAACATGTTCCAAAACTATTTCAAGTTAAAGTACATTAAAAATGGAAACCAACAAAATTAGTTTCACTCAATTTGGTGTTAATTTGTGTTAGTTATGAATTTGTGTGAAACCTACCCTCTTATCATCCATCATGGTGAAGTATTATTTACTTGTGTCATGACTAATGAATTTAGCCCCCTAGCCTTTGTATTTGATATGGTTTTTAGCTCACTGCTCCCTTTTAGGTCAATCTTTAATTCCTTAACAATTCTATTAAGAAGGATTAGCTTATTTAATTGGCTTACTAACCAATTTTTGTTGTCCAATTTGTTAAGTGGAGATTCACTATTTGATTTAGAATGACCATTCTCAATTCCTCTTTTTCAGATTAGTGTGCTCATTTAGATCAATCTCTAAAGACTATTTAGTCCAACCAAGCTTTTCCATTTACTTGTATTTGAACTGTAATTAGCCTACTTAGCCTACTGTCAATTCAAGTTTTCATCTTGATACTTGATACCCTCTCTGCCCATTCATCCTATTAGAGGAAAATTTCTGAGTAAGAGTGTTTGTTAACTAGGCCTTCTTACTAATTTAAATACTCATTTGTAAAGCAAAGCTTTGAGTGATCTAAAAGCTAAACACATCGCTTAGCACTAATCTTCCCTCTTCTGTTCATACAACCTACAAAAGAACATCTTTCTGACTAAAGTGCTACTAGCTAACTTCCTTCAAATTTCCAACTTTCAAATTTGCTAAATCATCTGAGTGTCCTAAATGACATTCACAATATCTGTTATCATAAGATAGATGGTTTTGCAAAAAGGGTTCCACCGACATTCCAAACTTTCTCATAATCATCTTCTCCACCCGGTCTAACAATTCACCCAAAGGTCTTTACTGCTTTGCCAACTAATCTTCAAACTAAATCAAATATCCAGTTGTTAATCATATTTAATCATGCAACAATAGAAAATATGTCATGCTTTTGACGAGTATGCAACATAGACCACTAATTATCATAAACGCAGTAACACAATTTGACACTAAAGATTTTTACTGCGGCACTAGGCATGTGAACCGCCACCAGGCGTCGTCTTCTCGGCTCCGCGTCCACGTCCACCGTAGTCGTTGCCGATCCCGCGTCCACTCGGCCTCTCGTCCATGTCCGCCATCCCAGTGCCGCAGTATGCATTGCCATCACATGCATGCGCCGCGAATCGCCACTCCATCCTCTGTCGCTGCTCTTATATGGCTCGGTCGGGCCTTGGCGTTCACGTCTCCGGCCGCACAGAGCTACTGCTCCGCGTGCATGCGTGTGCCGCTGTCGCGCCGCTACAGCGCTCAACCGAGCCGCGCCATGCACGCTGGTCGTGCCGTGCCGTGCGCTCCTCCTTGCCTTGGTGCCGCACACACCACGCCGCACCTCGGGCTGCTGTGGCCGCGCCACCACCGGCCAATGCCCCAACATGGTGAAGGCAACATCGCCTCAACGCTGACGCACCGCTGGTGCATGGAGCTGCTGCCGCCTTGCTTCGGACACGCCGTCATGTGCTGCTGCAGCACCTCATCTTCTCCACACTCTCGATGCCAGCGTCGCCGGCTTCTTTGCCTCGGCGCTTCATCAGAGCTCCACCGGTCGTGCCAGCCAATGCAAGGTCTTCTTTGCTGGAGTCGCTCCACTTCGATCACATGCCAACACTGCCTCCTCTCTGCAGCAAGCAATCCACCACCACTGCTCCTCTCTTCTTACAAAATGCTTAAACGAACTCGCATGCGAAAACAAATTGCATGAATGGGATGCTTGAGTGACGGGGAACGTGTAGGTATGACATGCATGGCTTGGTTTTCAGTTTTTGACTTGGATTATGAGGAGAGAAGTGTGAGAGATGAGCTCAAGGAGGGAGAAGAAATGGTTGGGCAGTGAGTGGTTCGGCTGGGGCAGCAAAAAGGCAATGAGTGAATTGGGCAGTGGGGCTTCAACTGGGAGCAAAGAAAATGGGATGGATGGGGCTCGGCTGGCACAAGAAATGGCAGGGTGGTTGAAGATGTGTGTGCTGAGAGAGAGAATAAAATAATTGGCTGTGGGGACAAAATGGATGGGAGTGCTATGTTGGGTAAAGAAAAAAATGGCAGTGAGGTGATTGGAAATGGCAGTGTGGGGACTTTGACTGATGGGGGAAAAATAATTAGAGGTGAGGAGTGGGTAGGGAGAGAAAATGGGAGAGATGACAGGGAAAAGATTGAACACGTAGTTATTTCGTGTGCGGTTGGTCGAACTGGAAAATAAAACAATGATACTAATGCATGCAAGATGACATAATTTTCGTGATACATGCGAAAACAAGAAACCAAAATAATTAAATATAAATGCAATCTTCCAAACCATTCGATTTAATATTGATTATTATTACTTGATGTGAGAGGAATTGCAAAACATGATGTAATTAATTCCTCAATTTATATTTAGAATAATTATGCTGAGATTATATTTTTAATTATCAACTTTCAATTCCATTTGTTTTATTTATCTATTAGGTTTGTGTTTTAAATTCAACTTCAAAATTTTAACATGCAAATAAAATAGGGAACGAAATAACCTCCAAAATTTCCAGAAAAATTTCAAGCAAGCATATCGGAGAAGGTCGAATCCAACTAAAATATTCCCACACTTGAAACCTTTTTAGCTTTGCCCAACTTCAAATTGAGCTTTTGAATTGGAGAAGGAGTATTGGATTTTTATGTTTAAATTCTAGTCTTCAAAAATCAAAGGATTTTCAACATATGGTTTACACTCCACCCTGAACTAAGCTTCAAGATCTTGACAAAATTTTATTTTGTTTTAGAAAATTCATTTCTAGGGTTTGGAAAACCGGGTTTTAACACATTTTCTTTGCAACAAAAAGTTTTTAAAAAGTCCAAAATTTCACAAATGCACATTAGATGTTTAACTAATGCAACTTATGAATTTTGGGCTATTACACCAATTTCACTCATATGCTCCAGACCCATATGCCAAAGATTAGTAGCATCAGAATCCAATGATTTATTTAAGGTAACAACAGCATTACCTGAAATTGTAGTACCTTGTAAATGATATAAGTTGACAGCTTTCATATCATCTTTCATCACAACAAGGGAGCCTTTGGAGATCTTCAGAACTCTACCTCCATCTGAATATTTGTACCCTTTAGCATCAAGAGTACTCAACGATATAATACTTCTATTCAAACCTGGAATGTGTCGAACATCCGACAAAGTTCTGATGGTGCCATCAAACAACTTGATCTAGATAGAAGCAATGCCTATAATCTTGCATGGTGAATTATCACCCATCAACACTGAACCACTTTGCGTAGCTTCATAATTCACGAACCAATCTCAGTACCGACTTATGTAGAAAGTGCAGACTGTACCAAGAACCCACTCATAATTGGTTTTAGAATTACCAGCAAAGACAATGAGAACATCTCTATCATAATCTTGCTTAGTAACAATGGTGGCTTTAGCATCATCCTCTTGTTGATCCTTCTTGAAATTGTTATTTTCTTTCTCCCTTTTCTTTACCCACCAGCACTCAGATATGTTTTGTCCATCTTTCTTGCAATAATTGCATGACTTGTACCTGCCACTGGATTTCGATCCGACTTTGTAATTTCTGCTTGTGCTTTTGCATCTTGAATCATCGTTTGAACTCCTCTCCTGTTGTCTGCCACAGACAGCCTGCATGCGAATTTGAACTTTTGTTCGGAACCATAAGTTTTATCTTTTTCTTCGCATGCAATGCTTCATATACTTCATTAAGTTTAAGAGTATCTCGGATATATAGAATAGTATCTCTAAATGTAGAGTATGAACTAGGCAACGAGCATAAAAGAATAAGACACAAATCTTCATCATCATATTTTACCTCCATAAACTCGAGATCTGAGACTACTTCTTTAAACGTTGTCAGGTGGTTCAATAATGACCCACCTTCCGCTATCTTGTGCGAATAAAGCTTCTACTTCAAATGCATCTTACTTGTTAGATCTTTAGTCATGCAAATCTGCTTCACTTTCAACCATAATGCAGTGACAATCTTCTCTATCAAAACTCACTACATAATATTATTTGATAGATAAAGATGAATATAAGACAACATCTTACGATCTTTTCTTTGCTTCTCCTCAAGTGACCATACAACAGGCATCTTGTCGATCCATAATAAAGCGTAATCCAAATCGAGTTGTGTAAGAACAACTCGTATCTTGACTTGCCTTAGAGAAAACCTTGTGTCTCGATCCAGTAGCGAAATATCATACTTCAATATCGCCATGCGAAAGAAACCGTAGTTTTGCTGATACAATACTGTGTGAATGTAGCAATTCTTGTTAGGATCACTGGTACACTTCGTGTGTACTCAAAGGAAAAAAAGGAGGCCAATTTGTTGGATGACGTCCCGAAGCAAGAAGTTCACCTCAGGTTTGGTGCTGGACAACTTTTTTTTGCTATTTTCTTTCTCGGCTCTACTTTGGTCGCACGTGTGACAACTTTTGTAGATGGTTGGCAGGCCGAGTGCTCTACGTGACTCTGCTTCGACTTCGGCTCAGATAAGGACTTGGCTTCACACTCGACGTGAAAGAACGTGCAACCTCCACTTCGAATTTGACGGACGACTGCATATCAATGCGTTGATTTTTCAAGCCATCGGACCTAAACAAGACGTCATAACGATGTTGACCGGATGTCGTCATTGCTTTGATACCGCTTGTTGTAAATAATGCACAGAAAAATAGGAACGTGATACGAATTTTACGTGGAAAACCCTTTCGGAAGAAAACCACGGGCGCACGAAGACAATATCACTATGTGGGGATATGTTTACAATAAAGCTCTTGCACTTGCCTATGGACTAAATAGATATATTTATAGTGGTACATGAAAAATTTGTGTAGGAGTAGAGCCATAGTTATTAAACCCGACCCAATCATCGACCTGGATGAGGTGTCGGTCCACTGGTCGGATCGGTGGGTCAACGGTCGGACCGCACATTTTATTAAAATATATTTTAGTATGTACACCATATAAAAGTGCATATGTGAACATAAAATGTTAATCCTCTATAAATATGTAACCCGGTTCGGGTTTAATAACTATGCATGTCTTTCTGATGGAGGCGAAGTTAAGTAGGGAACATAGATGAGTTGTCGGCTGGAATGAGAAAGTGAGAAAGATGGGATATTTTTATGTGTAGCCAATTTCACAAGGGGATTTCTACTAAAACCCTAGCAACACCCAAAGTACGAAGATGTCATTCAGTTTTGTTTTGAAAAGCTATTTCATTTGAGAGGTTTCATGTCTATTGGCCTCATGAGCAAAACCCAGCCGGGTCGACCGGGTTTTCCCGGGTCAACTTCATGTCTAGTCCTGTGAGTGTGACCGGCCCAGCAAAGCCTCTGGATCTGATGTTTTTTCGGTTCAATCGCCAGGACAGCCCAAATTTTATAACTATAAGTTAGAGTAGGAAACTTAATTCGTATCACCCTCAAACTCGATTCGTACACTCAAACTCAACCAACATGAACTGGGACGCGGATCCTCTAACTTAACAGAGGCAAGTCACCATGACTTTACTCAGTTCAGTCTTTTTATGTGGCATTAATTGGAAATACTCGAGCTCCCATTAGGGATCTCGGTAGGGATCTCCTTTGGTGCATTAGAATTCCATTAAAAGTGAAAATATTTCTTTGGTATCTCAAGAGAGGGATTTTATTAACTAGAGATAACATGTTCAAAAGAAATTGGAGGGGAAGCAAAAAGTGTTGCTTTTGTGTTAAGAAGGAAACAATCCAACATCTTTTAATCGACTGCCCCTTTGCACATCTTGCATGGTGGGCTGTTCAATGTACGTTTAATTTATCCCCTCTTGTCAGTATAACCAATACGTTTGGGAGTTGGTTGGTCGACATTCCAAAATTATTAAAGTTGCAACTCCTTGTGGGTGCTAGTGCTTTATGTTGGTCTATTTGGTTATGTTGGAATGCGGCTGTTTTTGACAAAAACAAGTATAACTAATCCCTTGCAGGTTCTCTATTCGAGTAGACACTAGCTAAATGCTTGGGTCAATCTGCAGAAATTGACACAGAAGGAGGCCACAACAAATCTTACACCTTCATGGATGGCGATTTAGTCGCAGGATTAGCTATGACTGAGTTTCAATTTTGAGTCGTCTGTGGGTTGTAAGGCTTCAAGCCACTGTTAACTATCTTTGATAATTTTGGTATTTGAAAACCTATAAATAAAATGGGTTGTGTGCATCTATGATGCAGAGACCGAGAGAGTCTTTCTCTTCCATTATCTAAAAAAGTCACCGCGACTTTCCCCATCACATCCACCGTTCACCGTCATCCGATGGCTCCCCGGTGCTTCATCTGACCATCTCGCGCACGTCACTTGTGTCCAGGCGGTGCTCGACGAGCTCGACGACGCCGATTGCATCCGCATGCTTGACTTCGACTTAGGGGCGAATCCACCAGAGGGCTTCGTCAGGCTGAAGCCCACCCTCCACCGGCGTCCGTCCAGCAACAGCCGCGGTAGCCTACACAACACGCAGCCCCAATGCCATTTTTCAAATCAATTGACTCTGCTCAAAACCCAGAAAGAAATTAATCCCACCTTTTCTCCTGACAGATCCTTCAAGATAGGGAGAAATGAATCAATTGAAAGTAAGAAGCCAAGAACAGGAAGCTGTCGCTGTGACTCTGCTCAAAACCCAGGAAGAAAATGATTACCCAGGAAAGGAGGAGAAGAAAAAACAACTCAAAGCTAGGAAGAAACTGCAAGGTCGTGGAGGAGCCCTTCCCTCCCGCCGCCATAAGGCCCCTTCAAGTGCGAGCAGAGCACACGCACAGGAGGGAGAGAGAGAGAGAGAGAGAGAGAGAGAGAGAGAGAGAGGATTCCAACCGGCTCTACAGAAGTAATAGAAAGCAAGGACCTAGAGCCAGAGAATTAAAGAGATAGCGAGAAACAACAATAGCGGCATCCATGGAGAGAGAAGTAGAGGTAGGACGAGAAGAGGTGAGGAAGAAGATGAAGATGAAGTGGACTAGGGGATTTTGGCTATGTGCCATTTAAGGAAAAAAATATTAATTTAAAAGATAATTAGAAAAATAGTTGATTTTTCTTTTAAAAAAATAGGCCACTGTCGCCATTTGAAACGACGAATTTGTCCTGTTGTCATTCCAATTAGCGACAGTATCCCTCTCGCTAATTGGAAAAGTGCCGAGAGGGTTCTATCGTCAATTGAAATGGCGACATGACAATTTCGCCGTTTCAAATGGCGACAGGAACCTGTCGCCAGTTCAATTAGCGACAAAAACCCTTTATTCTCAACATTAGGAGAAGTGAGGAATTTCATGGACGTCATGATATTTCAAAACATGCTCAATTGATGGTTGAAACAAAAAAGATGAAAATTTTCCATTGGTATATCGCTTCATTGAGCTAATATTAATCATTCCAATGGCAACGACATCTGTTGAGAGAATATTTTTAGCAAATAATATTATCAAAGCAGATTTGCGCAACAAGGCATCAGATGCGTGGCTGAATGATTTTAGATCCATTGATGATGATAGAATCATAAGATCATTCTAGGGCATGAAATCTAGTGGAATGAATTTGCCTCGTGAAAGTCGTGATTCAAGCTAGCGTCTTAGTGGTATGGTTTTTTTTATTTTGAATGTTCATAGTCATTTAAGTATAATTTGCTATTGTATCACTATTTTTTCTAATTTTGATATACATGTTGTTATCTACTGGAATCATATTTATATATTTTGGGGATACACTTTCCATTAGCGAGGTACTTTCCTTGTATTTCTCTCTTTTTTTTGTTTTGATTTTATTCATGTATGAATTTAATTGCACAAAAAAAACAAGAATATACTTGTTACAAGCACCCTTTTTTGCATGGATGAGCGGTGGCGTTCTAACCAAGAACTCCCGCGGCGCTGCACCACCACGACGCTCAAGGTCACTGCATTGGTGACGCCGGTGTTGCACCACCCGCTCGAGCTGCAGCTCATCCATGAGAATCTCTTGAGCTTCGCAACCGAGCTCAGCGTCCTCTTCCAGTTCGCTTTCTTCAACAGTGAGACCCTTGACCCCGTGCCATGGCCGGCGGCGACACCGTCGCAGTCGGTTCAGTCCGCGTAGCCACTAATCCGGCCATCCTCCGCCTCATGGACCACGACTGCCGTTCGCCATGCACTTGTTTCAGGCGTTTCAGTCCTGTGTGTTCTTGGTCGAGTCCATGGACGCTGTGGGCAAAGACTTGAAGAAGGATGGCAAGATTGAGTGGTTCTTGATCCAGACTAGCATAGAGCAATGCGTGCTCGGGAGCCACGGCACAGCCATGGACAAGGCGCTGCCGCGGGCGGACCGCCTTCGCGTTGGCCGGCTCGCACACGAGTGGGAAAGACAATTTGGGGGAGAAGTGTGGAGCCGTTGGATGATGGTGGACGGCGGATGGGGGGGGGGGAAGTCACGCGATGACTTGCCTCTGAACTCTGTAAGTCGAGGATCCGCGTCCCATGATTAGGGGTGAAAACAGATCGGAAACGGACGGATAATGACTCTGTCATATTTTTTTCCAGATCCGGATACGAATACCCCGGATACAAATACGGATGCAAATAATATCGAATACGAATCGAAACGAATACGGTCACGGATATTTTTTCGGAACATGAAAACCCCTTAAATTGCATGCCACAAATTAACGAAAACATATAACTAGTTTGTTTGATGCAAACATTCATGAATTGTACCACATTTAGCTCATAAGTCATAACTCACAAGTCAACATACATAAAACTTAGTTCATCACATACATAAAACTTAGTTCATCACATACATAAAACGTAGTTCACTTAGATCATCACAGTTCAATAATGCTAAGAATCCAAAAGGTCATTCACTTTGGCAATCAAAAAGGTCATTCATCCATATCCTCCAACACGTCCTCCTCCAAATCATCCATATCCTCGTGCTCCTGCAACTACAAGTTGTAGTTCAATGAGTATCATTTATCAAGGTGACATTAAATTAAGCCAATGAGTTAGATAGATAGGTAAAAAAAAACAGCAAACCGTTGCCAAGCTTGCAAAGCATCGCTCAATGCCCTCCATGTCCATCTCAGTGAGGATAGATCCACCAATATCTCCACCTTCATGTAAAAAAGATTAATTATGCTAAAAAATTTGCTCACATACTACACATAAACCAATCAAACATAAGTGTAGATTTTATTTAGTTTATTTTACCCTTCTTCTCTGCTTTTATTTTTTTAGCGGTTTACCTCTTTGTTAAATATTCTAACTCGGTTCAAAAATCCCTACTTACAGCGATTAAATGCGAAACTCGTGAGGTATGCTACGACGCATTCTCTCTTTTTATTAGTAATTTTTATTTCATTTTATTTTTTTATTTATCAGTCTAGTCTACGGTTATTTATTCGTAGACGGCTTATTTAACTTCGTTTGGCCAAAAATTACACCGCGTCGATAATTAACTTTACTGGTGCTCATCTAAATTTATTACTAGTATATTCATTAGAAATTACCTTATCACTTAATTTCTAATTCTTTATCTAATCTTTTCTTATTCCTAATCTCTTTCTTAATCTTCTTTCTTTAATTCCCACCTAACCCCTACTCTCTCTCCCCTCTATCTACTCACCCGGTCGAACCACATCCTGGTTGCCATCCTTTCCTCCCCAATCCATTTCTTTCCTTCTCTCTCTCCATTTCCTTAACTTCCAATCCTCTTGGTGCTTGCTCCTGGCCGAACTCCCCATGGCGCTGCTCCCTGGCTCGGCTTCCTCCCCTCCGGCCTCTCCCTCTTCCCAGGCGCCGCCTCCTCCCCTGGCGCCGCCACCACTTCCCCACGCCTCCGACTGCCCCCTGGTCCGGCTCGCCCATGTGTGCCTCCCCTGGTTCTTCGGTGAGGGGAGCATGATCTTCTTGGCCAGTGAGGGCGCGAGGTGCTACGCCGGGTGGGGGCCGTGAGGTGGTGGGCGGCGTCGATGAGGCCGAGGCACGGGTGAGGAGCATGAAGGTGCTGCTGCGGGTGAGGGCCGCAGAGGTGCTACGCCGGTGAGAGGAGCATGAGGTGGTGGTGTGACAAAGTGAGGCGAGGCGGGCGAGGTGGCCTGGCGAGGCGAGTGGCGGCAGCGCCACCACTGGACCCCGGTGGCGTGGACTCGTGTGGACTGTGGCGAGTGCGTCTGAAGTGAAGTGAAGCTCCCTGTCGGCTGCCCGCCCCTAAGTCACTTAAGCTAGTATACCCTAACTCTAAGTGGGCCGGCTGGGCAATGGGCCAAAATTCCGGATATCCGGATAATCCGTATTCGTTTCCGTTTCCGCCGGATATCATGTATACCGTATTCATTTCTGTTTCCGGAAAAAAAAAATCCGAATCCGTTTCCGATCCAAAAAATATCCGAGAAAAATCCGATCCGGGACAATCCGAATCCGTTTTCGTCCGGATCGGTCGGAAACTATCCGATCCATTTTCACCCCTACCCATGACTGTATGCCTGTATGCTTAAGTAGTTCCAATTCCACCACAGGATAGTAAACCAACGGCTCAGATTTGCGGAGCACTGCAGCAATATCGGGACTGTAGCAGTGCGCTGTAGCCATGCATCTGGACCGTTGGCTCTGAAAATGGGCGGTTCAGATCGTGTGCAGTTGCTTGTTGTGCACCTGATCTTTGTTCGTATGCTCCAGTAACTCTGTATCTGATCTTATTATGGTTCAGGACTTGGTTCCAATCGCTGGAAGCAAGGGTAGAGATGGCTGCGGGCCGCTAAGGCAATGTTTGAGATTTAGAATCAAAAGTCCAAAAAAAATCTCTTAAAAAATCACCAAAATACAAGTTCAATCTAAAAACAGCCAGTTCAGCTCGAAACTTGGATAGCTGAAAGACAGGTAAGTGGCATGACAACTTATCACTTGGGAGAAGCCGTCTAATACTCGTGTCGAACGGCTGAATATTCCAGCTTGACCGTGTTAGATTGACAACCAAAGAATTTTTTATTGTTCTGGCCCTGTAGCAACTTTTAATTTCAAAAATAGCTCTCATTCGTCATAATTTGCAAAAATAGCCTCTCAGACAAGACTGTCATGGCTCTCGGGCGCAAACACTTCCCGACCTTGGGCGCGGAGGACTGCCTCGAACCACAGAGCCACTGCCCCTGCTTGGGATGGGGCGGGTGACTACCAATATGGTGGGAGCGGTAGGAGGCCAGAGAGAGAAAATAGAGAGAGGAAGAAAAGAAAAGAAAAAAAGGGGAAAAATCCGAAAAAATTTAAAAAAATCTGAAATTTCAAGAAAATTACATAAAAATCCTTGGAACATGAATGTATTTAATAAATTATTTTTGAATTTAATTGAAGTTTATTTTATTCATTTAAAATATTTTTCACTTTCTGGAATTTTGCAATTAAAATTTAAAATGTTTTTCACTTTCCAGAATTTATTCATTTAAAACTTTATTCGTTCAGAATGTCTCTCGAAGGGAAGTCACGGGAGGTCAAGGGAGGTCACAGAAGATCACGGGAGGCCTCGGGAGGTCACGGAAGGTCTAGGGAGGTCTCGGGGCAGGGGGGTCACGGGAGGTCTAGGGAGGTCTCGGAAGGTCTCAGGAGGTCACGGGAGGTCTCAGGAGGTCATAGGAGGTCAAGGGAGGTCTCGGGAGGTGTAGGGAAGTCTTGGGAGGTTATAGGAGGTCTTGGGAGGTCACGGGAGGTCTAAAGAGGTCTCGGGTGGTCAAGGAGGTGGCGGACACGCGCGTCGGTGGGGTGCAGGGGTGGTGGCGTGGGGGAGGCGGGGGGTGGTGGACACGCATCAGCGGTGGCGCCTGGTGGTGGTCGTGGCGCTAACGCCACGCGCTGCGCGTTATCTATCTGGCACAAGACGCCACGGGCGCCAACGATGCCATATTTGCAAATACGCCACGCCGGTCGATCATAAATCTGCCGACGAGAATGCACCATATCTGCCAAAAATTCATTATGTGTATACTCCTGCACCGTATTGTATATTGACATCTCCAACGGAGTTGCAATGCAGTTTTTTTCCATACATTCCAAGTCATATGAAATCATGAAACCCTAATTTCCGAAACCTAAAATCTAAATTTTCGTGATCTAAATCTTGTCTCCAAAACACATATAAAATTGTTAAAACATTACACAATCAAAGTCCACTACATGAGGAGCCTTCAAAATAAAATTCATAATTTTTGGGGCTCATTTTCTACATTTACAAATTCGTACAAACAACACACTTATATGAAATTGCGAGAAACATTCTGAACGAATAAAGTTTTAAATGAATAAATTCTGGAAAGTGAAAAACATTTTAAATTTTAATTGCAAAATTCCAGAAAGTGAAAAACATTTTAAATGAATAAAATAAACTTCAATTAAATTCAAAAATATTTTATTAAATACACTCATGTTCCAAGAATTTTTTATGTAATTTTTTTGAAATTTCGAATTTTTTTTAAATTTTTTCGGATTTTCCCCCTTTTTTCTTTTCTTTTCTTCCTCTCTCCTATTTTCTCTCTCCTGGCCTCCTACCGCTCCCACCATATGGGGCATGTCACTTGCCCCATCCGTATGAGGCATGTAACTCTTGGCCGGTCGGGCAGTGTCTGGCGCGCACAGTGGCGAGGGCAAGTCGCCCTCTCGCTTCTCAGAGCATAGATAGGGAGCCTTGTCAGGACCATTTTTGTAAATTATAACGAATGGAAATTTATTTTTAAAATTAAAAGTTCTTTATAAGACCAGAACAGTAAAAATTCACAACCAAAAGGTTCCGGAGTGCATTAAATGCTAAACACCGGGCCTGCTCAAGCGGTCCAATACAAAACTGGGCCCACCCGCCACCAGCCCACCACATCTACGGGCCTACCGGCCCAACTTCCCACCAAAACCCCACTCCGCCTCGGCGGCGCCTCCTCCTCCCCACTCACCGTCACCGTCTCCTCCGTTCCGCCCTCCCGCCGGGCAGCCAGGCAGATGAAAAAAGAAAAGAAAAGAGGAGACAAATAATGCAAAAGCAAACTTGTCCCGCAAGACTGGCTCACACCAAATCGCATGGCCGCTCGGGCCACTCCTCCTCACTGATTCATTTCCCTCCTGCCTCCCAAGCCACAAGCCACAAGCCCCACGCCCAGCTCCTCCCGCTCTGATTTCAAAGCCGGCGAGCCATATCGATTCGGCCGATACGGCTGACGGAGCCACCAGGCGGCGCGACGGGGGCGCCGGAGATCTTCGCGGGAGGCGCCGGCGCGGTGCGCCGCGCCGTCGTCATCAGCAACGGCTGCGCCGGCGCCGAGAGCCAGTGCCTCGGCCTCGCTCGCGCCCTCGGCCTCGCCGACCGCCTCACGCTCTACGTAAGCCCCGCCGCCCTCTCATCTCCTGCCAGCCTGTGATGTTAGTGTAACAGGGTCAGTGGTCATAGGAGGTCGAGGTCTGGGCTTAATTGTTTGCTTATGTTGTTAGTGCCTGGGTTAGTGATGCCATCAGCTCAGGGTGGCGCTGTGTATATGATTTAATGGTTAAATTTCTCAGGGTGGCACTGTGTATGCGATTTGGCGAGTAATTGATCATGGTGTTTTATATTTCTTATGCGACATTGGACTACTTTGGTGTAGCTGTTGTTTAGATACCACGTTTCATGGACCAAACCACTAACCAGTCATCATTTAAAAACTCAAGCTGACAGAAAATAGCTGAATAAGAGTATTATGTATTGTATATTTTGGTGCCTCAGTCCATTAAAGGCGTCAGTTGTTGGGTGTAATCATGGTTTACGGAGAATATAGAGGTCTTTTCTCCGTAAGTAAAGCAAGGGCTGTGCTTCTAGGATTTAGGGATGTTTGTTAATTGTTACTAGTTACTACAGTCTTTGCTTGATGGCCATGTACTCATGTCTGCGTTGCGCTATGCCTTTGATAGTGGCAGAGAATGGAAGTCAGTTCCATTCATTTATTCTGTATCGAGTTACCTCTCTGAATCGCAGTAATATGCTAAAGTGGGGGTTTTCTCTTGCCATGTGCTTTGCTATGTTGCTGTAAATGAGGGGATGTGTCCAATGTAAACATCAGTATCAAGTTGATTCTGAAATGGTTCAACTTAATTATCAGTTGTTGATTGTTGGATGTGTTACCAGTTTGTTGTTTGCCTGTCCTTTGCTGTGTGCATTCATAGAGGTTGGAACAAGTAGTGTCTTAGTACTTTTCCTGTCATGTGGTGTCCATGGACACGGATTGAATTTTGGGTTGTAATGCATTGATGGAATCTGGGAATGGCTCTACCCTGAAATACAGTAATTAGATTGTCATTTCTTTCTAGTTTGTGTTACTTGTGCATGCAGGCATGTGCTTGTCTGTATTAGCTTTGTTTCAAATTAAGGAAGTCAACAACAAGATGGAACATAACAGAAGGGAAGTTCTTAGTGAAATTATTGTCTTAGATTTTTTTAAACTTTGTCAGTATTTTTCTTGGGGTAGAGGTCCTATTTATTCATGACCCCATTGAATAAAGTTTCAAATGTATGGTAGCTTTTATTATCTAGAAAATCAGGTAACTATGTCACTGACCTCTTCCAAAAGCATTTTTACGTTCTTACAAAATCTTGCATTAATGTTTATTAAATACAAATTTAGTGAAATTTGTTTGTCCATGCAGCACGTTACCAGGCCAACAGGAGGAATCAACAAGTGGCTGCACTTTCTCCCGATCTCCTTGCATAAGCTGGTGGATGAAGTACTCAGGCATATATTTTCTAATACGAGATTTGCAACAGTGTTTCAAGAAAAAAGGTTGGCACAATATCCTGTCCGTAATGGTCAATCATTTGGATTGTCTTCTGTACTAGAAGCAGATACCAAAAAGATTGTGACCATGGTCCATGATACCTTTGAGAAGTAAGGTCCACATTGCCCATAGTGTTGCATTGCTGTTTGTGCACTATTTCATATTAAGCATGAAATCTATGTTACTTCTGAATATTTCGCCCCAATCCCTTGTTACAATACATGAATCAATAAATCTCATCCATCCTTCCATTGCCAAGTGAATGTTGAACTTTTCAAACGATGATTTTTTTTCATGGCATGCTTGTTATTCTGGCTTTATTATTTTGGCTACTTAGAACTTATATGAATTCCTTATAATCACCACATTAGCTGGTATATGACTGAGCTTTTGTTGGCATCTCAGGAAGAAATAGTAGAATCAAACATTTTCATTCTGAATATATGTTGGCCATTGAAGATGTTTTGATATCACTATCACGATATGTTACTATGTTAGACATGTGATATCCTTGAATTGTTGATGACATACTTCTAGGAAGAACATTGGAAAGACAAGGTGTTTGTTATGGATTCAAAATAGGCAACTTCTTAAAACATAGTTCTGGTTGGTGACTTTTGCTATCCAAAATGTCTACTAGCCTAAACATTGCCTAAGATCTTGTATCATAAGTTTTCTAACATTCTCAGCATCTTGTTTTCCTGCTCTGCTTTCTGAAATTTTGCGTTGCTTTCAGAGAAGGCTTGGCAATAGTTGTTGCTTGTGGCCGAGATACCATATCATATGCAAGTTCGATAAGGTGTTTAGCTTCAGATAATGTCTTTGTCATTCAGGTAGAATACTAAAACCAATATATTAGTAACTTATATGATTATTTGTTAGTTATCACTCAGCTAGGGTTGTGAATCATTGTGCTGCCTTGTTATACGGTTCTGAACTTAATTTTAATAATACTCTATTTATTGTGTTTCAGATACAACATCCCAGGTCTCGCCTTGATAGGTTTGATTTGGTTGTGACTCCTCGTCATGATTACTATGCTTTAACTGCAAGGGGACAACAGGAAGTTCCACGCCTTTTCCGGAGATGGATTACTCCACGAGAACCACCTGGGCCGAATGTGGTATCCTTTTTGCAAGCAGAATATCTCCTATATTATCATCATAACAGTTGTCCTGATTCTAAACTCTGAAATTTGGAAAGCCAGGTCCTGACTGCTGGTGCACTTCACCGAGCAGATTCTGCTGCACTACGCATTGCCGCTACAGACTGGCACAATGAACTTGCTCCCTTGCCAAAGCCATTAGTAGTAGTGAACATTGGAGGACCAACAAGTAATCCCTCCTTCCCTTCCTGCCTGCCTGCCTATCTGATGTTATGCTTCACAAATCAAAATGTATGTGTATTACATAGGCTAGTTCTTGTTGTTGATTGGATAAGAGAACAGTGTGTAGTGCCGCAGAGACACTACAAATAATTTAAAAATGGAGAACTCCCTATACGTGTTCCAATAGAACAACATATATCTTAATCTGCTGATTTCTCCCCTCTTGCTTTTTTTTTGTATGGCATGCTGTTGAGCAAGGACAACCACATATATATTCAGTAGGCGATTTTTCATGCACTTCTGTATTACAACAAAATTATTTTCATTGTGCATTTGTGGTAGAATATGTGAACTGAATGTTTAATGCTTGAGTCTGTTAAGTGTAAGGAGAAATTTGATCTCTCTTTCAATTTATGGGGTGTTTGTTTTGAGGAATCCTAGGATGGGTTGGTCCATCATGGGATGATCCATCAAATTTGGTGGGATAACCCAATCCCTCATTTTTGTAACATCCCAAGTGTGGGTTTGTGTTTCAAATGTATAAAGACATGAACTTATAAAAACTTTTTATGCATCTTGTTGTTATTTGAATTTTCTGGATTTTCATTCAAAGGTTTGGTGTATTTTGAAAACCTAATGCATTAATTCCTAGAAAGCATAACCCTAAAAGAGATACCAAACAAATCATGTAAGCTGCCTCTGGAACTGGAAATAATTTTCCTTGGATCTGGAACATCTTAGTAACTCACCTGAAAATTTTCATAATTTATAGAATTTATTTACTATTTTAAAACGGCTAGTCAATCTAGAGAATCCAAATTCAAACAACTAAAACAGAGACTTGAAGATTTTCTAGAGAAAATTTTAGCACATGAAAAATCCTAGAAAAATTACACTTTGATCTTCGCTGGGTCAGGAACCTCCTATAAAAATTTCGTGATTTTTGGAGTTAAATTACTTCATCTAAAAATTCCCTAAAGTTTCGGCTTTTTTGAAATCAACCCAGTCAACACTGTGTTGACTCGGTCCGACCTGACCCAACCCCAACCAGACCCAACCAACCTGAGCCAATCAACCGCACCACCTTATCTCCTGTCGCTGACCGGTGGACCCCGCTTGCCAGCGCTTCTTCTCCACGTGATCGAGCGCCGCCCGACTTTTTGTCTTGCTGCTGCAGGACTGGACCCACCGAGCGGCCGCGCCACCAACTCCGCCCACTGTTTTTGACGTGCGCACACAGTTTGGCCGCCTCGACCACGTCGCCTCACCTGCCCGCGTTGACTCGGCGTCGCTCATGGCCGCCGCGCACCGAGAGAGCGTCGTCAGCGCCTTGTCACTGGACTCCTCGGGTTTTCTCCGCCTATAGCCTATATAAAGCCCTTGAGCTCCATCTTCATCTCTTTTTGCCACCACAGAACACTCCCCTACCTCCCTTCTCCTTGTCTTCCACAGAGCCGAGAGCAGCTCCGAGCTTCGCCCGAGACGTGCCGTTGTCTCCTCACCGTTCCAGTGCCGCCCTCTCCTCTCTATTCGTGTCACTTTGCGTCCTAGATCACCATCATCATTTCCCTAACCCAATTTTGGTTTGCATGCACAGGGATCATCGGAATTTAATTTTTATTCACCTCTGGCCGAAAGCTTCATCTTCGTCTCTAGCTCCGCCCAGTGAGTCCATAACCAAATTCCTTGCTCGAGCACCATCTCATAACCTCACTGATACTTCCCCTACCTCCATTTCCTTTCCTCTTTGGCTAGGTTGTCCTCTCCTCGGTGAAGTCATCGTCGCCACATCCGGTCTTCACCGCCGGCCTCACTCCGGCGGGCCCTTCCTCTCCGAGTCCCTCCAGTAAGGTCCCTGAACATGCTAGTGCTCGTGCGCATGCTAGATCGCTAGGAGCATTGCCGTAGCATAGTTGTTGTATTTCCCGTATCTTCTCCTCCGCCTCTCTCCGTCGCGTCGCCGCTCTAGCTCATCTCTGGCGATACTCCGGCCACCATTGGGTGCACAATAGGGTAAGATTTCCATTTTGGCCCATGGCCGGCACCGGCATGGCCTCCCTCGTCGGCGGCACGCCAGGCGAGCTCACGGCCAGAGCTGCTTCGTTGTTGGAAGAGCCGACATGCTCTGTAGCTCATTTATTAAAACCAAATCTCGGTCATTATTGCTCTAAGTGTTGTTTTAGCTGATGAATAGCTATTTTAATGGCTGAGTTATGACACTTGTGAGTATGACATGCAGACCCGGTTTCATTTAAGTGCACAGTCCCCTCTCTCATGCACCGAAACACTGTGTTGTGGACTTTAGTCCACACACTTTTGTCTTGAGCCGTGTCTATGACATACAGGACTCACTTGTCAATGGAGTTTCCTTTAGATTTTTTTAAATGAAAAAGAAAATAAATATGTAGGGCCCACTGGTCAGTGACCGTGGCTAGGTAAACCCGAGTAGCAAAAAGTATTTAATGCCTTTATAAATTCAGAAATGATTTATTTGTGCACTATAAATTGTTTGGACTTAAAAATGCATAAGTATTTCATTTTAACTCCAAATTAAGTGAAATCAATTTTGTTAGGTTTCATTTTTATTGTAATTTATCATGGTATAGTTTTCAAACTTGTTACTGTCCCAGAAAATTTTGTTAGTAGAATTATTTTCGGTAGAACATTATTTTTGCATTGAAAATTCATTTAACTTCAAAAATGCATAAGTATTTATTTATAACTCCAATTTGAGTGAAATCAATTTTGATGGTTTACATTTTCAATGTACTTTAATGCAGAATAGGTTTGAAGTATGTCATTGTCACCAAAAATCTTGTTATTCAATTTATTTGCACACTAATGGCATAACTTTGAAAATACATAGAAAATTCATTTTAACTCCAAATGAAGTGAACCAATTTTTGTTGTGCTTAGAATGTCATGCTCTGTCTACCATGAAAATTTCATATTCACCACCTTTCTGGAAATTTTTGTGAAAAGTTTTAGTTTGGTGAACAGTAACCAAAAGTTGAATTTCCAGCATTTTCTTCCTAGCTGATTTTGTTTAGGCCATAACTTTTGCATGCAACATCTAATTGAAATGATTTTTGTTTCTAAATTCATCTAAAATCATAATCTACCTTCTGTGTAAATTTCATGCATTTTGGATGAAGTTGATTTTTTGGGTTTATTGATGTTATTCGTTCTTATTGGCTTTTGGATTAAATAATAAAAATTGCGCGAGCACACATAAATTTAAAAGGGTTATATAGATAGATCTAATCCCTAGCATTTTTAATGCTCAGGAAACTGTAATTATGGTGTAGACCTTGCCAAGCAGCTCGTAAGCTCACTACACAATGTTCTAAAGACCTGTGGAAGTGTCAGAATTTCATTTTCCAGGAGAACACCACAAAAGGTAGGACCATGGATTGTTCGTTTCTTGTTTTATGGGGTGTTCACACTTAAATTTCCAACCCATTTTCTGGCAGGTGTCTGACCTTATATTGGAAGAGTTCAGCACAGATCCTAAGGTTTATATTTGGGATGGTGAAGGTAGATACTAGATACGGAAATGAGATTAGTCTGATGTTTTGATCTTTATGTACTATGCGGAACTTATGTTGAGCTGGATTTGTTGCTGCAGAACCTAACCCACACCTGGGGCATCTTGCATGGGCCGATGCTTTCATCATAACAGCAGACTCCATAAGTATGCTAAGTGAGGCGTGCAGCACTGGGTGAGCTGTTATATTATATTTGTATATGTTGCTCATGTTTGAGGATGCATAGCTAAGCTCTCCATTACATTTCTTACAGGAAGCCGGTTTATGTTGTTGGAACTGAGCATTGCAGGTGGAAATTCTCAGATTTTCACAACACTCTGCATAAACAAGGGGCTGTCCGCCCTTTCACTGGATTCGAAGATGTAAGTTTGCTATCCATTGTCAGTTAATATCTCTTTGGTACTTAGATCAGCACCAAGTTATGTATTTTAGCTTCAATTTTACCATATTGTGACGAAGGGGAATGTTTCTTTCCCCCTCACATTATCTTTCTACAAGTAGACCAATGACGATTCCAGGCATTATACGTGCTTGTCAATTCAGAGTGAATTTTTTTTCATTTAACCTCATTCTTCAGTTTTGAAGTTGTACAAATCTCAAGGACGAATTCATGGCATGGCTATATCACCCTTTCCTCCATTGTAGATGTCAGACAGCTGGTGCTACCCTCCCCTGAACGATGCCATTGATGTGGCTGCACGGGTTCGTGAAGTGCTTGCAGAACGTGGATGGACAGTGGGGTAATAGCAACCGAAGTAGAGAATGAAGAGTGCCATTTTGGTCCAGTTCTGTTCCAAGGCCAGACAGTTGAAAGCCTGCACTTCAATTATCTTGTTTGCACTTACATTTTTTTGCATTCGGTTATATATTACTTGCGAGGACGATATTGCTTACTTGCAACATTTTTTGTGAGTGTGCGTGTGCATACTACATGGAGTTTTGAGCAACCACACTTCAGAAATGTCTAGTCTTTACATATTCATGCATTAGTGCACGTATTGCCCTGCTGTAAAGAAGCCAATAGAACTGCAAATGGAAGTTTTTTTTTCTGTCATTGGAAGGAGCCATGACATTGTGGGCTGTGACTGTGTTAAGTTTATCACCAAGTTCTATTGGTCTTTTGTGCTACTAGCCTACAACGAATGCATATTGCCCCGTTTTGTAACATGGCAAATTGCATAGTCCACGTTAGGCAGCAGCATATTTTTTAATTCTTACTTTGTCAAAGGCTAATAATACCTTCATCCTCCCGGCTGTTCTTGTGCATATTTTGGAATCAACTATTGGTCCAGATCCTGGTTGGTCCCCCAGGGATATTGCTTGTCTATGTGCTGATCTGCGTGCATAATTGCATTCTGCAAGCAGTTGTCCAGTATTGTAGTAGTAAGGCTACAGGCTACTGGTGAAAGTGAAACTGTGAAAGTCTGTAGGACCAAGGCTTTCTGTGGACAAGAATGAGTGCGTGCGACTTGAAGTATCGGGATGACTTTGCGTTGAGTCATTCCTTGCAGCCTTTTAAATCAGTGCAGATCGGCTGCAGAGCCCGTGCAGATTCCCTGGGAAAGCGTGTGGAAAATTTACCGTCCTGCCCCTGAGGAAGCTTCGCAAGGAGCCAAGCCCTGTGGCCAGAATTGTCCGGAGCGTATGGTCATTTGCGACGCGAGTTGGTGCCACGTTTCACTGGTGAGAGCCCGTACGCCAGGCGACCAAAAGGGAAATTTACACGGCTTATTATCGGCAGCAGCATCTGTGTTCACCTTCCTGTACCGAGTTGCTTGTTCTCAACTTCTCAAAGATGTGATTGCAGCTTAAAAGTTTATCAGGTGATTAATGGTTTCTTTTATTCCAAACTTTGGTAGATTAACATGAAAAGCATCGAGGTTGCTCTAGCGAGGAAGAAAGTTTAGCTGCCATAGCTGGTTTTGAGCTGTCGTGAGTTATTTTTTGATTGGTGGTTGCTTATTTTTTCCCCCGCAAGAAGTGGTTGCCTGGATTTTGATTTAGTCTAATTACAAAATCACTATATTTGAATTACATATATTTTGCTATGCATGAACTTTTAGGTGCTGTTTGGAACATGGGAGCAATTCCCGATTCGTGAGTGGAACACGGAAAAACAGTTTCCCGTGAAATTTCTTCATTCTAAATAGGCCCTTGCCACATGAATTGTTCTGTACAATTGGACATTAGACAGATAACTAATACTAATTCACTAACGTAGTGGTTGGAATCAATGGCTGAAACTCGAAACAATGGCAGACCCATCGAATGCAAAGCCACAAATCGGGCCATTAGGCTCCCGGCAACACAAAACCAACAGCATCGCGAATACCGTCCATCCTTCTCAGACGCTGCCATGCGGTCCCACGTGTCATTCTCCGATAGCCCTCCACCTCCTCTTATAAAAAGTTCCCACACCGTCCTCTTCTCCCTTGTTCCTCACCATCGTCTCCTTCCCACCCTCACCTACTAGTCTCTCTCCTCGTTCTCTCTCTCTCCCCCACCCAAAATCCCCAAAGCAACAGCGACAAAATCACGCGTCGAAGACGACAAATTTTATTCGATTTGGCCATAAACCCTAGCGCGAATCCCCCCACCTCGATCCCGACCCATCTCCGTCGCTCGCTGAATCGCACCCTTCCACCCGATTCCCCGACGAGGTAATCCGCTCGACCCCCGAAGGAAGTCTTAAGAAATTGGTGTTGTTTCATCGGAATTGATCGGGTTGGCGGGTGATTTAGGGTTTTGGGAGGGTGGCGCGCCGCCCCTGACGTCCGGGACTAGCCTGCGCGTCTCGATCTCGTGGGAGCTAGGGTTTTGTGGTCTGAGGCTTCGAAGAGAACGGTGTCGCCCTGGTTCTGATGAGAATTGGCAGTGGAATGCTCAGATTGGCCGCCGGCGACGACGAGAGGAGCAGCTCCCTTGGCAGCGGCGGCGGAGGCGCCCGGTTCACCGTCCCCAAGGTCCGTACGCGCGATAAAGGCGCCCTTATATCCCTCTGATTCGAGAGGGGTGCTGGTGTTGAAACGTGGGGCCTTCGCTGAGGAGAGTGGGAGATGACGAGGATCTTCGTGCAGCGTGGGGCCGGTGGCTCCTCGTCCAGCTCTGGCCGCTCAGGCTCACAGCCACCGCAGCAGAATCAGCCAGCATCAGCTGCCCGGGAGGAAGAGCTGACCGTGCAGCCGCTGCAGCAGCCACTGGAGCTCTTAGCTTCGGACGATATCACTGAGCATCTACTTGAGGGCGGCGATAGCATTAGTAATAGCAATAAGCCTTTGAGGCTGGTTGATCCGGTATCAGAGAGCTCGAGCTCTGCGGAGGAGAGGGCTGTGAGGGAGAAACCTCCCAAGGATGACTCCAATGTGATCGATCCCGCTTTCTTGGTGGAGGAATTAACAGGGCTCCAGTTTTCTGATCAGTTTGAGCAGGGGAATTCAGTGCAGCCAGGCACTGAGACATCACAGATGGCCGGTGCAGCATCACACCCACCACCTCCACCAGTCCCACCACCGAAACCATCGTCTGGTAATAATGGGTTGAGGAGAATGGGGTCTGGAGGCTCCAACAGTGTGCGGATTGGATCTTCAAGAAGGCCAGTTGCTTGGCCACCAGTGGCAGCTCGGACATCTGCTTCGGGTTCTCGGCCTTCTTCACCTAGGTCACTTGCTGATAGTGAAGGGTACAACAGTGCAGATGAGCAGGGCCCCTGTTATACCTCTAGTTATGATGATTCGGTATGCTCTCTTGTCTGGTTCTGTTTTATATGGAGGCTTTAATTATAGCTGTTTTATTTACTACGCCAGCATTGATCATACAATGTGATGATTATGCAATCTATGCTTTGGATTCAAATGCTACGATTTTAAATAGCTGTTTTTAATTAGGTTTATGAATATTAAATGATTCCTTGAGTTACTTATTCTGATATAGTAAGTAGGCATGCCTATCTAATCTTGTTCCAGAAAATGTCAACTTTTCTTGCTTATATTATCAGTGGCCGCTTTTGTCATGTACACAAGTAAGCATGATTTTGTATTTTTGGCAATTGCTCATGTAATTTATATTGCCTCAGGAAAGGGAGCGTATGTTCGAACATGACCTAAGGCGAGTGAAAGGATTTGAAATCAAGAAGATGGCAGAAGATGGGAATTGTCTGTTCAGAGCAGTTGCTGATCAAGTTTATGGTGATCCAGAAGCTTATGACATGGCTAGGCAGATGTGTGTTGATTATATGGTAGGTTGCGTCGTTGCATCTGGGTAGTAGTTTTCTAGACCGAGTTTTTAAGGACAATTATTCGTCATCAATGAGCAGAATAATAGCATATATCCTACATTTTTAATTCATAAACTCAATTCAGAAGTTCCGGCTTAGTGTGATGTTAACATGTTAAACCTTGCCATCTTCTACTCTGCCCCCTTCTTTATTTCACTATTTTATGAACACCTTAAGTTCTTAGCTTTGTTAGATCTTTATGATAATTTTGGACACAAATGATATGTGCTAGATAGTATAACATGTTAACATCACAGGTGTGAAACATCCTACAGCCTAGTTCACATCTAGGCAGGGTTACAAAAATGCTTACCACCTGGTTCTAGGCTTCCAGTTGATGGCAGATATCGGTTTCTGCCCGTTTGGTTAGTACTTAGTAATAACACGCAGAGGTAGCACCCATCAACTTGGCCAGGAACTGGTCAAAAAATGGTTATGGCCATTCCTAGCAAAACTTGGTGCTACTTGCGCTGCTATTTTGGTACATTTGGTGAAAGAATACTATTGAATACTGATATTATGTGCAAGAACAATGTGAAACCCTGCCAAATTCATCGTGAATCAACCGTTTGATTTAAGTTGGAAAGTCCTAAATCAATGTATGGCTTATCCCTGAACTGGCGAATTTTCTGAACAAGAACAATCTAATATTGTTATATTAAATTTTCCCCAGTTTTTTCCACTGTCATTTGCCTACTCATCTTGTTTGACAGTTTGCTATGTGGTTTACAGCAGCTTTTTTAGTCCTGCTCCTGTCTACGTGGCCACCACATCCGTAGTTGCTTTTTCTGATGGCCCTTTTGGGTCTATAGTATGGTGTTCAATAGTTCAGTGTAAGCAGTTGAAAGCATGGGGAAATTGCGTGACCTCTTTGAGCTTGCAACACAGTATAATACATGGATTAAACTGTTGTTACTACCACCAGTTCAAGTTACTTGTCGTTTTAGCTTGCAACACAGTATAATACATGGATTAAAAACTGTTATTACTCCCTCCAGTTCGAATTACTTGTCGTTTCAGCTCCATGCACATAGAACAAGGAAGGAGTTAATACTTTAATTTTTGATACAATTTACCCCTATGGATTGTATACCCATCTCTCTAACACCAGTACAAATAAGCAATTAATAGGGGCATTTGCTAACACTTGTTGCCTGGAAAACCTAAAATGGCACCTATTTGCAAACGGAAGCCAACATTTGAAAACGTAATCTATTTTGGACTGGGAGTAGTTAATTACACACTTTAGCAAGGCAGCTGAAACGATCATTGCTATTTCCCATTTTTTCAGGAAAGAGAGCGGGATCATTTCTCCCAGTTCATGACCGAAGGCTTTACATCATATTGTAAGAGGAAAAGAAGAGATAAGGTAAATACATGCCTTGTACTTTTGCTTACAGCCTTACACTGAGTTAGCACATCATTACTCTCCCCACCTCTGTTAGTCCCTCATTTGCGCAAAATGGACTTTCAAGATTAGAATGCCCTTTCCAATTGAATTACAATTTGTTTAATAATATTCAAATTTGCAATTTTCATTCTTCTACATTCAATGCTGGTAAAAATAAGATATCACTGTTGCGCTTGTGAATTTTTCTTTAAAAAAAGAATATTGTGAAACCCATCTGGGTCAACTGACTTACATATTTAATTTCTTTATCTAGCGTGTTCTTGTGCTCTTGGCAAGCATTTTCCACCTGTTTGAATCTTGTGTGCTATTGCAGAGCTTAATGAACGTCTGCAATTCTGCATTTATATCTCCTATTATATGTGATTTGATGCAGCGAAGCTTGCATGTTTCCTGGCTTTTAGACCTGTTCTGTTGCATACATGAGTTTTTTAAGTAGTAGTTTAATGTATACAGTGACTTGCTGCCTTTCAAATACAAAATGGAAAAATAGGAACGAGATTATACAAGGAAAAAATTGGCATGTTGGCTTCTTTAATTGCAAAGAATTTATGTTGGTTGGTTGCCTGATTTTTCAAGGTATATGGCAATAATATTGAGATCCAGGCATTTGCTGAGATGTACAATCGGCCGATTCACATATATTCCTACAGTACAGGTAAATTTTGCTCTAGCATTTTAACCCTGGTTGTTTCTTTTTGTGATGGCATCTGCTCTCTCACTCTCAAGTGTCATATTGGTTTGCTCTTACTGCAGAGGCCATTAACATTTTTCAAGGAAGCTATAACACAGATGTTCCTCCGATTAGGTTAAGTTACCATCACGGTAATCATTATAATTCAGTGGTTGATCCTCGTCGACTGACAGTTGGGGCAGGCCTGGGATTTAGCTCCCTTAGAGGGGTAAGTCTTCTGAAACTTACTTTTTCAGACATGATTGGTGGTGGTTAACTGGTTATCATTGCCTTGTTAGCCATTTTATATATGAAAGGGTTTGCCAACAGCCTATGTTAAATAAACTTTTCATTTCCTATGTGTATAGACAAATAACGTTGACAGGGACCAGGTGAAGGCTGCAATAAAAGCTCAGCAAGATCAGCAGATTGAGAATGTAAGTATTGCTAATTATTTTCCATGTGTACTTGTCATCTCAGCATCTTCATAAATTAAACAGGTTTATCTTAAGCTATTTGATAATCAATTCATCAAATGGCATACGCTTGATGCTTGTGTTGTCGGTAATTTTAGGCACTTTTGGCTGAAGGACGACTCTACTCTGATCTGGAGATGACAGAGAAGGAAATAGAGCGGATGGTGATGGAGGCCTCTCGGGCAGAGTATCTGAAGCAGCAACAGCTTAACTTCCGAGTCTCATCAACATCAGGGGCCGAGCCATCTTCTTCTGCCGCAAGTAAGCCCACTTCTCTTGGCGTTTGAGAAGCTTTACTATGTTCCGTTGATCGGTTTGCTTGAACTGGGATGCTTTCCTATTCTGTAGTTAGTGGGTCGTCTCGTTCCGCGACAGCAGATAGAGGAAGCGAGGAGTGCTTCGTACTCCCAGACACCGTGCTGACTCGCAACATGCAGTTGCTCCTAGCAATGGGCTTCAGCTACATCCGAGTCATGGAAGCCTACGGTATATTCGGCGAGGACTTGGACTCAATGATCTGCTACCTGGTGGAGATGGGAGGCGCCGGTGCCTCTGCAGGCAGCAGCAATCGCCGGAAAGGAAAGGCTGCTGAGTGATGCGTGCACCTTTCTAGCTGTGATGGAACAAAATCGTCAGGCATAAGTCATACGAGATAACGAGCCTTGTGACACGGAAGTTGACATGTCAGTATAGTACTTTGCTACGTATGGGTTATAATAAATAAAAGGTACTCGCGAGTTACGACTTTTCTATGTGATCTGGTGTTTTTATCACTGTTGGTACTTTTGATCTGTCGAGCGAAAGTGTTGTTTCTCTTGTGATCGTTGTGGGAAGCCTTGCGCCTTCGAAATGTTTGCATTTCTGACTCTGTAATTTTTTTTTATTTTCAAAATTAGCTCTCTTTCACCATAATTAGCACTTATGGACTCTGCACAGTTCTCCAACCGTGGTTCCCAGGAGCGGCAGGTGACCTGCCCCCGGCCCTGGCGCGGCAGGTGGCAGCCTCCGACGAAACTATGTCTGTTTGGTTGTTGAGCTGGGGTCTCGTAGGCCCATACTACACTTGCCAGAAATGAGGTGGATTTGTGCTTGGTGCAAGCCTTTGAGGCATGCCGCATGCCTCAAACAGTACAAAATAAAGGGCATTATGCCTTGATTGTAAGTTGTAACATGGGAACTCCGTTGGCATCACGGGAATTACACTGTTCCAAATAGGACATAAACATGCTTGATGAATGGCCGATGTCCAAGGGAGGCTCGTCGTAAGGCTTTGTTTGGTATTGGCTTTTATTTTCTTTCTTATATATAATAACTATGTAAAAGTATTGTTTTTGAGCTACATTGCCGCAATTAACATGTTTTTGCAAACAGGCCCAAGCCTTATGGAAATATGCATAGATCTATGGATTTTAGAATAAAGGGTCCTATTGCAAATTATTTACTTGTAGTTGACCCACAGGTATAAGCTTTGGATCCTTGGTTAAGCACATCGATCGCAAAATGGTTATTAAGATCTCTTCGCAGAACTCAAATCAAAGTCTAGACTAGCCGGCTTGCTACTAACAATACTGCTTTAGAATTTATGCAATTTAGTTTTTGGTTCAACGAAGAAGCACTACTCTCTCTTATATATTCTTAAGCTCAGCGTTTTTTTTTGGACCGCGGGAATTTCTTACAAAACTATTTAATTTCTGTAAGAATTGAAAAACATTGCAAGGCCTACCTTAAAGAAAAATGTAGTTTTGTACATAAATGGCCCATTCCAGTATCTAAAAAACAAAGAAGCCCGTCCTAAATTACCCATCCAAGTGTTCAAGCCTGCGTACATACACGGGCCGTGCGCATCCATCCGCCAACCTCGTGCCCTCGTCTCCACTTTCTGTTTGCCTACGTGCCGCCGTGCGTGAGCGCTCGAACTCTTCGATCTCTCTCCCTCACGCGCGCCTTCTCCGCCAACTCTCCACTCGAAGCGCGCCGTTTGCCCCAAGGAAGGCACGGCCATGGCCATGGCGGCGCCGCGCGAGGCCTCCCACCGCCTGGCCTCCACGAGGAACCCCGCAACCGCGCGCCCCCTGCTCCTCACGCACAGGGCCGGTCCTGAGTTTTTTTTGACCTAGAACGAAGCTAAAATTTTGAAACTTTTTATATAAACATGATAATACTACTAGTACTACCCATTGGTAGTATATATACACACATATATAAAATATTACTAATAAGCAGTTAACTGAATGCAAAAGCAATATTCATATGAAATAATTTGTATACATATTAAATTACCTCAAAAATTTCTTCTAACATTCCTTGATGGGAGGGGCCCATCAATGTCTTTGGGCTTTGGGACAGCCGCCCTCCCGCCCCCCAGGCCGGGCTCGCTCACGCACTCTCGTGGCATCGCCTACAAACTCTTCGTCGGAGGTTACCTCTTACCAGTGGCGTAGCCAGAATTTTTACCCTGTGAGTCAATACTTATAAAATCTTTAGTTTTTTGTGAATTTATATACAAATATCAACAGTAATTAGGCTTGTTATACTAAAACCTGTGGGGTCATCAGTTCTTTGTCCCCTCTCGCGTTGTCGTAGGAAGGGGCGCTCGCTTCGCTGAGTGGCAATTTGCATCGCAGGGTATGCATGCATAGTGTTCGACGAAATGCCTCCCGTGTGGGCAGGGTGACTTGATGCCATATTTCTCCACTTTATACAGTAGTTACACTACTACTCTCTCCGTTTCTCTATATTTGTCCATGATATCGGAAGTATTGTTTCAATATATTTGTCTATCGAGAGAATCAAGAGGGTAATTATTGCAAATTTTTCTCTTTCTATCCCTACTTAGAGCATCTTTAGTATATTGAACCGACGTCGATTTAAAGTCATGTCACGTAAGCATTCTAGGAAATGAGCTTGTTTTTCTCTAATGTATTGAACCGATTCCTACTAATAACTGGGACCCACGTTACATTAAAAAACCACAAAATAATAATATCATCTCTCAAACGCACTCTCTTTTATGTAGTTATTTAATGCCCATATGAGTTGTTTAATGCTTTGAATCGATTTCTACGTAGAGTTCAGTTCCATGCATTTTTTTTGTTGGAATCGACCTTATTGAATCGATTCAATACCTTCTCTCTCCTCAGTTGAACCGACTAAAACACAACATTGGAGATGGTCTTAAATGCTTTGAAAGAGGTTTAGTGGTTGTTTTAGTCATTTAATAGGGGCATGTATGGTCATTTCTCGTTAAGTATTTCTTGAAGTTATTACTTCTTTGGTCTGTGCGCATGGTACGCTATGGACAAATATAGCGAAACGGAGCCAGTAGTTAGCAGTGGAGTTGCTTATGTTTACTTGGAGTAAGTCCTCAATAGATGCTAGAATTTTTGCTATTTGTGTTTACTCCTTTTGCTTTGCTATATATGTTTACTTAGAGTAAGTCAGATGACAAATATTCAAGAAAACAAAATGTTCTAGGGAATTACTTAATATGGAGCCCATCATTTAGCAGAAACGTAGTGTTTAGCGACACCTGGCGGGCTCACGTTCTAGTGATTTTATGCCAAGGTTGCAAAAAAGAAAAAAATGGAGTACTCGATCCACTCCTTTTAATATTGTAAACGTGATAAGAGTAGCGACATTGAAGGTAAACTTAATTGGCAGAATTGAAGCCAACTAGTTGCGTTGGTATTCATTGCCGTGGTTGTCTATAAGGAAGGGAAAACCACTGTTCCTATATTTTCCAGCAAGGGTTATTTTCTTGGTAAGTGCTTTGCAATGAATTACAGCGAGTTATTAAGTGCAATTATCACACTAATTTCAGCTTCTTTTCATGTTGTTATTATAAGTAGCACATTATTTCATAACTATTTGAAATATGGGCTTTCCTGAGAATTGTCTTTCCATCTGAGCTGAATTTCTTAATGGGGTAAAAGCAAAAAAACCTACACCTTAGAGAACCGCCGGGACCAGTTAGAAACTGTTGTGATTTGCTCTTTAGGAATTGGGTTCAGAGCTGTTTTTATAACCTTGTCTGAGTTCTCAATCCTTTTGCAGGTCTATCACAATTTGCAGCGGAAGACAGCCTAGCAGAAGCTTTCTCGCGATACGGCCAAGCAGGGGCGGATTCAGTAAGGCCTACCAGGGTGCACAGGACATCGAGTCCAAAATCGTTTTCTATGTATATATATCATCATGTATAACAATACTGGAGACCGATAGCCAAAACGAACTAACGAAGGACACCGGAGACGTCCGCCGCTTATGGCTGATCTGCTTGCTTGCGCCGCCCGTGGGCCAATTTTCGCTTAGGCGCCGCTCTGAGCCTAACCGAGGAGAGACCGCTGCCCGGCGGCGGCAAGCGGCGGCGAGCGGTGAGCCAGCGCGTTGCGTCTGGCGGCGGCGGTAAGTGCCGCGATCTTGCGTCGGCGGAAAGGCGTGCGCGTCGCGGAGAGCAGAGGCGGGCGCCAATCGCGATGCGGGCATGCGGCTAGGCCATCGGGCCATGCGGGTTCACAAACGCATGAACACGTCGAGACTTCAAGAGTCTCTGGCTCTTAGCCGCCGAACAACCGAGACGAAACCCAATCAGCGATCGCGACACTGCTCCTGTCAATCTCGCACTTTTGCTCCAGGCTCCAGCGGCGAAGCCAAGCTGGCCCACCATTTTTGCAAAGTGCAGGTGTCAGCTGTGAATTTAAGGTAATTTTCTGCATGTTCTTTTTCTTTCCTGCTTCAGATGGCCTTCAATTTCTGTCTTTTTACAACCCTTCGATTTCTATGTGAGCTCTGACGCCTCTGAGCTCTCAACTAATCAAGTTATCATGTACATGTTGTCAGGCTCAGGCATATCCAGATCTTGGTCACTTGATTTCCAAGGAAGAGCTACATTCTCTTGAGGCATCAGGATTTCCAAGTAAAATACCGATTTATCTCAACTCTCAAGCACAGTCACTAATTTTGTGTTTACTGTTTAGGGATCCAATTTGCTAATTGTTGGTATATTTTCTCAAACCCTAGGATTGAGGTTTGTTTACAATTATGGTAATACTTGGGAATTAGAATATGTGATGTTTCAAGATTTGGATTTGAGTTTTTGACTACTTGAGAGTTGAGAATTGAGACACAATGTCAAGTAAGTAAGCCCCACAATTTTAAATAAAATGACTACGAATGTATGCTTCTATTATTCACTTTGCTATAGTTAACCAAAACTACTAGTAGGAGTGCATGACCCTTTGTTTTGGTAAGTACTTTGATGGCTATTTTTTATCCGTCATGTTGAATTGTTTAACATGTTACTATTCTAATTTTTAAACAACATTACTTTATAATTAGACATGTGTGATATATATAGGACACCCGGTCATTTTCGTTCTAGATCCGCCCCTGTGGCCAAGTAATAGAAGGTCTATTCTTGTCACTTGAGAACACCCTTTCGTTAATACTTTTTTGCCTGATGTTATATTACCAAAGTTAGGACTTGTTCTTGTTTGAGTGCAGCAACGATTGTGACTGATAAGGTGACCAACAGACCAGAAGGATTCGGCTTTGTGAAATTTGCCTCTGAGGAAGAAGCCCATAATGCACGGGTCGAGATGAATGGCAAGGCAAGATTTTGAGGGAGTACTCCTTGGTTTTAGTTGATGCTATTCTGTATTTTTCCTATGCCATTTGGAAGAGAGCTGAGTAGTGCAAGCCTGTAACAGGTATTGAACGGCCGAGTTATATATGTCGACATTGCAAAGGCCAAACCGGACCGTGCTGCGGATGTCCTTCCTATAGCGAGAGGTCCTCCTAAGACAATTGGCGACAACTGATAAATGCGTGATGTGTCCATATTTTCTATTTATCCGCAATACTAGTATTAGATTGGGAAACACTTAGATGAAAGCTCATGTGTAATAATGAGCTGAATTTTGAGTTTTGCAAGAACAGAGATTGCTCGTGCGTATCAGATGCTCTGCTCTTTACTATCTTTGTCTTAAGAATTTTTTACGGATACAGCACGTTTTCAACTCGCAACCGTTGGCGCACAGTCACCGTGCGCCAACGGATCCCGTGCCGCCACGTGGCGTTGGCGCACGGTCACCGCTTTGCGTTGGCGCATGCTCACCATGTGCCAACAGCCCTCGGGCCGCCACGTGTCCTAGGTTAGGTTAGGGTTAGAGTTTGGCTGAAATCGGTAAGAATTCTAAAATATAGTAGATGTGGTAAAAAAAATTCTTAATTTTTTGTGGAGCCTCTCGACACCGTGTACTTGCTTGTATAAATTTGCTATTATTTTATTCGTTCATAATTTGTATCGCTATTTTATATAAGTATCATGTTTGTACGAATTTGTAAATATAGAAAATGAGCTCTAAAAATTATGAATTTTATTTTTAAGGATCCTCACGCAGTGGACCTGATTTTGCAATGTTTCGGCAAATTTATATGTGTTCTGGTATTGTCTCGAAAATTTAGGATTTAGGTCTCAAAAATTTCGATTTTAGGTTTAGAAAATTAGGGTTTCATGTGACTTGGAATGTATAGAAAAAACGTTGTGTTGTAACTCCATTCGAGATGTTGATATACAATATGACACAGGAGTACACACATAACAACCAAAATATGTGTTGAATATTCACGAGCTGCGAAGCTGCATCCGAAGGGAGTTCGTCACGGAGCCAACAACGAAAAAAGTTGTGATCGAGGCGATCACCTGCACGAATTATGTGTGTGAGCTCGTCAAGGTGAATGGAAACATAGCATGGAAGCAGCTCGTCTTTTGACCGAGATCAGCCGACGTCGTAGCGTATCAGGCCGGCCGGGCGCACTCCGTATCGAAGACGTGAGTTATATGCAATTTGCATCCTTGTTACGTTTCTTACTATACGATCCACTTACATCATGGAATCGCAGGATGTGGACAACTTCGATACTCGCCGCCACCGTGGGCAGCCCTGACACAAGGGGCACTCGCTATGGCGCCGCGGAGACTAGTTGCATACATCGTTAAATAGGACACTCTTTGTCAAATTATCAATTTGCCCCGGATGATCTATATTATACCACAGGTGTAACATCTCGATTTTTAGGTTTTTTTGAAAATTTTCAAAATAAAAGGAACCATTTGGTTTTGTTGAAGTTCTAAAGCTTAACTTGAGATTTTGGAATTAAAAGTGATTTAAATGACTAAATCAAACTTCAACTAATTCAAAAGTTGGGTTTTTGAGTTTGTTGGAGTTCTCTGGTGTTGGAATTCCCTTTCTCTATTCGTTCCGTTTTCCCCTCGGCCTAGCTCTTTCCAGTCCAGACCTCCCTCTCAGTCCAAGACCTTCCGAGTGGTCCTGGAAGACCTCCCGGGTGGTCCTAGAAGACTTCCAGGTAGTCCTGGAGACCGGTCACGACCACCCCTTGGGTCATGACCTCTCGTTTGGTTGGACCACCCTCCCGAGTTTTGACTAGCCCCACCTGTCAACCCTGCTCACCTTCTTTTTCCTCCCGCCGCGTCACTGCTGACACAAATGTCCTAGCGCATTAAATGCCCTTCTGTCGCATTAAATGCTGTTGTGTTGCATTAAATGTTGTCACTTCTGCAGTATCTGTTTCCCCTCTTGTCTCCTCCCCAACATGCCCCCATCTCCTCCACCCGCCGGCTGTGCTCTGTCCTGTCACACAACTACCCTTGATCATGTGAGCCTCTGAGTCTTTCAGTGACTCTCCCCGTCTCCCCTGGCTATAAAAGCCTGAGCAGCCCTCTTTCATCACCTTTTTCCGCACCCAACTCTCTTGCTCTCGCCCGGTTCCACTGTGCTTGAAGTTTCGCCGCCGTCCGCTAAAGACTGCACCGTCACCACCTCGCCGCCGAAGGATTCACCGGAGCGCCAGCGTCATCCTCGACCGCCGCCCGTCGTCCTCTCCCTCCTCCTTCAGTCTCTCTCTCTCTCTCGGCCTTGTTGAGTTTCTCCGTGCTCTGTTCTCTTCCCTTGTTCCTACGACCACGTTGTGTAGTCGTATCTCTTCATACAACCACGTTGCGTAGTCGTATCCCTTTTGTATTTTTTGTACGACCGCGTTGAGTAGTCGTACCCCTTTTGTATTCTTCTCACGACCACGTTGAGTAGTCGTATCCTACTCAGGACCTCCCTTGACCTCCTCAGAACCTCCTCCTCAGGACCTCCCTTGACCTCCTCGGGATCTCCTCAAGACCTTCTCAGGACCTCCCTTGACCTCCTTAGGATCTCCTCATGACCTTCTCCTTAGGACCTCCCTTGACCTCCTTAGGACCTCCTCTGACCTCCTCAGGATCTCCTCGGGACCTCCTCCTCAGGACCTCCCTTGACCTCCTCAGGATCTCCTCAGGACCTCCCTTGACCTCCTCAGGACCTCCCTCGACCACCCTCTCGTTGGACCTCCTCCCAACTAGTCGAGCCTCCTCCCGAGAGTTCATTCCTAATTCATCTAATTCAGTGCCTTGCTGTTGGTTCTAGTTCGGTTTGTTTTGGAGTTCATTTGGATTTTATTTGGTCTTTATTTGAATTTGCTTCGTTCTCATCTGTAGATTTCGACGACTCTGTAGAGCCCGAGTACTCCGAAGAAATAGACCCTCAAGCTTTCGAGTAAGACAAGTTACACCCTTGATCATATTGAATCCCAGTATCTCAAATTATTTAAGTATGCTTCATATTATTATTGCATGCTTATTTAAATTTAAGTAATTTAAATCCATGTTTTAACTTTGTAGTTATTCCTTTCCTTTATACATCAAAACTTGATTATTGATTCAACCACCCCTTGTCACTATAGTAAAGAGCTAGTTGGTACATTAGTACGAACTAGCGTGTTGCAAAACTATGTGCTTGGTTAAAGCTTAGACCCAAAGATCTTGATTTGGGGAATTTACCGCCAAAGACCAATGTTGTTTAAATAATTTAACTATGACATTGGGTTGTCGTGGAAGTTTACAAATGTTTTTGGAAAGCAAAGCAAAAAAGAAAAATTGGTTTGGCCTTGGGCGAATTGGTTGTTTGGATGGGTGCATGTTCATGCACGGGATCAAGTCATTTCTATGATCGGAGCCCAGGGTTCTGTTGGAAGTCGCCCAAGTCAGTCAGTTAAGGACCGGTCTTCGATTGTATTTTGCTATACCTTATCGTACTACCACATGTTCTGAATGGGCAGAACATGGCTAACTAATTTGCAACGTTTCACCGTGGTCGTTCCATCCGGTTGTGTAGGTGTTTGGATGACCTACTTTTATTTATTCCCACCTAGCGCAAGAAGGGGCCATGAACCCGGCGGAGGGGTAGTCCAAAGGGGACGAAACCTTAGCGAGGGGGGACTGCGGTGGAAAAGCGCATTGTAAAGGCCTTGTCACGTGCTCTATACCACTTACCTACGGTAGTGAGCGGTGGTATCAACGGATGCCAAACAAACTAGAGAGGTCGTGTCGTGTGGGTAAAGTTATACACCTCTGCAGAGTGTAAAACTATTCGAATAGCCGTGTCCACGGTCATGGACTTACTAGCAAAGCTGCTCCAAGTTAGATTTTGGTTTTGTTTTCAAAAGACTTTATGAAATGGTTCTGGATGTCTATCCAAATGGGAACTTGGGCAGGGAGCCTTGTGATAGGAGGGTATCCTTCACTACTTGTTGATGAATGTTATCCAATAATAAAACTGAGATTTGGAAAAATGAATTTTAGTTATGGTATAACTGCTTTGGAACTTAGTATAAGTATTTGGAAAGAAACATGACTTTATGCAAATCAACTCTGTAGGCCTTCCTTTGAGATATCCTTGCATGCATTTCAGTCTGTTACTTGACGGGTGTGACTTGTGAGCACAGTTGTTGTGCTCACTTTGCTTAATCTAATAACTGAGCAGGAGAGGACGTCTACGATGAGCTTGAGGACCAGGACGAATAGGCTGCGCCCTCCAGACGATTGCCTGTGGCGAATCGTGTAGTCTACTCGCTTTTATCTTCCGTTGTGTTTGTTTTGTCGACTCTTAAGCCGTTCTTGTAATCAACTCTGTTGTTTATTAATATAATTGCGTTGATGGTTGTTACCACATTTGTTTACTGTGTGAGCTAGCCGCTGATCTTGGGACTAGCTCGGTCATGCACAGAGGATTCGGGATGATCTCGGGTCCGACCGCGACAGAAGTGGTCGTGACAACAGGCTACATAAGATTGTGCATGAACCAACTGAGAAAAATACGTGGCGTGCAGATCGTATAACGATGTATCATAGCCTTTGAAACGCACACGAGTCGGAGGTTACAGTACATCGTTATATGATCTGCATACCATGTATTTCCCTCAGTTGGTTTATACACAACCTTATCTAGGCTGTCGTACAATACAGTATTAAAGAACATTATCCACATTAAACCGATAAATAAACAAAGAGTATCATATTTGATCGGGTTACATGTGATAATACACCTCCTCCTTCATCCTGGTAGTCGCGCTAGCCTACCACATTAGCACGGTGCCCCTCCCTCCCGCCCCCGCCCGGTCGACGCGTGGCCTCCCCCTGTCCGCCTCCGAACGGCCCTCCCTGTCCCTCCTGGCACATGTGCGGTTCGGTTCCCATGAGAAGAAAAAAAATCGTCACATGTCGTTCAGAGAAGGTGTGAAATCTAGGCCTCCCAACGGTTGCTATTTCTGTAAATACACGAGTTCGTTGGTTATTTTTGCAAATACAAGTTAAAAACATGGTGTATCCGCCAAAAAGTCTTGTCTAAATGATGTTACGGATTCTCTGGAAGCTGTGCAAGAACAGTGTCCTTTCCCATCGCTGTTCTGTAGGGAACTAACCCTTTGATGTTCATATGTACTTTTTCTCTAAACTTCGTTTAATTCCTGGAAATGGGAACAGTACTTTGATTATACAAAATAATGAATGCTAATGCACTTAACGCCAGATATGTTCGCCATTATTTCTGTCTTATTCTCACCTTTTGTTAAGAGGAACGTTGTACACGTAATGACAGATCAGATGTACAGTTCCTAATTACCAGCAGGGAATACACGATTTTTTTTAAATAACCTAGTTTTTATTCCGAATTACAGTAATAATACCATTTTTTTTCTTTTCACATGAATAATCAGTTGTCTCTCAACCGTTGGATGACTAGTCTAAGTCGCTCAACGGTAGAGCGACTTAGACACTAGTCGTCCAACGGTGCACAATGCATACACTGTTAGTTGATCAAGCTGTACACTAGGACCAACGGTTGAGTGACAAGTGTTTAAGTCGCTCAACGGTTGAGCGACTTAAGTCTAGTCACCCAACCGTTTAGCGGTTTTGGCTAGTTGTCTAATGGTTAAGCGACAGATGATTATTCCTGTAAAATAAAAATAGTAGTATTATTACTGTAATTCGAAATAAAAAGTAGATTATTTAAAAAAAAATGGGGAAAAGACATTACACAAAAGTTCCCTACTCGATGTTGTACACTAATGGAAATGTCTTGTTCACCTGAATGGATGATCCATTGCTGAATTCGTCGGCGACAGACGCCGATTACCGGAGCGCGATGGCGTCGAGGACGGCCAGCACGGCCATGGCGCTGGCGGCAAAGCAACACAGGTCGACGACTGCCTCGCGTCGCTCCCTGCTATCCTTCCTCCCCTTCTTGCACTTCACGAACTCCTCGTACCTCGTCTTCACGTCCTCCCGTTCTTCGTCCCCTCCCCTCCTCTTCCCCTCCATTGCCGCGGCAAGAAGCTGGAGGGCGCCTTCGCCGCTCACCGCCGTGCCGTCGGCGTCCTCCACGGCGAGGCTGACCTCGCTGACCTGTCCGGCCCCCTCAGACCAGGCCACCGTGGTGTCGAACTTGCACCCGCCCAGCACCACCGCGAACCGCACCAGCATCTCGCCGGTGTACCAGTGCCAGTCCACCGCGACCGCCCTCCGGCTCGACACGTTCACCGCTCGGCCGCGGGCGGGGTCCACGACCACCCAGCTCAGCTCCAACTCCGCCGGAGAAAACACCCCCTCCGGGGCCGGCTTCTTGCAATCCACGGCCTCGACGCAGAACGGCGAGCCGAGGAACCACGACGACGACGTGGGCGTCTCCACCACGCGAGACAGCAGGTGCGCTCCCCTGTAGTAAACGTCCACCGCAGAGACGAGCTCCCCGGGGAGGGGTAGCTCGCTTCCGCCGAGCTCCCCGGCGTCCTGGCACGGGAAAGGGAAAGCGTCGGCGAAGAGCCGGCGCGCCGGGATCGCCGAGAGGAGCCGGTGCTGGCCCGCCAGGGACGGCCACTCGGCGAGGCAGAGCGCGCGCCACTTCTCCGGGTCCGCCGCGAGCGCCCGGAGCCCCGCCGTCGCGCAGCTCGCGGCGGCCAGCGACCGCCCGTCCAGGCGCCGCAGCGCGCATTGCAGCACGTCGGCGTGCAGGTCCTCTATCGTAGTCACCATATCGCTTCGGTTCTCCTTTTTCCTCTTCAGTGTAGCACCAACTCAGCTTACGATGAATTGATGATAAGAAAAAGTGCCTTGGCCGCGCGGGCTTATATAGCCCTCTTTGTTTAGACTTTTTGTCTGGTTTAAAAGTAAAAAAGTCTAAATCTAAACAAAGGAGTAGCTTTTTTATCAGGTTTATAAAAAGTTTAAGCTATTTTAAGCCTAAAAACCATAAGCCTGGGATGAGGTGCTTTTTTTTGTTTTTGCGGAATAGATTATCTATGTGCCATTGAAGTTCAATAAAATTACCCACGAAATACCATTGTATATAAGGGGAAATCGTTTTGTTTTTTCTAACTTCCTTCCTCCACTCACCCCTTTCCATTTGGTTCGCCTCCCCTCCCCTCCATTGCTCACTTCTTGACGCCTTGCGCTCCCCTCCTCCCCTTGCCGCCACTCCTCCCTTCAAATCCGCTCCCCACAGGCCGCCTCCTCCCCACGACGCTGCCGTCTCCTCCCTCCCGCCGCCTCCTCCCCAACGCCTGCGTCGCTCCCTCCCTTCAAATCTGCCACCACCCCTACGTTCCGCCGCCTAGATCTAGAATAAACCGATGCCTAGATTCGACTTTGAGTAATTTCTTTGGTTTTGCTGTACTGCATGCTAATTTTTGTGCTACTCCATGCCTAGGTGGTGCTAATTTTTGTTGTGAGCAGATGAACCTGCATATTGTGTTACTCCATGCTTTTTTCCCTAACATAACAACTAGCAAAATTTGATTACTTGTTCATGTGAGTACTAGTAGTTCTTGACTGTGAGAGATCAACTAATTGGTACTTGTTGATGCGGATGAATACTACTGAATTACAATTTTTTTATGAAGGGCACCCTACCAGACATGAAGGAAGCAAGAGCTGAGAAGAACTAGTTTGCATTGGTAGATGATAAACCTACGGAATCATATGATTCAAAGAGAGAGGCAAGGGAATTATCGGAAAGAGTGGTTCCATTGATGGTCTCATCGAACAAGTAACCAACTTCATCGAGACAAGATGGAGAAGGCGATCTGAAGTTAATTGAACTTATCGAGGAGTTATCCAGAGATCATCAAAGGAATATAGTAACACTCTTGTGCTATCTGGTGGCAACGAGGGTGATCACTCTAACACATTGATGGTTATGTAGCTCGTGCATTCTTGTGGAAAATGTCGAACTTATACGTACTACAAAACTTTGTCGTTGTATGCAATGAGCTTTTGTATGGGAATATTGATGTTGAAAATTTTGTTCTTGAAGTCAACCTCACACTAGATTGGATAATCAGCCACTGCTTTTCACTTCGAGATGTATCAGATTTCATTAGTACCCGCATCAAGCTGCATGGGTATTGGGTTTAACGCTGATGATGCCACACAAAATGGAAGGAATGCAATGCCTGTCTCTAAATTTCAGGAATTAGAAGGAAAAGCTTCGAGTTTGCAATTTATTTGGATAGGCTATGGTAGCACACGTATGCTCGTACAAGCAAAATCTATTTTATTTCATATGTACACTTGTATGTATCATCATATTTCAAATCTTATGTAAAAATAAGTTTAAATAGATACTTAAAAATGTTCTTTAAACCTTTAAGGACAATTCAGACTTTTTATCCTTCACACACAACTCAATAAGCCAACATCCTACAAAAAGTCAAATTACCAAACAACAAAGTTTGACTTAAAAGCTTAGAGTCTTATAAGCTGATTAAGCCAAAAAGCCGGCTTTAAACTATAAGCCAAAAAGCCTAAGTCTAAACAAAGAGGGCCATAGGCTGCGAATAAACGCGGTAAACTCCAGTCAAGACCAGCCTCTGTTCATCGCCTCATTAGGGTATCTTCAATTGTTAGAGACAATATTGTCTTTAACATATGTTACATCATCTTTAGAGATAATATCTTCAATAGATAGTCTCTAGTACACTCTCCAACATTTATATTTTATAATTTTTCTTTGAAACGAACCTACATGTCAATTATAATATATTAATATATCATGTCTTGTTTCACGTGCATAACAGTCTCTTCAGGAAGAGACGACTTGTGCTCTCTCTTCTCCCCTTCTTTCCACGTAAAGTTTTGTTAACGTGGCATAGCTAAGAGATGACAATAAATACACTATTAGAGATGCCTTTACTGCGTGACACGCCCTTGTTTCCGCGAGGTGGTGTTTTTCAGCGAAAATGACGAGTCCCAACGTCTCCCGTGAGATTTTCACGTGTAACTAAATTACGCGCGTGCACGCTAGTGCGGGGGTGGCAGACAGCCACTGGCCGACGAGAGGAGTATGGGGTTCTTTGGCTCACGCTCGTCGGGGCAATGCCCGACATTGGCAGCAGACGACGGCGGTACGGCATGGCTTGGCGCGCGACTCGCCTGTCTCAGTTGTGTTGGATCGACCGTGGCGCGAGGTGCTTGCTGCTGGCCGAGTCTGGTCACATGCATTCATGCCGAGGGCGCATTTTGCCACTCCTCACATGCGCGACCGTGCGGGGGTGCGGTTGGGGCCTGTTTTCACCGTGCCGAGGGTGCATTTTGTCCCCACGCACGTCGGTCGGTACGAACCGTGTGGCCGCAGTCAGGCTGCGAGACTGCGAACGACGGGAGCACGGGCCTCCCCTCGGGTGGAACCATCCGGCCATGTGAAGGATGGTGAGCCTGAGAGCGCAACCGCAAGCGACGTGCTTTCGAGTGGTGTATGTACGTACCTTTCCACATGAACGGGACAAAACGTGGTGTGGCTTTCACGAACGTTAAGAGTGTGTTAGAGCATTTTTAGTGTATTGAACCGATGTCGATTCAAAGTCATACCACGCAAGCATTCTAGGAACTGAGCTTGTTTTTCTATGTATTGAACCGATTTTTACTAATAACTGGGGCCCACGTTACATTAAAAAATCATAAAATAATAATATCATCTCTCAATCGCACTCTCTTCTATGTAGTTGTTTAATGCTCATATGAGTTGTTTAATGCTTTGAATCGACTCCTCCAATGTATTGAATCGATTCAATGTCTTCTCTTTTCTTATTTAAACCTTCTGAAACACAACATTGGAGATATGTATTGAATCGATTTAATGTCTTCTCTCTCCTCATTTGAACCGGCTAAAATATAACATTGGAGATAGTCTTAACTAGGAGTTTTGAACTGTACTCCATGTATCGGAGACGCTTTAATTATATGTGGCTTTCAGAACGTTAAGAGCGTGTTAGCTAGGAGTTTTGAACTGTAATCCATGTATCGAAGACGCTTTAATTATATGTGGCTTTCACGAACGTTATTAAGAGCGTGTTAGCTAGGAGTTTCGAACTGTACTCCATGTATCGGAGACGCTTTAATTATAGGAATTTGCTAAATGGTACTCAGTACTATTTTGTTAGGTGGTACTCAAATTTGTGCTGTGGCTTTTCAGTCAACCGGGCGCGCAACTGTAGTTTCGGGCGCATCCATTAAGAGCAAAACCCCGTTTGTAGTGTGAAACCGGGTCAAATTTGATCACTGTGCTGCCTCGAACCCCGAGCCTCTATGCCCTTGTCTTCTCCATTTACTGCGTCATATAGATGGCTCCGTAGTGGCCTACTGGGGATTAAAAAAAAATTGGCTGCAGTGATAGACAAGAGTTGGGTAGAGGAAGGAGAGCTTTTCATCTGCTTCCCCTTATTAATCCAAGAGAGGGAGAAGAGATCAAGTGGAAGGGCGTAGAGGAGAGATCTGACCAAGAGCAAAAACGATATTTCGGGGACTTAATTGCGTTAAAAATATATCGTTTTCTCCCCGGGGCGATCGGCATCTGTACCGCTGACGAAGGGGCGGTTCGGACTTCGGAGAGACTAATGTCCTGTGAGATCGCGGGGGCTAGTGGATTAGTGTTGTGGTGCTTAATGTAGTAGTACTGGTGAAGGAAATAGAGCGGATGGTGATGGAGGCCTCTCGGGCGGAGTATCTGAAGCAGCAACAGCTTAACTTCCGAGAGTCATCAACATCAAGGCAGAGCCATCTTCTTCTGCCGCAAGTAAGCCCACTTCTCTTGGCGTTTGAGAAGCTTTACCATGTTCCGTCGATCGGTTTGCTTGAACTGGGATGCTTTCCTATTCTGTAGTTAGTGGGTCGTCTCGTTCCGCGGCAGCAGATAGAGGAAGCGAGGAGGAGTGCTTCGTACTCCCAGACACCGTGCTGACTCGCAACATGCAGTTGCTCCTAGCAATGGGCTTCAGCTACATCCGAGTCATGGAAGCCTACGGTATATTCGGCGAGGACTTGGACTCAATGATCTGCTACCTGGTGGAGATGGGAGGCGCCGGGGCCTCTCTGCAGGCGGCAGCAATCGCCGGAAGGGAAAGGCTGCTGAGTGATGCGTGCACCTTTCTAGCTGTGATGGAACACAATCGTCAGGCATAAGTCATACGAGATAACGAGCCTTGTGACACGAAAGTTGACATGTCAGTATAGTACTTTGCTACGTATGGGTTATAATAAATAAAAGGTACTCGCGAGTTACGACTTTTCTATGTGATCTGGTGTTTTTATCACGGTTGGTACTTTTGATCTGTTGAGCGAAAGTGTTGTTTCTCTTGTGATCGTTGTGGGAAGCCCCTTCGAAATGTTTGCATTTCTGGCTCTGTAATTTTTTTTTATTTTCAAAATCAGCCCTCTTCCATCATAATTAGCACTTATGGACTCTGCACAGTTCCCCATCCGTGGTTCCTAGGGGCGGCAGGCAATCACTGACTGGGCGCTGGCAGTGTGAGACCTCCCGACGAATCATGAATTTTTTAAAAAATTCAATTTTTTTAAAAAATTACATAAAAATCCAATAATCTAATGAATTTATTTAAATATTATTGAAGTTTATTTTATTCATTGAAAATGTTTTTTGTTTTTAGAATTTTGCAATTAAGCTTTATTTAATCCAATAAAATAGAAATTGTTTATTTTATTTGTACTTTATAGACCGAAATTTGTATGGTGGAGTTTAAGCAGAGTACTTTATAGAGCTTCTACAAAATATTTTTTTAAATAATCTATTTTTATTTGAATTACGTAAATAATACCACTTAATTTTTTTTGTCAGAAATAACCTCGTGTCGTTGTACGGTTGGGGGACTTGGTATAGTCGCCCAACTAGTGTGCGACACATATCCAACCCGCAGAACAGAGGGGCGAGTTGACGGGTTTGGCTCCAAGTCGCCAACCCATATGGCGACTTGACCCTAATCGACCAACCACTGAGCGACTTGCATTAGTGTCACCCTTTAGTATGCATTTCGTATGTATTATATTTAGCAAATCTTATTGTATGATGATTTTTTTTAAAAAAATAGAAGTGTAGTCACAAGGTTGATACCACTGTTTGTTATTTTCGTAGAATATCAAGGGTACGAAATTTGTCAGACTCGCAATAAAATTTTGTGATCGTTGTATATTGTTGTAGTGCGCTAAATTTCTAAATAATTTTGTGAGGACGATTGAGATAGTATTGAGTCGTAAGTAGGAAGGTAAGTGATATTACGATGCGCTAGGGAATAACACGGAAGAATCAAATGCGAAAAGACGAGGAGATTTGATGTTGCGAATGAAAATAGACTTTATAATGAAGCTTGGAATAACATGGCGTATAGGGTTTGGTTACGTGCATAAGAAACATCATCATACACGATGCAACAAACCGAAGTACTCCTACGATACATATCGGCCTTTTTCGAATGAAAATAGATTCGACCTTCGACGGGGGACTAGTACAGAATGGTCTGACCTACTGCGTGGACCGAGGCCATTTTCCCTTCCTTGCTAGCTCGGCGTTGAACTCCTTACCGGCCTCTTTGGCCTTGGCCGCCATTTCCCTCTTTCTCTCACGCTCTCTCTCGCGAGCCTCGCACTCTCTGCACCTGCACACCTCGAGATGAGCTTTCGTCTCCCGACGTATGTGCTCGTTTTGCTCGGCGTTGCTCCTCCTGGATCTCGTAGTCTCTTTTGTCATTCCACTCTTCGAAGTCGAGAGACCACTGGTCATGTGGGTGGATCTCTTGGTCGATCCACTTGCGGTAGCCACATAGCGGATCCGGGGACTATATGTAGATGGGAGAGATTGTTAGTGCGTACTTTGAAAGAGAAATAGTACAGAACACATCAGAATCGGTGGTCACTTCTGCCGCAGCAGTCGCCGTGTCCTAACGTCGGTCGGGATAGTCACTGCAGTAGTTCGCGCAACCCTAGTAACGCATGCCCAGGCTAATCCAGTGCTTGAATTTGAAGAACTTGCATGGGTCCTTGCACCAACAGAGGGGCGGCATCTCCCTCTCTTGCGGGTGTTGCGACGAACGCTCGGTTGGAACGTTCCGGAAGACGCCGCCACGGGGACCTCATTGCGAAGCCGCCACCGCACGCTGCGTCTCTTGTTTGACCGGTCGCAGCAGCTTGCTCGCTCTTCCGGACCCCAAAGCATCCCTTGCTAGTTCGCGGATTCGGTCCTGACGAGGATCTAATAATCCTTATTTTATCTTTTATCTATAATTCTTATTATGGATAAATATGATGTCATGTGGTCCCTAGGTATACCCCTTATATTTACAAGGGAGAAGCCTACCAGATGGTCGTAAGTTCTTCTACGACCACCCCCATAGTCGTAAGTCTTGCTACGACGACCTTATGGTCGTAAGTTCTTCTACGATCATTATCCAAATAAGTTATTCTCGACTACCCCATGGTCGTAAGCTCTTCTACGACTGTGTCACCTACGACCACCTTATGATCAATAAAACCTACAGACGAGTGGGTCCAATTGATTAAGGAATCCAAGCAGTCAACATACGATGTTATTCTACGGAGTAATAGCACGTAATACCCCATTATCTCTGATCAATAACTGTCAGGCGACATGAAGGAGTTAACACTCCGGAGATTACTGCAAACATACGCCCGTTACAGGACATGATGAGGCGCCTCTTCACCTGGAGAAACGACTACTCCTTCACGATTATATAAAGGCGGCGATCAGAGATGAAAAGAGGGGGGCAATCGGAGAACACAAGAGTAAACCGGAAGACTGCGCGCTTCTTCGTAATAGTCTTAGTCTTTTCTCCCGATTGTACAAGATACACTCAATATCATACACACACAGGAGTAGGGTTGTTATTCTCCCCGAAGAAGGCCTGAACCTGTATAAAAATACCCGTGTCAATCTCTCTGCGTGATTCCATTCTAGGAGACCCCCTGAATCAAACAATCTTTACATAAGATCGGTTCTAAAACACCGACAGGTCCCATTGCCTCTGCCTGTCGTTCATCCCGGCGTGGTGAAGGAAGCTCTGGTGTAGTGTTGGCTTTGGTTGTGTAGTGTTTTCTCCCAGATCTCTTCCGCCTTCTTTTATAAACCAAAGGGTTGGCATGGAGTGTTGTCCTTTGGTCCTCTCGTTGAAAAAAGTTGTCCCGTTCGGTCTTGTCACTCCGCAAAACTGTTTCCTTTGGCCTTGTCGCTGCGCAAAGCTGCCCCGTTTGGTCTTGTCACTGCGCAAAGCTTCCCCGTCTAGTCTTGTCACTTTGCAAAGTTGCCCCGTTTGGTCTTGTCACTACGCAAAGCTGTCTCGTCTGGTCTTGTCACTGCGCAAGGCTATCTCATTTGGCCTTGTCACTGCGCAAAGCTACCCCGTGTGATCTTTTCATTGTGCAAAGCTGCCCCGTGTGGTCTTATCACTGTGCAAACCTGCCCCCTATGCTAGGTGCGGTAGGGACCTTCCCCCTCTGCTAGGCGCGGTAGGTGATCTGCACCCTCTGGGGGGCACCGTCATGTCGTCGTCATGTTGCGTCTCGACTAGTCACTCGTTGTCCATGTACGACAAATCTTGGGGCCGTGTAGCATCGTTTCTACACAAAGCTGCTTCGTTGGGTCACGTCGCGCGTAAAGCTGCCCTCCGTGTGGGGCGCGGTAGGGACCTGCCCCCTATGCTACGTGAGGTAGGGACCTACCCCCTCTGCCCGGCGTGGTAGGTGACCTGCACCCTCTGGGGGCGCCATCACATCGTCGTCACGTTGCGTCTCGACTTGTCACTCGCTGTCCGTGTACGACGAATCTTGGGGCAGCGTAGCATTGTTTTCGCACAAAGTTGCTTCGTTGGGTCACGTCGTGCGCAGGGCTGCCCTTCGTGTGGGGTATGGTAGGGACCTGCCCCCTGTGCTAGGCACGGTAGGGACCTGCCCCCTCTGCTAGGCGCGGTAGGTGATCCGCACCTTGTGGGGCACCGTCACGTTGCGTCTCCCGTACTCGGCTATTTAAACGCGTGGCCGCACACTCATTCTTCAGAAGCCTCAGGTCTCAGTCGGGAAATTTTTGCACTCGGTTCATCATTCCTCTCAGGAATCTCTCCCTCTTTGTGAGGTGCCTCCCTCTGTCGGAGTAGGAGAATTAGTACTTAACCGTTTTGTTTGTCCTTTGTTGGCACCATTTGCTGAAGTCGTTACTAATACGATGCATCTTTGAATTTGCAGTCTTCCGTGTCTGAGGTTAAGAGTCGGTAACGTCATAACGGTAAGTTCATTTCAACAACGTACGTATGGTTTTTGTGATGTGTTTTGGTTGAAATATTGTCTTATTTTCGTCAGAAATGGAGACACTGTATGTGTTCCATGGTAACGTGCGTGCTGGTCCAAACGGAGTTGATATGTCGAGCTGCCAACGTGCCTTGCTAAACATTCCCAACTTGGCACACGTGGATTTGCTCAAGCTACGACGGTGCATTCGGCAGTTGTTCGATAGGCACGTCGCCATGAACAAGATAGTAATAGAGGCGGTCATCGCCACCACGGTCCTACCACATGGACAGATGTTGTGGAGCCTGGCGAAGGTGACCAGCAGTGTCATGTGGGCACAGTACATGGAGATCATTAACAATCCTCACGCTCCGATCTATCGATGACCCATAGTGTATGTCCATTTTGTTTATCCTGCTCAATCCTCTGGGGGGGCGCCGTTGAAGGGGGCAGCGACGCTCTTGTCCCCCTCTTCGGTTTGTTGATGACGGGAGAGGTCTCGAGAGCGCCAGACGTCGCTAGGCAGGATGCTTCAGTTGATAGATATTCTGGTAGTTTCCAACCGAATGAAGGTGTGGATAAATGGCGGGGTGCTCATGTTGATTGTCACGAGATTATCGATAGCATATCCGAGGGGCACTGGCTCCGAAGATGAGGACGACTTTGACTCGCACTCCAGCGAGGACGAAGCCGATGATGAGGGTGGGATCGCCGATGGCATTGTTTCGACCGACACAGACTATGTTTCAAGTCGGTTGGATTGGCAAGCGGCCTCTTCCCTTGTTCTGGCCCAGGAGCACAAGTCTTCGTGGGCCTTCAATGCGGACACCTTACTTGTGGGGCAACATTTTCCACACAAGGCTGCCGCCAAGCAAGCTATCGTGAGTTTTATGGTGAAAACCAGTCGGACTTACCGAGTTTACAGGTGAGTTTTGATGTTGTTTGCCGTATCTTGAACTATCTACAGTAAGTCGTACTAACCATTATCTGTCTTCCATTATCTGCAAGTCTAATCTTGACACGTACATAGTTAAGTGTGTGCTTAGCTATTGCCCTGGCAAAGTTCGTGCGCAAAGATTCCTTAGGGCGGGAACGGCCTTCCGCATCACAATCGTGAAGGATCACACATGTGAGCTTGAGGATCCATTACAAATGCATAAAAATGTGACCTCGGTATACATCGCGAGCATCATAAGCTATGTAGTTGCCGCCGATTTGACCGTTTCGTCGAAGGTCCTGATGGCTAACGTAGCAAATACAGTAGGGTATGTCGTTAGCTACAGTAAGGTTTGGCGGGCGAAGCGGAAGGTCCTCGAAGAGTTGTACGGTACCTACAAGGAGGCGTACGACCTAGTCCCTAGAATGCTGAAGCAAATTGAGGATGCTAATCTAGGGACATGTATCAACAGGGTGGATAGGCCCCACTTGTCGAATATCCCACATTCTCTAATCCTTGATCGAGTCTTCTGGGCATTTAGCCCGGCAGTCCAGGGCTTCTCCCACTACTGTCCCGTCCTGACTATGGACGGTACATTCCTTTGCGGGAAGTACAAGGGCACCATTCTCATCGCTATTGCCACTGATGGCAACGATCAGCTGCCTTTGCAATTTTGGAGAATGAGAACACTAACAGTTGGTTGCGGTTTCTAGCCAACATAAAGCAACATATTGTAAAGATCGGCCGAATGTGTGCATCATAACCGATCATCATCTTGGGGTTGTTGTCATGGCGCACACCATGCAAAGACGATACAAGCCCGCCGTTCCAATGGAACGACATGCGCACATGTTGGTGCATGCGGTATCTAGCTGCCAACTTCCACACGCGCTTTCGGAGCAAGGACCTCATGAAGAAGTTCAAGAAGCGCCGTCACGTCCTCCTTTCCACATAGTGGCCCCTTCATGCTCCCAACGCTATATATGGATGCTTTGGCTGCCATTCACCTCACTCTTCTCTTCCTCTTCTCCTTTCTTATAGTGTAAAACGGGATGTTTTCGGCCTCATCTAACTTTCAAGTGAGAAGACAATTACAATCACTATGGCATCTTTGATGACTCCGCATCAACATATTGGGCTTCCTCCCATATGGGTGACTCGTAGTTAATGCACAATATTGGAAACGTCTCGTAAGACTTAGCTCTTCCAGTATACCAAAGGAAGTGTGCTTTATCGCGTGACATTAAGGAGCGGTCTGACATGTGGGTACATTGTTACACCCCTGCAGGGTTCAAACTATTCGAATAGCCTCGTCCTAGGTTATGGACACGCTTGGATACGCCCCGTGAGAACTAGACTACAACATTTAATTAAAACTTGATGTGGGTGGTATGAATAGGGAATTCATGCTATTGTTGTGGTGGCTATTGGGTTAGCCACTTCCAGGATGTCTTGTTATTATTGTTACTTATGTCTCGTTGTTTTTATCAAATAAAATCAGTTTGTAAAACTGCCTTCAATCTATTACATTATTGCAAATGAAAACTTGCTTTATGCTAAAAATGAGTCTAGAGCCTGCTCCACTTAAATAAGCTTGCATGTAGCTATTTATATAGGCCTGTTATCTTACACGTAAGTCTTGCGAGTATATTTTTGTACTCATTTGCTATGCTTTAATTAAATTGTTGCAAAGGAGGAAGCTGAACCCCAAGGGTTGCACTTTTGTGAGTTGTGCGGTGGCTTCGACGACTAGGTTGGTGGCCCGGTTGGTTGCCTTGTGGGTTTAAGGCACACTACTTGGCTTTTGTTTATCGCCATCTTATGGTACTTTACTTCCGCTGTTATTTAAGACTATTTAGTTGTATTTGGCCGGTTGGCCCCTTTTGTAATAACTATATATTGTATGTCATTTGAATTGCTTAGTTGTGCTTTGGATTCTATTGTGTTGAATGGAATTGATGCATAATTTTTGTATGGGGTATGTGTACTGCATTCTGGGAAGTACATGTACGCCAAGAGTCGTGATATTTGATTTGTAATGCTTGAATCATCTTAATGGTTAAGTATTACAAGTTAAATACCCCGGGTTCTCATAGAGTCCTCGCGTGGCAGCGATGGCATCACAGAGAGTCCTGCGTGATGGCAACCCGACAGACGATTGTCCATCGACGCCGCTGGCCATTGGGTCGACTCGCTTAGACGGGAAGATAGAGGGAGCGAGGGTGCGCGATGATACTACGTCCGATGCTCTATCCGATGCCTCAAGTCGACATCGGTGGGCCTTCCACAGCTCATGCTGCGAACGACGTGCTTAACATCGTCAACAAGAGTTTTCATGACCGCATAAAAGCGTTCAACTGTATTGTTCGTACCCCGCTCGATATTCCAGTGGCCGCACTCCACAACGCTCTACAAACGGTACAACTGCATGGTTACTGAACAAACAAAATTTTGTTAGTTAACCCTATTTCGGAGGGTGTTTTATCTGCGACGTGCTCAACGTAACGAATCGTCACGCCATGCTACACGGTGCGGGTCCAGCCCCAAGCCCAAGCGTTTAGCGTGGCTAGGATGTGAATGTCGGGCCGGGGGGGCGCCTGTCAATCTCACCCGCGTGTGTTGTACGTACCACTCCAAGTACATGTCGTAAGTCCCTGCATCGTAAGGCCGTTCCTCTTGAAAAATGCAATCAATGGCAGATTGCCATGCATCTATCCACGGCTGCTGCATCAGAAGCCACTCATCGCTCTTTACGGCCCTTCTTCGTCTGCCTGATGGTGGAACAAAATAAATAAATTATGCTACTGACATAACATATGAGTAGTGTACCTATAATATTAAGCAATGTAACATACTTACAAGTGGCTACGTCTCGCAAGCGGTCGCCCTAGAGCATGGGGGATCTCCTAGTGCAGCTGGAACTGCCTCATCACCCGTTGCGGGTTGTAGGGCTCAACCATGTGGGAGAACACCAGATCACAAGTTGTCATCCAGTACGACGCATCCTGGTGGCATAGCAAGCTCAAGCCGTTGGCGCCTCTCTCTCTGCGAAGGCATCTCGCCCAAGGAGCCCATATTATGTCGTCTCGCGGGGCCTCAATTCGTTATGGAACTCGGGGTATATGTGATGCGCTTCTCCTAGCCCACCCAAGATCGCCCATCCATCAGATCCCATGGTTGGGCCTTCCACGGGATCCTCGTCGTCTGCCCCACCGTAGAAATGATCTGTGCGTGGGTAAGGGTGGACTGGGGAGCGAAAGTACGGCTATCCGACCGCAAAGTGCTCCCACGACCACAGCTGTAATAGCATGTGGCAACACGAGAGCACGGGCTCTGTTCCCGTGGGACGCTGTGAAGTGTCGCATAGGCCGTGGTACGAAGCGCCCAGTACAGTTGAACCCCAACTGTACTATGGCACGTCCTCATCGTCAGAGTCAACGATGGACTCCGCAAGGTGAATATTACTAGGGTACACCAAGCCCCCTGCGTGCTAGGGAACATGACCCACCCGAATAGAAACAACAAATATGCAATTAGGTGGCATCGAACCACCTCCTCCGTTGCGTCATTTGAGCAATGCATGAATCGTCGCAGCCAAGCGTCTGGAACGCCCTTAGACCTCTTGGGGATAGGCTGCCCGAAGCGATGGCCAAGACGCACCTTCCAGTCCGACGACCTCGGAGGGGGAACAACTGCACGGCCTTGCAACGGCAGGCCGGTAATGAAGCTGACGTCCTCCAGTGTCACGATCATCTCCCCCTACCGGAAGTGGAACGTGTGGGTCTCCGACCGCCAATGATCAACAAGGGTGAAAAGAAGGGAGGCGTCTATCAGGAGGTTCTGCCCCATGTTCATCATGCGGGCGAACGCAATCAGCCCAGATTGACGAAGCCTCCAAACATACCGGTCGTCCAACAGCCAGGTCTCCCTCGGTCCCCGTGTCACCAGAGTTGGCGGCCCATCGCCACTGATCCAAGCGCGACAGCGATGCTGGGGTCCCATGCCTCCTCAAGTAGGGGTGGTAGAGCACGTGCCATTGCTGCAAATAGAGAACAACTCACAACTAGCGAATTCATTTAGGTGGTACATTACAGTGATTATGCATGTAACAGTTGCGACTGATATAATGCACGTGCATTATTAAGTACATACTTAACGCTAAAATATGCAATAACAAAATATTAAATACCGCGGATGAGTGATCGAATTTGTTTAGCTAATCTAATCGCAACGTGAGCTGCGCCTTACGAGAAATGATCGGCCGCGCGCGCGATCGTTTATATAGCCAAAAAACGAAGACAACGAATGACATTGACGAGACATGATGTGAAGCGATGTGACGACGACACGACATAAAGAAAACAAAAAACAAAAACCGCAACCGCCCAAAAAACTTTAGGCGTGCATGGGAGTCATTTGCCAGGCCGGGTCGGCAGGCTGCTGCGCCGGGGCTAAAGGCGGTGGCTCGCTGCCCCGGATCCATGACGAGAACGTGTAGGGGCGGATGTGCTAATTATGGCGAAAGGGGGGCTACATTTAAAAATAAAAAAAGATTACAGGGTTAGAAATGCAAAATTTTCTGCACCTTCTGCAAGCGTCTTTGGTTGTTGAGCTGGGGTCTCGTAGGCGGTAGGCCCATACTACACTTGCCAGAAATGAGGTGGATTTGTGCTTGGTGCAAGCCTTTGAGACATGCCGCATGCCTCAAACAGTACAAAATAATGGGCGTTATGCCTTGATTGTAACATGGGAACTCCGTTGGCATCATGGGAATTATACTGTTCCAAATAGGACATAAACAAGCTTGATTTTTTTTTGGATAATAGAAGAAAAAATTCTCTCCCAGCCTCTGCATTAAGGATACACACAGCCCATATAAACATGCTTGATGAATGACGATGTCCAAGGAAGGCTCTTCGTAAGGCTTTGTTTGGTATTGGCTTTTATTTTCTTTCTTATATAAACATGTTTTTGCAAACAACCCCAAGCCTTATGGAAATATGCATAGATCTATGGATTTTAGAATAAAGGGTCCTATTGCAAATTGTTTACTTGTAGTTGACCCACAGGCATAGGTTTTGGATCCTTGGTTAAGCACATCGATCACAAAATGGTGATTAAGATCTCTTCGCAGAACTCAAATCAAAGTCTAGACTAGCCGGCTTGCTAGTAACAATACTGCTTTAGAATTTATGCAATTTAGTTTTTGGTTCAACGAAGAAGCACTACTCTCTCTTATATATTCTTAAGCTCAGCGTTTTTTTTTTTGGACCGCGGGAATTTCATACAAAACTATTTAATTTCTGTAAGAATTGAAAAACATTGCAAGGCCTACCTTAAAGAAAAATGTAGTTTTGTACATAAATGGCCCATTCCAGTATCTCAAATACAAGAAGCCTGCGTACTTACACGGGCCGTGCGCATCCATCCGCCAACCTCGTGCCCTCGTCTCCGCTTTCTGTTTGCCTGCGTGCGGCCGTGCGTGAGCGCTCGAACTCTTCTCTCCCTCACCCGCGCCTTCTCCGCCAACTCTCCACTCGAAGCGCGCCGTTTGCCCCAAGGAAGGCACGGCCATGGCCATGGCGGCGCTGCGCGAGGCCTCCCGCCGCCTGGCCTCCACGACCACGAGGAACCCCGCGACCGCGCGCCCCCTGCTCCTCACGCACTCTCGCGGCATCGCCTACAAACTCTTCATCGGAGGTTACCTCTTACCCGTCTCCTCACATCCCCACTCGCGCGTCCCACCTACGTTGCATCTCCATCGCTTCAGTTCTTTGTCCCCTCTCGCGTTGTCGTAGGAAGGGCGCTTGCTTCGCTGAGTGGCCATTTGCATCGCAAGGTATGCATGCATGCATAGTGTTCGACGAAATGCCGCCCGTGTGGGCAGGGTGACTTGATGCCATATTTCTCCACTTTATACAGTAGTTACACTACTACTCTCTCCGTTTCGCTATATTTGTCCATGATATCAGGAGTATCGTTTCAATATATTTGTCTATCGAGCTCTTTCTATCCCTACTTAAATGCTTTGAAAGAGGTTAAGTGGTTGTGTTAGTCATTTAATTGGGGTATGTATGGTCATTTCTCGTTAAGTATTTCTTAAATTTAGTACTTCTTTGGTTTGTGCGCATACGCTGTGTACAAATATAGCGAAACAGAGCCAGTAGTTAGCAGTGGAGTTGCTTATGTTTACTTGGAGTAAGTCCCCAACAGATGCTAGAATTTTTGCTATTTGTGTTTACTCCTTTTGCTTTGCTATATATGTTTACTTAGAGCAAGTCAGATGACAAATATTCAAGAAAACAAAATGTTCTAGGGAATTACTTAATATAGAGCCCATCTTTTAGCAGAAACGTAGTGTTTAGCGACACCTAGCGGGCTCACGTTCTAGTGATTTTATGCCAAGGTTGCAAAAAAGAAAAAAATGGAATATTCAGTCCACTCCTTTTAATATTGTAAACGTGATATGAGTATCGACATTGAAGGTAAACTTAATTGGCAGAATTTAAGCCAACTAGTTGAGTTGGTGTACATTGTCGTGGTTGTCTATAAGGAAGGGAAAACCACTGTTCCTAGATTTTCCAGCAAGGGTTATTTTCTTGGTAAGTGCTTTACAATGAATTACGGCGAGTTATTAAGTGCACTTATCACACTAATTTCAGTTTCTTTTCATGTTGTTATTATAAGTAGCACATTATTTCATAACTATTTGAAATATGGGCTTTACTGAGAATTGTCTGAGTTCCATCTGAGCTGAATTTCTTAATTAGAAACTGTTGTGATTTGCTCTTTAGGAATTGGGTTCAGAGCTGTTTTTATAACCTTGTCTAAGTTCTCAATCCTTCTGCAGGTCTATCACAATTTGCAACGGAAGACAGCCTAGCAGAAGCTTTCTCGCGATACGGCCAAGTAATAGAAGGTCTATCCTTGTCACTTGAGAACACCCTTTCATTAATACTATTTTGCCAGATGTTATATTACCGAAGTTAGGACTTGTTCTTGTTTGAGTGCAGCAACGATTGTGACTGATAAGGTGACCAACAGACCAAAAGGATTCGGCTTTGTGAAATTTGCCTCTGAGGAAGAAGCCCATAATGCACGGGACGAGATGAATGGCAAGGCAAGATTTTGAGGGAGTACTCCTTAGTTTAAGTTAGTGCTATTCTGTATTTTTCCTATGCCATTTGGAAGAGAGCTGAGTAGTGCAAGCTTGTAACAGGTATTGAACGGCCGAGTTATATATGTCGACATTGCAAAGGCCAAACCGGACCGTGCTGCGGATGTCCTTCCAATAGCGAGAGGTCCTCCTCAGACAATTGGCGACAACTGATAAATGCGTGATGTGTCCATATTTTCTATTTATCCGCAATACTAGTATTAGATTGGGAAACACTTAGATGAAAGCTCATGTGTAATAATGTGCTGAATTTTGAGTTTTGCAAGAACAGAGATTGCTCGTGTGTATCAGATGCTCTGCTCTTTACTTTCTTTGTCTAAATGATGTTACAGATTGCACATACTATTTGCATATGCTCTCGAAGCTGTGCTAGAACAGTGTCCTTTCCCCATGGCTGTTCTGTAGGGAACTAACGCTTTGCTGTTCATATGTACTTTTTCTCTAAACTTCGTTTAATTCCTGGAAATGGGGAACAGTACTTTGATTATACAGAATAATGAATGCTAATGCGCTTAACGCCAGATATTTTCGCCATTATTTCTGTGTTATTCTTACCTTTTGTTAAGAGGAACGTTGTACATGTAATGACAGATCAGATGTACAGTTCCTAACTACCAGCAGGGAAAAGACATTACACAACAGTTCCCTACTCGATGTTGTACACTAATTGAAATGTCTTGTACACCTGTATGGATGATCCATTGCTAAATTCGTCGGCGGCAGCCGCCGATTACCGGAGCGCGATGGCGGCGAGGACGGCCAGCACGGCGATGGCGCTGGCGGCAGAGCAACACAGGTCGACGAGTGCCTCGCGTCGCACCTTGCTATCCTTCCTCCCCTTCTTGCTCTTCACGAACTCCTCGTACCTCGTCTTCACGTCCTCCCGTTCTCCGTCCCGTCCCCTCCTCTTCCCCTCCATTGCCGCGGCTAGAAGCTGGAGGGCGCCTTCGCCGCTCACCGCGGTGCCGTCGGCGTTCTCCACGGCGAGGCTGACCTCGCTGACATGTCCGGCCTCCTCAGACCAGGCCACCGTGGTCTCGAACTTGCACCCGCCCAGCACCACCGCGAACCGCACCAGCATCTCGCCGGTGTACCAGTGGCGGTCCACCGCGACCGCCCTCCGGCTCGACACGTTCACCGCTCGGCCGCGGGCGGGGTCCACGACCACCCAGCTCAGCTCCAGCTCCGCCGGAGAAAACACCCCCTCCGGGGCCGGCTTCTTGCAGTCCACGGCCTCGACGCAGAACGGCGAGCCGAGGAACCACGACGACGACGTGGGCGTCTCCACCACGCGAGACAGCAGGTGCGCCCCCCTGTAGTAAACGTCCACCGCAGAGACGAGTTCCCCGGGGAGGGGTAGCTCGCCTCCGCCGAGCTTCCCGGCGTCCTGGCACGGGAAAGGGAAAGCGTCGGCGAAGAGCCGGCGCGCCGGGATCGCCGAGAGGAGCCGATGCTGGCCCGCCAGGGACGGCCACTCGGCGAGGCAGAGCGCGCGCCACTTCTCCGGGTCCGCCGCGAGCGCCCGGAGCCCCGCCGTCGCGCAGCTCGCGGCGGCCAGCGACCGCCCGTCCAGGCGCCTCAGCGCGCATTGCAGCACGTCGGCGTGCAGGTCCTCTATCGTAGTCACCATATCGCTTCGGTTCTCCTTTTTCCTCTTCAGTGTAGCACCAACTCAGCTTATGATGAATTGATGATTAGAAAAAGCGCCTTGGCCGCGCGGGCTTATATAGGCGGCGAATAAACGCGGTAAACTCCAGTCAAGACCGGCCTCTGTTCATCGCCTCATTACTGCGTGACGCGCCCATGTTTCCGCGAGGTGGTGTGTCTTTCGGCGAAAACGACGGGGTCCCAACCCAACGTCTCCCGTGAGATTTCACGTGTAACTAAATTACGCGCGTGCGCGCCAGTGCGGGGGTGGGCCGACGAGAGGAGTAAGGGGTTGGTGGCTCGCGCGTGCCGGCCTGCCGAGGACGGCGGACGGGGCTGGCACTGGCAGGCAGGCAGCGTGGCACGGCGCGGCGCGGCGCACTCGCCTGTCTCAGGCCGTGCCGGTTTGACCCGTGGCGCGAGGTGCTTGCGCGCGGGCTGGGGCGTCTCGTCACTTCCCTCACATGCGCGACCGTGCGGGTTGCGGTTGGGGCGTGTTTTCACCTTGCCGAGGGCGCATTTTGTCCCCACGCACGTCGGTCGGTACGGCCGCGGTCAGGGTGCGAGACTGCGAGCGACGGGAGCGCGGGCCTCCCCCCAGGTGGAACCATCCGGCCATGTGAAGGATGGCGAGCCCGAGAGCGCAACCGTAAGCGACGTGCTTTCGAGTGGCGTACCTACTTACCTTTCCACGTGAGACGGGATAAAATGTGGTGTGGCTTTCACTAACGTTAAGAGCGTGTTAGGTAGGAGTTTTGAGCTGTACTCCATGTATCGGAGACGCTTTAATTATAAAACAAAAACGATATTTCGGGGACTTAATTGCGTTAGAAGTATATCGTTTTCTCCCCGGGGCGATCGGCATCTGTACCGCTGACGAAGGGGCGGTTCGGACTTCGGAGAGATTATTGTCCTGTGAGATCGTAGGGGCTAGTGGATTAGTGTTGTGGTGTGTAATGTAGTAGTAGTAGTACTCACACTGACACTACCACTTGCCGTGTTGTGGGCTATTGCTCCCAGACTCCAGCCCGCTCGGAGATTTGTCGTCAGGGGCGCACTAATACCGGAATTTATGCTTTCATGTCACGCTCCAATCCCCTCGGCTACATGATAAGCTTCTAGTGTTGGGGACCTGGTCCTGGAGGTGTCCAGTCCTGTCCGATCTTAATGGAATTTCTCCAGGGTTGAATCTTGTAGTTTTTGTCTGATCTCGTTGCACCTCTCTCGTTCAAGCTTATCGTATCACGAGGGACTGAATTGACTGTGATCAGAAGTTCAGAACCAAATGCGTATCTCTCTTCTTCTGAAGTTTGCCACTCTTGTTTCTACGAGTACTTTTTAAAACCAAAACAGAGCAAAGCAGAGGGGTATATGCATTGCAGTAATGCAGTTTATCTGTTCATGGCTCGTACTGTTATCTTTGCGCTCCATTTTTGGAGTTTCAAAACCAGGGTATGGCAGCAGTGTCTTTGTCAGGATTGCCTGAGTAGAAAACACTGAAGATTAAATAAATCCAATTTTGTAATCGGATCTAGATCGGCCTCGAAATATCTTCAGATTTGGAGTTGCATAAAATATTCTGGGTCTCTGGACATCCTTGTCTAGGTGTTGCGATCCTAATTTCTTCATGGTTTCTGAAGCCTTGGCCGACCATCATGGCTTCCCTAATCTTGCATCAGTCTTTGGGGCCCAAAATTTTCCAGAATCACTCAATAAAATAATATGTTCGCCCCAACTATATAAAAGCCTTCCTTTTATTACATACATGTTGCTATTGTTGGGATACGGGTAGGCTACACTGACGCACAATTCAAAATTCGACCGCGTAAACCAGAAAGTCATGCGAGTAAAAGGTCATAGATTGTTACCACTAGACACGCAGTGCAACGGAAAAAGAGTTGGAGTAGCCTGGTTGTAACATCCCAAAAATTCTAAACATTTGAAACTGTTTAAAAATGTGGCATTTTAAAACTTTTTGTTACGCTTCGGCGATATTCGAATTTTTGAGATGTTATATGAAATCTCAACCCGAAAAACTGAAAATCGAATTCAAACCGAGTTTAAAAAGAAAAGAAAAAGATAATATTATTTTTCTTTCCTTTCCTTTTTCTTCCTTCTCCTTCTCCATTACGCTTCATCCCTATTTCCCCATGCCGCCCACGCCGCACGACTACTGGCGCCACTCCATTGCCAAGTCACTGCCATCCTCGGCCTGCTGCCAACCACCCATCACCGCCACTGGCACAATGTAGCCGCCCACGTCATCTTCGTCCTCGCCCAGCTGTCGCCCGGGAGGCCCGCACCTGCCCTCGTCCCGCCGCACGCCAATCCCCTACCCAACCGCCTACATCCTCGCGTCGTTGGAGCCACGCTGTCCTCGCTCAGCCACCCACCGTGCCCGCCACTAGCGCCATGCCGCGCCTGCCCCGTCACTATCGTGCCAACCGCTCCGGTCGCCTCGCCAACAGCCTCCCCTCCCTTCTCTCGGCTGGAGCTTGCCTCGCCATGCGCAACATGCACCGTGCCGCCTGGCGGTGCTCACGCTGCCAACTGCCACCATCCCCGACTCCAACCACCCCATCGCCCCCACCCGCCCATACTGGCACCACGCAGAGAGGATGCCCCCCATGCTTTTCATCGCATCGCGCTCGTCATCGCAAAGGAGTAGGTGGCCAACCCGTCCCCTCGGCATCCCTCCGCGCCACTGCTCCCATGCCGCCACCACGCCAGCCAACCGTCGCTGTCCCGTCGGTCCACTCCCGCCACTGGCTCCCCATTTCCCCCTTCCACTTATAAATGGCCACCCTGAGCTTCCTTTGCCCCCTCCCCACCATTCTCCTCTCCCTCTCTTTCACCGAGCGCAACGGTGAAGGAGGGCACCGCCTCTGCTTCGGCCGTCGCGCTGCCATCACACCACCGCTGCTCCGGTGAGCTCCTCACCCTGCCACCTATGTTACCATGTGTTCCGGAGAGCGAGGATCATTTCCCCATACTAATTTCCCCGTTGGTCCACTGGAACGCGCCAATGCCTTCATCTTCCTCGCTCCCAGCCAACTCTGTCGTTCCTGCAGCCGTACCTCGCCCAGTGAGCCCTTCGCCGATTTCTTCCGCCTCAAGCATCCCCTCACCTCCCTTGAGCTCTCCCGGTGGTTAATTGCATCCCTCTCCTCCTAGGTCGCCGCCGCCATGAGAAGCCTATCGCACCGCCCCGGATCAATGTCGCCGGCCTTCCCCGTCGTCATCTTCGGTACAGGTAGGCTCCTCATCCCTGTAGATGCTCGTGTGCTCGTGTGTTAGCCGAGAGCGCTGCTGGGATGTAGAAGTCATTGTAGCCCTGAATGCCATCGCTGCAAGAACTCGTCGCGCCGCCACTGCAGGCTGTCCCGGCTCTCGCCACCAGCACCGATAGGACCGCCTCCCCCTAGGCAACCCATTTTTGGGGTTGCCACATCCTCCCCAATGCCCCTCGCCACCGACGAGCAAGGCCCGAGGGCGCTCTACCCTCCTTTATTCTGTCCTCCTGTGCCTCTCTCCATATGCTCTATGCTCTGTATGTGAGTAAGAGCATGTATGACAGGTGGGGCCTCTCCATCTTTCTGCGGCTCTCTCTCCCAATGTATGTATGCGTGTATGATAGTGGGCCCCCTGGATTAGGTTAGTAGTGAGTTAGCAAGTTACATGTTAGCTAAATAGTGATTAGTAATGACATTCCACCATAGGTAGTTCTTTGTTAACTAAGTAAACATTGATTAGTTTATGAGGACTAAACTCAAGTGATTAGTAGAAACAGTTAGTTAGCTAGTGGATGGGAGATTGATTAGTGTTTAGTCGAAATAACGTGTTTAGATGAACTCTTCATTTGTGACTTAGGTTAAAGTCGTTGACCTTATCAATGTTTAGACAAGCAACTGGTCAAACCTCTAACAAGAGATCGCATAGTAAGTAAACTAACTAAAGTGATCAGCTTAGTTAGTTAGAACCTAAGATGATATAGTCATGGTTAGGCATAAACCTACACACATGATCGAACGCCAATAAGCCCTATACCATTGTTGTTATAATAAAGATAATAATTTAATCAAACAGTTAATTGAAGTAGTAAAGCGGTTAGATAATAATCAAATACCATTAACGTATAGCCTTATGTCTGGGAGTACCCAAATGAACGTAGGGTTGTATACCATGATCTAGCAACATCGTGTCCAGGGATAATCTCAGTATAGTAACCCTATAGTGAGACATATAAGCTCCCATATGTTTCCATAGAATAAGCAAAAGAATACAAGTATATGTATATGCATGCATGTCAATTAACATATGGACCATGCTAGTAGTTAATTAAGCAACTAAGTGTGTCCTCGATGTTTAGAGCAAAGTAAAGTGTAGTAGTGCTAAAAATTAATGAATGTTAGCAGTAGCTGTGACCTAGTTTCATACTAGTAGTGGTAATCAAGGTGATAGAGTTGATCGCTAAACAAGGATTAGTGGGTAAGAAACCATAGGTTTTGTAGTATAGTTACCTACCTAATGAGAAGAAGTCGTTAGCAGATGTTGTAGCTAAGGATCAACCTAGTGTGCCAGGTTTACTTCAGTATATGCCAAGTCACCTAGGTTGTAAGACTAAGTATATATCACCTCAAAGATGAAACCCAAAACCATAGACACCATTGAGGGTGTAAGGCTAATGTCTAGCCAATGCTTGGAAGTTCCAGGTAAGGCTCGTAGAACTCTCTTGATAAATATGAATCAATAAGAAAACCATTAAATGAACTAGACCCCATGTATCGGTGAGACTTATGTCTACCCTAGGCAAACCCTGAACCTACGCATAGGTCTCATATGACTTTCATGGAACTTCCTCGATAAATAGGAATTAATAACAAAAGGAAGTCATTAGATCAGCTGGCCCCTGAAAGTATCTAGGCCCCTAAAAATTGTTTTGGTAATTAATGATAATATGTGAATATGTGATTAACGTGTTTATTGAGTATTTACAAGGTTAAATCCCATTGGTGAACTTATTGACGCAAAGTTGCATGCAAATGGACTACATGAAGATCTTTTGGCTCAAAGACAAGGTACAGGTAGTCTAGGTTCCTTTTTTCTATTTTACCGGTCTTAGGAGTTTTGGTTGGAAGACCGGATTATAGGATAAACACCGTACTATTAAGAGAGATCATGGCTAGTAGCTTGATAGCATGTTCTTGTGCCATATGGATCAATTTAGGATCATGCATGCATTTGAATTTAAACTTGAAATTGAATTTAAAAGCATTAAGTGTTTCTGTCCAAAATCGGTAGTACCGCAGTTATAATTGTGGTCGTACCGCTTGGTGCGGTATGACCGGACTTTACTTGGCGGTAGTATCGTATTTTGAAGGGAACAGCCAACTGAGCGCATATGCGGAACGACCGACTCCTTGAGCGGTACTACCGCATTGCGGTCATTCCGATTTTTAGTTGGCGGTTCAAGAAAACCAAAAGAGATGCATTTTGCCTCAGAATCACTCGTGGAAATCGGTCGTTCCGCTCGAGAAAATCGGTCATACTGATGTACGGTCGTATCGAATTTTATGAGACGGTTCAATAAAAACAGAACAAGTGTAAATCTGCTCAAAAACTCATTTTGGAAATCGGACGTTCGCAGCAGAGAAACGGTTGTACCGCTCTGCGATCATTCCGATTTTACATGGCGGTATGAAAATTCCGTAACGCTTGAATTCTTGATGATTTGTAAACCCTACAACGGTCGCATCGTCAGAATGCGAACGATCGGGAGTTTTGACGCATCGCTAGTTAGCTCTGCGGTCGTTCGATTGGGATTTCAACGGCTATATTGTTTATTTTAGTAACTGTTCTAGCCGCTGATCGTGCTTTCGATCAAGTGCGGTCGTACCGCCCATTGTACTGCAGTTATTCCGATTTTCACTGAGAAGTTGGGGTTTCGTCCCCAACGGTCATAATTGTTGGTGGGGGTTATAAATACCCCCAACTGCTCAAGTAAAGGCTGCCAGTGCCCATTTAACATGCGTAAGTGATCATCTTGAAAGAATTCGTTCATACACACAGAAATTTCAGTATTTTGGTATAATCTTCTGTCACTTTTTTTAACGAAAAGAAGAAGTTTGTTTTGGTTAATCTTAGCATCTCCATTTTCTATTTACCTTATTGCTTAACTTCAGCAGATGTTTTCTCATGCATGCATTTCTCAAAGCCGAGATCACTGCAGTAGAAGAAAAAGAATGCCCCTTATTACGACTAATGCATATTTTTGCAGGACAGTTAAGCTGAAGTCATGGGTCTAGGACAGCCTAAGTGGAAAACTTCAGGCAAGCTAAAGAAAAAGTGTAGCTGGGCGCATCACATTCATAAGGTGCATGCATTTTTGGCCTCTCATTTAGTCATTTGCATGTCACTATCTTTAGCTGCCTCCAATCTCCATTCTAGCAGTATATTGTTCAGTGAATATATCAGTGTACGTGAAGAGCAAGAAAGGGCTTAGACGGCCCCTCCCCAAGCTTGTGATCTCGATTCCGTGACCTAAACCTAAACCATCTTTCCACTCTCTTCCTGCATCCCTTTTTTGACCTGCTGCTGTCTTGGAAATTCCCTGGGTTTTGTCACTATCGTTTTGATCAGTGAGCAACTTGCCTCGATTCTTTCTAGTGCCTCGACAGCTGCAGGTACTTGGATGCCATGTACTCTAGCGTTTTAGTCAGTGAGCAACTTGCATCGATTCTTTCTTGCCGCTTCTCTAAATTAGCAGCACTCTCTTTTGTGCAGTTCTGAATCTGGACGTACATGGTTAGGGATCTGTTCAAAGATTGGTTCACATCGCTATCTGATACTGCTCTTGCTGTATGTTGCGGTTTGTTAACTGTGCCCTTTAGACTGGATCTGGACTTCATTTGACGACGGACGATCTCTCTGTTGTCCTGTAAGGCGAGTGTTTGGGGTAACAGAAGCTCAACTTGGATACTTCCATGATTCAATAAAGTCGCTACATCGTTGCTCCATAAATAAAAGAAAAAACTACTATGGAATTTACATGGAAAATATCCAAATATAGTAGACGCAAAGCATAAGTGCATGACAGCTGCTGTGACTCGAGGAGCTGAGAGGACAAGTTCAAGTGCAAACAGCATCTCTGAATTCTGATCGTTGGTTGGGTGGATGTGTGATCGATTGATTCCTAGTTCTCTCTCCCGGAAATGCCAATGGTTGTAATGTGAGCGGTAAGAAGATGTGCACGAGGAATGAATTAATGTATCTGGATCAGGACCTGTGCTTCGGATGCCATCAGTTGGAAGTACTGCACGAGGAAGAAATTGTAGTTGGATGTCGGTAGGCCCCCGAGTTTCAGTTGAACTCTTCCACCTCTGTAGCAAGTTCTATGTGCATTTGGAAGGTTTGATTAAAATGCAACACATGCTATAAACCGACGTGGTCAGTAATAATTTAGGAAACAAATATGTAATTACGAAGCAGTCTTTCTATATCAGCCGGTCCTGAGGGTTTGATTATGTGGGCACTTTACTTAAACCGATCCATTAGGCATATTAGTATAGTTTAGTCACATACTGCTTATTCTATTATCATAACATCCAGCTCTCCCTATAAATAGGGATAGTGGCTTGCTTTTGTATACCACATCCATTATCAAATATTAATAAAGTTGAGAGAAAAGTTTGGGACTACATCCCGTATCTCTTATTCTACTTTTATTCTTGTGACATTGAGTGTCTCTTATTCTACTTTTATTCCTGTTGCGTTGCTCTAATCAAGCTTGTTCAATTATTAGCGGTGTATTAGTACATTGGTTTCTCCCTAGTCAGTAGTCACCGCCTTTGGTGGATCGATCGCTCGCCTACGGCGGCTCCCCCTGCCCTCTCTCACCCTCGGCGAGCTCGTTCCCGCGCCGTCGTCGCTTCCATCACCGCCACCGCGCCACCTCCCTGCACTGTCGTTGCTGTCGCTCCGCCTGGGCCATGCCTGTGCGCCTAGGTATCCCACAAATTCACTTTACCCAAATCAAATACATATTTCACGAGTCATAACGCAAAAAATAGTCCAAGGTGGCCCATTGGATCTTACTGACTTGAGCCTATTAACATCTGTCAATGGATCAACTATTGATTGCTAGTTGTAAAAAAAAATATTAATTCCTGTATGCCACTGATTTTTTGTGAAATTTCTTGTTGTCTCGCTGACAAGACAGGTCCAGACTCATATACAACGAATGGCATGCAAGGGATGAGATAAACTTTTGGTGACATGTAATGAAACTAAAAAAACTATTGGTTGTTTTTTCTGTTCACTTTCTCAGTCCTCTTTTCAGGTCGGTCCTTGTTGTAATCGGTAGTTGTTTGATTCCAAGGTGGCTTTCGACGTCTGTGTTTTACATCTCTTGGCTACTTCTTCCTCCAGTCTATCTTTTTTCTTGCTCTTTTTCTTTTCCTTCGTTCTGGCAACCTGAACAAACTTCTGCTCTTATCTCATGTTGGGTGTTATGGGGGTACTCGCGCTGGCCCTTGCTGTCCCTGGAAGCAGATTAGGAAACCAAATAAAAGTCTTAGTATGGAATGTTAGGGGACTTGGGGACAGCAGGAAGGCGTCACTAGTACATAAAACCATTCTGGATTTTCATCCTGAGATTGTTTGCCTTCAAGAAACGAAATTGAACTACATTGATAGATTTAAAGCTGTAACTTTCTTGCCTTCAAGAGTAAGGAACTACTTCTACCATCCTTCTCTTCAAACTGCTGGGGGTACATTGACGGCTTGGTGCAGTGCAAATCTGGATGCATCTCTGATTCATGAGGATACAAGATTGTCGACGATCAAATCGCCGATCTTATGAAAATAAAAGGAGGAAAATGACGTAGAGTATCTTCGAAGAGAATGGGGGCTGCTCTTTATTTATATGAACTGGGTTTACAAGACTTGACTAGGGACTATCTCCAATTACACTGAATGTACTGAATACCACTGCTTCGGCTTCTGTGTTGCCTTCTGTTGTTTGCTGTTGTCTTCTCTCTCCTTGTCTTCTGCGCTTCACCATTAAATAACTCCTGAAGGGACGGCGGTTACCCCTGGAGAAGACGTCTCTGATGAAACGTTACAACTGGTTGGAGGTTCAAGGTAGTTAACAATGTGCTAAGTGCCTTGCGGTTAAGTATTTGTGAGACATTTAACCGCAAGGTGATTTATCGTCAGAGTCTTGTATGTCATCGTAAGTTATGGGATGTTTAGCACGTGTTCCATTCATCATACGGTTATTGGTACTGTTCATAGCATTTCGAAGCGACCACCGGTGGAACCTAGTCCGACCAGATACCCATCGTGTAACCTCTGAAATACTTACGACCCGATTGGGTCGCTAGTTTTATGGGTTACGACCATGGAGACGTATGGTCTTTCTATGTATTTAAATTAATACATAGAGGTTTTAATCCTCGTCGGCTAGCCCCGAACTTTAAATGAGCAGTCGTGTGAACGCCTTCCCAGATGAATTCATATCGGGCGGACCACCAATTAATGTCGTGACATCCGAGGTGATTTTGTGTTCATTTTAAAGTTGAGAATTTGCCTTGGGAACCGAAGAATTTCTCTGTGCATTGGGCAAAAAAGCTTTTTGCCGCTCGGACTTTTATGGATAAACTCCGATCGTAATTGAAAGACCCGAGGCTATAAAATCCCCATCGCTAGACTTTTGGATTCCTTATGCTTCCAGATCCCCTTTTCTGATCTCTTTCATCCAGACAAAAATCTTCGTCCTTCCTTTTCTTGTTCTTTCGACCACAAAATCTCCTGCGAGTTCTGCTCATCCTCAAGGATTTTCATCATGTCGAGCAAATCACAAAGTGGTTGCCGTCGGAGTTGAGCAAGAAAAAGCTTGAAGCTTTGGAGAAGATCGGAATGCTTAGGACAAGAATTTGATCGAGATGGAGATCAGTTTTTGGAGAGCATTTCCCAAGTCGCGAAGATGAGGAAATTCTGTTTTCCTCGCCTACATCGAATGTGAAATTTGAGATTCTTCGGTACACAAATTCCTTCTCCGTGTTCTTGAATTCTATGGAGTGGAATTAGTGAATTTGGCCCCAAACTCCATCGCCAACATCAAGATCTTCACATATTTGTGTGAAGCATACAGGATTGCCTCAAGTTTGAGGCTCTTCGTATTTTTACCGAATGGTGATGGGGAGATCTACGGAGACTCCCGGGGAATGTACATTGCGTCTTCACGACGGAAAGACCGATGAGTACATTCATATGTACTCAAAATCCTCGTGGTCGTCATGGAAGAAAAACTGGTTCTATATGACGGTTACGAGGGACGACGGCCTCTATTTCGCCGGAATGAGAGCAACGGAAAATCCCAAATGGAGAAAGACCGTGGAGAAGACAGGAGTGGTCGGGCGATGGGTGGATGCCATCTACGACCTACGAGTCAAGGACTTGACCTCTTGGCATGTGGTGAGGGATTTCACCAAACGTCAAATAAGCCCATTAAAGCTTCGGACTCACTCCCTTATCTGGTCCATTGGTCGTGATGAAGCTATCTCAGGAGGTGGTAAGTCTTTGAGATAACTCCAACTAGTATTTTCATTGGATTAATGTATTACCTTAAAACATGTTCTTGTCTTATTTTCTCTCTTCTTTTGAAGTTCTTTCCTCCGAGGAAGTTAGAGAAAGGATCAGCCGATCTCTGCAGAGAGCACGGAGAAAATTTGGATTTCTGAGATCTTGGCCATAGTCTCTGTTGAAGAGAGAATAACAAGGCTTAAGGTAAAAAATCTTTTATCATGCACACATATATATATATTCTCCGATCGGGTTTTTGATCATGCTCTGTTTTTGTAGCTGGTCGGGTTGCGAATTGCACACACTGGTGAGGATAAACATCCCACCGTTGTTCCAACCGACTCGTGCCCAGATGCACTGGAAGAGGATGGATCTCCCGAGGTAACAGAACATTTCAAAAGAGATATACATATAGTTTAGATAAAAGATTTCATCACTTAACCAAATTCATTTGTTGGTTTAGGTGGAGAAGGCTGAAGGCCACCAGCACGCGACCACGGAGGTTGCCGACCCCAGGATCGATCGTTAACGACTGATAGCTTGTTCTTTGGAACAAGCGATATGGAGGCAGTCAAACTACTCCGTCCGACCAGGTCATCAAGGACGTTGCTTTTGACGAGATGATCGAAAACATCGTGATCGATATTCGTTGGATAATACAATGAGACTTGGCCAATCTGCCGGTTTAGAACCCAGGTCGAAGAAAAGAAAAGGAAGGAGAGTGCAGATTTTACTCGCGGCGTTTCAAAGTTAAATCCGGAAATTAACTAGGTACGCCCAAATAAAAGTGGTCGTATAAGAACATACCTTTAATAATTTCTTTGATTTGATGCATCTCTCCCTTCTCTTTTTACTTCCCTTATTTGCTTGGTATAGGTCCTCTGGAGTTCCGGTTGTTTCCGACCAGGTTCCTTCTGAGGACCCAATACCAAGAGGTCCATCGGCAGACCACTTCCGGGAAAAAGTTCTGAGGAAAAGGTGGTCGGAAAAGCCCCGAGCGGCGCCAAGGCCAACAGATTGAGTTGGATCCATTGGTGGTCCTAACTCCTTCAAGGAGGTAGATGCCCTAAAGGCCCTCAACAGGTTCCGACCATTGTTGGTAACTCTTCTCAACCTGACAAGTTCCCTTTTCGCCCCCGATTCATTGAGGATAAGGAGCTTGACGAGGCGTGGGGAAAGATATCGGACCATCAAATCAAAATGCATCCTGACTCCATTTTTGGTGGATACAATGATTTGGCAATCCGGGTAAGTCTCTACGACCAGTTTCATAATCTCTCCTAAAAAGTCTTTTAGACAGGATTTTTTTTAAAGAGGAAAATGCTATTTGAACAGCATATGGTCGAGAACTTTGCTGTGGTCGGAGGACTGACCCAGCGGATTAAAGATTTGGAGCAGAAACACTCCGAATTAGAAAGTAAGAATTTTCCCCTTAGCCTTTTTCTTTCTCCAATGCTTCGTCCTTTGTTAATTATTCTCCCTTATCGTATTTGATAGATTTGGAGAAAATAAAAGAAGAGATCTTGGCTGAGAGAGCCAAGACTGCCCTGCTTGAAGAAGAAATCAAAGCTAAAGACCAGTCGATCGCCGAGGCTACGATCAGCAAGGAAAATCTTAACAAAAGAATTGAAGGTAATAGTCGTAGACTTGACTTATTATTTTCCGCCAGTTATTTTTTGCTTATCACCCATTTTACTCTTGCAGAGCAAAAACAAATTTTGGTCGAGTAGAGAAAACTCAAATTTGAGCAAGACAAGGAGGCGCTCTCATTCAAAGTCTAGATGAAAAGACTATATTTTTGAACAAGATGCTTTTTGATATGAGATCGGGATCAAGCTCGCCTACCTTAAGAGATCCAAGAGAGAAAATGAACTATTTTGGTCAACTTCTAGAGGATCTTAACAACTTTGCTCAAGACTACTCGGAAGAACTATGCCCGGAGCCATGAAAACAAAGCGTTGCTAGTGGAGTTAGTTTTGCTTTGGCAAAACTGAAAGCTTCAAACCCTCTATTGATTTCCAAGCAGTCAAGATGACTTCAACTGCCCTCCTGAGGAGGCAACCAAGTTCATGGAAGAACTCAAGCCACATAGAGATAAAGTAGTAGAGGAAATGGAAATCGGATCTCCATCAAGCAGTAATTAGTCTGGGAATATTTCTAGAGTAGATTCCTACAAAAAGGGTGTAAAAATATTGAATATGTGTAAGACTTACCTTTTATGTCAATTAACAATGCCTTTGTTTTATCCTGTTTGACTATTTTATAAATTCTCACATACCTCCTAGCCCCCGACTGCTTCATAGTAGAAGAACATTACTATGCAAGCAGGTAGCCAAGAAAGAGAATAAAAAGTTGAAACCATAATTTTGAAGGTATGTACCGATATGAAGTCAAAACTGATCGTACCAACATTAGGAAATCATTGTGGTCGGAACCAGCTTATGACTTCGCTTAGTTAGAGATCCTTGTTTGCCATGATCGAAATACCAAGCAAAAAGTTATATATGGTTGGATAAAAGACCTTGTATTGCGACATAAAGAGAAATGCAAAAATGAATGCAGCAAATATTATAAGTGAACTTTGTTCATATCTATTATCCTAAAGTCTAGTCGGAAGGAATGCTTTAGATCTGAATTCATATATCATATTTCGCGAAACGTGTTCAGACTCTCTATCCGACTGGTAGCGAGGATCGTAAGAAAAGGACCGTCGCTAGGAAGCTCCTTCCATTAAGGGGACCACGCGAAAAAGGAGAGACTTCGACTAGGAGGCTTTCCGTGTCCCGACCAGTAGCCAGATATGAGCAGAACAGAATCTTGAAATAGTGAAATATAACCTCCAAAATCTTTAAGCATATCGTTCAGTATGGAAAGTTATTTGTACAATGCTCCAATTACTCATATATTTCTTAAAGAAAAGAATGTTGTCGTGCGTGGTAAAATGCTCACGTCTAGGACAAATCTGGCATTTGACTTAGAAATCGTTGCCAGAGAGTAATAGAGATCCTTTAGAAAGGATATTAGAGAGAAAAAAATTTCTTCTCTAACCAGTTTAAATTGACAACCATATACGACCAGCCTATAGGTATATATATATAAGCAATGTTACTTATTATTATTTGTAGAAAGTAAATGAATTTATTGAAATTGAAAGAAATGAAAGCAATAATTAAACATAGAACTTACGCAATTGATCAACGTTCTAAGAATTTGACAAAAATTGCCCATCAGACATAGCCAGTCGTACGGAACCTGGTCGGGTAACTTCGACCACAGTGTAAGGACCTTCCCATTTGGGGGAAAGTTTATTGCGATTTGCCCGGCTCTGAATTTTTCTCGAGAACCAGATCACCTACAAAGAAGGTGCGAGGTTGCACCTTACGACTATGGTACCTTCGCATGGCTTGTTGGTAGGCGCCGATCGTACAAGGGCTTGGTTTCGTCGTTCTTCAAGGAAATTGACGTCGTCAAGTCTTCGTTCATTCTGATCATTTTCGTTAAAGCGATCAATTCGAGCGAGCCAATTTTGAGTTCTGGAGGAAGTATGGCTTCAGACCGTAAACCAAAAAGAATGGTGTTTCACGGTCGCACGACGGTGGTGCGTGGTTCGAACGACCCATAATCTGAGCGGGAGTTCTTGAACCCAAGCTCCTGACCGTTTGATTAACTGGTCGAATACTCGGCGTTTGATCCCTTGCATAATGATACCATTAGCCCGCTCAACTGCCCCATTGCTCTGTGGATGAGCAACATAAGCAAAATGAACTTTTACACTAAGTTCATCACAGAATTCTTGAAATTGACTGCTAGTGAACTGGACGCCATTATCTGTGATTATACGACTAGGTACACCAAATCGTGTGATCACATTTTTCATTAGGAATCTCTTAGCGGCCTCAATTGTTATTTTAACAACCGGCTCGGCCTCGATCCATTTTGTAAACGTGTCAATCATGACGAAAAGGAATTCGAAGCCCCCGGGTGCTCTGGGAAAGGTCCTGAATGTCTAGTCCCAGTTGCAAAAGGCCAAGAAAGAGGAATTGTTTGTAAGGCTTGTGCCGGTGATGTACTAGTCTGCTATAAACCGACATTGTATCGTGCCGTCACAAGTTCTTTTGCATCATGAAGGCGATTGGCGATGAGTATCCTTGTCGACGCCCGTGTCATTACCAGAGGTAATCACACTTAAGCATACGGATTACTATTCGTTTGCCCAGTAGAACACTGCTCCAACGAATAGTAAGCCATTTATCAGAGATAACGCAGCAGAACAATAAAATAGAAACTGCTCTTTATTATAACAGTTGCCACACAGGTCTAAGGCTTTAAATACAATAATTTAATTACAAGCATGGAAAGACACTTTCCGCTATTTCCTGCTAGGTTTCTCCAGTAGTCTCCACGTCCCACGGGTCAAAAGGGGAGATCATCTCGCCCTGCTTCTCACACCCAACGGCCCCGTCACCTGCGGCCTTCTCAAAACCTACAAAATTTCCTCATCCCACTCGGGCTAACTCCCGGTTGGATCAGGATCTAAGCAAGGGAAAGATAGCAAGAGTGAGTACTATAGTGTACTCAGCAAGCATTAGTAGCTAAAATGCAATTGATGATTCTAACATTTCTTCCTTAGCAACATTCTTATCTCTTCTCTTACTCGAAAATAAACTTTAAAACTTAGGTTGCAAATTTTATTTCGAAAAGACTACTTGATTACTCGGAGAGAAGAAAGACCCTAGCGGTTCCGTAGACTCCAATCCAGAGGTGGCATGAATTCATGATTTGTATAGCATCGCTGGAGCTTGTACCACTTTACCCATAGCTATCTGAACTCTTTATGCTAGGTACACGCATTTCCTTTGATGCGATTTCGAGCTCGAATCTGTAACGTTTTCGCTTATTTCTCCACCCATTACTTTCGTCGGTCTTGACCGCCACCACCGAAGTTACGTAATGTTGGTTGGGCGATTCATCCTCTCGCACCCAACACTCCACATAGTGATATATCACCTCTTCTTACACTACACTCACACATAATACATACTAGATGTGGAGAGCATAATTACGTAACATGGTAGCATTTTACGCTGTCAAAAACAGGAAAATGGTTGGCACTTAAGATCTGACCTCGACCGAGTAAGAGTTTTGTTTGTCCTTATATTATAACCATATGTAAAGGGTCCCACCTCTTGCCCTCTTTCATCCTGACCACGGGCCCCCTTTACCAACCATAATATTACTCTGCTTTTCTTTCATTTCTCATTTCTCATCTCTTTTCATCTCTAACATCTTTCTCATCTTTTCATCTTTGACTCATTTATTTGATTTGAGTTTTGAGAAAATAGTTTTGATGCAATACATATAAGATAGAGCAAAGTAAGGTTTACATTTAAATTAGCTATATTAATGAACAAGGGAGTAGCTTGCCTTCAAACGAGTAGAAAAGATTATTGTCGATAAAATCCGATTCAACTACTGCCGCCTGCGTCGGCTCGTCTGCTGCAAATATACGACGGAGCGGATAATAAATAATTAAGTAAATACTTAGTGACATTTTGGTGCTACTAAATATACATTAGTTAAATAATTCTTTTCATTAGTGAATTTTAGATCAATAACATTTTTGAACCCGGTCGATTAGCACTCCCTCGCCATCGTCGCCTGACATCTGGGTTCTAGGGTTAGTCTCGAAGATACACACGATCTAAGAAGTGATGAGAAAAACTATACATAACAGTATTCCAGTAACTCTAACAAGTTTTATTTGCTTATTTACTTCTATTTGGTTTTATTTAAGCGCGAAAGTAAAACTTCACTTCCTAAATGAACACAAATTAATTAACTTAATTACTCTAATTTAGCTAAACGATTGCTAATGAGTCAAATTATTGATCTAATTTAGATTCATACAAGAATTAGCACTCCAAATATTATTTTTAACCAAATCCTAAACCTACTCTACTTTATTTCCTAATATACCCCTCCTTCTTCTTTCTTACCCCAACCGGCCCACATGCCAATCACTCAAATCTCTCTCTCCCCATCTCCATTTCCAGAAGCCGCCGCCGTCTCCCCTTTGGTGCCACCTCCCTGGCGCTCCCCCACGGTGCTCCCCATCCAGCGCCTCCTCTCTCCCAGTCGGCTCCACCTCGCCTCCTCTCTCCTTCTTGGCTCGGCGTGGTGGGTCTTCTTTGCCATGGCACTCGGCCCTCTCCTCCGGCCGAAGCCGCCATGCGCCTCCCCTCCCTCTTCCTCTTGTCGTGCTGACATGGGGGCCAGCGAGCCTTCTCGCCGCCTCGGCCTCGGCTCCCCCCTCGGCTTGCTCGCCCTAAGCCCCTGGTCCTGGCCTTGCTTTCGCCTGGCCACGCCCATGGCCTGGCGGCTTGGCTCCTCTCGGCTTGGTCTCCTCACCCGATTCTCCTTTGGCTCGGCTAAGCCCTTGTTGCTCCCTTCCTCCTTAACCCCGCTCGATTAATTCGATTTTCATGAATTGGTTGATTTAATTACTTTTGCTAACTAATGCTTGGTTGATGGATGCATATGATGGTGATGGTGGTCTGCTATATGATTATGCAAGAGAGGAGTGATGATGGTGTTGGTGGTAATGGTTGTGATGGTGGTGCTCTGCCGATTTTGCCTTTGAGGTACTACCTCCCTACATCCATTCCTCTACTTCCTCCCTCTCTTGCTTTCTGTGATGGTGGTGATCCGAGGGCTTATGGGTGGGCATAAGAGATGGTGCGGTGAAATAATAATGGATGCTTGCATCTTGATGGCTAAAAATGATGTATAATTGATTGTGTAGAAATATGGATGGATTGGGGGAGATGGCTACCTTTCTGGTTTTGATTGGGGTTAGGGTGGTAGCGTCGGCGATCTTTGGTTATCTTGTTGGTGATGACCGTCTTGGTGCTCTCCTTCTCCTTGGCGCTTCCCCTTATGCCTCCCCTTCTCCACCAGAGAGGCAGCTGTGGGTGTGGGCTTGGTGTCTTTGGGGATGCTCTGGTTGCTCCTTTCTCTTGTGGCCAAATGCTGAGAATGTGGATGGGTTGGGGCTGTGGGTGATCTTATCCTTGGCTGTGGTTGATCTCATCCTAACTTGTGGTAATTTTCGTTTTTACGGTCTTCCTATTCCTATTTACCATACTCTATTTACCTTCATTCTATTACTTCCTATTCTTGGCTGCTCTCTTCTGTGATGCACATGAGCTAAATACTTGGTATGAATGGTTATGTGGCTACCACTGTGGGCTTTCCGGTTGATCGGAATTATATATGGTGGGTGTTGGATTCGGTATGCCCGATGATGTTTTGAACAGAGGGCAAGGATAAACGGGAATGCACTATTGGACTCTAATGTGGGTAAGGTAAAAGAAATCGGTGGGTGTTGGCTCTCATAAGCGGATGATGAAACCCTCGAAGCATTGGTTGTCTACTCGCTTAGGTTAGCGTGGATGCCTTAATCATCAAGAGCCGATTAACCCGGTTAATCGGGGTATTTTGGTGATTAAGGAACCCATTGATTTAGGTGAGTATGGAAGGCCTCTTGAACTTCGGGTATCTTGACGGCAATCCTTTCCTCTACTCTAAATGGTACTCTTGATTTAGGCTTTTCTAATTACTTCTTGAGCTTTTGGTTGCAAGCGGGTAAAACGGAGGATAGTGAATGAGGTGGCTAAGGAAGCTTAGATGAAATGGATGCAAGCACATTAATTTGTAAATTGACTTATTTTTGTAATTGGTGTTGTAAAAGATTTATAACCTTAAATTTGAATTAAGTATTGGTTTGTAAAATTTTAATTTCATTTTGTAAAAGGAATGATGTAAAAGCGTGTTGTGACTCATTAATGTTTGCTTGATTTCAAGGTTCATTTCGTCAATTTTATAATTGATTACTTCTCGAGATTATGCTCGACATGTTTTAATGAAAGTTTTACTTATGTTAATTACATGATTCTTGTTGATAAGCTAGGTTTAAGTATGCGGGTTCTCACACCTTGCCTGAAGGCTTTACCGACCCGAGTTCTGTAGGAATGATGTGCTCCACAGACTCCTTCATGGATTTGGTTAGCAACTTAATGCCATCCGTTTGAGATATGCATCTCATCAACACTCCATGAGATCCTCGTTTGTACAAGGAATGCGTTCAATTAGAGTGTATGATTTGGCTTTTCGTGCTATAATGATCGGCCTCTACATCATCTTAGGAATTATGTCATCTTGAAGATAATTGTAGATCGATGTCATCCAATCTCTACCTTGATCGTGACAGCGCCAACCGTCAACGACCTGTGGAGCATCCATGTCCTTTTGATCGGTTTGTTCGATTTGTAAAGAATCATGTATGTTCTCGGAAGGCTCGACTACCGAGGGTGAATCGAGTTGCTCGAGAAAAACTCCGGGTGGGACGGTTGACCTTGTGGAGGCCATCCGTGCCGGTCTGATGCTAGAAAGTTTTCCTTTCTAGGAATATGTTGGATCTGAAAACCGAAGAAGTGCTTTTCGAGTTTTTGTACTTCCGCCAGATAAGATGACATCTTGGTACTCGAGCATTGATACTCTTTCCCTATTTGATTCGCTACTAGTTGAGAATCGCCTTTCACTAGCAATCTGCGAATCCCGAGCGAACGAGCTGCTCGAAGTCCTGCCAGTAAACCTTCATATTCTGCCATATTATTTGTGGCAGGAAAATTTAACTGGATGGCGACTTGATGTGTTACTTGAGAGGATATCGAGGATCCTCCGGCCCCGACCCTTTTAACATCAAAGAACCGTCAAAGTACATTGTCCACTCCTCGTGGTGCTCATAGACGGGCCCTTGGGTGGGTTCAGGGTTTGTCCATTCGGCAATGAATTCTGCTACTGCCTGGGATTTTATCGCTGTTCGTGAAATGAAATGGAGGTCGAACGCCCCTAGCTCAACCGCCCATTTTGCTATTCGTCCTGATGATTCCCTGTTTCCAAGGACTTGACCAAGGGGATATCCTGTTGGTACGACCACTTTGTGGGCCTAAAAGTAATGCCTTAGCTTTCTTGAAGACATAAGGAGACCATAGAGCAACTTTTGTACCTGTGGGTACCTTTCCTTTGGTCCATGTAAGACCTCACTTACGTAATAAACTGGTCGTTGAATATTATCTCTTTCCACGACCAGTACACCGCTCACTGTTTGTAGAGTTGCTGCCACATACATTAGCAGTGTTTCTCCCGATCTCGGAGAGACTAAAATCGGGGCACTTGTAAGGTACTTTTTCAGTTCTTCAAAGGCATCGTTTGCCTCTCTAGTCCATTCAAAACTCCCATGTTTCCGGAGAAGCTTAAAGAAAGGTAACCCTTTTTCTCCTAACCTTGCTATGAACGACTTAGCGCGCCATACAATTTGGTTAGTTTTGGACTTCCCTCTTGGTGGTCGGAGGTCGATCATCGATCGATGGTCGCTATCTTTCTTGGATTCGCCCGATACCTCTAGCCGAGACTAGGAAACCAAGCAATTTTCAGTGAAACTCCGAACACACACTTTTCCGGATTCAAATTTTGAGGTTATGCCTTCTCGGAGTTCTTGAAAGTTTCTTGTAAGTCAGAGATGTGATTGCTAGCGTTGGTGGTCTTTACGACCGGATCATCAACGTAAGCTTCTAAATTCCGACCTATTTGCGGACTAAAGGTTTTTTGCATTAACCTTTGAAAAGTTGCACCAGCGTTTTTGAGACCGAGCGACATCTTGACATAACAATAAGTGCCATATGGAGTGATGAAGGAAGTTTCTCTTCATCCTTTTTACACATACTAATCTGGTGGTACCACGAATACGCATCTAAAAACTTAGTAATTCGCACCAGAGGTAGAATCTACTAGCCGATCAATGCGTGGAAGGGAAAATCGCCCTTCCGGACAAGCTTTATTAAGATCTATAAAGTCAATACACATTCGCCATTTCCCATTATTCTTTTTAACCATTACAGATTAGCAAGCCGAGGGTGGTTGACTTCACGAATGAGTCGGCTTTGAGGAGCTTGTCAATCTCGTTGGATTGCCTCCTTCCGTCAGTGCAAAAGCGCCGCACTTCGCTTGATCGGTTTTTATCGGTGGAGAGCTAGCACGTGCTCGATCATCTCGGGGACTCGGGCATATCGGACGCCTGCCGGCGAATCGTCTGATTTGCTCGGAGGAAGTAGACGAGCGACTCTTCCTATTTAGGATCGAGCCTTGTTCACCGAATCTTGCGGCGGTGGGCGGGATCTTGGTCGAGTAACGACTTGGCGCTATCCGGAGAAGTGCCTTTGTCGAGGTATACCTCTTTTATGCAGTCGGAGGGTTTTGGTGTCATCTTCGGTCTTGTGTGCTTGGCCTGCATGGCAGATGAATTAGCCTCTCTGGTCGGGAGTTCATCGACCAGTTCTAAGAATTTTCGATCACATGCATAAGCCATTTTACGATCACCCTGAACAGTGATGACTCCTTTAGGTCTTGGCATTTTCAAACTTTGATAACCGTAATGCGTGGCTATCAAGATTTTTGCTAACGCCGGTCGACCAAGAATTCCGTTGTATGCGGATTCAAAGTTTACTACATCAAACGAAATTTTTTCCGTTCGGAAGTTATCCGGCCTTCCGAACGTAACCGGTAAGGAAACTTGTCCTATCGGCTTAGCGGTGGAGCAGGGAACTATCTTTGAAAAGCATATTTCTTTGGTTTCACCTTTGACATGGGGACTGCATTTCTTGTAAAGCTCCGAAAATAATATATTCAAAGAACTACCTCCCAAGACTCGATTAACCCTACAATTATTAATGGTTGGTTCAACAACAATAGGGAACCTACAGTCGAGTCGAAGGAATGGGGCAATCATCTTTCTTTGAAGGAAATTGCAATGTCCGACCACTTCGATGGCTTGATAGTGTTCGGGATTCGACGAGGTTGATCTCCGCTCCACGGCCTTGGATGATGCTTGGATTCGTATGAAGAAGATCCTCCAAAAATCATGTTGGTGTGTGTTGGGGATCCGGTACTCCATCTCTTAAATCGCCATCCTTGTCCTTTTGGAGCTCGTTTCCCGGGTTACGGTATTGCGGAAATGGTCCATCACCGCATAATAATCTTCCAATTTCTTTTGCCAAACTCGACAGTCGTAGATCATGCCCTCGTCTTTGGTGAAGTGGACACCACTTCTTCTTTTTCAGGATCCTTCGATCAGACTTTCGTTTTGCCCGACCGGTGTAGTCCTTTTGCCCTTCATGAATTTATCCGGAATGTCTAGGACCTCCTTGTCGTCGGATCTGCGGTTCTTCTTTTTCTTGAGAGATTTCTTGTTCTTTTTCTCTCGATTTGTCGGCCGGGTGAGAATCTTGTCTTTCCGATCAATGGCCGCACCACTCGATTGCTTGGCGGTGGCATACTTGTCGACCATATCAAAAAGCTCAGCGGTTGTCCTTGGGGGTTCATTGCTATGTCCTCCGTGAAACCGTCGATTCCTCGAACTGTTTTGAAGGCTGAATAACGTAAGATTCTGCGACCTCGGGAATAGAGTTGCGAACTTGGCTAAACCTCTTGATGTATTGGCGTAGAGTCTCATCGAGCCTTGCCGAATCGGTGGAGATCATCCTCCTTTCGAGGCGATCGTCGTACCACGGAAATTCGCAATCGAAGGTCACGAGTTGCTCCCAAGTATAGATTGTTCCGGCCGGTTGGTTCAACAACCACGGCCAAGGCGAGATCCTTCGAGCACGGTGGGTAAATAGTTGGCCATCACATTCTCGTCGCCTCCAAAGACTCGATGGTGGTGGTATAGATTTGGAGAAATTCCAGCGGATTTTGAGTTCCGTTAAACTTGTCCAAATTGGCGGTCGGAACCGGTTAGGCCAACGCACGCCTTGGAGCCTGCAGAGAAAGCCCTACAACTGTGATTGATTCATGCGCCTTCTCAGGGAAGGTGCGGATTATGTCGATCGGAGACCGGTTCCTAAGGTTGGAACGCTGGAACTCCGGCAGCCGATCCGATCGTGGACATTGGTATGATGTCTATGACCGCTTACTTGATTGAGACGATGCCGAAGATCGTTCGATCCGAGCGATGGTTCTTCTCGACGTGATGGGGGAGTGGCTTCGTGAAATAACCTTCTCCCCTCATGACTCCTTAGTCAGAATCGTCGAGAAAGCCTTGGCATCGATTGCTCCCGAGTATGACCATGCTGTCCCCGGCTAAGGGAGGAACGTTGAGATGAAGTCATAGTTTGACTCCCTGAAACCCTTTGTTCCCGATATGCCTCAGTACGCTGCATGGTCTGCTGGAGAATTTCGGATACCTGGCCTACAAGCTGTACAAAACCTGGAGTTTCTGCTAAAGCAGGATCAGAATTATTTAATATATCTTGAACGCGTTGCAAGTTTTGTACAGTTACCGAAGGTCTCGGGAGGTTCAGACTGGTAGTAGGTGTACGCAAACCTGAACCCTCACCCGACCCTCGGATTTGATCTACCCTATCAACTATTCTAGGTGGGACAGTGCCAGGCGAATTAGTTGATGGATATCGATCAGTTCCTTGGCCTCCGGCAGTTGGTGCTTGACGGCCCGGATCATCTCTAATAACACATGATGGCGTGGTAGAGAGTGTAGGACCGTGCAAGGCATCTTGATTCTCATCTCCGATCGCGTTGACCTCGTGCCCCCAGCATTGATCTTCCGATGAGCTTCCATCGTAACTAATGGAGAGCTTATCAGGGCTTCTGCCAGAAGTTTCCACGATGGAGAGCGGTCGGAGATGAGCACCCCCTGAGGTTTCCTCAGCCTGATTCGGCGTACTGCCGATCGTATGCTGAGCGTGATTATCCCCACGTGGTTTATGACCAGTGGAGGCTTCATCGACACCGTTACTAGATGTCGGTTGACTCCTGGAATCGCCAGAAGTTGTAGGAGAGTATTTTTCAGCCATAATTTCATCGAGGGTATAGAGATTCTCGGGTGAAGGTGCTGAAATTTCTTCACCTGTTTTACCGGTCGGGAAGGCCGGGCTTGAAGAGATCCCCTGACATTCCGAACTGATCAGAATGGCGGGTTCCTCTGATGCGCCATCGTAGCGGTGGCGCATCCTCGTCATCCGATCGATCTCACTATAAATCGGCGATATGCGAGCCGCGGAGGAGGAAGATGAGGATGATCTGTCATTTTCCTCCATGGCACGAATGCATCCTTCCATGTCGAGGTCGGCGTAGTCCGCCAAGTCGAAACAATTCTCCTCGTCCCAAACTCGGGCATACTCGCATTGGCGATTCTTTGGAATTTGGGTGAGGATTTCTGAAACAAAAGTTTCTTGAAAAACTTCGTCTTCTTCCCCACGGACGGCGCCGGTTGTCGGCGATCAAATCGCCGATCTTATAAAAATAAAAGGAGGAAAATGGCGTAGAGTATCTTCAAGAGAATGAAATTGCTCTTTATTTATATGAACTGGGTTTACAAGACTTGACTAGGGACTATCTCCAATTACATGAATGTCTTGAATACTCTTGCTTGACTTCGTGTTGCCTTACATTGTTTCTTTGTTGTCTTCTCTCTCCTTGTCTTCTGCGCTTCACCATTAAATAACTCCCGAAGGGATGACGGTTACCCCTGGAGAAGATGTCTCTGATGAAACGTTACAACTGGTTGGAGGTTCAAGGTAGTTAACAATGTGCTAAGTGCCTTGCGGTTAAGTATTTGTGAGACATTTAACCGCAAGGTGATTTATCGTCAGAGTCTTGTATGTCATCGTAAGTTATGGGATGTTTAGCACGTGTTCCATTCATCATACGGTTATTGGTACCTGTTCATAGCATTTCTGAGCAGCCACCTGGTCGGAACCTAGTCCGACCAGGATACCCATCGTGTAACCTCTGAAATACTTACGACCAGTGGGGTCGCTAGTTTTATGGGTTACGACCATGGAGACGTATAGTCTTTCTATGTATTTAAATTAATACATAGAGGTTTTAATCCTCGTCAGCTAGCCCCCGAACTTTAAATGAACAGGAGACTTTAACGTCTATAGATATATGCATGAGAAGAGCAATGACAACATCAACTGGAATGGTATGTCAATTTTCAATACATGGATACAACATCAAGGCCTGATATATGTGGAGATACCGAATAGAAGATATACTTGGACAAACAAGAGAAGGATCCCGACAATGGCCAAACTGGACAGAGTTATGATCAATACAGATTGGAGCCAATCATTCCTAAACACCACTGCAAAATCAGAAGTAGCTACCTCATCAGATCACACCCCAATTATAGTGGACATCAAAACAAACCACCCTACTTCCAAGCTGTTCTGGATAGAGAACTACTGGTTGCGGATGCCAATTTTTGAGCACTTAGTAAATCACAATTGGAACAAAGGGACTAGGGACCTGTCCAACATATCCAGGATCAACCTCAAACTGCGCCAGCTCAGGGCCCATATCAGATCATGGACAAGGAGAACCATCAGTCTGCCCACTCAACTAGACAACACTAAAATCACTTTGGAATATTTTGATAGTATGGAGGAATGGCGACCCCTCACCATCCTAGAATTCACTTTCAGAAAAAGGATCAGATTACACCTACAAGAGCTGACCCGGTTCTATACATTAAAATGGAAGAGTAGAGCGAAGATTAACTAGTGTAAACTAGGTGATGAGAATTCCCATTTCTTCCATGTAGCCTCCTCCATAAGACACGGGAAGAACGACATCTGAGTCCTAGTAGAGAATGACATCGAACACTTTGACAATGACTCTAAATTGGAAATTGCAACAGCTTACTATAGAAATCTTTTCAGTGTACAAGATTCTTGGTCTCCGACGATAGGCCTCTAACAGCTTTACCAGCACAATGCAAACCTTCAGGATTTGTCGGGCCGCTTCACTTGGGAGGAGATAACCAATGCTATTATTCATGCACCAAACAACAAAAGTCCGGGGCCAGATGGATTTACCAACGAATTTTACAAAAAAATTTCTGAACACTCTGAAGACTAATCTCTTGTGTGTTTTTTGGGACTTACATTCCAATAAGCTGGACATGTCAGGGATTAATAACTCTTATGTGGCTTTGATACCAAAAACAGAGATGCTAATGCACATCAAAGACTTCAGGCCCATATCGCTTCTACATAGTGTTCCAAAGCTCATTACCAAAGTTTTAGCTAACAGGCTGCAGCCGAAAATGTCTGCACTGATCAGCCCAATGCAATCTGGGTTCATTTCAAAAAGATCAATCACAGAGAATTTCCTTCTTGCTTCCGAAGTTGTCCAATGTGCGCTGAAGCAAAAAAAAGCCAATGTTACTGCTCAAATTGGACTTTCATAAAGCATTCGACACAATTAACTAGGAATGTATTCTTCTGACTTTGCACCACAAAGGTTTCGACAGTAAATGGATAAATTGGATAAGTTCTATCCTCACTTCAGGCAAAACACAAATTATTATGAACAGGGCTGTGGGAGATAAGATTAGCTTCAAACGAGGAGTTAGACAAGGTGATCCGCTTTCACCATATCTTTTCATCCTGGTTGCGGACATCCTACAAAAGCTCCTGCAACGTGCCTACATGGATGGCCTAATTCTACACCCTCTAGATGTTCAAGAAACTCCCCCCACCTTGCAGTACCCAGACGACACACTAATATTGCTTAAAGGGACAGCTCAACAGGCCATGCTACTCAAGGAGCTTCTTGACTCATTTGCAATATTTTTAGGGTTGAAGATTAACTACCATAAGAGTACATTAGTGCCGATTCACATGTCACCGTAGGAAGTCGCACTAGCTGCTTCCACGTTACAATGTCCGCTTAGCTTGCTGCCATGCAACTACTTCGGCTTACCTTTATCTACTAACAAGATTACCCACAGCTTGTTACAACCAACCATTGACTGAATAGATCAGAGATTGGCAGGATGGATTCCTGGTTTGCTATCTTGGGGTGGGAGAGTAACAATGTTAAACTCAGTAATATCTGCAATTCCGACCTATTACATGAGCTGCATTAAATGGCCAGAACGCAACATAGAAGCTATTGACAGAATTCGTAGATCCTTTCTTTGGAAGGGAGATAAAGAGATTCAAGGTGGTCAATGCCTAGTCGCTTGGAACACCGTCATTCTGCCCAAAAAGCAAGGAGGGTTAGGACTCCGAGATTTACGAATCCATAACAAAGCCTTGATCATAAAATTGACAGGGAAGCTACTATCGGACTCAATGGAGCCTTGCTTCAATTGGCTAAGATGTAGTTATATTCAAAGCCACATCCCTATTCCACCCCGACAAGGTGACACAACAGTCTGAAAATTATTAGCAGGTTCTATTCCGACAACCACGCAAATGACAAAGGTCGTAATCGGAGATGGAAAGACTACTTCATTCTGGAAAGACCTTTGGACCTCCACAGGAAGACTGTACCTATTCTTTCCTATACTGTTTATATTTGCAACTAATCCGAATTGCACAGTCAACTCACAGTTTGTGGATAATGAATGGAATGTTTTTCTACACCCGATTTTATCTCACCAGGCAGGTTTGGAAAATCAGGCTTTATTTCACCTTCTGTCGGAATATCAGCTCACGCATGGGATTACGGATAAAAGAGTCATAGCCTCAACTTCGTCAGAAATAAAAACTTCTGAAGTGTATAGAATCCTAACCTATCATGGTCTCAATTGGAAAGTGTCGGACTATGTCTGGCATAGCTCAATTCCTCACAGATATAGAATCTTTCTATGGCTAGCTTTTCGGGGGAAGCTTAACACCAAAGACAACATGGTAACGAAGCACTGGACAACGGATCCTCATTGTGACTCTTTCCCGGCAGTTGAAACAATTGATCATATCATTCTACGTTGTAAGATGGCAGATCACCTATGGAAAATGCTCGGGCTAGCGACCGCTGCTAACTCCTCCAAGGACATATTCGAATTTGTAGACAAAGTTTCAACTCAACCAATAAGTAATCGAGAAATATGGCCCATATGCTTCGCAGCTTGTGCTCATACACTATGGATCATGCGAAATAAGAGTGTTTTTCAATTTAAAGAGTCCAGAATAAACGAGATGTTGTGCCAGATAAAAGATTACATCGGACTATGGTCTTGTAGGACAAAGCCAGAATGCCAAGCCTCACTTCGCCAGTGGTGTAATCTCTTATAGTTATCAACAAGACAAAGCCAGGCTCATCTTCGGCAACACGTATACTGCTCACAACAACTTTGGAACCGTCAGATACACTGTCATGAGAAGGGTCTCCAGAACAGCTTATGTGATTGTCACACCAATGACTGGGATGACTGCCTTCACGCTACATGTAAACGCCTTAAAGTCAGTCTTCGACTACCTGAGCAAAGGCAATTGATAACATAAGTCAGGCTCTAGGATCTTAACCTTTTCTTTTATTTTTTTTCTTTTATTTTTGTTGAGCTTTTGTAATTACCTCTCTGTTTTCTTTTTCTCCTCAACTCTCCTCTCCCCCTTTTTTTCTTATTCGCCCCTATGCTTTTTTGCTTTTTTGCTTTCCTGTTTTTTTTTATTTCTCTTTACTTGTAATCCCCCCTACAACATTTAATACAATGGTCATAAGGTAGAATATCTTCTACCTTTTACGTCAAAAAAAACTATTGGTTGCTAGTTTACTTTAGTATGAATCTCAAGCGCAGATCGATCAGGCCCCAAGATCATGGTCGTTGTTGCGCCTCTTGTTGCATAGGAGGGTGCGGTGTGGCGGACTGCTCGGCAGGGGAGGGTAGTGTTGCGAGAGGAGGGCTTCGCCCGTGGCTGGTGCCTACGCGAGGCGCGCCTCCTGCGCACGATTTACCATAGCGATTGTCGCGCACGCGGCCTGGAGGACCTCGCGCACGGTCTACCTCGGCGCCTGCTCCGTGCCCTTCCGCTTGCTCCCTGTCGGCTTGAGCCTCATCACCTCGGGCGGGTGGTCGAACAGCTGTGGCTTGTCGACCATGTCCTCCAGGTTCCTCTCCTCCACCGCGCCCACCTCCACCTCCCCACTCTTCTCTTTGATTGATAGACACTTGGGTGCGTTCGCGTGGACGTCTAGCGAAACCGGCCGGGAGTTCGGACTTCGGACTTCGACGCCTAATCGAACCGCGTCGGGTTCCGTGCCCTTACGTGCGGGACGGTTTTTTTATAAAAAATATAGCCTTCTCGAGCGTTTTCGTACACGCATTAGCGCGGCCCGGTCCGTGTTGCGGTGTAATCCAAATCAATTTAATCAGACCGACTGGCGAGCGCGGTGGCCAGCCACTTAGCCGCAGCAACGTTACGTCCTAATAATTCATAATTTCAACTCCGATCGCAACCAATTGGAGACTGAAGCCTACTGAGGCTAGCCCAGGAATGCAGCGGGCCATTTGCAAAGACTGGCCAGTAGCGTGGGTGCATGCGGCGTGAGTGCACGCTACACCACACCACACCACACCGGCACGTGTAATTAGAGCGAATGCTCACACAATTATAAGCTGTGAGTTCAAAATCTTGACTCTCCTCTGTTTTGTGTGTGCTTGCCATGCTGTATATGTTAGTCTAGATGAGAGGTGTATGTCTAACCTAATGGGAAAATTTGGAAAACAGTGTAGCAAACATGTATAAATAAACTAGAAAACGGTACCCAACGTGGGGTGACAAGTGGGGCCAGTGGCTATTCAGACAGATCTAGAGCTGAAAGCCAGAAACCTTACGGGGTTGATCCCTTTAAAGTCTCCAGAATTTCAAGGAATTCTGTATAAATATAATTGGGGGTTACATGAATGTTGTTCTTTTTTTTTCAGTTTGTGTGATCTTTTGTAATGTAATGCTATCTTAAAAAAGTTTACACTATCTTAGTTATAGGATGTTACTACATTAGGTCTTACAAGTAAAACACTAGATGCCTTTTTGGATTTTTTTTCCCACTCACATTTGTTGCCCCGTTTTTGTGCACCGGAATTAAATTTGACATGTTGAAAATAGAGGTGGATATCGAGTCAGGTAGTCTTCTTATCGAGTTTTTCTCGAAATTAACACCGTTTGATTTAGTATCATTTTATTTATAATTTAGAAGTATTTTTAGAACCGAGCTAACGAGACGAGCCGAGCTAAATTCAATTTCATTCGAAATTAACTCATTTCAATGTTTAACAAAATAACAAGTTTAATTAAATCAATTTTAAACTAAATCAACGATAGCCCAACTAACGAGCTTTTTTCCACCCTAGCTGGCAAGGAGCAAACTGTGACAAATGTCACGATCGAAATACCACGCCGCCTTATCTAGACATATCCAAGTGGAGCATCCCATAGGCCGCTCCCCAGGCAATGAATCTATTTCATCCACTGCAAGTCATCACATCACGCTAGACACCCACAACAATCTGCCCCCTCTCAAGCCCAACACCAGTACACATCTCCATCCAGCTCGCAGCACCCGCCACAAAATAAGAGCACGTGCGCTACCACACTAGCTAGTGTGTACAGCCACCACTGCAGCCGCAAGAAAACAGGTAGCCATGGCCGCCGCCACCTCCACCGTCGCCGCCCTCGCCCGCCGGCCGGCCTTCTCTACCAGTACGTACCTCTCGGCCTTCCCCCTCATGCATATCGATTGCAGGCTTCTTGCACCATCATATCATATATACGTAATACGTAGGTGAAGAACCGTAACTGACGACGCTGTCTTGAAATGCCCGATGTGCGTACGTAGGCTTCACGACGGGCGCCCGGGTGTCGGCGAGGAACCCCCTGATGACGAGGAACCTGGAGAGGAACGGCAGGATCACCTGCATGACGTGAGTAGTTTGTTAGTTTGACAGGTTCGGTGTCGGTCGGTCGGTCGATCGGCAATTCAGCATGTGAATTTCTGATGTTTTTTACGCGCGTTTGTTCGATCAGGTTCCCGCGGGACTGGCTTCGGAGGGACCTGAACGTGATCGGGTTCGGGCTTATCGGGTGGCTGGCGCCGTCGAGCATCCCGGTGATCAACGGCAACAGCCTGACGGGTCTCTTCTTCTCCAGCATCGGCTAGGAGCTCTCCCACTTCCCCACGCCCCCGGCGCTCACCTCGCAGTTCTGGTCAGAATTCAGAACCACCAAAACAAAAGTCCACACTACACTACAGTACCACCTGTGTTGTTCTAACGTTTTAACCTGGTTTCTGGTTGCAGGTTGTGGCTGGTGACGTGGCACCTTGGGCTGTTCATGGTGCTCACCTTTGGCCAGGTCGGGTTCAAGGGCAGGACCGAGGACTACTTCGATAAGTGAAGCAGCAGACTCAATTAGCTGCGTGCATGCGTGCATACCGCGTACTCCACTGTATAGGGCTTTGATTCGATCGCTTGTGTGTGAGGCTACTCTATGCATGAGTGTTTAATGTAAATCTGTCCTATGCATGGTTTGGTGTGTGTAGCTTAATTTGCTGCTGTGTATTATTACTGATAAGTTCTTCGAGGATTATGCAACTTTTTTTTGAGGAATGTTCAGATAAAAGTTGAACTAGGAAGTGTGTGAAACATGACAACTAATTCAACCATGGCTTCTAGACTACGATAGTCGTTGAACATACTACTTTCATAGCATTATTTTGGTAAAAATCTCATGGAAATCTTTATGTTTAATTAGACAATCGAGTGCCAAACGTGTTAAGAGTATATACCTACCGGTTGGAGAGTTTTTGGCTCATTTAGCGTGATTTTGGACCCAAATAGCAAAAATAGCTCTTCTGCGAATGAATTGGCAAAAACGGCACCCCCGCCGTGCTCAAAATACACGGTAGGAGGCCTACCGCACTCCCACCACGCGGCAGACCACATGGTGACCTCCCATTGGGCGGTGCCTGTGAGAGCCCAGGGTATTTAACTTATAATACTTAACCATCCATTGGTCCTAGCATTACAAAACAAATATCCCGCCCTCGATGTATTGTATACCTCCCAAGAGCGGTATACACACATCGTTCACAAAATAATATCAATATCAATTCCACACAACAATAGATCATTACCAAAGTCACAAAAGGTCACAATAAAGTCATAACATCTCCAGTTTCATACATATGGCCGACCGGCCAAATAGCATAAATAAAAGTACTAAGAGTGCAGTGGAAACATAGCCATAAGATGACACCAAAAGAAAAACCGACCGGTGTGCCTTTACTCACAAGGCAACCTGATCGGAAACTCCAAGCTAGTCGTCGTCCTGAACGAATTCGGTCTCACAATAGTTGATCCCTTGGGGATCAACCTCCTCTGAAATTGCAGCAAACAGGTTGATTACAATTGTACTCGCAAGACTTATAAGCAAAGGAATATTTAGATGCATTCATGTATCAAAGGAAGGCTGCTACACTAGGCAATTTTCAGCATAAAGCAACATTTGATTTGAAGTACAAGTAATAGATTGAAATGGCAAGTAAACAAACATTTTTAATAACTTTAAATAGCATCGGATAAACATTATTAGACAACATCTAAACAACAATAGGTGGCTGCTCCGCAGCTCACAAACATAGCATGAGACCATTCTCAATACCACCCGAACAAGTTTTTACATTAAAATTTCAAAACGTTAAGTCTAACTCCTACAAATCCAATCCCAAGCGTGTCCATAACCTAGGACGAGGATATTCGAATAGTTTATACCCTGCAGGGGTGTACCAATGTACCTACACGCCAGACCGTCCTTTCGCCATGCGATAGCACACTTCCTTAGGTATGCCGGCAAGGCTAAGTCCTACGAGACGTTTTCCAATATTGTGTATTAACTACGAGTCACCCGTATGATAGAAACCATACGTTGTGTCGGAGTCATCGGCAGATAGAGAACTTACCGATGCTCCTCGGGGTAGGGCCGGGACTTAAAACCCAAAACCCATCCCGTCACGCCCAACACACACATGGATTAGTTTCCTTTTTCAACACAACACACACAACCTCCTGCGACTCGGAGCTAACACACACCAAAGTACTAAGTCAAGAGAGGTCTCATATCCCTCCCATGTGGTTAGCACGTAATTATGCTTGGTTTTGGTGAAACAAGATGTTCGATCCTTGTTGACCTAGGCAAGACATTCACACACCCGATAGCACACCATCCAACCACTTGCCCAAGTCTAAAACATTTTATTACACTTTTAGTTTTCAAAGTAATATAGCACAAGGTGCTGGACATAGTGTAATAAAATGATTTGTGTGATCAAGGTTATCGACTAAGTCGATAACCGCCCAAGTCTATCGGAAGCTAAGCATAACTAAGTATCAATTCGCATACACATGTATAGACTCTATAATATCCACCGAGAACTAACATCAGCGGGAATAATAACTTAGGGTTAGTGGCAAGAGATAAACATTTGCTACAACTCATGCATCTACTAGGAATAACTACCTCTAACGAAAAATAATCATTCAAGTAGAACATGCATACATACAAGTTGAAAACAAGGTATTTTGTAACGAAAGTAATATGATCAGGGGGGGGCTGCTTTCCTTATTGAAGATACCCAACTTGCTGCTGTAGAGGATCACAATTGAGTTTGTTCGGATCTTCGTAATCTAACGTTCGAATACGAAAAGCCAATAAGAACACATAACACCAAATATATCCAAAAATTCAAAATTCTCTAAAAATCATGAAAAATTCACAGTAGGTATATCATGATTTTAGATGAATTTATGTGAAAGAATTATTCCGTTTGAATTTAGTCTGAGAAAGTTATAGTAGTTTGAATTTCAGATTTCAGAAAAATCAAATTAATTCTCCTCTGTTACTGTTCACCGCGAATTAAATATTTGCTGAAATTTTGTAGAGTAGTGGTGGATACAAGGATTACATAGGTAAAAAGAGAATAATATTATAAGACCAAAATAACTGAGTTTATCTCATTTGGAGTTTTTATGATTTAGTTATGAATTTTCAAAGTTAACAGCAATTTATAGTGTAAAAATAATTCATTTTTGGATCACTTTCCACAAACTATATTTTATGTGATAGTGAGGTATTTGAAACCTATTTTAAAATAAATTTCATTTAAAATGAAAATTATTAAAATTGGTTTCACTTTTTTTGAGCTAAAATGAATTAGTTATGCATTTTTGAAGTTAATACAATTTTCCATGTACAAATAATTCATTTCGGAAATTATAAAAGTATTAAAGACTTTTCTTACCGGGCCGACAGCTAGCCACAGATACTGACAAGCGGGGCCCATAGAACAGTGTCATTTTTCATTTTAATTCCCGATTTAATGCGGCCTGACATGTGGGGCCTACCTGTCATACTCTCGGTTCACGAAATAGTGCATGGACCGAGGGTCTACGGGTGGTCCATGGGTCCACAACTGTGCACTTAAGTTCCCGGGCCCACATGTCAATCACTCATTCAAGCTATTATTTAGTTCTCGTTTACTGTGCTTGGTCCCACGTGTAAGTGACACGTCAACTCCTTTAAGACAGTGATTTAACAACTAATCAATCATTAGCAGTTAATGAATCGGATTAACCCTTAATGACCGGCTCTGATCTTTGTCGGGCGTTCGACAATGACATCATTGCCACGGAGGCTCATTGGTGTTTCGACCCGCGGCGTATGAACCAAGGGCAAGGATAGGTGCGCAATAGTGCTGCGCACATCTGGGTGATGGTGTCGACTTCAACGGCGGCCGGTAGCGGCAGCGCGTCGGAGAGGGGCGGCGGCGCTACTACGGCAACCGTGCATGTTGCAAACCGGTGGTTAAAAGAGCTACTTCTTGTGCGCATAAGCAACTACAAGGTCTAGGAAACTACAGGTGCCAAGGGAGGTCCTTTGGTCGAGTTGGCTTGTCATTGTTGAACCAAGCAAAGGCTTACAAGGAGAGAACCACCGATGACGGAGGAGGAAATGGGTGGTAGAGGATGCATCAGAGAGGTATCGAGATGGTGTACGAGAGTGGAATTTGACAGGGGCTCACCGTGCCGGCATCGGGGAAGAAAGAGGCTTTTGCGGTCGGAAATGAAAAAAAACTCAAGCTTCGGAGGCTCCTGTGTACGAAAGCCAAATTGGGTGAGGAGAAATCATCTTCATGCTACATGACATGACATGACGCGCACAAGCAAGGACAAACTCACCCGGACACAAAGTTGGCACGGCGGCGGCTTCGAATGCGTGCTCTAGAGCCGAAGAAGACACGACGATGGACCAAGAGCTACAAGCTAAGACAAGGGCTCGCATTAGCAAAAATAGAGACGGTGATGAACGGAGATGGAGAAGGAGGTGGAAGCATGAAGCTTACCTGAGAGGGAGCCGAGTTCTTGCCTCCTTTCCCTTGGTCACCGAGAGGGAAAGTGAGGGATAGCAAGAGAACGAGGGTGGGTTATAGCGAACAACGGTCAAGATATCAGGTGTGTCAGCAGGCGAGTCCTTGGTTGGGCATGAGGCGGTGGATTGACGGTGTGACTGGCGGCGAGCGAGCAATAAGAGCTTTTGGCGCGTGGCGCTGAGCTCGCTACTGCGCTTGCGAGGTAGGGGATGACCCTGGCCGATGGGGCCCGCGATGTCAGCGGCAGCAAAGGGGGTGCAGTGAAGATGGTTGGGTCGCGCCAGTTGGCTCGGGTCGGAACAGTGAACGGCTCGAGCCAAATGAACAGTGCTGAGGATTTAAATTCCAGATTTGACCGAGAAACAACGGGTTTGACTGGGGCTTTAAAAATATAAATAAAATTCTAAAACTTCTAAAATTTTTCAGGGAGGTTCATGGGATGACCTAATATCTAAATAAAATTTTAAACCTCACTGTTCATGATTTATTTGCTTATTCTAAATTCCAACTTGGAAAAGGTTATTGATTTGAGTTTGAATTTTCTGAGGGTCAAAAAGAGTTCCAAAAATTTAGAATTTTTTTTATTAATTCGTGATAATTATTGTAGTATTTGAATAAATTATTTTCAGAGAATGATCACAAGTTTTTGTTTCTATTTTCTTTTGGAACTTCAAATTGAGTTGTATGTTTTCTTTGATTTCAACATTTTCAAAAGCAACAAATTATGCAAAAACTCCATAAAAACCAATGCATGTTCAAAAGTTTTAAAATTTCCTCAATTTTATATATTTGAAATACAAACCCAAGATTTAGGATGTTACAGTGCCCAACCAGGCCAGCTGTTGTGCATTTTGAGTGCGACAGGGGTGTCATTCTTGCCATTTCGTAGGGGATAAGATATTTTTGCTATTTCACTTCAAAAAGAGCTAAATGAGCCCAAAAAAACTCCTAGTTGGGCGGCTACAACATACTTTGGCACACTTTATGTGACGATTAAATTGGCCACCACATCAGGCGGAATTTGACGAAAATATGTCTACGCCACATGGGTCAAATTTTGTTCAAACCACAGACAGGTTCGGCACACACTAATTGTAGTTAAGAACCAAATGGTGGCTTAAAAAGATAAACAATTGTTTTTATGCAAGGGGTACAATTAGGGTGCAAACGGAGCGGATAATTCATGTTCGACCGATCGACCGAAGGCTTGCGGGGCGAATACGGAAGTGATAAATAAGTATCTAGCACTATTCGTATCCGACTCCGAGTCTGAGGAAAAATACGAAATAAGTTACGGGATGAGCGATATCCGTCCGTATGTGTCTATATGTCAAGTGGTATGAGAAAAACCTGTTGTGACTTAACTTAGAAATATGATAACAGATATGTGAGTTGCTGCATCAGAGCAGACAGGGAATTTTGAGCGTTTTTCTTTTGATATCTCAACGATTAGTCTTTCCATGTTCGCTCTAATTGCACCCCTACTGTCTAATGTCCTGTGTAGGGGTGCAAAAGAATCGAATAATTTTCGTCCGACCACCCGACTGAAGGCTCATGGAGCGAATACGAGATAGAGAAATAAGTATCCAACACTCTCCGTGTCTGACTCCTACTCTAACCCTGAAAAAAATACAGAATAGATACAAGATGAATGTTTTTCGTTCGTATGTGCTCCGATTGCACCCCTATATGTGCTGTTATTTATCATAAGTTATCACTAATTAAGGCTCAACAACCATGAAGGGTCATGAGATAAAAATCCTGAAAAAAACTACAAATAACCACATAATATGTAGTTGGTTAGACTTAAACCGTAGCCATGAGTCACAAGACACTGGTAGCATACTGGTTGGTAAAAGATATTCCCTCCATTCACTAAAGAAAATCATCTTAGGATACATGCAATCAAATATTCTAAAATTTTGGCTATATCTTTTTGAATATTTAGATTGGATGTATAAAAAATAATACATGTAGATTTATTTCGGAAAATACTTTCATAATATTATAATTTTATCAATATATATCACAAGGAAAATGAGTGGTCGAAGAAATTTGATGTATGTGTCGATGTCTAAAATGACTTTCTTTCGTGACTGAAGGAAAATATTGTTAAAATTAAACATGACTTTAAAATATAAAACAAAAAGGATAAAACTTATCTCTACTATTTAAAAATTAGAGTTGGTGGTCGTCCGTTCTCCTTACCTTTTTCGGTATTCGTTGGACGCCCATCAACCCAGATCGCGTCGCTGAGCACAATAACGATTGACTTGACATGATGAGACTCTGATTTTTTTTAATTCGTAGGAAAGCACCGACGTTGAACTATTATAATTCAAGCGTGACAGATTGCGACGAACCAAACACGGCTTAGGTATGACATCAATGAACTTGCAAATGGGCTGAGCAACGGGGACTTGAGGCGGGCCCAGCTCGCGATCCAAAATCAAAGACACTTTGGGGAGCTCAATCAGAGACCCAAAACCAAGACCCGGGACCCGGGCAAACCAAATGCTACCACCCGCCTCCCCTCTCACCGCCGCAGCCGCATGACACCCGCCGCCGGCCGGACATCCCCTCCGGTCGCCACCCTCCTCGGCCGCTGCCGCACCGCTCGCTGCCTCGCCCAGCTGCACGCCCGCATCGTCCGCCTCGGCCTCCACAACCACCACGCCCTGCTCGCCCGCTTCGCCGCCGCCTGCGACGCCCTCGCCTGCCCCTCCGTCGCCGCCTCCTTCCTCTCCGCAATCCCCTCCCACGGCGTCCCGACCCGCCTCCGAAACTCCGTGCTGTCCTCCCTCGCCCGCCACGCCCCGCTCCACGCCGCGCTCGCGCAGTTCAACATCCTCCGCCGCGCCGCCCGCCCCGACGCTTTCTCCTTCCCTTCCCTTCTCCGAGCGTGCGCCCGCGCCCCCTGCCTTCCCACCGGCGCCGCATTACAGGCCGCCACCATCCGCCTCGGCCTCGACGCCGATCTCTTCATCCGCACGGCGCTCATCCAGTTCTACGGGAGGTGCGGCGCCGCCGGCGCAGCCCGCGCGCTGTTCGACTCAATGACCATCCCCAGCGAGGTTTCTTGGACCGCCATTATTACTGTCTACGTCAACTCTGGTGACATTGTGGCCGCCCGGGAGTTGTTCGACCGAATGCCACACCGTAATGTGGTGCATTGGAATGCCGTGGTTGATGGGTATGTGAAGTGCGGGGACTTGGAGGGCGCAAGGAGGCTGTTTGATGAAATGCCTGAGACAACTGCTTCAACGTACACATCATTGATTGGTGGGTATTTAAAGACAGGGAATATGGAAGCTGCGAGATCATTGTTTGATAAGTTAGAGGATCGTGATGTGTTCGCATGGTCAACGATGATATCAGGGTATGCACAGAATGGTTACCCTGGAGAGGCTTTGAGGATTTTTAACGAGTTCCAAGACCAAGACATACGCCCGGATGAACTTGTTATTGTTGGTCTGATGTCAGCATGCTCCCAACTGGGGAACATCACGTTGGCGAGATGGATTGAAGGTTACATCACGAGGTATTCTATAGACATGAACAATACCCATGTGTTGGCTGGTCTCATAAACATGAACACAAAATGTGGGAACATGGAGAGAGCTACTCTTTTGTTTGAGTCTATGCCGGTTCGAGATGTGTTCTCATACTGTTCGATGATGCAAGGTCATTGCCTCCATGGTTCAGCTAACAAGGCTGTTGAGCTTTTCTCTCAGATGCTCTTGGAGGGCCTCTCCCCAGATAATGCTGTGTTTACAGTTGTTTTGACAGCTTGCAGTCATGCTGGTCTAGTAGAAGAAGGAAAGAAGTACTTTGATATGATGAAGAATGAATACTTGATTGTGCCATCTGGTGACCATTATGCTTGCCTTGTCAGTCTTCTTGGACGTTTTGGGATGCTGAGAGATGCATATGAGCTTATCAAGTTGATGCCTGGAGAACCTCATCCGGGAGCATGGGGTGCACTGTTGGGTGGATGTAAACTTCACTGTGATATTGAGCTTGGAAAAATTGCAGCAAAGATGCTCTTCGAAATTGAACCAGATAATGCCGGAAATTATGTCTCCCTGTCAAATATTTATGCTAACATTGACAGATGGGCAGATGTCTCTGAAGTTAGAACTGAGATGACCGGAAAAGGGATAACAAAAATAGCAGGTCGTACCCTGGTTTTGCAGTGAAGCATTATTGAGAAGAGTGATGTATTTATCTCGCCTTATGTTTACTTGGCCCTATTGGAAAATTGAGTAGACATCGGTTTTGAATGGAAAAAAGGAACACAACTTGTGTGCTTTGCATTGTCGACTCATGATGGTTATGAAATCAATAGAAAACAAGAGTTTACACTCAAATTGATGATGCCTACGATAGAAGATGGCTTCATTTTGACATAGATGACATGCTAGTTAACAAGCTGTCTGGGGTTAATAAGAGGCAGGAGGCCATCTGAGGTAGACTATTCTCTTCTGCATAGTGCTTCAACTTCTTGCTGCCATTGCCCCCTTATCAGAACCAGAGGATTCTGTGATCACTGGTGAGATGTCATCCACTGCTGCCATTGCTAATGATATGATGCCCTGTGAGTGCTCTCTCGCACTGAGTCATTCCTTAATCTTCTTTACTACCTATTTCAGTTATTGGCTGTTAATCCTAGTGTTCTAATGTTATTACTACTGAACTCCTACTTCTAGCATACTCCGGTGTCCACAAATATAAGTCATTTTTGACTTTTCACAGTCTCCAGTGAAAGACTTCGAGTCTTTGACTGTAGTTTTTTTTATCACACGTTTACTAGCAAACATAATAAAAATTATATATTATGAAAGTTTTTTGCAAGACAGCTCCAATAAGGCAATAACATTATTTTCATATAGTCAAAATATATACTTTTACATATATTAATGGTCAAAGTTTCAAAATGTTGACCACATGGATCCCATGGCGACCTATATTTAGAGATGAAGGGAGTAGTGTGGTCATATGGGGAAAAGGTTGCTGCCAAGGTTGTCAGGATCGGGATCTTGAAAATCGGAGATGCTCACTTAGGATTGCACGGTAGGATCGAATCGTAGAATCTAAGATCCTACCTGATTCTACCAAATATACATTTCTTCAAATATACCATGTATTTCAACGGTGATATCCTTTTGGAATTATACTTTGAAGAAATTCATTTAATAAAATATAGTGTAAAAGAAAGATATATTGTTTTTATACAAATAAAAAATATATTTGAATGTATCGGAGGTGAAATTTTATAGCTGAAAGGACATATGCTAGTAAGTATTGACATTTAATTACTGGGATCGATAGAATCGGGTAGATTTGTATATAAATTTTGATCATGATCCTACAATTTTTTTCGTAGAATCATAAGAGTATTAAGATTCTAAGACTTGAATCGAGATTTTGACAACCTTGGTTGCTGCCCTAGGGTTTACTTTATTTAGTATCTGATATGTTCTTGCCACATTATAGGATTGAGAAATAATATAATCATGTGAAATTTCCTGGTTTTTGTAAAGCATCATAATTGTTTAATGGTTGGTAATTCTTTGGATACAAAAATAATTGCAGCACGTCAGTATGTTTTCCCCTATGTATTTCTTCTTTAATCCCTTGTGAATCTTGTATTTACTTCTGTGGAGGTATTGTAATGGGAACATAGTTTGCTTAGTATCATTCTGGGATTACAAAATAGTAGATTGCAACATGTGGTTTTGATCCTTGCTGGAATATTTGCACAATCCACAATGATACACTTTCAGTATTGTTTGTGGTGGAATTTATACCATAGTATAAAGGGGAAATCATTTTTGCTTTGCTCCTTTCTTTTGAGAACTGGAACTTGAGAACAGGTTGTGGACTAATGTGTACTAATTATAATAATTAGGATCTGCCCTCTCTGGTCTTTTCTTCCTGATAACCTGTTGAAGTTCTGATTCTACTACTTTGTATAGAGTATGCATACTTCAAACTTACTTGTAGTCCATATGAAATCTGATTTGTTTAAAGAGCAATATTGATTGTTAATTTGTGACTTCATTTCTAGGTTCCTCTTAGTACAATAGAATGTTGGTGCGGCTTGCCGTGCCTGTTTTCCTAATGGCAATACCTATGATCTGTGATCACAATGTAGATGGAAGCTGAAAAACCTTTCAATGAACTGAAATCATCCATCCTTACATCTCACAAATAACAGCACATTTCAAGTACAAAAGAATTTGTCAATATAAAATGGACATTTTAACTTTCAAGTAGAGACGTTGCTTAGGCAAATTGGCAAGCCACATTTTTAATTTAAAGTTGAGAGGTGGTCAAGGAGAAATGGTGAACCAACTTTTGTATGCTATTGGTTTCTTGGGTGGCCTGTTCTGAAACTTTGTGTAAGCTGGCGCTATCTTTCGTTGAAAATTTGTTATGAGAATTCTTTTATGCCTGTTTGCATTCTAGTGTCTTTAAGGTCTTACATGAACTGGATGCCAAATTTATTGTGGAAGGGGATCCTTTATTCCATTTTAGTTCATCTTAGATGGAAATACCAAATCGTAACTTTGAACTGCACTGTGTTAAATGCTCTATAGTTGTTCAAGCTCTATTTGGCCTTTTCTAAAGAACATTTTTAGAGAGCCGTCCGGCCCCATCTCATCAAGTGACAGAAAAGCTCATGTTCTTTTCGCATAGGGATATTGGTGTGCCTTGTTACCATCGTTCATTTGGGGCTTGAGCTTCAATGTCCTCATCATCTGTCAAATGCATCTCTTCAGAAGTTGAAGGACTGTAAATTTTCGAGCTTTTGAGCATCCGTGCCTCAGCTATATTTCTGGAAGGTGCTAATTGCAGAGTTCAATAAGAATTGTTAACTAAAAATAGCACCTAGAATATTGTTTTTATGGAAGTGTTCGTGTGTATTATTTGCAGGTACTGTGAAGGACATGGATGCTGTTTTATAATAATGACCCTGATCAAGGTACAAAGTGTTGACGTTTGATATAAAGGTACTTTCAAGCTTGACCCTTGAGAGCTAAGTAGTGACAAGTTGCATGCCCAGTTGATAAAATGATAGTTGTTACTGTGTGGCATGTGCTTCTAAATTCATCGATTGGGGGAATGCACAAACATAAAAGTATTTCCTCTTATGATTAATGCGGCAAGAATATGGAAATATGTATCTATTTTCCCAATTATTCATAATGCATGCATGTTCTTCCATTTTTTTTACTGTAAAATACAAGTGTTAGCACTTAGCAAGGAGTTAAATATGTTGAATTGTTCATACATAGCATTGTGGTTGTTGCAGCTATGCGTAAATTTTGAACCTATTTTAAGTGGAGGGGAGCATGCATATCTTTTGTTGACAAAACCTAGGTAAGCAGCAATATACGGTGTTATCAAATTCGAGTCCTATTGTTACACTGTTGAAATTTAATCTAATAGTTTGTCCTATTCCTGTCCATGTTAAATCCATGACTATCTTCAGAACTTTTATTTTTATTAATTAACATTTTTTTTGAATTTTATTTTAAAGTTAACCCTCGACGCACTTTATTTCCAATTCTGACCCCTTTGGTCACGCCACGGGTGGTGGCGTAATAAAACAACACTGTCACGCGCCAGGATAAGTCCCTAAAATAACACTTTTTATCACACCACTGGTTGTGGTGTGACCAAATAACACTGTCACGCCACTTCCAGTGGCGTAACAAGAGTTTGACCAGAAATGGACTGGCGTGACAGTGTTATTTTGTCACGCCATGGGTGGTGGCGTGACCAAAGGGGTCAGAATTGGAAATAAAGTGCGCCGGGGTTAACTTTAAAATTAAATTCAAAAAAAGGTTAATTAATAAAAAAAATTCCTATCTTCAGGTCTGACACGCTAGGTGGTGGCGTAACAAGAGTTTGATCAGAAATGGGCTGGCGTGACAGTGTTATTTTGTCACGCTATGGGTGGTGGCGTGACCAAAGAGGTCAGAATTGGAAATAAAGTGCGTCGGGGGCATGGTTATTAAGGCGGTAAGGCGAGGCGAGGCGACCCACCCCCCTCACACCTTTTAAGCGGTAAGGCGTAAGGCGAGGCGACGCCTTACTCTCGTCCTAAGGCGCCAAGGCAAGAAATAAAATGAATATTTTAACAAAGACATGTACCTTGTTGTTGCCAATTCTTGAGCTCATGTAGCACCCATCCCCTTCCAATTGCTCCTCTCATGTAGCATCCATCCCCTTGCAAGTTTCAATATATAGATTGTTATAAATGTAATAGATACAAATTGTATTCCAATTAATTGAGTAAATACGGATTGAGTGACATACCTTGTTGACAATCTCTCTCTCTTCTCTTCTCCCAAGCAACAATGTACATGAATAATCGCCAAAGATATGAATAATCGCCAGCAGATCCAAAGACAAGATATAACCGCAAAGACAAGATGTAACCGGAATAGCATAAAGCTTCACCTTCCCCTCCTCACCAAGACAAGAGTAATTAGCAAAGCCGCTTCAATCGTAAGCCTTGAAGAAGGCGATGAAGCATTAGAGAGAGAGCGGAGTGGCGAGCGACCATGGCGAGGCGACCCCACCGCACGGGAGAAGGAGGAGGGCGGGGGAGTCCGGGACCTCTGGGTCGCCGCCGGCCACCAGGAAAAGGGAGGGAGGGGGAGGCCAAGAGGAGGGGAGATCAGAGCGAAACCAAGAGAACAGAAGCGGAGGAGGAACAGCGGAGGAGGGTCAAGGGCGTGTACCTTGCTGGCGACGGGCGACGGGGAGAGGGCGACGCCGAGACAGCAGCGGTCCAGCGGAGGCGACGCCGTGATAGGGACGACCGGAGGATGCTTCGGGTGAGTTTAGGTTCAGCTGATTCGCGCTTCTGGCCTTCGGCTCTTCCCCTTCTGGCCGCCTTCCCCTTCGGCTCTTCCCCTTCTGGCTTTTCTTTCGCGCGCTTTAGGTTCTGCTGGCTTTTCTTTCGCGCGCTTCTCCTCTGATTCGCGTGCGTTTTTCTTCTGCAAGGCGTCGCCTTGATGCTTGGAGACGCCACAGCTCGCCTTTGTGTCGCCTTGGAGACGCCACAGCGATGAAGCGGACGCCCTACGCGATCCTGGCAAGGCGAGCCGACGCCTTGCCCTGCGCGCACGCCTTGACGCCTAGGCGACGCCTAGGCGTCGCCTTAAGGACGCCTCAATAACCATGGTCGGGGGTTAACTTTAAAATTAAATTCAAAAAAAGGTTAATTAATAAAAAAAATTCCTATCTTCAGGTCTGACACGCTAGGTGATTTGGAAGTTATCATATATTTGCCTTGGATAGGAAGATATTGTTGGTAGTATGTCCTAGAGTCAATCATAGAGATGATTGTATCGCGTCTATGTTTATGAGTTATAGAATAAATGTCATTATGTTTCTTGGATGAATTATCATTTATAAAGATTAACAAGTATGTGATTTGTTGGTCAAGCTCTTTAAATAGTTGTATGATGTCATTCTAAAAATATCTCTAGTCGGATGTCAATAGTTGTGACTCTATTGACTTATCGATCAACATATGTATTGATTGATGATTATGTTTTACCGGCCATAGATATAGAGATATCGAATCAATAATATGAGCACATGTTAGAGAACATGGTGGATTGACCCATCTTAAGATACTATTGAGATTGTTATATTTTATGTATCACCAATTGGTCTTAAGCAATGATGATGTATAATCCTTGGACCTGAGATCATCATGATTTCCTACATGTGTAATAGTACACTTATGGATTACCAAACACTACTCTCTAACTGGGTAGTTATAAATGTAGCTTTCAGGTACACTATGAAAACACACGGAGGGATGTGACTAGTCAGATATGAGATTTGCTCATCCTAACATAACATGGGAGATATCTCTAGGCCCCTTGATGTGGCCGGATAAAAAAAAGTGTATGGCCGTGCTACTGGTGGTCGAAGAGTTGACTACACAAAGTTATTCGTCACTAGATCGAAAAAGTATTGAATAGTCCATGGATGACAGATATCTCACCTGGAGTTCAACCAGATATCAGGCAAAAGGAGAATACGCAAGCATGTCGTTTAGTCCGATCACATTATTAAGGCGGTAAGGCGAGGCGAGGCGACCCACCCCCCTCACACCTTTTAAGCGGTAAGGCGTGAGGCAAGGCGACGCCTTACATCATCCTAAGGCGAAGGAAGATCCGGAACAACTAAGCATAGTGTGGAAGAAGAGCCGAAGAAAAAGAGAAAAAAGGGGAGATAAAGCAAAAAAGAAAAAGAAAAGAACTCACCTGCATCAACAGCCCATCAGGCCCAACCGAAAACTTTGCCCGTGACCCAGCCCATCTCAACGCCTTGGTTATTATGCTGTGCCCGTGAGCCGTGACCTCCTCGCCTCCTCTCTTTCTTGCCGCCGCCTCCTCTCTCTCTCCCGTTCGACGCCGCCGCCTCCTATCCCGTCCGACGCCGCCGCCTCCTCTCTTTCCTACCACCGCCTCAGCCCTGCCTCCTCTCCCGTCCGATGCCGCCGCCTCCTCTCTTTCCTGTTGCCCTCTTCCCCTTCCCTACCCTGGCCAGCAGATCCGGCGGCAGATCCGAGCTCACGGAGAAAGCACCCTGGCAAGCAGAATACTGGCGCAGATCCATGCTGCTCTTGGCGGTAGAGGATCCACAGCTGGTGCAGATCGTGCGAGGAGGCTCCAGGTGAGCTCCCGGCTCCTCTCTTCTCTCCTTCTACCTCCCTCTCCATCGGAGGCCCGAGCAGAGGACTCAAGGCGGAGGCGACGCAAGGCGGGGCGGCGCCTTACACCCCGGTACCGCCTTACCGCTTAGGAGACGCTTGCGACGCCTTAATTAGCCTGATACGAACTGGTCATACATGATCACTAACTGGCTGGCAGCGGTGACAACGACGTAAAGGAGCGGTGGTGGCGGAGCCAAGGGGCAAGGGACGACGGCAGCTGCAAAATGGGTGGCGACGGAGCCATTCCTTCCCACACACAGCTGCCGCTAGTCTCCCCTACCGCCGCTACTCCCCTCCCTTGTCACCACCGCTGGTTATCTTTCCCCTGCCGCAGTCGCTTCTTCCGCTGCCCTCCTCTACCATCGCTACTTCTTCCCCTGCCCTCCCCTGCCTCTGTTGCTTCTTCCCCTCGCTGTTGGCTGCTTCTTCCCCTCCCCTCCCATGCCGTTGCTGCAATCATCGTTGACCCCAGCCTCGGTGAACACTCCTCTCCTTCCTCTGCTCCTCTCTTGCGCCGTGCTCTGCTTTGCTTTCCTTCCTCCCCTCTCTCTGTTTTGTTCTGTGCTCGCCTTTGTTCACTCATGCTCTGTTTTTCTATGTGGTCCGCAGTAGTAGTAGCAGCAGCAGCAGCTGTGGTAGTAGCAACAGCAACAGCAGCTGTAGTAGTAGCGCTAGTACTAGTAGTAGTAGCAGCAGCAGGCTAGTAGCTTAGCAACAGCAGCAGCAATACTTCCTAGTCTGTCGACTAGTCGGTCGACTAGTCGAGAAGTCCATAAGTTGGCCCTCTTGCGACTCGACTTGACTTTACGATTTAATAACCTTGATAATGATCTGGTCGCAGATCATATTGCATAAGGTTTGTCCGATATAATATTTATGTGTATTTAGGAGTCGTTATGTCCTGCTAGGAACCGTTACCAACTTGTGATCGGAAAGGAATTTCCGAGTCACAACCGATTACGCATGAACTTATAGGATCACACACTTAACGAGTTAAAACAAATTAGTTCGGGTAGTATCTGTTATGAACTCTTTTATAAGGGGATGTATAGGGCTGTTGGGACATATGAGTTACACCATCGAAACCCTAGTCACTACCTCCTCGAAGGCCCTGTTGTGCATGCTGGTACTAGCACACCTGGTGTATGGCGTTCCACTCCTGGACATGTAGATACTGTAGAGGTGATGCTGTAATTGCTGCTACACTGATCGAGGACGATCCGCGACCTACGCAAGGAATGTGATAGGTTGCTGGAGGAGACGATCGGTGCCGAGGACGTTAGACGATCGACTACGACCACTACATCGACGCGCTCAACGTTGGATTAGGCTGCTCCAACTCTTCTTCCGCTGTACTGCGCGTCTAGTGGTAATAGTCTTTGATATCATACTTACATGACTTCTTGGTTTACGTGGTAGAATTTTTGAATTTTGTACTAGTGTAGTCTACTCGTATCCCTTCAGGTATACACACTTATAATGTGTGATGTCCATGTCAAACCCATGGGTGCCAAACAAGGAAGCGCCAAAGTAGTAAACATCTGAGATATTGTCATGTTCACGGTTGAAAACTGTTAGGTCCTGTAATCGTAGTGAGGACGAATATTTAGTTGATTTTTCTTGGAATTACTCTAGTAATATGAGCAATTGTTTCGAATTCCAGTCATGTTTCAAAATTCTATTACACCTCACAACCCTTGTCATATTGTTTTCAAGCCAGAAGTGGTACCAATGGCCTGGTGATTTCAGTTCTGGAGAAGGGTTTCGACACCGTGGTCACATTAATGGGTTGAGACTTGAGAGGGCTCACAGAAAGTATTTTCACTTAATGAAATCCAGCAGGCCATGCTTTAATCACTACACTAAAAATTCAGGCACTTTCCATTAATGCCAACGTGTTATTTACCTTTGGGTTAGAGGAAAGGTGCTTCCGGATGCTTCCATTTGGAATACCTCTGGTTATAGCCAGGGTTTTGGTTACAGGTTTTAAATTTTTACCGGGTCACCGATAGGACCGATTCTATCGATTTTTGACAGATTTCGTCCGAAATTTTCGAATCAGATTTTGAATTTTGAAAAAATATCAGCCAAAAATCAGTGAAAATTGGCCGAAATTGGTTGGAATTATTAGAAAAATATTGGCCGACATCGGACAAACATCAGAACAGCATACATGCAAGTTAAAAAAAAAGGTACATGTAACCAGGTCTGATTGAAAGCAATAATAGAGTACATCAATAAAGAACACCATGACCGGACTAGCAATAACAGACTCCATCAACAAAGAACATCAGAAACATCAAAACACCATGACCGGACTAGCATGCATGCAAGTTTAAAAAAAAAACTGATGTCCATCAATAAGCAGCAACTAACAGGAGCTCTGTCGAAACAATCAAACAGCAAAATGATAGTCCATGACCAACAAAAGTTCAGTCGAAACTCCAAGTCCACACATTGACACAAAATGCTTCTAAATTCCATCAACGAACTCACGAGCTGACAGCAAAATAATCATGTCTTCCTTCTTGGGCTTGTGAGTTGTCACAAGGAGCGCATCCAGCAGCAAACAAGAGGTGAACAGAGAGAGTCGGAGCCGCCAGGGGAAGGGGAACGATGAGTTGGTGCTGTGACCTAGGGAAAAAGATAGAGGAGGCCAAATGGGCTGATTTGGGCTGGAACTCAATTCAAAATGGGCTGAAATTGTTGAATCCGGTTTGGACTCTTACTGGGGTCCGGTACGGTGTACCTGATAGAGGCGATTTTCGGCCGAAAATCCGCCGATTGTCAGAAGGCTGGTTATAGCTGGTTGCAGAAGTGGTACAATAGTAACATGTCGTGCACCTATTAAATTATGCCCCCCTCATCTTAGTCTTAAAGAAAGTGATTAGACTTGTTCCTGGTTGGAGTCAAGTGGACCACCTTCTATAGGCCCTCTTGCCATTTCATCTGCATACTGAGTACCTATGTATGGTTCTGTGGTCCAGCATCATATGATTGAGAAATGTTGGAGCTGATAGTAGTTCTGACTTTATAAGGGCATGTTAATCATGATACTTAGTGTACAAAATTAGGATGATACATGTGCATAAAATATGTAAGCCACTAAATCAGTGGATATTATTGAGAGAGAATTGCTTATAAAATGACATGGAGCTAATCCAGCTAGGAAATGGGCACTTCTGTGAGGATTTATGCACGCATTTATTAACTAGTCAGGCCATGAATTTGCTTTACGATATTCGAGACATGTCTGTTTATAAAATACAAGGTCGATTGGTGGTTAAGAGCTTTTACAGGCACTATGTTGCACTATATCGTTGATCATTCCTGTATCTGCATAATCAAAGTATTAGCCAGATTTATCTAAGATCTGTGCATGACGATGTAGTGGGATAAGATCTGTGCATGACGATGTAGTGGGATCATTGGCGGGTCATGATGTTTAGTCTTTTCTAATTATAAAATGATATTAGTACATTCATAGATACATGCTACCTCTGCTCGAAGGTTAATGCTTACATGTGCTCCTAGGTATATAAATCTCACCTCACCTAATCACCTAGCCTGTTGGAGCACCTCTATCATAGGTGGTGCACGATCCTTATTTTTTTGGTTTATGGATCTATTAGGCTCCGTTTATGGCAGACAGAGACAGACTTATCTTCATGTCGACTTAGGTAGTAATAACTTGCCCACGTATGCTGCTGCACCAATAGCGCTCTCCCAGGTCAATGAACTTGTTCTTAATGAAACCACGCTCTGATTCAAACATTTCCCTTATGATATTTGTGTTAGTAGCACTACGAGAGCAACGACAATATATTTGGGGAGTATATAAATAATGCCATTAAATTCTCTGCCTATCTGGTTGGCCCATGCTAGATTCTTAGCGGGATGTGTGCATTTGCAGCACTATGTCTTCGTGTGGGCATGCACACGAGTGTGTGTGCATGTCGTAGCACATGTCTAACACCACGATGCACGAACTGAATCCTGGAATGATGTCATGTTGAAGTTATCAGCAGTTGGAGAGGAGGGGCAACTAAATTTGTCCAGCTTGATCTTTGTTATGGAGAATAAGGGTTTATTTGACTAAGAGCACTGTTTGTTTGTTTGTTTCTTTCTTTTTGGCGAGGAGACTAAGAGCACTGCTGTGCATAACATAATTGAAATCTTTAGGAAAATAAGATTAACAAGTGGGCTTAGTGTATCGGTTGGATTTTGAAGAGCTGACCTATTGATGAGTGCTCATACAATTAATTGCAGTCACCTGATTGATTATATCTTATGATCCATTTTTGTGCTAGGCTCCTAGCATTTATAAAATTACAGAGTGATTCAACACTTTGCTTATCAATATAATATAATGGGCAACTCTCCTTAGTGTTTCTGTTTCAAAAAAAAGGAAAATAACCGATGCCTTGCTTTGTTTAATATTTTCATCAAATATCTTATTTTCTTGCATTCGAATTAATAACATATTGCACCAATGTTTTTCAGTATATCTGCTAAAAGGAATATGCAAACTCAGAAATCATAAGAGATGCATAGACGTAAATGTTTATTAAACACAGAAGATCAATATAAGCTGAATTAGTACGGAGAATAAATTAAAAATGAATAAGATCTAGACTTGTCCTAAGGGTTGACATTAGGATTAGACTTTGGAGTATCGACATTATTATGAGGTTCAAATTTTTTGGTTTTCTTTATTGAAGTTAGGCTATGGGGTTCTTGACAGTATCTTCAAGGCGTACAGTTGAGGTGCATTAGACCTCATACGCAGATGGATGATATATAGTACCGATGCTACAACACTGAACAGTAAAAATGCTGTAGTGTTTCCACACGCAGCAAAGTCACGGCCTGCTATCCGCGATCGATACGGTGCACTGCAGAGTACTGTAGCAACAGACTCATATTACTGTTGATGCAGTGCGCTTTCTTCGTGTTGGAGAGGACTCGTCCACTAGGTTAGCCGCCGTTATGTTTTTCTCTTACAACATGTCAGTTTCTTGCATTAGTTTACTCCCAAGTTCGTACTAGCATTAAAAGGAGCAAGCCTCCACATAGCGAAGATTAATACGATGCCTGCACTCTGAGTCCACTATCTTTGAATCCAAGTTAAATAAATTATATAGCTTAATGTATACTCCCTCCGTCTTGTTATATTTGTCCACAGACTACTATACGCACAAACTAAATAAACACTAAATCTAAAAAAATGCTAATGATAGATGATCATACATACTCATATTAAGTGACCTAACACAACCATTTAACCTCTTTTAAAGCATTTAAGTAGGGGTAGAGAGTGAAAACAATGCAATAACTGCACTCTATATTATCACAATAAACAAATATATTAAAATGGATGCTCCTGAGCCTATAATCAAATATAACGAAACAGAGGGAGTAGTTAGTTGCACACGCTCGTGCATGAGCAGAGATTAGGCGTCTAACTCACTCTTGCAAAGTTAATGCTCAGGATCTTTTTAATTATGATTAGATTATTATATTTAGCCTTAACTCGATATGAAACCGGGGGTTTCAGAAAGCTGTGGCACTTAAACCCCACGGCACAGCAAGGTTAAAATATTGAGGAGCTGTTCCCTTCGTGGGTGGGATGATCTATTGTCTATTCTTCCAATGCAATAAGGGAAGACATGGGAAAATAATTGCCGAGGGCCAATTGGGAAGATTGTTTCCTCTATACACTGTCGGGTATAAGGCCATTAGTCATGTGTGTGTTCGGGTCTTCAGAAGAGGTAAAACTATAGCTACAATTTGACGTAAAATTATCGCTAAAATTTGTGCATAGCTGGTTAGTTGTTGAAGTGGTAAATTTAAATTTTAAATTACTTCTGGAAGTAACTCAATCATGAGTTCCCTAATTCATCTTTGTGTGTTTCCTCTTTCAGGATTTGAAGGTATCTCTTGCGTATCAGGCCACGTACAGATAGAATTTCTGAAGTGTAAATTTAGTTTACAATGCACAGTTGATTTGAAGTACATTTCTGAATAGTAGCTGCAGTGAGCTGGCAATACTTCAAATTCTAGCAGATTTGCAACAAATGTTGTGCCCCAATTAGTATGAATATATTGTAAATTCTGAACAAACTACCTAAGCAAAACTCTCCTCGTACTTACAGATAAATCTATGGACCAATTTGTGTACACTCTCTAAAAACATCGGTTAACCTGGGTCTTCAAAAAACATACCAGTGAGTGGTGACCTTTACAAAACAGCTTATCTAATGCCATCAAGCAAGACGCCAGTTTTCAGAATGTATCTTAACATCTTAATCGTCTAGTTACCACATAATTCTTGTCATTTTGTTCATCTAATCATTGTTTTTATCAATTATACTCCGTGATTATACTATGATACAATATTCTACAGAACAATGATGACAATTACTGAAAAATGTCGTTGATGAATGCTACAGCGCTTGTTAAAGAACAGCTAATTCGTTGCTTAGGGTGGATTTTTAGTACAAATAAAGGTACGGTAGTATATTTCTTGTATAATTTTTCTACATGCAAAATGAATTTACACCTACAATTGAATCAAGTGTACATCATGGCTTCTTAACATGAACGCCATGGTATTACAGCTCAAGTTTTAAAATGTGCTAAATGCACACCCTAAAAGTAGCACAACTTGGTATCACAGCTCAAATTTAGATAGGAGTCTAAACACAGCTAGCCACCTCTAATTCAAATATGGAATCCAAAACACACCTCGTTACCAGCACAAACGAGCCATGTGGGCGTCATTTTAGCACCACAAATAGACCGTAGCTCAAATATTCAAGTTTTGCCGCCCATAGTGTTCGTTTGGACACGTATGTCACAAAATAAGATAAGCAAAAACGGAAAAGAATAATAATAAATCATAAAATGTACCCCCTCTGTTCAAGAATACATGACTTTTTAGACATCGACACGGTCTCCAACATGTAACTTTGACTATTACTTTTTATATGAACATGTTCATAACATAATATAAAATTAGTATATTATGAGAATATTTTTCATGAATAATATAATGATGCTATTTTCACATGAACAATACAAACAATTTTTTATATATTAGTGTCAAAGTTAAAAAAATTGAATTTTTTAAAACGTCATATATTTCTGAACAGAGAGAGTATATTGAAATCAATAACCAGGGATCTTCTGCGAAATCGCGATTCGTGATTTGTGCAACCATGTTGCACTCAAAATTCAATTGCTTGGCAAATGTATCAATCCATAAAAAACAATAGAGCCATATGTCCATATGTTAGAAAAAGGGAGAGTGATTTTGTTATTCACAACTATGCATCTTATTCATTAATGGAAGAGTATATATACAGAGAAGATTACATGAGCCTTGTAGGCTACATAGGCCACATGAGCTAAGAGATGGAGAGAATATACAACGCTCTTAACACCTCCCCCCATTTAAACTCAAGGTGGATCAGGAGAATGTGATGCACTGAGTTTGAGTAGATGAAGCGGTCAATGATGTTCTCGAGTGTGAGATTTAGTGAAGAAATCTGTAACTTGAAGCTCTGAGGGAACATACTTGAGAGCAATGGTCGACTGATGACAATGAGATTGTGTGAAGGATACATCAACACCAATGTGCTTTGTCAGCTCATGTTTGATTGGATCATTAGCAATTTGAATGACACTTGTTTTGTCACAAAAGAGAGGTGTGGGATTGTCACAATAAACACCTAGATCAATCAAGAGCCATTGAAACCAAATGATCTCTAGGGTGGTAGCGGCAAAAGCTCGAAGCTCAGCCTCTGCACTAGAGTGTGGCACCGCAGTCTGCTTCTTGGACTTCCAGGCAATGAGCGAAGTACCAAAAGAGATACAATAGCTAGTGATAGATTGATGATCAGCAGGATCACTAGCCCAAGTGGAGTCAGAGTAAGTGTGGAGCTGCAACTGACTCGAATTAGCATAAAATAGATGTATGGATGCAGTCTCTCTCAAGTATCTCAGCACACGAAGAACATGACCATAGTGGACTGATGTGGGAGCACTAACAAACTGGCTGAGCACATGAATAGCATGGACAATGTCTAGCCTGGTGACAGTGAGATAGACAAGCCTGGTGAAAGAGTGGGAGGTAGACACAAAAAGGAGGTGAAATCTGTGGAAGGAGTGTGATATGTAGAAGGATGATAAAAGAAAGGTCGACCCTCATCAAAGGTCACATCACGAGAGATGCAAACACGAAGTGCTGATGGATCATAGCAACGATGGCCCTTATGCTCAGGACTATAACCCAGGAAGACACACTCAACCGACTGAGCAATCATCATTGTGCGTTTACGAGGTGCTAGAAGGACATAGCAAACACAACCAAAGACACGAAGATGAGCATAGCGAGAAGGTTCTCTATACAGGACCTCATTAGGACACTTGCCCTGTGAAGAATCTAGCCCGCCATTATATGTTAATGGAGTGTTTTGGTGATTAATGACAAATGCATTTGTGAGACTAACATGTTTATTGATACACTTATTGTTTAGTCTAAATTGGATATAAAGGTGATAATCATGAAGACATGTAAGTGATTAATGACAAATCAAATTCATTGGATAAACAAAAAGAAAATCCAAACAGGTATGCATTTATAATGATAAATCTATTTGTGAGAACTAACTCTCTTATTGTTATATCTTATGATTAGTCTCGTTTGGATATAAAGAACAAAAGAGGTATGCATTCTACTTTGTATTCTTGTATCCTGTTGCATTCCTCGGATCCAAAATATAGGTTGAACTTCACCAAAAGAATTAACCTAAATATGTGCATATGTTCTTACTACATATTCATGTATGCACACATATAGGGGGAGTTCATTCTATATTTTGAGGTTTCATTAGTATTGATCCATATTCTTGTTTTCCACATATTTGGAATCTTTACTTTGAAACATATTTCGTGAATATATTTAACTTGCATAGTTAATATATTCATATGAGTATATAAGACTTGTGTAGTCTAAGTATACTTATATGTGAGTATAACATAACTTGTGTAGTTCATGTGCACTCACATATCCTTGAATATATCTAACTTGTGTAGTTAATATATTCATGTGTGTATATGAGACTTGTGTGCTCATATATCCTATGAGTATATACAACTTGTGTAGTGCCTATATACTCATACCAATCTACATTCAATTACTTGCAATTGAAGTGATTATCATCAATTACCAAAGAGGGAAAGATTGTGGTATCTTGTCCCACCATTATGAGTTAATGGTATGACGTGGTAATTAATGATAATCATATTATAGAACTAACACTTTCCATGAGTTGGATGAACAGGTTGAGTTCTATAGTTGGAGACTCTAGAAGATCATCATGTGTTGATGATATTGAAGTCAAGAGCTTGGTGTAAAGGATGCATCATGTGTGGATGCGCATCAAGTTTAAGATGAAGGAAATCATCGTGTGTCGTTGATGTTCATGAAGAGGAGATGATCATGAGTTGATCATCAAGTCAAATGAAGGCCCATCATGTGTTGATGGAAGTCAAGTAAAGGATGCATCATGAGTTGATGCATATCAAGTCAAGAACCCGGAGTTGAAGCAAGGATGTGCGTTATCAAGCTTCAAGTGGTTGCGCAAGGCAAAGGTATAACTAACTAGGGCTAAGGATGTGTTCCTAGTCTTTTACCGGTCTCGGTGTTTGGTTGAAAGACCAGATTGCTAGTATAGGTTGCCGTACTATTAAGAGGGGTCCTTGACTAGTAGCTTGAGTTAGTCATGTGTTGATAGCTCATTATGTTTGCTCTAGCTCATCTTAACATGTTGCCAATATTTGCGAATGTGTTTTACAAATAGTTGTGGCTCATAGATAACCCTTGTAGCATGTGACTTATGTTTGCGAATGTGTTTTGCAAATGGTGTAAGTCCATGTACCTTATTCCTTGTAGTGTGATTCTATAAGTTGGCAAATGTGTTTTGCAACTTGTTGAGAATCTCATTTGAATCCTTGTTTGCATCGCGCGTCAATTTGGCAAATGTGTTTTGTAAATTGAGTTGAAGCGGAATGCAATTTGTGGCATTGATTCTAAAAGTTGGCAAATGTGTTTTGCAACTTATTGAGAGTCTTGTCTTTAACCTTGTGTGTATCTTGCATCAAATTAGCAAAATGTGTTTTTGCAAATTTGTGTTGTGGAAAAGTCAAAATGCACTTGTTGGCTACTGGCGGTCGATCGCCAAGATCACGATCTCGATCGCTTGGAGCGGTCGACCGTGTTGTTGTCTTGATCTGACCGGACCTCCGGTCAGAGACCCATCGACTTTTTTCCAGAGATGTGCCTTTTCTGGTCCTTAGCCACTTTTTGTGGAGCGGTCTAACCGGGGTTTATGGGGCGGTCTGACCGGTGGGCGGTCTAACCGGCCATTACATGGCGGTCAGACCGGCAGTGAGCTCTAGCCGTTGGAGCTAAGGGCGGTCAGACCGATTTCGTCCAGATTCTCTGGAATCTTTCCCCAACGGCTAGTTTTTGTGTGTGGGCTATATAAAGCCACCTTGGCCGGTTGGTAGAGTTTGCTGGTTGTGTGCTGGTGCCTCTAGACATTCCTTTGAGCAAAGAGCAAGCCTCTCACTCTCTTTTGTGCATGTGTTGCACTTAGTGAGGTTAGAGAGTAAACCCTAAGTGCATGTGTTGCCTTAGGTAGTGGATTTCGTATCTATTTGAGCTTAGACACTTGATTGGTTCAAGTGAGCGTTGGAGACTTGTTACTCTTGGTGTTTGCCGACACCTAGACGGCGTGGTGGCGTTGTTGCGCCGGTGAGCTTCTCAAAGAAGATTGTGAGAAGACCCGGGCGGTTTGTTAGTGGTGTGGTGCTTGCCATCTCCGGAGTGGAGGAAAGAGCAACCCTAGTGGAGCGAGGTATTGGTTCGGTTTGGAACCGGTCCAAGTGGTTGGACTTACCTCGGAGGCGGGTGCTCAATTCATGGAGCCAGTCCAATTAGTTTGGGCTTGCCTCAACGTGGATTAGGGGAGATCGGCAGGTCTCCGATCACCACGGGAAAACATTGTCGTGTCATTGTGGTTTGATTACTTGTGCTTTACATTGTGAAATTTACATTACTTGTATTTAAATTGCCTAATTGTATGTGTATGATTGCTATCATTTATATAGTCTCATATTGTTGGTGCACTTAGGTGAACCTAGTTGATTTAGGCTTTAATTGTGCAAAATCGTATTTGTATTAGCTTCCGCATTAGAAATCAGTTTTAGCCAAAGAAGTTTTTTAAAACGCCTATTCACCCCCCCTCTAGTTGGCCTCCTCGATCTTACACCCTGAAGCTTGGAAGAGGGCTGACGGTTGATGAGATAGACTGTCGTAGAGACTACTTCCCCCCAGAAGTGAAAGGGAACAAAGAAGGAGACGAGAAGAGTACGGCAGTCTCAATGATGTGACGGTGCTTACACTCAGCAACACCATTATAAGCATGAGCACCAGGACACGAGAGCTGAGGAAGAGTACCCTCAGAAGAAAGGAACTCACGAAAGGCTAATGATAGATACTCTCCCCTAGAGTCAGAATGAAAAACATGAATGGAAGAAGAAAACTGTGTATGAACAATCTTAGCAAAAGACTGATAAATGGAAATCAACTGAGAGCAATGTTTCATAAAATAGATCCAAGTATATCGAGAGTGATCATCAACAAATATGACATAATAACTATGACCACCCTTCGAAGCAAAAGGAGATGGACCCCATACATCTGAATGCACCAAATCAAAAGGACCAGAAGACTGAGAGGTACTACTGGAATACAGAAGTTGTAGCTATTTCCCCAGCTTACAACCAGTACAATGAAAACTAGACTCAACAGTGACATGACCTAAGGAACCCTGGTGAACTAGAGTGATGAGGCGAACTCCACAAAAACGACCAAGTCTATGATGCCACTTGCTGAAGGAAGAACCAACAGGAGACAAAGATGATGACATAGCAGAAGACACTGAGACCTTCGACGTACTGGTGGAAGGAAGATGTAAGGTGTCCAAGACATAGAGACTAGGAGAGTCTCTGCGGCGATGGTCAAAACCAATCACTCTTCTATTCTAACGATCCTGAATGAAACAAAAAGAATCATCAAATCCAATGAAACAGTACATATCAATGAGTTGATCAACAAAAAGAAGGTTCATAGATAGTTGAGGAAAAAAAGACACATCAGGAGCAGAGAAGTGGGATGTAGAGAGAATGCATGCCTTAATGGGTAATAGAGCAAGGTGTGCCATCAGCAATGTGAACATATGCAACCTCAGTCATGAGCCTACGAGCAACAAGCCAAGAGCTGTTAGATGTGACATGAAAAGAGACACCCGAGTCCAGAACCCAAGGATGAGCAACGCTAGGAGCAGAAGGTGCAACTGAAGTCATAGAAGACACTGATCCAGAAATCACTGTATGTGTGGGTGTGGTAGCAGTGACTGCTCTAGTAAGTGCTCTCAGAGGCCCAGTAGATGCTCCATGATGACGATCAGATGGATGTTTGGCATGATAATCAACAAGCTGATATGGATGTAACTTGAAGCACTTGCCGACAAGATGATCAATCCTCTTGCAATGAGAACATACCAACACTCCTGTGGGTGTTGCTCTTATAGATCCAGACCGCTGTGAGAGACCTAGGACAGCATGTGGTGAGGATCCTGAGGTAGGCATAAGCGAATGAAGACGAGTCTCCTCTGTAGTCAAACTAGAGAGCACCTCAGTCAAAGTTGGTGGAGTGTAGTAGTTGAGTAACTGAGTACGAACAGACTCAAACTCTGATTGAAGCCCCATCACAAACTGATACATGAGCGTCTGCTGAGCATACTCATCTTTGGCAACACAAGACTGGTAAGCAGCAGCAGCCTTCGGTGTCATAGAGTCTAGAGGGCCAGTGATATGAGTGAAAGCAATGTAATACTCCTCCACTAACTGATCCTGTTGCTGCTGAATACTATGAAGGTTCTTGAGCAATGTGAAGTGAAGAGCACCACTGGACTGAACATATCTCTTCTCAATGTTTGTCCACATCTGCTTGGCTGAAGTATGATACTCTAGACTCATCCTCAAAGAAACATCAACACTCAGAACAAGACCAGTCATGACACGATCATCCTGTTTCCGCCAAACCTTTATTGCCTCAACATCAACCTTCTTCGGATTAGGAGGATCACCAGTCAAATGAGAGGTCAAACCATAACCCCTAAGAGTAGTCTTGACTGAGAAGGCCCATGCTCAGTAATTTAACCCATCTAGCTTGATGTCCGTGAACACAAGAGATAAACTACCCCCAAACATTGAGTCAAATTTTGCCATCTTGATGGACCACAACCACATGGTAGAAAGCAACAGTAATACTAACAAGTGAGTATCAATAGTAGAAAGCATAAAAAACTAGCAGCATAATCAATATCACAAGCATCAATATGAGCAACAGATTCAATAATCAGTGGATTCATCACTACGTTGCATCAGAGCAGAGCAGTCAACAGCCAAGAGGAGTATTGAGAAGGAGGTCACTAGAGTACTCGTGTTGGGAGTCGATGGTGCACCGGATCTAGGTGGAGTCGATGGTGCGTCGGATCCAGGTGGGGTGCTGGCATGACGGTAGTGGTTTCGTGCAGTCCCGGCAGATTTGGTGAGGTGAAGATGAGGCAACGAAGACGAGCTCGTGTTGTCGGCGGTGAAGATGAGCTCATGGCGACTAGCCCCCTTGGGGTTGAGGTCAGATCCGTTATGAGGATGACGTTGGGCGAGGTCCAGATGCTGGATCCAGGATGGATCTACGAGGAGGTGGCAGAAGCAGAGGATCGGCGAGGAGGCGGCAGAAGCAGAGTTGTGCGTCGTCAGGCGAGCTCTAGATCCCACCGGATCTAGTGAGGTGAAGACGAGGCGATGAAGATGAGCTTTGTAATACCCTGAATTTCAATTAGAGAGAATAACATTCGGGAGAGGAAAATTTATTCAAATTCGAATGCAACAAAGTTTAGAGATAGATTTAAGATCAAAATTCAGATGTTCTTAGAGAGTTTGGACCTTGGGCTCTCAGCCCATTGTGCAAAAGCCCACTAATGGGCCGGCCTTAGTGAACAAAAAAGGGGGGCGCCACCCCCCTCAACCCTAGCCGCCCCCTTGGCCGAATTTTCCCCCCACCCCTTCACCTTGGCAGCCGCCACCTCCTGCCCTCTCCCTCCCTTGGCGCCTCCACATCCACCTCTCAAGATGATCCCTCCATTGCTGCCATCTCCTGGAGGTTTCCCTGCTTTTGGCCAACTGCAAGAATGAGGAAGAAGAGGGGAAAGGAGGGAAGGAAGGAGGAGAAGAGGAGAGTTTCTTTGTGGGGGCTTGATCAGCGATTCCTTGTGGGTCTTTAAGGGTAATGATTCGAGTTCCTCACTGTTTTGGAAGATTTAGATTCGTAATTTGCTACGATTAGTGGATCTACGTTCTGCTGCGTTAATTCCAGAATTCTGTCTATTCGTGTGCATCTGTTATCATGTATTTAGAGACCGAATTAGATGATTTCATCTCCTAGAGAGTTGTAGGGCATGTCTTCAGCTTTCCATATGTTCAAAGATCACATAATTCCGAGTTGTTGTTTAAAAGTTACGTCGATTTCTTTGATACTGTCCAGAAAGTCTGAAGATCTTAAGCAGTCGTCTTGTTCAGTAATTAAGATCATGTTAAGTGCTGATTTAGGGTTTCTACCCAAATAGATTGTTGTAGAAATGTTGATAAGATTTATAGATTGTTAACAACATTGAAATTTGATGAAGCCAATTAAAAGTTATGTACGTTTCAATTTTACTGTCCAGATTGTATGTCGGGTTCTGACAGAAGATTTGATTTGTGTGCTACATTTTGTTAAAGGCAAAATATGAGTATCATGTCAACTAGACTTTTGAAGGTTATATTCTTAGCTTTCCAGAATGATAAAAATCTTGGATTTTGGTTAATACAATCAAAAGGTTTAAATTTTTCTTTATTGTTGTTTAATTCTGTTAGACAGATTATAGATTAGACTTTCATCTGAATGTTAGCCTAAGTTTTAGGCCGAATTAGAGGATTCAGCCAACTAGTTTAATGTGGAGGTTTTCGTTACCTTTCCAGAGGATCTGAGATCACTCCTTTTTGAGTTTCAGAATAAAAGTTATGAAGTTTTTAGTCTTGCTGTCCAGTATAGCTTTCTGCTAGAATATCGATTAAATTGAGTAGATCATACATACGAATTTTGGCCTTCGGAAAGATGGGTTAGAAATGTTGCACAGATTATAGATTAGACTTTCATCTGAATGTTAGCCTAAGTTTTAGGCCGAATTAGAGGATTCAGCCAACTAGTTTAATATGGAGGTTTTCGTTACCTTTCTAGAGGATCTGAGATCACTCCTTTTCGAGTTTCAGAATAAAAGTTATGAAGTTTTTAGTCTTGCTGTCCAGTATAGCTTTCTGCTAGAATATCGATTAAATTGAGTAGATCATACATACAAATTTTGGCCTTTGGAAAGATGGGTTAAAAATGTTGCACAGATTATAGATTAGACTTTCATCTGAATGGTAGCCTAAGTTTTAGGCCGAATTAGAGGATTCAGCCAACTAGTTTAATGTGGAGGTTTTCGTTACCTTTCCAGAGGATCTAAGATCACTCCTTTTCGAGTTTCAGAATAAAAGTTATGAAGTTTTTAGTCTTGCTGTCCAGTATAGCTTTCTGCTAGAATATCGATTAAATTGAGTAGATCATACATACGAATTTTGGCCTTGGGAAAGATGGGTTAGAAATGTTGCGAGTAGCGTCTCAATATCATGGTGTTCTTATTCAAGTAATTAAATTGTGTAGGAGGAGGGAGTTCGAGTTTAGTGGCATCCTCCTTGCCTCATAACGCTTCGTAGCGCGGAAGGGCAAGTACAATTGAATTGTCTTAATTGTTGTTTGTTCCACTTGATTGATGAATATGCAATGGGTAATTCTGGTATTAATTGTTTCCCTTCATAATTTATATACCATGATTCTTCAATAATATATTTACGTTTAATATGTTTATTCGTTCCTTCTTTCATGTTCACCACAGTATTGGGTAATGAAGTCCCATCAATCCAATATGGGCAAGTACATTGTGTAATGTATTGCTATTGTTTGTTCATAGTGTTTTATGTTCATGCCATGACTGAGTACTATGGTTTGTGAGTAGGTTTCATTGATTTCTGTTTCATTCCATGTATGTGAATACATGCTTTTTGAGTTTTTGTCTTATAAATTCATTTATTCATTCATTCATACATTGTTCATGATTCACCCACGGGAGTGGGATGTAAAGACCTATTAATTCCAGTATGGGCATGTAAGAACCACCATTCCAATGTGGGCAAATTAGATCCCCGTTATGAAACATTCTTCATACGAGCCTTGGATCCCCACATTTTGGATAATACGAGCCTGAGTGAACACTGACGGGTGTTCACTGGCTATACCGGTATAAGCAGAAGAGAAGGTCATGCATTTCATTCATTCATATGATTTCTGTCATTCTACATTCGAATTCTATTACGTGATGTTATGTTCTTATTCATCCATTCTACATTCGTATTCTATTCTGTGAACGTTATGTTCTTATTTAGAATTGTTCATATTGTTCTGTTGTTCTTACTGAGTCGTGGACTCATTCTTGCCGTGTTTATTTGTTTTAGGTAAACATTGAAGACGGCATGCATGAGAGGGATTAGTCACATGGATCACTTCTTTCACTTCACATACTCCACTTTTAAATATATGAACTTGTTCTTACCTTTCATTCATTAAATATTGGATTGTAATAAATGGAGGTTAATGGATGATGTTATCCTTCCTTATGTTATGGTTGATTTACTACCTGTTTGTGATCTTTGAATAGTTTATTGATAGGTTTATCTTATTGGACTCAATATGCTTGGATATTTAGAGGTTGTGATAAGTTGTTGAATTCAGATTAAATTCTTATATTCGTTCTATTAGATGTTGATCTTTATATGTATTTAGTTGAAAGATTGTTGAAATTATTACATAATATTGCTTAGTGTTAGACTTTAGGTAATATCTTGGCTTCCACATAGCCAGGGTGTTACAAGCTCGTGCTGGTGGCGGTGAAGATGAGCTCGTGACGGCTGTCAGATGGGCGAGCTCCGGATGTCGTCAAGCAAGAGCGGCGTGAGGAGCAGAGCAAGGAGCGAAGGTAGCGAGAGCGGCTCAGGCCCGCCGGCCCAAGCGAGAGCCTCGCTAGCAGAAGACGGCGGCGGTGGTGGAATTAGGGGCTAGGGTTAGGGCTGAATAGTTTTGATACCATGTTAGAAAAAAGGAGAGTGATTTTGCTATTCACAACTATGCATCTTATTCATTAATAGAAGAGTATATATAGAGAAGATTACATAGGTTTCATAGGCTATATGGGCTAATAGAGGGAGAGAATATACAACACCCTTAACACCATAAATGAAACCACAAAAACAATTATCACGAGAGATCACTCACTCTGGAGACTTTTTTCCCCCATAACCACTGATTAAGCTCCTTAGATCCATCCATGGAATTAAAGACGAGCACATGGGTTTGGCCCTAAACACCGACTAATTCAAGTCAAACCTCCTTGTCTCCGTAGTTGGACTAGAGTTGTCTTCTACTCCGAACAGTTACCTGCAATGTTAAACACATCACCGATGAATCATGGCGAATGATGGCGAAATATTATACGATTGGGTAAACTGAATTTTAATCTTTGATCTCGAGGCCGATTGCACTGGCTCTGGATCCCAAAACCATCCATTACTACTTCCATTTGCCCCAAAAATAGGCATTAATGCCAGAATTAGTCCTGACAAAGGCAAAGTTTTTTCTCCAGATGGCTCTACCTTAAACCACGTAGAGTAGCAACAGCATTGACCAAACCCAATGAACCCAATGCAACACACAAACCAAAACAACTTTAAGTGAGTTGTATGTCATCATCATTAATCAAGGTGAGATAAGGAGGCAATCTTGGGGGACTACATTAGTGAGTTAGTAGTATGGATTACTACTACTATGAATTAAGAAAGTTTCACTCTTTTCTTAAATGTAAGGATGCAACATCTGTAGGATACTAACAAGTCAACCATCGAATTTAATAGCTCTTGTCAGCATTTAAACATCTCAAGCCGGAAAGAAGCAAAATCCCATCGGAGCTAAAATTTCGAAGTGGGGGATGACGTTAGGAGGGGCTGCTCTTACGTGCATCAAACAAAGTAGCATTAATGTATACTTATCTCTTCGTCATTGTAGTAGGAAGATGCGCACCAGAGGCCGCATGGGCACGTTACATGGTAGGCCTTGCGTTGCACCGTTTAAAGGCCTGAAATTTCGTAAGGAGTAGCAGCATATCTATATTCAGGAACACCATTTATTCAATTAACAAAACCATGGCTCAACATTCAAGTCCATTTAGTACTCTCTTTTTTAGCTATGCTGAGCATTTGAGATACTGTGCCCAATAAATTCCATTCATGGCCACATTCAAGTTGTGATATCAATTGGACGTCAGTCAAATTTTTATAATTGATGAGTTTCAACTTTCAACTGCAGACCCAATAATAATTGTCATAATTATCTGATGAGTCTAGCTAACTTCCTTACATGTCCACTCCACTTTTTAGCTGTAAAATCTATTGGAGGTGTAAGTCATTTGCAAACTTTTGACACCATTAAATTAGATATATATCACGAGTTTCAATTTTGAACTGGATCGGACATGAAGTTCGAAAATTGACAGAAAGAAATTGCGGAGTAAGTGCTTTCTATCAGTATCACAAGCTAAAAACACCGACTTACAGGTTAACAGCCAGAATAAAAGATCCACCACTGACTCTCTTCTTTTGGGTAAAGGAAAAAAAAGGCAAAACAAAACAACAAAACAAAAACTAACCTTTTGAGAACGCGCAAAAGCATTGCGCGTCATTCCATTAAGAAGGGAACAAACCAAGACAGCATCAAGTACAACCAGGAAATTACAACAAGGCGAAAACACGGCTTAACCAAGCTGCTAGGCAGCGGAAAATACAAAGCAGAGCAGGAACCAAACCACAAGAAAACCAAAAACTCTTAACCGTGACTCCGTTTCTCTCCCTTTAGATTCGTCCACCTACTGTGTATGACCAACCACAATGCCTCTCACCTCGCACTTCTCTTCCACCCATCACAGATTATTCAACCCTCCCCTTGCCACTCTCCAACCATGAATATGTTGGGTAATAAAATGCCTCGCTGTGTATACCTCTTACTGTTGCATTAAAGAAAACCAATTGACCTCCCCCTATAAATACCTGCCATCTCTTTTCCAACCACACCAAACCAAGAAGCTCGAGCATTCTAACGCTCGGAGTCGGAGTTGGTCTCTCCTTCCCGAGCATCCCCTACCGCTCTCACCTTCATCTGCACGCCGCAACAGTAAGCTCTACCTCTAATCCCTTGTACTAAGTTGAAAGAGTGGGCAATTCCTTCCCGAGTGCGTAGTAATTAACCAGTTCAAACGTTTGATGTGGGTGCAGAAAAGGGGATACCTCTCGGGATGAGCCGCAGCAACAAGAAGAGCTCGAGGGGCCTTGACCTGAAGCTGAACCTCTCGCTGCCGGCAGGAGGGGACTCTTCCTCCAGGAGGGCGATGGCCGACGAGGAGTCGTCCCCGAGCTCGTGCGTGTCGTCAGAGAACGAGCACGGCCTGCAGTGGTCCAACAGCCCTGAGGCGACGTCCATGGTGCTCGCCGCCTGCCCACGCTGCTTCATCTACGTCATGCTCCCCCAGGATGACCCTCGGTGCCCCCAGTGCAAGAGCCCCGTGCTCCTTGACTTCCTGCAGGACAACAACAACAGCAACAACAACACTAACAACAACAATAGCAACAGCAACAGCAACAGCAGCAGGAAGAGCCGGAGGGGATGAAAGAAGAGGGCTCCCGGCTCCATATGGCAGCACAGAAACATCGAGAAAAGCGTTTATACGAAGTCCTAGGTCCAGTAGTTCTCTTTTGTTTGGTCGTTTCTTCAGTGTAACCATGATATATCCTTACTAAAATTGTGTAAGTCACAATTTTGATATATCATGGATACACTGGGGACTATATCCCCTGTCCTGGCTTTCTTCTTTAGTGATTCTAATGAAGTAGTTTTGTTTAGACATAGGACCAGACTTCTCTCCTGTTTTTTTCTTTTCAATATAACAAGAAAACTTTACCCCCTGATAATCTCAAGTTGAGACGTGATTATCGTTCTGATAACCATAATAGCTTTATTTCAAGCTTCTCCAACCCATGAACACTCATCTGTTCGTTCTTTTGAGTTAGACAAGGTATGCAAATCCAACATAGAAAATGGGGAAAACACAGGAAGAACAGTCAACACCTAGAAATGGGGTGTCAGGAATTTATCTTCACAGGTTAGCTGAACTAACCAATTGGCATTACTACCTCCACGTTTCCTCATAATGACGTGCTCCACGGACACTCTACTATCCTTGAAAAAGACATTATGCAATTGAAAAGGTAATAACATTTCAAATTGGAAAGAGATATAGTATTTGCAACAGTTGAACAACCGACGGTGTGACGCCATGCAATGAATACTGATTAATTTCAGCATCCGTCACTCTATCTCTTCCCATTATACTTCCATCTGAATACGTGCTTGTGAGTTTGTGACAGCAACAACCTTACTTAATGCCGCTTTGGTCAACTTTGGAAGCTGATAGATTTATGTTCACTTGCTAAAGATGCCTCAGATTAAGTCCCGATCATCGTAATCAGATACGGAGACAAGTCATACTACAAGTTGGCTTTTGTTGAGGAACCGTCGCTGATGACTTCAGTCTGAGCGATTATCTCATAGACAAATCCGGAATCGTAAGAACAATACAAGAACACAAGAACAGAATAGTAGATTGAACACAGAGATATAGAGAGCTTCTTGTTTTCCTTTATTCCTTCATCAATTGATCAGCCTTTATAATGACTAGCACCCCCTATTTATAGTCTAAACACCTTACTAGAGTTTGGATAGGACACCCATCTATGGGCCGGCTGCTGGGCCAGACCCATAGTTTCCCAACACTCCCCCTTGGGCCCCCATCCTCATATGTTCATGTCTTGTCAAAACTTCATAAAAACTCAGTAGGAAAAATTTGGAGAAAGAGTACACGATACGTGTTCTGCTACATTACACGAATTGCCTCGTTAAAAACCTTAGCTGAGAAACTTCAGGAAAACTCGTCAAGGGAAAAAGAGTACAATCCACCCAATTTCATTTGATCTTTAGGATTTACTCTTTGGGTACTCGATCTTCGTGATCAAGTTTCAATAATGAGTTTATGAAGATTCTCCCTCTGAATTCTGCACTTCTCTAAGTCTTCATCATTCTAGTTCCACGTATGCACATCTCAAAGCTAGATGCTAGAAATGGATTAGTGAATAAATCAGCAAGATTTTCACATGATTTAATATGCGGTACTTTAATTTCGTCCATCTTTTGCAATTCATGAGCAAAAAAGAACTTAGGGTTGATATGCTTTGTGGGATGATTCTTCACATAACACATCCGCACTTATGCAACACAAGCTGCATTATCTTCATAGATAATAGTGGGGTTTGCGCGGTATTCAATCTACACGACTACTGGATGTGGTGAATCATCTGCCGAAGCCAAGCAAATTATCGTAAGGCCTTGTACAATGCTATTATTTCCGAGTGGTTCGTCGAAGTCGATACAAGACATTGCTTAGACGATTTTCATGGAATTGCAGTTCCACCACATAGGAATACATAGTCTGTTTGCGACTTGACTGTATGCGGGTCCGACAGGTACCCGACACCTGCATTGTCATTCATAGTTAGGTCTTGGTTCTTTCTGTAGAATATACCAAGTTCTTTGCTTCCTTGGAGGTATCAGAAGATATCCTTCATTCCCTACCAATCCCTTTGGTAGGTTTTGCACTATACATTGTTAATAGGTTTACGGTAAATACAATGTCCATTCTAGTACAGTTTGCTAAATACATGAGTGCTCCTATTGCACTTAAGTATAGGAATTCCGGTCCCAAGACTTCCTCCCCCTCTTCTCTAGATTTGTACGGGTCCTTGTCTTGCCGCAAAGATCTCCCAACCATTGGCACTTTCGAAGGGTGTGCCTTTACAAAGCCGAACCTTTCTAACACCTTCTGAGTGTAGATTGACTGATGCACTAAAATCCCTTCAGGGGCATACTTACGCTACAGGCCTAGACAATATTTGGTTTTACCCAAATCTTTCATTTCGAACTCAGACTCCAAGTAAGAGTTTGCTTTCTTAATACCTTCCAGGGTTCCAATGATATTCAGATCATCTTCATATACTAAGATTATATAAAATCCATCCTAGGATCGTTGTATAAATACGCGAGTATTATTCTCATTGTTTGTGTAGCCTTTTTTGCATAGAAAGTTGCTTCAAGCGATTATACCACATCCTGCCTGATTACTTAAGTCCGTACAGTGACTTTCTGAGTTTCACACTATACAGATTTCTATTTGCTCTGTGTTGGTTCGGGATATGGATACATTCAGGTATATTCATATAAATGTCTGAATCTAAATTTCCAGAAAGGTATGTAGTTACTACATCCATTAATTTCATTTCTAAATTCAAGTTTACTACCATTGAGATTAAATATCTAAAGGGTGGTTCCGCCCATGACCGGGGAATAGGTTTCATCATAATCATCTCCTGGACGTTGAGTGAAACCTTGTGCAACAAGCCTTGCTTATTTTTATTTCTCTTTTGAACAAATACCCACTTATGCCCTACGGGGTGCACATGGTGAGGCGTGTGGCTTACGGGCCCAAATACCTCTCTTTTATTCAGAGAAAATAATTCTGTTCCTATTGCCTTCTTCTAATCTTCTCAATCTGATCTTTTCTTACATTTAACGAGCGATGCAGGCTCTGGTCAAGATCGATAATTGTGACAATTTTCTTTGCAAAATCAATGTCGACATTGGCTGTTGTTTTATTCATAGATTCTCCTGAGGTCACAAAGTTTATAGCTATTTCTTCAAGGGGCGATTCTTTTAATACTTCTACTTGCTCACCGCTGCTTCCAATTACAGGGGCAAGTCCCTTTAGTTTTTAGCTCCGATGTGTGCGCACACATCCATGTTGATGTCTCCCTTCATGGGGATGTTCAATTCTGGTATGCCTTTTTCTGAAGGTTCTATACTGGTGCCAAGTCTCAACCGGCTCCCCTTTGGTTCTAGGGAACTACGGTGATTGGCTGTGTTAAGTCCTTCTTATCCTTTTTTCACCAGGCATCCCCGGTTACTTCAGATTCGAGGGGCTGGAGTTCTCGTCATTTTCTGAGGCCTAAGGACAGAATTAGGGATACTTTTATCGGTATTTCAACCCTCTCTGGTGCATTTCGTTCAGGCACATGCAACTTGGTCACACTCTTCAAATCACTAAAGTGATCAGGCAGTTGATTCGCTAATGATTGCAAATCAATTATCTTCTAGACTTTAATTGTATTCTAGGCTTCAATCATCTTCTGGACTTCTCTATTTGCTTTACTAGTGTGCGGGTCATGTGCATGGATTTCAATTATCTTATAGACTTCAATTATCTTATGGACTTCAATTGTCTTCTAGACTCCTCTATTTGCCGATATTTTTCATCAAGGGGTTGATTTTCTCCCCTAATGACGGGAAACTATCCTCATCTAATATACTGTCAGCGAATCGAGTAGTATGCAAATCTCTCGTCATAGGGTCCAAATACCTGATTATGGATGATGTCTCATAACCAACGTATATCCCAGACTTTTGAAAAAGGCCCATTGCAGTTCGTTGCGGTGGTGGTATAGGTACATAAACTTTACAACCAAACCTGCGGAGATAAGAGATTTTCGGTGCTGACCCTTGCGCTAGTTGCATAGGTGAATGGATGTTATATGGCGATGGTCTAAAATTGATGAGAGTTGTTGCGTGCAGGACTACGTGTCCCCAACATGTAGTTGGTAAATTACAATTTTGCAAGAGCGGTCGAGCAATAAATTTAATTCATTTAATTAATGGCTCTTCTAGTCCACTCTGGGTGTGGACATGTGGTATAGAATGCTCAATAGTAATTCCCATTGCCATGCAATAATCATCAAATACCTTTGAAGTAAATTCTTCGACGTTGTCCATTCTGATGGACTTCACATGATGATCAGGGAAATTATTCTTAACTTTAATTATCTGCGAGATCAGCTTTGCAAAAGCATGGTTTCTTATAGACAATAAGCGTACATGCTGCCATTTCGAGGAAGCATCGATGAGCACCATAACGTACCTAAATGACCCTGGCAAGGGTTGTATAGGACCGCAAATGTCTCCCTAGATACGGTCCAGGAATGCAAGGATTTCATCCTTCACTTTTAGAGTAGAAGGTCTAGTAATTAATTTTACAGTGGCATATGCGGGGCACACAAAATCTTCTTGATTTCGGGAAATTCTTTACATTGACATTATATCCTTGTGAATTGTTAATTATATTTTTCATTGTCCTAAGACCGGGGTGACCTAATCTATCATGCCAGAGATAGAAAAGTTTAGAGCTTCTAAATATGGTTTTCAAGGCAGTATAGGCTGTAGGTGTCTTAACATTAGTATAGTATAGCCCAGTTTTATATGAAAGAAGTTGTTCTAATACAATTTTCCACTTTCTTCATGCTTTGTAATGAGCAGGTATTCCTTACCATACTCTTCTTCAGTCTCTACGTGGAAACCGTTAGCGCGAATATTCTTGAGAGTTCTAGTCGATTCTGGGTACAACAAAGCTTCTTTAATGACCAAAGTTGTGCCTATCGGGAGTATAATTGTGACCCTCCCTAAGCCTATTATACAAGTATCGTTGCCCGCGATTGTCGTAATACTGCCAGCATTCTTGCTGATCGACTGAAAGATTTTCATCTTTCTCAAGATGGTATTCGTTATGCCGCTATCCTGCTAAGCACACTTCCTCCATAGGGTGCCACACGCTTTCTAATATAATGTACTTTATTAATATGCAGTAGAAAGCAAGCAACACATAAATAAAATACTTCAGATGTCAGAACATAACTTGCTATTATAAATACGGGATTATAAGCCTTGCATGACTCATCATAAGAATTTAATGCTTTGCTCTCCTAGAGCTTACAACCATTATTCAAAAAATAATTTAATGTTCTGCTTCAATTACAAACTGCAAGTTACTATAAAAGATCCAAGTGCAATGCGTGTGCTAGATTGAATTAGCGAAGTATTCAGAAACTTTTGCCTCAATCTGCTACATGACAATCTTCTCCTCTTGGGCAACTATGGTTGTGGCTCTGCGATGTCCAAATGAGGGATGATGTGGGATGCTACTAAGCTGTCCACATCCATGAGTGCAACTAATGAATGTGGATCCTCCGTGCCTGCAATGACGAGGTGTGCTTCATGCTGTCCTATGCCCTTCTTCTTAGTCTAGAAAGCATCAATAACATACGACCCACGACCTTACCCTTCTTGCCCCTCTCCTTCGTGAGAGGGTTTATCACCTTGTAGCTACTAGCATTGGCTTCATGGCCAACATTGCTACTAGGTGGCTGTGAGATGTAGTTCTTTCTAAGAACATTATCTTGAGCTTCCGCAACTTGCATGGTGTCAATTAATGCGTCATACACCTTGTAGCCGTCTTGACGATAGTTGCGTGCGGATTGCACCGCATTTAGGTGAAAGGTAGAGAGAGTCTTCTCAATCTTCTGCTCATTCGTGATTACATTATCACAAAGTTGAAGACTTGTACAAATTTTGGCCATGCTAGGTCAGTTCTTCGAACTTCTAGTTCATGATGTCAGTCATTTCCATATTCATGCAAAGAGTTCATAAGATTACTGCTAGTAATTTACATAAAATGGTCAAAAATTCTCATAATGCTCTTCGATCTCGCGGTTTGTGTTCCCGTACTTTGCTATACATTTTTTATGATTTATTGTTATTTTCAGTGATTAAAAGCAATATAAACCATCACAGATAATCAAAACAGTAAATACGATACATAAATTGAATAGAAATAATAATAACAAAGTTAAACATGCTTCAAATACAAAAATCGATTTAAAATTTGAATTCCCGAGGCCCTTTTTCTGCTGGAATATGAATTTTCGGCGAATTCTGCAATTTTTAGGGGCTAAACCGCTAAATTTCAATTCTGAGAAATTTTCCGTGTAAATTTCAGAGTCTGAGGTCCTTCTTGCAAAAATTCCTTATTCGCGTAAGGATCCTCGAAATTTTTAGAATCCCAAGGACTTTTTTTTCGCAAAATCTCCTTTTTCCGGTTTTCTCCCTTTTTTTCTTTCTGAAAATGTTCGGACCTTCCGAACCACCTTTTTTTCTTTCTGAAAAATTTGGACCATCCGAACCACCATTTTTTTTTCAGGATTCACTTGGGCCGGGCCCTTTTCTTTCCTTCGGCCCACATTTGGGCTACATCTTCTTGGCCCACTCGGCCTGGTTCAAAGGGGTGCAGTAGGGTTCCCTCTACCTTTTTCCACAGAGGCGGCGGTGGCTCATGCGCGCTACGAGCGGCGCGAAGGCGAGTCGGGCAGAAGAGGTCTTGGCCTGGGCGAAGGCCGGCAGTGGTGGATTGCGAGGGGCGGGCGGCACACACAAGTTGGTGCTAGCTTCAGGCGGCGGTGGGTGCAGCTGCCGGCAATGCTACCTGGCGCGGAGGGTGTCGGGAGCCGACGGCGCATGCGGGCGAGCGTGGGAGGACCGTCGACTAGGCGGCGGCCATTCCGGGTCGGCAAGGGCAACGTCTTGGGCGACACGAAGACGAGGCTTATGGTCGGCGATATGCAAGATGCAAAGGCGGCTGACAATTGGCAGCGGGAGCGGTCAGGCGACAGCATGCGGTTATTCGGCGATGGCGGCGTGGCGAGGCGGGCGGTGCTTCAGTAAGCCGGGCGAGGCGGCTTTAGCGACGCAGTAATGGTAAGCGGGCGCTGGTCGGAGTTCGGCAAGCACTATAAAGCCGTGGCGCTTATGGGCGACGACGGAGAGCGCAATGCGCGCTTCATGGCGCGGGGCACCTCGCACGGGGCCGTTCTTCAAGCCAGTGGCGGTGTGGTGGCCGTATGGGGCCGTCGTTCATTTTTTCGTTACTATATTCAATCTACTGATCGGCATTGTACCGACGACTTCAAGTTGGCTCGCGATAGATTAGAGTGGATTCGCATCTTATGATATAATTTAGAAAGCCAAATTTGTAAAATTGAAAGCAATCTAGAAAAAAATGAATCGATCTACGAGTGTCGTGCTACGGCGGTTAACTTTCAATCCGAGGAGAGTCGATCGTGCTGATAACGTGTTGAGAAACCGTCGCTGGCGAGTCCAGTCCAAGCGATTATCTCGTAGACAAACTCAGAATCGTAAGAATAATGCAGGAATACAATAACAGAATAGTAGATTAAATACAGAGATATAGAGGGCTTCTTGTTTTCCTTTATTCCTTTATCAATTGAGCAGCCTTTTACAATGGCTAGCACTCCCTATTTATAGTCTAGAGATCCTGTTAGGATTTTGATAAGACGCTTACCTATGGACCGGTTGCTGGGCTAGACCCACGATTTCCCAACAGCTTGAATCACATCAGATGGGAAAAAGAAGAACGGGTGGGAAAAAAAACATGTGCTTATAAAGTAGATGTCCCTTAATTTGTGTTGACTGGGAATGGCAAACCTGTCACTTTCATTTCATCTATGAAAGAAAACAACAGTGTCTCAGGTCGTGTTCTAGTATAGTTCAATGGCAAGACAACAGAAAAGGAATGACCCTGCTTAAAAAAGGAAAGCAATGACAAACAACAAAAGAAAGAAAGAATAAAGGAAACACAAAAAAATAAATCTGAGGCCAAAATGTATTATGACAACAACTAAAAAATATCTAATTAACTATTACCACATATGAAGCTGCTATAATTGACGGATGTGTGAGATTATCTGTTCTTGCCTTGTCCCGGACAACTAGCAGACCCATCATCCGAAGAAAGTAGATATTCCTGCAACGTAGCAAATAGCTAAGTGCAAACACTTTCAGGAAATGAAATCGAAGATGGTAGAACCAATTATTGTGCATATTGGTAGAACACAATATCATGAAACAGATAAAGATAAAACAAAACATTACCCGGTACATACTAATGCGCATATTCCTCCATTTTGGCAGAACTCTATTGGATTCATTCAAAAATACTTGCAAGAGAATTATGAAGCAAAAGTCTAATCTCAGGTCTGAAGGGATCACTGAAAATTAGGGAACTTACAAACAAGAAGAAAAACTAGCTGAAAATAAAGCTTAATTGCATTCCTTCCACTGTTAGGTTCAGGGATCTTGTTAGCTCCACCTAACAATCAGCATTCAAGATGCAGCAGAGGCAAGTACTGATATATGTATCCAAAAGTGCATGATGTAGAGGGTGTCACACACTGAAGCTCAAAGTAGTTTTTCACGCTGATGCCATATGTGTGTTTTATTACAGAAAAAAAGAAGCAGCAGGATATGGATCCTTGTCTGAACAGCAGTAATAGCGATGAGCATGACTGCTGCAGAACCGAGCGATGAGCATGACTGCTGCATAACACCATCGAAAATTTCGGAAATAAGCCATGGAGCATTCCTTGCGTGCTTAACTTCTTATGAATCTTATTAGCTTTGTTTTGTGGCGCATCATCGGGGCAACGTCTGCGACAATTAATTGGCAGGTGATTCTTCTGAGCCACGGACCCTCGAGGTTCTTCTCGAACATGTTCCAAGATCTTCAGAGGTTAAAAATAGGTTGCATACGTTCCCCTACAACAAATTTCCCATGCAGTCATAGGTCCTTCTCGAACATGTTCCAAGATCTTCAGAGGTTTTAAAAATAGGTTGCATACGTTCCCCAACAACAAATTTCCCTTGCAATGACTGCACGGATTGAGCTGAATGCATTAGCAGCATATACTGGAGACCAGTATCGATCTTCTTGGGTACTGCTGTGCCTAAACCAGTATCGATCTCTTGGGTACCGCTGTGCCTAACTTCATAGTTGTCCAAGCCTTCAAGGTCATTTTGCTGCATTCGTGGGTGAAGCTGTTCAGTATGCAACAAAGTCTACATCGGCAAGCATATCTCATTGTTGTGGTCGTTGGTTGGATACGGGTTCGAAAACTGAGGGTAGGGCACTCGTCTTCATTTAACAGCTAGTAGAGCTCTTTCCTATTGAGGTAGCGAGACTCTGAGGCCTGATTAGCCAGGGAGGCGAGGGATCGCCCTCCAAGCTCAGCCGAAACTCTTCCCGACGAATAAGGAAGCTCTGATCTTTAGCCAACCAGTTAGGGACTAACTTTGTTTATTTTTTTGCTTGATTGATAATTGATACATGCTATCCCTTTTATAGGAATGACCCGACTTGACCTATAAGAAATAATCTATAAGGAAACTTATTTCTAACAATCCAATCTAATAATAACTTGCCTAACTAATAGATAATACCAAACACCTAATAGATAGATTCATAAATAGCAAAGCCTGCCTAATATTTGCGACGATACAGTCACACGTGCTACAGTATCTCGATCGAGGTACTATTCACACGCCTGTTGGAATGCCCTGCGCCTTGCTCCATAACATTACACCCCTCGTGGCGAGGCAACTCAACCTCGAGCTGCGGTGGTGGCCCTATGTTGATGAGAGGGTACGACGACAAGGTCGTGTCATGCGGATGAGGATCAACGAAGCTCCAATGGATAACAGTCATGTTGTCGAGTAAGACCTTCTGCTCTTCGCGGGTAGCCTTCAACTTCTCCAAGAGAGATGGTGCGGCACCGGAAGCCATGGTGAGTGGCTCTGATACCAAATGTTGTGGTCGTTGGTTGGATACGGATCCGAGGACCGAGGGTAGGGCACTCGCCCTCATCTAACCACCAGCATGGCTCTTCCCTGTCGAGGTAGCGAGACTCTAAGGCCTGATTAGCCAGGGAGGTGAGGGATCGCCCTCCAAGCTCGTTCGGAACTCTTTCCGACAAACAAGGATACTCTGATCTTTAGCCAACCGGTTAGAGACTAACTTTGTTTATTTCTGGTGAATCTTAATAAGTGTTTTATTTGTGTAACATTAGTGTTTAGCAATAAAGTTAATAAGTATTAGCGCTGTGTATTTTTGAATTTAATTAGGTCACATAGGGTTAAGTAGTTATAAATCAGTTTGGTGCTTAATAAGTAAAATAAGATAAAATTTCGTAAAGTTTGTTAGTAAAAAGTGAGTATTCGGGCGTAACAAACCTGCAATTATTTGGCAAATAATCTGACGAGTTAGAAAAATGTTAACCGTGTTAATTTAATTAAGTTAAGGCAACCCCAAGTTTAATCAGAGAAGGAGTGGTAGACATACACACCCGAATAAAACCAAATAAATCTAAGTTGATGCAAACGCGTGTAATAGTTCTTTTCATGCGATTAAAACACAAGTTTGGAAACCACGACCCTAGAGCGAATAAGCAGTAGAACAGCTATAGTGGGGAGTGCTAACTTAATTAGCGACCCGGCAAATGTTATTAAAATAAAAATATGCTAACACAATAAAAATCCACTAACTTATGTACGCATAATATCACCCAAAAGCAGCTAAGTATTTATTTATTTATTATTCGTGCTACCGCATAATTACAAAGGACAAACCAGCGCTGACATGAATAGCTAATCAGGAATTCTTCGACGTCGATCTTTTCTCCAATTACGAAAGCAAGCTATTCTGTTGAACATAAATATAGTTATGTTAAATGTAAACTGCATATTGTTGTATCATATATTTACTGCATGAAAATTATGTCTCAAAAATCAAATCGAATAAATGAGATGATGAGAAAGGATATGAGAACAGAGATGAGGAATGAAATGAGAAAAGATGATTATTAGGCTGGTAAAGGGGGCCCGTGGCAGGATAGAGTTAAGGGAAGATGTGAGACCCTTTACATATGGTTAAAATATAAAGACAAACAAAACTCTTACTCGGATTTAAGGCTATAAATTCAGTGCCAACCATTTTTTTGTTTCGACGGGCAGAAAATGCTACCTTGTTACGTAATTATGCCCTCCACATCGGGTAAGTAATTATGTAGGATCAAGAAAACGATATATCGCTAAGTGGAGTGTTGGGTGAAGGTAAGACCAGCCCAACCAACATTACTGGAACTCGGTGGATGACGAGATCAGCACCGTGATGAGGTCAGTACCGACGAAAAGTAATAGGTGGAGGAATTAATTACGTAACTTGGAAAATATTCTGTATTCTGATCTCGAACCCACATTTAAGGAAATGCAGGGGACCTAACTTAGAGAGAGTTCAGAATCACTATGGATAAAGTGGTACAAGCCTGCGCAGTGCTAAACAAACTCATGAATTCATGCCAGTCTACTGGATTGGAGTCTACGGGAACCGCTAGGGGTCTATCTTCTCTCCGAGTGACAAGTAGTCTTTTCTAAATTAAAACTTACCATTTAATGTTTTAACGAGTTGTTATTTTCAGAAAAGAGATAATATAGAAAATGTGATAACGAACAGAGATAATTCATACAGTGCATCTTTTGCTATTAATGCTTGCTGAGTACATTTGTACTGAACCTTGCTAGTATTCTCCTTTGTAGATTCTAGTCCGACCGGGAACTATCCCGAGTGGGACGAAGGACACGCAGTGTAACGACCCGGCCCAGGGCACACCCGGGAGGTCCCTCAGGACCTCCTGGGAGGTCCGCAAGGACTTCCCAGGACGTCCCGAGAGGACATCCCAGTGGACCGCACAGACCTCCCGAGAGGTCCGAGAGGACCACTCGGAGGTCTGGGAGGTCCTGACCCGCAGAGGTCGCTGGACCTCAGACCTCCCCAAAACTCCACGTCTCCACCCGAGGGAGGTCCGAGGGAACCACCCCGAGGAGGTCGTGGGGCTTAGGGCAAGCCTGAAGTCCTCTGTGATCCAAACCAGCCCCCAGAGATCATTGACTAGTTCTCACAGCAAACAAGTGATAACATAAACATCCATAAGACTTTATTAACAGCAAAAGGGAGGTTTGATTACAAGGGTTGTTTACAACTCCAACAACAGAGAGCATACAAACGCAGCGGAGAACAAAACCCAAAAGATAAGGTCCACCCATTACACCACAGGTGACTGGCTGGAGGGCGCGGCCTAATTGAGTTGGTCATCTTCATCATCAAAGAAGTCTTCATCTGCTCAATAAATGAATCAAGCAAGAGTGAGCACCACAACCGTGTTTCGCAAGTTACACCCAATCAATGTAAGCGACATGCATAGGGATATATCAAAGGACAGCATAGTAGGGTTGATTTGCATAAAGCCAATTTTATTTCAAATACAAGTATTAAGTTTCAAGGCGGTTACAATAATTAAAATTCAGTTTTACAAATCCATTTTCAGTTGGATACATTCATCATTGAAATGGTGAAGGATACCCTCCTGCACAAGGCTTCCCGCCCAAACCTAGTTTTGGTTAAGCCACCAAAACCAATTTCAATATTTGTTTTGAAGACCAAAACCAAGAGCTAACTTTGAGTGATATTGCCAGCATGTCCATGACCGTGGACACGATTATTCGAATAGATTTACACTCTGCAGAGGTTGCACACTTTACCCACATGACATGAATTCTCTAGTTTGATTGGCATCCGTCGATGCCACCTCACACTTCCTTTGGTGAGAGGTCTAGAGCACATGACAAGGCCTTTACAATGCATTGCTCCACCACAGTCCACCCACTCTAAGGTTTCGCTCCCATTGGACTCTCCATCCGCCAGGTTTAAGCCCCCTCTTGAGCCTGGTGGGACTACAACTAGTCATAACATGACAACCCACCGCGTCCGCAGGGCAAACCATGGTAGAGCTTTGCAAATTAATTAGCCAGGTCCCACGCCCCATACTGGAGACATGTGGTTGCACAATTTTGGCATAGCCTATTATAGGCTTAGCAAGTGGTGTCTCAAAGACCGGTCCTTAACCGACTTGGGCGACAAACCTCAACCCTAGGGCATCGGATCACACGACCCCCGTGCATAGACATGCACCAACCATACAACCAGCTTCGCCCAAGTCAAAACTATTTTTTTCATTAACCATGCTTTACAATTCTCCACGGCACACCAATGCCAAGGCCAAGTAAAACATCCATGACACACCAATGTCATGGCCGAAATCCCTGTGGCACACCAATGCCATGGCTCAAAACGTTTGAGTATTTGATGTTTTCGGTCTAAACTCCCCAAATCAAGATTTTGGTCTAAGCATTACTAAGCATTTCATTTTTCAAGAGCTTCGGGTCCTCACTATTGCAAGAACCAGTTTTTATCTATGGTGACAAAGAGGTTGATTCAATCATGGATAGAGGTCATACCAAACAGCAGGTTTAACTATGGATTGAAAGCTAGGCATTGAAATACTTAGTAAAGTAAGCATGCATACATCTTTGAAAACGTCATAAGTAATTTGAAATATTGGGTGCAACATGTTCAAGAGTGTAACTTGCCTTGCTCAAGATCTCGAGCTGCTTCCTCTCCCTCACTGAACTCGGGCTCCCCACGGTCTGGGCAATCTACACGTGAAGAACCAAATATTCAAACAAAGCTCAAGCAAAATCCAAAGAACTCCAAATAAACTTTAACACAAAACCAACAGAGAAGCTGGGAGGTCAAGAGGAGGTCCAAGGAGCTTGGTGGAGAGGTCCTGGAGCTCCAGAGAGAATGTCCAAGCTCGAGTTGGAGGAGGTCCAGAGACTAGAGAGAGGAGGTCTATGGTGGCTCGGTTGAGACAGAGAGTAGAAATGAGGAAGAAAGTGATAAAGGAGGGCTCTCCCAAACTATATATAGGGGAAGTCATTGCACATGACCCAGATTGGAGTCAACAAGAGTTGGTAAATAGGACAGTGGAGTAGGCAAGGAATGTGACATTCGGTATGACATGAGTACTGAAAAAGGTGAGGACATTTAATGCGACACAACGTGCATTAAATCCTGTGGAGACTTCCTTGCCCACAGACTCAGTCAAAGGTAATGAGATCTGGTGCTTGGCGCGCCTGGGGCGCCAAGACCCGCCAAGGAGGTCTGCAAGGACCTCGAGGAGGTCTTGTAGTGAACAAGGGAGGTCCTCACCCACCGGGAGGTCTCGACAGCTGGATCTCCAAAGGGAGGTCCAAACGGTCAAGATCAAGCGCACTGAGAGGAGGTCCGCAAGGGCAAGGAGGAGGTCCTTACCCGCAAGGAAGGTCCTGACGGTTGGATCTCCAAAGGGGAGGTCCAAACGGTCAAGATCAAGCGTACCAGAGGAGGTCCACAAGGGCAAGGAGGAGGTCCTTACCCGCAAGGGAGGTCCTGACGGTTGGATCTCCAAAGGGGAGGTCCAACGGTCAAGATTTAAACACAAACGGGAGGTCATAAAAGTAAAAGGGGACCTCACCAAGAAGGAGGTCTGGAACCGTAGGATTCAATCCAGGGGAGGTCTGAACGGTTAGGATTCCCAAAGGGGAGGTCTTGACGGTCCAGATCCACAAGGAGGAGGTCTGGACAGTTAAGATCTCCAAGGAGGAGGTACTAATGGTCCAGATGTGCAAGGAGGAGGTCTGGGCCGCTGGATTTCGATCGGACCGCCCAAAATGATTGGGAAGTTCGGACCGCCCAAACGCCACAACAGATCGGACCGTCCAATGGAGATCCAAAGGCTAAGAGAAGGTGGGATATTCGGACCATCCGAACGTCTCACCAGGATCAAGCCGTCCATTGCAAATCGGACGACTCACATTCGATAGAGGTGGAAATAGATAGGGAGGACATCTTGGAGGACCTAGGGAGGTCCGGTGGGACACAGGGAGGTCCAATAAACATAAGCGGAGGTCCTAGAGGACATGGAGAGGTCCTGAAGGATACGGGGAGGTCAAAGCATTTGGGAGATCTAGACCTAAGGAGGTCTGGACCATAGGAGGACTGCACAGAGGAGGTCCGGACCCTTGGATCCAAACGAAGGAGAGGTCTGGGCCAATAGATCTCAGACAAAAGGGAGGTCTAGACCAGAGATGGACAAGAACATGGACAGAGAAGGAAAGACCAACAAAGCTCCAATAACTCAACAAACCAACAAGGAACTTTAGTTGTAGTTTGAGTTAGTCAACTTAAAGCCATTATGAAATTTCAAGTTAAGCTTTGAATTCTCATCAAAACAAAATGGTTCTTTTTATTTCGAAAATTCCAAAAAGAATTCTAAAATAAATTCAGGGTGTTACACGCAGGTACCGATAAGACCGCAGGAGACGAGGGTGCTTACCACGAGGAGCAGGGCAAGGTGGGCACCATATTTGATGTGAGGGACGGATAGAAGACCGTTGGAGCAAGGAAGACAAGCGAAGGGACTTAGTCCCATTTTACAGTTGTAAATTACTATTTGTAAGAACTATAGCCGTGCGTGACTAACTGGAATAAAAAGTACAGTTTCTATTTTATTGTTTTGCTGCATTGACTCTGGTAAGGCTTACTATTCGTCGGAGCAGTGTCCTATCGGATAGACGAATAGTAATCCGTATACTTAAGTGTGATTACCCTCCGGGGTAATGACACGGAGCGTCACAAATATATATATGAAAATAGCTTAAATACTACTGGGAGTACGTACTCCCCGTTCATCCGCCGTAGATCTTCAGTTGCAAACACCGTTATCGGGTTGAGATGCACGCTTTTTGGTGGGCAGCGTGAGGCCATGGTACCAGTTTTTTTTGTTATCGCAACCCAACCTGACCCAATATCCATAACGACCTCTCAGTATATCCGCCCTTCATCACGTCACCTGCAACTACAACCATCCAAATTCCCAATTATTTACAGTACGCGGCGACCGATATGCCGCCGCCGCTAGCCAATTTGAGCACACTGCCGCCTGATCGACCGGACCGTGAGGCAGGCTTCCACACATAGCTTCGTCGCTGCAAACCGAATAATGCAATCACAAGGTGAACAATTTCTATTCATACTGGTTTCACAGCAAGATCTCTCGCCAGCACCTTCTTTTGCTAGACCCGATTGAAAATTTGCATCGTATAGGTCGTACTCGGTGGTAGCGGTCGACTGGGAGCACGATCTCAACTACCATTCCGGGCTTGCTGGGCTACTGGCGATGTGTTGCTCGCCTTGCGTCCCCGCCCGGCCGACCGGCCGACCTCCTCTCCGCACTAATCCCGGCAGCCCCGTCTCCACCCCCTCCCTCCGTGTCGGCCTGCGAGGACGGGCCGTGAGCGTGTGAGCGAGTGCCTGTGCCGGGCACACGGTCAGGAGGCGGTGGCGGTCAAGGCCGACCAACCGATGGAGGCGCGGAGGCCGTGTAAGGGTCAGAGGAGCAGAGTGCCAGTGAGGCGACTCGATCTAGGGAGGAGAGGCGCCGGACCGGGGCCGGGGCCGGTGGAGCAGGGCGCCATGAGAGGGGCCAGAGGCGGTGTAGCTGGTGGCGGGCACAGCCGACGGCGAGGCAGTTGAGCGGCAGTGGCGACACTATGGGAGCCGGGCTGGTCGGGTGGAGGGGAGAGCCAAGGAGCAAGCTCCATGGGTGAGCAATGGGGAGAAGAGTAGAGAAGCAAGATGGGGAAGAGAATGAATGTGCCTGGTGTGTTTCGGCTAACCTTTTCACAACTCATTCGAATGGAATCTTGTCTTCTTGAAGAGAGAGATGTTATTGATTTGGTTTTATTGGGATTTCTTTTGAGTTTTGCAGGAGACATTTTGAGGATATATAATTTAAAAAACAAAATAAATTTATATATGCTTGTAAAATGAACTATATAAAATTTAAAAACCGCAAAATAAAACCATATGAGTATTAAAAAATGAAAATAAAATCAGATAAACATTAAGAAAGAAAAAAAACACATATATATATATATATATATATATATATATATATATATATATATATATATATATATAGAGAGAGAGAGAGAGAGAGAGAGAGAGAGGAAAATGGTATGGTACTCTTGGGAGTACGTACTCCCACTTCTCATATGCCACTTATATCATATGATGATACCTCTTTATCAATTTGAGCATACTCCAATGATGATTATAAGATACCCCAAAGTGAGTTCCATGAAAAATTTCATGAAAGTCCACTTTTATGGCAAAAATTGTATATATACTTCTTTTATATATGAAAAAGGGTATATAGCAAAAAATAAAGCGCTCCAATGAATTTTTTTCAATCAAGTAGCATTAGAGTATCTTATAATTGGTATTTAAGTATACTGGAGGTGATAAAGAAGTATAATATGTTCGTTTAAGTGGTATATTGGAAGTTGAGTACATACTCGAGAGTCTGAAAACAACGTCATATATATATATATATATATATATATATATATATATATATAATGAACGGGTCATGCCGGGGTTTCGTGGGGAGAGTTGGGGTTTTTTGTTGAGTGGTATAAAGCGCGTAAATAATTAGCAACTAGAGGGGCAGAGTCGAAAGGGGGTGGGAAGTCGCCTAGTGGCAAATTTTTGGCTATACCACGTTAAATCGACCGGCTTTTGAAAAGCCGATGGGAATTGTTCGTTTGGGATGGCTTCCGACTTTTTCGGGCGAAAAGCCGAAGCCGTCCCAAACACGCTCTAAGCCTCAGGGTCGGAGGGCGACGCGACGCAAGCGCTGCCACTTCGATTTATCTTTTTGAAATGGAAGGTAGTGGTGTCCAAATGAGCGGCGCGACTAAGTAATTGGTCGTGACGTGCCAGCCCGTGGGCTTGGTCGCAGGTAGGGGTGGAAATTGGTAAAGGGTAATCCGTTTTATCTGATATTCGTATCCGAGAAAACGCAAATTTGGTCAGTAAAATCCACATTCGAATAGTATTCATATCCGTATTGATTGCTATTCAGATATCTGCATTGGTGTTATTCGTATCGGGGAAAAAATGGATAGTATTCAGATCCGTATTGATTGTTATTCAGATTCGGGAAAAAAATCGGATAGTAGCGAAAAAAACAAATACTATTCGAGAAAAACGAATCTGAATACTATCTCTTTTTGTCAGGATACTGAATCTGAATACTATTTGTTCTACCAAGATTTATCATAAAAGTTGTAGGATATTAAGATTCAACCGAATTGAGTACATATTCGATTTGAATTCAGATTCGCATTTACATTCGATTCAGATTCAGATTCGAGAATGTTGAATCAGATTCAGATTCGATTTAAAAATAGGGATTCAGATTCAGATTCAGATTCGTGATTCGTTTTGAAAATAAGAATTCAGATTCAGTATTCGGGACTATTCGATTAAGATTCGATCCGTTTCCACCCCTAGTCGCAGCCCCGACACGATACGTTTAGTGCACGTGCCATGCCGAAACGACTTAGGCATGGTTAGTCCGTCAGTCGATCTTCGCCCATTTAACCCATATGACATGAAAATTGAAAAAATATAAAAAATCATAGAAAAGATATATAATTTTTAAAACCAAAATAAATTTATATATGCTTGTAAAATGAACTATATAAAATTTAAAAACTACAAAATAAAGCCATATGAGTATTAAAAAATAAAATCATATAAACATTAAGAAAGAAAAAAAAATAAAATCACACATACATATAAATATATATATAATGAACGGTCGTGTTGGGTTGGCCTGATGGGCTAGAGTGGTGACCCAAGCATCAGATCGACTCGTTGGTAGTGCCACTACCATCTATAGTGTGGGCCATGTTAGGCCAACAGTCTCGTACTTCGAGCCGGCCTAGGAGGCACGACCTATTTGGCCATGTCTAATGGAAGGAAGTGATGATGATTCTTGATCAAATCAACTTTTTTGGGTCAAAGTCAGACTTCCTATCAAAGGTGGCCCCACTTAAACATAGGCCCATTACATTGCGGTTATGAACTTACAATCGGTTTATAAAAGAAGTCTAAATTCCTTTTATTATGGCCAAACTAGTCGATAACCAGTTTAGGTCATGTTCGGCCAGCTATGGACATCGTCCGACCAGCTATACGGCCTTGGACAATCACCGACCATTTAACTAGTCGGGAGACACCAGCAGTTACCTACGTGACTGACGGGAAGGTGACTTTTGGCATATTTAGCAACTTATGACAGTTAGCTAACGGGCGCGACTGTTCAAGACTCACTCCCGGTGAACGCGCATGAAGATTAGAAATGTCTTTAGCAGCATTAACTGTCACCCCTTCAAATACTATAAAGAGAGTAGCTCACCTTCTCTGTAACATAACCCATTACGATACAAAATCATAAGCTCAATGATCATTACGATCATATTGTAACATTGTTTGTATTCTCATACAAACACTTAGCATATTCTTAGCAATATACGTTCGATTAGGAACCCTGTGTTCTGATCATTGACGGGAAGCGGCATATTACTCGCTTTGGCCCTTGCTTTATTAGATTTTGTGGAACTCGTCCTATGTCAGGAGATGTTCCAGTAGTCCAATTGCTAATCTGTTAGACCGGGCTTGGGAATAATGGTCTGAATCTCTCGTTCATTGGCCCAACCAAAGCTAGGCTTCAATACAATTAGCCTATTTAGAATAATCTATTGAAGGTCATGTTTGGGACAGCTTCTGCTTTGGCAAGAATCTATCCCAAACAGGTGGCTTTGTAAAGCTGCTTTTCAAGAAGCCAAAAGCCCTTTATAACTAAGGACCTATTTGGCATAGCAGCAACTTTTCTGAAAAGTAGCTTCCGGTTAGGCTGTATGGATAAAGAGCTGAACGATTGAGCTAAAAACGTTTGGTGTAACAGCTTGGTTTTTAGTTAAGCTGGCTGATTGTTCTGAGTTGAAAAGCGTCTGGAATGCCCCTAAAGCAAATGGTGACTTGTTTTATACCGTTTGAAGGACATTATGAGTGGATTTAATTATTTTTTGCGCGTTTGCATAGAAATATACATTTAAGCATTAAACATACTAAAATCTCAATTGACAAGTATGGGATCTTTGCTTTGAACCATCACATATTCGTTTATATCAAATCTACCAAAAACACATGTCATATGAAATCAAGCAGCAAACCACACTAATACAATAATCAGAGTACCTAATCCCCGATTCATGGAAAGAAGCAGCAACATCACTTATCCTCCTCCCTTTGCATTACATCATCATAACACCATAAGGATATAATTGTGTGCTATGCTCGCACCATACACAGGAGACAATGCCGCATCTATTTTTTACCTGCCCTTTTAGTAATCAGTGTTGGGGTTTCTTAAATATACAGTGGCAGGTGAACTTGGAATTCTTTCAAATGATACATGCGGCTAAACAGAGTTTCCAGCCACCCTATTTTATGGAGGTTTTTTATCATTGCAACATGGGGCATTTGGAAACAACGAAATGGTTGTATATTCTACCTCCCTTTCTCTTGTACAAAAACTCTATTTATTTTAATGATTTTACTGTAGGGGCCTCCCTTACAATATTCCCTAAAAAAACTAGATGTCTACAGGGTGCATCCATGCTCCGGTACAAGTACATATCTTCTTAAATATTAGAGAACAATACAAGTATTACATATCTTCTAAAATATTAGAGAACAATACGGGTATTTCCGGATAAAATGGACAACAAATCAGGAAAATATCGGAATTTGATAGTGCTCAACGCTCTGCATACTTTCATCAGAGCATCCATGTCCCTGCAAAAAGGAAATTTCACTTAGTTTACATACACACTGGAGTTACCAGATATGCTCAATCAAAAGCATACACTTTACATGCCATGAATGATTACCAATCAAACTGGAGAGAAATAGAATTACCAAAACATGTAGATCATGCTCAACTCATTAACAAAGGCACATTGAATTTATGACTAGCTCCAATTATTAATGTCTGTTCTGGCTGCATAACTGCAGATTAGCTGCACCATATTGTTTAAGCTAAGCTAGCTATATGATTTTTTATTCATGATGTTGGTAAACGAAATACACAATATATGCACCTGTCATATTCCTAGCCAGCATACAAGCTAGATTTGATTCAGTTGATTTCAATATAGCTTTGTGATTGTTTATTAACATGTACGAGTGTTCAAGAAATTGAGCAATACTTTCTTAATTGTATTAATGTCGAATCCTTGCAAAGAGCTAAGAAAAATTTACAGCGAGCATCGCGACATGCATTGCTGTAGTGGTCCGATTCAACACAATTTCATGAATCTTAGTTCTCTTTCAGTGTGGATTCAGAGAACTCTCCTCTTGTTGAACTCCTCTTGCTGATCTGAAGGAAGATGAGTAGAGAAGATGGATTACTTCCGCACAGAGGCGAAGGGTGATGAGGGATTTGGTGCTGAAGCTCGTGCTAGGGGAGATGAGGATGATGTAGCCGTCAGGGGAACGAGGCGGATTGCGGAGGGAGGCAGCGCGGTCCGGGTAAGCGAGGACGGCATGGTCTGGGTAGACGAGGATGACGCGGATGACGGAGGAAGGCGACACAGACGGCGGAGGGTGGCGGCGCCGTCTTGGGGAGACGAGGAAGGCGGGGGGGCTGGCGACGAGATAGGAGAAGGGAGACCGGGGCGGCAGCGCTAAGACCGGAGCTCGCCGCGGGTGAGCAGAGGCGGCGCGGGGCACTCACCCTAGCGCCGCCGCTCCGTCTGGGTGCGGGTTGGGAAATGGGGTGAGAGGGGTGGGGCTTGGAATTCAATGCTTGGTACGAGGAGGGTCTTCAACTCTAGTAGCAGAGTCGGAATCCCAACACGCGAAGCCGTGTTAAGATATTACCGGGACCTCGGATCCGAGTTCTCTGTGTATTCTGAACTAGTCTTATAAACAGTAATTAGTTCACATAGTTATAACATCGATGAAATCATATCTATACAATAAAATATCTAAGAAATAGATAAATTAATATTGCTTAGTAGCAACAGACCTTATGGTTAAGTTTTACAGAGTTTTCCACGCAGGACTTAAGACAAAAGAGTAAACTTGCAGCGGAATAAAACAACTCGTGGTAACCATCCGACATGTCCACAGGCAATCAAGTGGAGAATACGACCTAGTTCGCATAGTCTTCGAAGTACTCTTCTTCATAGAACTTTGAGTTCATTGGTTCTTCTTCGGTGACTGATCAACCAATGGCGCAAATCCGTGAGTACATAAAGTACTCAGCAAATCGTAGGGAAATGTATACAAATAGTATTCATGCGAGGCTTGAACAATAATAGCTTTATGTCTATTTTGCAGAAAGCATTATTGATAGTAGATACAGTAAATAGATTGGAAAGCACAATTTAAAAGATTAATACACAAGTAAACAAGTTTTTTGAAACAAATAGTGAACACTCGTCCACTTCCCGACCAACAGCCAGATTTGACTATTCAAACCCAACCAATCCACAATTCCAATATTTTTTTAGAAAATCTACCCCTCGTGTGAAATCACCGGGTATTGTCTATGATCGGGGATATGGCTATTCAAATAGTTTTTAATACTCTACAGAGGTTGTACAGCTTGATCCACAAGTGATAATCATCTTATAATATCCTCTTCACACACTTTCATAGGTATGCGACTAAGTGATTATCAAAAGGCTTTTACAAAGCTCTGTTTTGACCTAGTTCTGCTCGCTAAGATTTCACCATTCAGAACCCCTCTTGTGCCATGTGAATCAATCCGTGACCCGAAAATCACGCCGTATGAATCTATTTGTAACCCGAAAATCACACCACCATGACAGAACCAAATCAAAACATTGCTAATTAGTTGGTTAGGTCTACCCCACCCTAGACATGTGGCTGTACGGTATGGCCCAGATCAATAGTGCATAAAGATAAGTCCTTAGTGACTACTCAAACGAGGCAACAACCTAAAGTCTAACGGACACAAACCAAAGTCCAATAGACAAGAAAAACTCTTCAGGTCCCAAGGCAGTTGTAGGGATACGGGTAGGCTACGCTAACTAACAATTCAAAAATTGTACCACATAAACCAGGAAGCCATACAAGTAGAAGATCATAGATCGTTACCACTAGACGCGCGGTGCAGCGGAAGAAGAGTTGAAGAAGACTAATCCAACATAGAGTGCGTCAATGAAGTGGTCGTAGTCGATCTTCCAACGTTGAGCACGTCGATGAAGTCGATCGTCTCTTCCAGCAACCTCTGCAGTTCCTTACGAAGATCGCGGATCGTCCTCAAGCGCAACAGCAACTGCAGTAGCACCTCTACGTTATCCACACGTTCAAGGAAGGAACACCGTACGCTCGTGTGCTAGCACCAAGTCGTACGGTAGAGCTCTCGGGAAGGTGGCGGCTAGGGTTTCGGTAGAGCAACTCACGTCAACTCCTATGTCTCCCAACAACCTCATGCATCTCCTTATATAGTGCCCATGATGGATCCCATCCGAACATGTTTTGTTCCAACCCGTTAAGTGTGTGACCCTATAGGTTCATGCGTAATTGGTTGTGACTCGGAAACCCTTTCCGACCACGAGTCGTTAGCGGTTCCTAGCAAGACATAACGATTCCCGAATACACACAAATTATATCGGACGATCCTTAATGCAATATAATCTATGACCAGGTTCATATCACTAATGACCAGCTCATATCTCTATACGACCAGTTCATATTTAGTCTTGACTAATTCATAGCTCCTTACGACTAGGTTTCGACCACTTAGTGACCATGTTCGACCAACCTACGACCAGTTCGTATCTCCATACGATCGGGTGCAGATCTGTCGGCCGAAAACCTCTTCTCGTGTATTCTCCCTTTGCCTCACGATATCTGGTTGAACTCGGGTGAGATGTTGTGTCATCCATGGACTGTTCAATACTTTCTCGATCGAGTGTCGGATAACTTCACGTGGTGAACACTTCGACCACTAGTGGCATGGCCATGCACTTACTTTATCCGACCACAACGAGGGCCCAAAGACATCTCTCTGTTATGTTAGGAGGGCAAATCCATATCAGACCAATCACATTCCTCGCATGTTTGAGCATACCCAAAGCTACCTTTATAATTACCCGATTCTGAGTAGCGATTGGCAACCCCTAAGAGTGCTATTACATATGTAGGAAACCATGATGATCTCAGGTCTAAGGATTATACATCATCATTGCTTGAGACCAACTAACGACACATAGAATCACAACAATCTCAATAGTGTCTCAGGGTGGGTCTTATCCAACACCATGTTCTCTAACTTGTGTCTATATTATTGGTTTGATATCTCCATATCCATGACATGTGAAACATAGTCATCAACCAATACATATGCTAGTCTATTCATATGTGTTCTCATATGTTTTCGACCGGGGAATGTTTAAGAATAATCATCGCAGAAATATAGAGTTTCACAATCATGTCACATACTTGATAATAAATATTAATAATATTATTCTAGGAACAAGATAACATATTATCCAATATTATGAACATAATGAAATAAAATCATCTTTATGATTGCCTCTAGGGCATATTTCCAACAGCAGTATCTCAACCTTAAAGTGAATATAAACCATCTCGCATGTCACAGGATTAAGTAAGGGTCTGCCCGATACGACTTCATCGGAAGAAAGTGGTCACACGACCAATTCATTTAAAAGTTTGTCAGCTAGCTGACGAGGATTAAAATATCTATGTATTATTTTAATACATAATAAAAGAACATATGTCTTCGTGGTCGTAACCCTTAAGGCTAACGACCCCTGTGGTCGTAAGGATTCCAGAGGTTACATAATAAGTATCCTAGTCAGATGAGGTCCTGTACCCAGTCCCTGACCAGATGACTGCTCGTAGAAGCAATGAACTGACATTCGGATCTAACTCCGAGTATATTCCTTATCGTGTGATGAATAAAACACCTGTCATATTTGTTCCATACCACACAACATTTCATAGTCCTAATACACTGACAACAACCACCATACGATTGAGTGTCTCACAGGCACACAACCACCGAACAGTTGGTACTTTATCAACCGTTGCCTCGCTCCGACTAGTCGCGGCACTTCCAACAGGCGTCTCTTTAAGGAAGCAACTGCCACCTCTTCGATGGTTATTTAAAGATAGAGCGCGGATGAGTCGGCATCAGATTGAAGCACATCAATCGGCATTAGATTCATGTTTCAAGTCTGATTCCTGCAATATAGCAAGCATTACGCTCAGTGTAATTAGGATTAGTCCACTGTCTTGTCGAGGGCACCCCCTGTAATAGCCAATTCATAGCAATAAAAGAGCAATCTTATTCTCTCCCAAGAACTCTTTGACATTTTCCTCTTTTTATTTTGTAAAATTAGTAACTCGATCATCGACAGCCACACTCTTCTGAACCCCTGCGTTAATACATAGTAGAATGGAACCCGCGCCATTGGCGCGGCTACAAATGGTGTTAGGGTAGAGGAAAGTAAGTATGTTTATGTTTTTATTGGTTTTTTTTGTAGCGAGTGATGATACGTGCGAAATAACAATGTCTACCGTTTGTTATGTGTGTTTTTATACGATGTAAGTTTATAAACATACCGAAGATGTTGTTGGTCTATGTGTGTGTGGGTGAGGGTTTCGGGGGTACCCATATAGATTTGTTTCTTTTTTTTTCACGAGCACCGACGCGGTTCATCGTCGAGTGCAATGCCGTGTCTAGGTTCATATTAGGTAATTGTCCCTCCACACATGAGTTTTACAAAAAAAAAAACAATAGATAACCTAGCAGTATATAAGTATATAAATATATAGAAGCAGCATTTAAAAATTAATAGCAGATAGGCGTAACGAATAGCAAACGAAAGTGAAATGAACGTTAGAGAAACTTAGGTGCAACATGTACAAATTAGTAGTACATAGGCATAATTAATAGAAAACAGAAATGAAATTAATGTTAAAGAAACTAAAAATGTGGGCACCTAAGCCGATAGATAAATCATCATGGTAATCATGTATTCTTGTGCAAAGGAAGATCCCCATATATATATATATATATATATATATATATATATATATATATATATATATATATATATATATATATATATATATATATATATATATATATATATATATATATATATATATGTATATGTATGTCCCCATCCTGCAATAAGGAAAGCAGAGTCATATAGAAGTTTACATTTAATATTTAGGCTACCTTAACACCACAAAGCGTCATCTTCGTTCACAATTAATGACCACAACTTGCATCATACATCAAGCACAATAAAAAATAATAAAAGAGGCATGAACAAAAAAAACATATCGAGACGGTGTGGCACACGCGACCAATGGTTCTCTTCATCAAATCACATTGGCAAAAAAGATTTCATAAAAATAATAATCGAAAAGTCTGGACTGGTTAGCTTTACATTGTATATGAGAACAAACTATTTGTATTCTTCTATTGGAAGCTTATCTAGTTCTATAAAAAGGAAAAGCTGTGTAAATAATATGAACATACCACACATGTATAAATAAGAAGTACATAGGTATAATGAACATTAGGTAAATCTACAAGTGAACTTACAGGATTATGCACATATAGGTAAAAACAAAATCCTTTGAGTCCAGAACTAAACGTGTAACATAATATTGAAAATATACAGATAAAAAAGTATCTGAAAGACAATTGAAGGATCTATCATGGCATCCTTGAAACGACATGCAAATTCAGTGAGAAAATAACCTCTGCATGCAAGACAAGGGAGGACCTAAGGTAAAGGTGAGAGCACATAAGCTTTCTCGTTTTATGAGAGCAATGTATCGGAAATTTGACAGATATAAAAGTAAGGTAAGTGTGAATTGACAACCTTAATATTAATATGCAATCTAGGAGTATACCGAGACAACAGATGTTGTCAAAAATCTAAGAACTTCTACAACCAATGCCATAAATTCCCAGGATTTTATAGGCTCCATATTTGTTAGGAAGTAGGTCCGAAATAGGAACATAAAAATATGTCATGGGATCTCTAAACTAAGATGTTAATCACATTTCACTTACTACCTTAATAGTTCCACTGCCTGGTTCTTCCGAGAGAGCAGCTTCTTCTTGAATAATTAAAAAAAAGACATTGACTGAAAAATGGAAAGCTTGTATTGTAAGTTTGGTTTTTTTTTGCTGGTGAACCTGTCATTTTTTAGATGTAAGAGAACACACATTCATATATATACATGCATACATAGACATGAATGTCTTCATAGAGTGGCTAAAGAAAAGGCTGTAAAAGGCTGTACATGAATACATATATGAATGACAAAAGGCTATGAAAGGCTGTAACGACAAAAGGCTATGAAAGGTTGTACATGCATACATGTTCCACTGCTTGGTTCTTCCGAGAGAGCAGCTTGTTCTTGATTAAAAAAACAGCATTGGTTGAAAACTGAAAAGTCTGTACTGTAAGTATGGTTTTCTTTTTCTTTAGTGAACACATTAGTTACGAGATGTAAGGGAACACACATTCATATATATACATGCATACATCGACATGAATGTCTTCATAGAGTGGCTAAAGAAAAGGTTGTACATTAATACATATATGAATGACAAAAGTCTGTGAAAGGATGTACATGCATTCATAGACATGAATGCCTTCCCAGAGTGACTCAAGAAAAAGTTGTACATTCATATAAATAGAACAAAAGAACGGATAAGAAAGTTCAGAATGATTAGAGCATCTATTATGTCTGATATGATTTATGTTACTAATTATAAAAAAGGCATTCTGATTCTATTAGCTAGGGATTCATAATCTATAGACATCAACATGTGAACATAAACATGGAGACTGACTCATGAATTACAAACTTAGTAAAAATAAATAAAAAATCATGTCATAATTGGTGCACAAATTTACTAATCAGCCTGAGAAAAGCATATGCATGCATGTAGAGCTCTATGATTTTTACTTTTTTTCTTGTGACCTCTTATTCTACAAGATTTCCTTGATTGATTTAGTTGTTGTGTTGAATAGATTACCATTTCCCACATAAACATGTTCTTGGATGCCATAGAGATCTCTCAAGCTAATCTGCAACAAATAGACACAGTAGAGTTACCGTCAATTGAAAATTGGAACAGAGCGCATAAAACAACAATACTGACCTCAGTGTTTCATCACAGCCACCTAATGTCCACAACGGCATTACGTCGAACACCTTGAAGGCAAGGATGCAAAGAATTTTCTCACTGGTAGCGGCTGCTGGATATGGCCGTCGCCGCGACAAGAGGAAGGTGACGACCTCGGCACATCGTCGCCTCATCTGGACTCAATTCGTCACCCCTATTCTCCACCGCCACCAACAGAGGTACTTTGGGCCTACCTCGGTTCTCCTCGGTGTTAGCGCGGGGAGTAGGCTAGGGCAGCGTGGGGAGGAACGGGAGGAAAAGGAAGAGAGGAGGGAGAGGAGAGGGAGGAGGCGGAGGTGTTTGGAGAGTGGAGCGAGGGGGTGGATGCGCCTGGGAGAGAGCAGGCGAGGCAGCGCGAGGCGACCGGAGGCGCATGGGAGAGAGGAGGCGGGGCCTTATTTCATCATCTGGGGGTGGCACAGGACGATGGCATCTAGGGGCAATGCAGGACGACGCCGTGAAGGTGACTCAGAGAGCGGACCAAGGGGTGTGGATGTGCCTGGGATAGAGGAGGCGAGGCGGTGACGCAGCGTGAGGCGACCGAAGGCGCGTGGGAGAGAGGAGGTGGAGCAATTCGAGGATGGCGTAGGACGACATCATCTGGGGGCGGTGCAGGTCGACGCCGTGAAGGCGAGTCGACGCAAGGAGGGGCGACCATAGGCGCTCGTGAGAGAGGAGGCGGAGAGGACTACGGCGGCGGCGGCAATGAGGAGGAGGCGTTGGAAAGTAGGATCTGGGGGAGAGCGGACGCAAGAGGGGGATCTGGGGAGGAGAGGGCACGCGTGAGGGAAGGTGAGGCAGAGCTCGGGCTAGTGGAGGCGTGGGGCGACGTGGCCCGCGCTCAACCGCACCTGTGCACGAACCGCAGCACGTCAGATCGGACGGACGTAAGGCGGCGACACGCGATCGGACGGAGGGAATTTTCTCGGTGACGTGGCCGTGCTGGGAGGGTAGAACTCCACCAGCTATTAAATAAGGTAATAATTGGTCGATGACCAGTTACACCCATCAATGACCAACTGTTGTTAGTTATACTAGCTCCCCGACCAGTAACTGTTCGTTCCCCCAAAGCAGAATTGGTCTGATCAAAGGCCAGTTACACATAACAACGACCAGTTATGGTTAGTTATAGTAGTTGATGAGGATTAAAATCTCTACGTATTACTTTAATACATAATAAAATACCATACGTTTTCGTGGTCGTAACCCCTAAGGCTAATGACCTCACTGGTCGTAAGAATTCCAGAGGTTACATAATGGATACCCTGGTCGGACAAGGTCCTGTACCTAGTCTTCGACCAGGAAACTACTCATAAGAACTATGAACTGGTATCTGGATTTGAGTCCAAGTATATTCTTTACCGTGTGATGAATGGAACATGTGCTGTATACACCACACCACGCGACTTAAGTGTCTCACGGACGCCCAACCACAAAGCGGTTGATACTTTATCAACCATCGCCTTACTCGAACCAGCATAGCGCTTCTAGCAGACGTCTTCTCGAGCAAGCGCCACCGCCGGAAGTTATATAAGGATGGAGCGCAGAAGATGATGGGGGATCAGAATATAGCAGCGCAATCATCATTAGATTCATGCTTTAAGTCTGATAAGATAGCATAGCAATCATCATACTTAGTGTAATTAGGATTAGTCCTTCGTTTGGTCATAGGCACCCCCTGTAATAGCCAGTTCATATCAATAAAGAGCAGTCCCATTCTCTCCCAAGAAATCTGTGACATTTTCCTCTATTTTATTTTGTAAGATCGACGACTCGATTGTCGACAGCTGACGCCGTTCGTGGGGTAGAAAGCGCAGATTTCCTGAAGAAATTTTTCGCTCATGAAATCCTCGCTCAATCCTCATAATCTCTCATGCAACTATGGCAGGAGTTTTGGATGAGGAGAATTGGTTCGACTTGACGGACTACTCCAACCTCAACATGGATGAATGCATCCGCGCCATGCAAGAAAATGGGATGTCATCATCTTCCTCCTCCACTGGCTCGCATGTCGCAGGCATTAGCGAAATCAACTGGATGGATGAGGATACACCATTACGACAAATGGCACTTTCAGCCATTCCGACCAGCTCGAAATGTCCGAGGACCTCTCCAAGCCCGGTCCTCTCGACCGGCAAAAAAGGTGACGAAAATTCAGCATCACAACTCGAGGATCAATGTACTCTCGATGAAATCATGGCTGAAAGGTACTCACCAACGGCTTCTGGCGATACCAGAGGCCAACCGACATCTGATAACGGTGTCGATGAAACTCCCATTGGTCGTAGGCCAAGTGGAAATGATAAGGCTCAGCATATGATCAGCAACCTATCGGATCAGGCTGAGACCACCACAGAAACCTCAAGAGGTGCTAATTTTCGACCGCTCTCCATCGTGGAAACGCCTCACAGGAGCATTGGAAGGCTCTCCATTAGTTACGATGGAAGCTCGTCGAAAGATCGTTGCTGGAGGCACGAGGTCAATGCGATCGGAGATACAGATCAAAATGCCATATACGATCCTGCACAATTTGCCACGCCACCACGTGCTGGTGGAAATGACATGGGCCATCAAGCACCAAATGCTAGAGGTAACAGAAATGATAGATGTCCATCAGTTAATTCACCTGGCTCTGCCCCACCAAGGGTAATGCATCAGGCAGAACCAACCAGAAGGTCTGAGGAAAGTTCAGATCTTCGAACACCTACTGCCAGCATGAATCCTCCAAGACCTTCGGTAACGATACAAAATCTGCAGCGTGTTCAGGATATTTTAAATAATTCTAACCCTGCACTAGCAGAGACCCCAGGTTTTGTGCAACTTGTAGGTCAGGTATCAGAAATTCTCCAGCAGACTATGCAACGAATGGAAGCATACCGGGAACAAAGGAATTCACGAAGTCAAACCATGACTTCATCCCAGCGTTCCTCCCTCAGTAGAGGGCAATATGGTCGGATTGGAAGCCAACTGATACCAAGACCTCCTCGACGATTCCGATCAATGAGTCATGAGGGAAGAAGGCTATTTCAAGCAGTCACTCCCTCACCTCTCTGAGAGGAAAGATCGCTTAGCCCTGATGATCTGCGGCATCATCTAAACCAAGTAGGCGATCGTAGGCGTCATACTAATGTCCACGACCGAATCGGGACACCAGAGCTCCGACACTCCAATTTTAGAAACCAGTCTCCAACCGATTACAATTCGGCACCTTTCCAAAGAAGGCGCCATGAATCAATTACAGGTTGTCGAGCTTTCTCCGTAGGGCTCCAAGCTGTACGGTGGCCAAACAGGTTCCGACCGACCAACCTGGATAAGTTCAATGGGACCCAAAACCCGTTGGAGTTTCTCCAAATCTATACAACCGCTATCAGAGCGGCTGGTGGGGATGAAAACGTAATGGTAAATTACTTACCCACAGTACTTGAAGGGTCTGCCCGGTCGTGGTTACTCAACCTACCGATCGGATTGATCTACACTTGGGAGCAACTTTGCGACCTCCTGATTGCGAATTTCCAAGGCACGTACGACCGCCCTAGAAAAGAAGATGATCTTCACCGAATCTGGCAAGGATCCAATGAGACTGTACGTGAGTACATCAAAAGATTTAGCCAGATTCGTAATTCAATACCAGAGGTCGCAGAGTCTTCTGTTATACAAGCTTTTAAAGCAGGTCTAAGGAATCGATGGTTTACGGAGGATATCACCATGCGCCGATAAATATGCAACTGCTAGCGAAGCAGTTGAATGGTGCGAGGCCATTGATCGAAAGGATTAAATCCCCCAACCTGGCTTGGATAAACCAGAAAAGAGGCATAAGAAGGCTCTTAAGAAAAATAAAAACCACAGACCTGATGATAAGGAAGTCCTTGCAGTTCTTGAGAAGTTTACTAAGGGTAAAAGAGACTATATCGGTCGAGGCAAGGCAAAAACTCTGACCGAAGGATACAACAAGAACAAGAAGAGGTGTCCACTTCACCAGCAGGCAGGACATGATTTGCGCACCTGTCGAGCCTGGCAAAAGAAGCTGAAAGATTATTATGCAGGTAAAGGTCCACTCCACTCAATACAGGAACTCGGGGAAACGAGCTCCAAGAAGGACAAAGATGGCGACGAAGAAATGGAGTACCAAGAGCCTCAGCATGCGGTCAACATGATATTTGGTGGGTCTTCTTTGTACGAATCAAGGTGTCATCTAAAGGCCATGGAGCGAGAGGTCAACCTTGTCGAGCCTCCGATCACCATCAAGCCATCTAGGTGGTCGGAAATTGAAATCTCCTTCAGCAAAGAAGACTGTCCAATCCTTTCGACTCGACCAGGTAGGTTCCCGATTGTTGTTGAACCTACTATTAATAACTATAGAGTTAATCGAGTCCTAATAGATGGAGGTAGTCCTTTAAACATTTTATTTGCAGGGGCATTAAAAGAGATGCAAGTTCCTAAGTCAAGGGTGAAACCTGTGAAATATGTCTTTCGTGGTATAGTTCCTGGTTCCACCGCCAAACCGATAGGACAGCTTTCCCTACAGGTTATGTTCGGAAGACTTGACAACTTTCGAACAGAAAAAATTCCATTTTATGTGGTGGATTTTGAATCCGCATATAATGGAATTCTTGGTCGTCCGGCTTTAGCAAAATTCTTGATAGCCAAGCACTAAGGTTATCAGAGTTTGAAAATGCCAAGACCAAAAGGGGCCATCACGGTTCGATGAAATCAAAAAATGGCTTATGCATGTGATCGAAAATCCTTAGAACTGGTCGATGAATTTCCGACCAGAGATGCTAATCCACCTACTGTGCAGGTCAAGCACTCGAGGCCAAAGATGACGCCAAAGCCTTCCGACCAGACAAAAGAGGTACTACTGGACAAGGGCACTTCTCTGGAAGGCACCAAATTGCTTGGGTCAGGAAACACTAACGCATCTACCCAAAAAGTACTAGTCGGGGCAAGCCTCAATCGCAAATAGGAAGAGTTGCTCGTCTCCTTCCTCTGAGCAAATCAGGATGTATTTGCTGGCGAACATCGACATGCACGAGTCCCGAGGAGGTGATCGAGCCTGAGCTAGCTCTCGGCACGATAAAAACCGATCAAACATAAGCTAAGGCACTTTGCATCTGATCGGAAGGAAGCAATCCAGTCGGAAATTGACAAACTCCTCAAGGCTAAATTTATTCGTGAAGTCGACCATCCTCAGTGGCTCGCCAATCCTGCAATGGTTAGGAAAAATAATGGGAAGTGGCGGATGTGTATTGACTTTACAGATCTAAATAAAGTTTGTCCGAAGGATGACTTTCCTCTTCCACGCATTGACCAACTTGTAGACTCTACTTCCGGGTGCGAGTTATTAAGTTTTTTAGATGCGTATTCAGGGTACCACCAGATTAATATGAGTAAAGAAGATGAAGAGAAAACTTCCTTCATCACCCCATATTGCACTTACTGTTATGTTAATATGCCATTTGGTCTCAAAAATGCTGGTGCAGCTTTTCAAAGGTTGATATAGAAAACCTTTAATCCACAGATTGGACAAAATCTAGAAGCATATGTTGATGACCTGGTCGTAAAGAGTATCAACGCTGGCGATCACATTCCCGACCTACAAGAAACCTTCAATAACTTGAGAAGGCATAATCTCAAGTTAAATCCGGAAAAATATGTGTTCAGAGTTTCCTCTGGTAAACTTCTCAGTTTCCTAGTTTCAGCTAGAGGTATCGAAGCAAATCCAGTGAAAATATCGGCCATCGACCAGATGCGCCCTTCGACCACGAAGAAAGAAGTCCAAAAACTAACTGGTTGTATGGCAGCGTTAAGTCGATTCATAGCACGGTGGGTGAAAAGGATTACCTTTCTTTAAGCTTCTCTGAAAACATGGAAGTTTCGAGTGGACTAAAGAGGCAAACGATGTCTTTGAAGAACTTAAGAAGTATCTTACGAGTACTGTCGATGATCGAGTCGTCGATCTTATGAAATAAAAGAGGAAAATGACGTGAAGTATCCTTGGATAGAATGGGGGCTGCTCTTTATTGATATGAACTGGATTTACAAGACTTGGCTAGGGACTACCCCTAAATACACTGAATGTGAGGAATGTTAAACTAAGTAATCAGGCTTAGAATCTGAGTCTAAGACCGAATGCCTTGCTTCTAATTCCACTGCTTAGGCTTCTGTGTTTGTCGTCTCGTGTTCTGTTATTGTTGTTCCCCGTGTTGTCTTCGTTGTCCCTTCGTCTTCTGCGCTCCACCCTTGAATAACTTTCGAAGAGGTGGCAGTTTCTCCTGGAGAAGGCGCCCCGGTGAAAGCGTTCTGTTGGTCGAAGCAGTAAGGCGATTAACAATGTGCCAACTACCTTGCGGTTGTCGTGAGATGCTTAACCGTAGGGCAGTTAATTGTCAGTGTCTTAGGATTATATCATCGCATGGAATGAAACATATAACACGTGTTACATTCATCATACGGTAAGAAATGCCAATTCATAGTTTTTCCGAGCAGCTATCTGGTCGGAGCCTAGGTACAAAGCCTTGTCCGACCAGGGTACCCATCGTGTAACCTCTGGAATCCTCATGACCAGTGAGGTTGTTAGCCTTAGGGGTTACGATCATGAAGACGTATGGTCTTCTATGTATTAAATTGATACATAGAGGTTTTAATCCTCGTCAGCTAGCCCCCGAACTTTAAATGAACAGGTCGTGCGTATACCTTTTTCGTATCGGGCAGACCCCCATTTAATGTCGTGATATATGAGGTGGTCTGTATTCACTTTAAAGTTGAGAACTTGTCTTGGGAACCGAAGAGTTTTTCTGTCCGTTGAACAAAAAACAAGCTTTTGTCCGTTGGACTTTTGTAGGAAACTTCCGATCGTAATTTAAAGATCTGAAGCTATAAAATCCCCATCACCAGGCTTTTAGAATTTTTACGCTTCCAGATCCCCTTTTGATCCCTTTCAGCTTCTTGCCAAAAAAATCCTTTAGACCTCTTTCTTGTTCTTCCGACCACAAAGCCTCCTACGACCACTACTCATCCTTGAGGATTTTCATCATGTCGGAGCAAATCACGAAGTGGTTGCCTTCGGAATTGAGCAAGAAAAAGCTTGAGGCGTTGGAGAAAATCGGGATGCTCCCAGACAAGAATCTGATAAAATAGAGATCGGTGATTGGAGAGCACTTTCTAAGCCGCGAAGATGGAAAAATCCCCGTTTTCCTCGTCTACATCGAATGTGGGTTGAGGTTGCCGATACACAAATTCCTCCTCCGCATTCTTGAGTATTACGGGGTGGAACTAGTAAATTTGGCTCCGATACATCGCCAATATCAGTGTTTTCACTTATTTGTGTGAGGCATACCTGGGAGTGCCACCGAATTTGAGGCTCTTCGAGTATTTCTACCAAATGGTAATGGGGAGATCCACAGCGACTCCCAAAGAATGTACATTGCGTCATCACGATGGGAAGGCTAATGAGTACATCCCCATGTACTCAAAATCCTCGTGGTCGTCATGGAAGAAGAATTGGTTCTGCATGATGGTTATGAGAGACGATGGCCTCTACTTCGCTGGAATTAGAGCAAATAAAAATCCCAAGTGGAGAAGGACCGTGGAGAAGGCAGGGGTGGTCGGAAGATGGGTGGATGCCATCTACGACCTGCAAGTCAAGGGCTTGACTTCCTGGCATGTGGTGAGGGATTTCACCAAGCGTCAGATTAGCCCTCTGAAGCTTCGAACTCATTCCCTGCTTTGGTCCATTGGTCGCGACGAAGCTATCTCAGGAGGTGGTAAGTCTTTGAGAAAAGCTCCGACTAGTATATTTTATTTGATTATCGTAATGCCTTAAAATCCGCCATTATTTTCTTTTCTTGTAAAGCCCTTTCTCTGGGAAGTCGGAGAGCGGTCGGTGATCTGTATTTGGGAACTCGTGAAAAGGCTACATTCCACGAGATCTTGGTAATAGTTTCTGCCGAAGAAAAACTGGCAAGGCTTAAGGTAGACAATCAAAAAAAAATTATCATGTATACATATTCTCCGATCAGATTTTTTATCATGCTCTATGTTTGTAGTCGGTCGGATTCTGGCACACAAACCGGTGAGGATAAACATCCCACCGTGGTTCCACCGAGGCTTCGTGCGGATGCCTTTGGAAGAAGATGGATCTCCAGAGGTAAAGAGTGTTTTTCTATGTACTTTAGATAAAAGATTCCATCACCCAATCAAATTCGTTTTTTGATTTAGGTGGAGAAGGCTGAAGGCCCTTGAGCGTCGCTAGAGGTCAGTAGACTCTAAATTTGGTCGTTCACGACCTTACGATTATTCTTGAAACAAGCGATCCGGAGGTTGATGAAACTACTCCTCGACCCAATGGTCAAGAATGTAATCCTTGATGAACTGATCGAGGACATTGCTTGACATCTTGTTGGAGGATGTGAATGGTTTAATCAACCCTGCCGGTTCGGGCAAGCGAATTTGGTTGAGAAGAAAAGGAAAGCTGGCGGTACAGAATTTACTCTACCGCGCTTCAAAGTTAAATCCAGGAAATTAACTAGGTATGTACAAATGAAAGAGGTCGTATGTGTGCATGCCTTTAATAGTTTTTTGATGATTTGGTGTTTTGAACTCCCTTCTTTGTTTTGTATAGGTCTTACGGTGTTGGTTGCTTAGGCGGATCCTTCTGAGGACCCGGACACGTGGAGGTCCTGACGACTGAACACTTCCCAAGACAAAGTTCTTGAGGAAAAAGTGGTCGAAGAAGCCCCCGGGCAGGTGTCAAAGCCAACGGTCGAGTTGGATCCATTGGTGGTTCTAACTCCTTCTGCGGAGGTAGATGCCCCTAAAGGCCCTCAACAGGTTCCGACCAATGTTGGTAATCCTTCTCAACCTGATAAGTTCCCTTTTCACCCCCGATTTATCGAGGATAAGGTGCTTGACGAGGCTTGCGGAAAAATATCGGATCATCAAATCAAAATGCATCCTGATTCAATATTTGGTGGTTATAATGATTTGGCAATCCAGATAAGTATCTACGACCAGTTTCATAGTCTCTCTTAAACGTTTTATAGGGAACTTAAAAAGGAAATGCTATTTGTGTGGCATCTGGTCGAGAACTTTGCTGTGGTCAGAGGACTAACCCAGCGGATTAAAGATTTGGAGCAGAAACACTCCGAATTGGAAAGTAAGAACTTTCCACTTAACCTTTTTCTTTCTTCAATACTTTGTCCTTCTCTAATTATTCTCCCTCATCGTATTCGATAGATTTGGAGAAAATAAAAGAAGAAATCGTGGCCGATATAGCTAGAATAACTCTGCTTGAAGAAGAGAATCAAGCTAAGGACCGGTCGATTGCAGAGGCATCGACTAGGAATGAGACACTGAACAAGAGAATTGAAGGTAATAGGTCGTAGACTTGACTTATTATCTCCCTCTGATCATGTTGTGCTTTACTACTTGTTTTACTCGTGAGAAACAAGCATAGCGCTGAAACAGGCTGAAAAGGCTCTGGAATTTGAGCAGGGAAAGGAAGCAACTCTTGTGAAGAATCTTGATGAAAAGATTCATGCTTTGAACAAGATGATCTTTGATATGGGATCAGGATCAAGCATGCCTAATTTAAGAGATCCAATAGAGAAAATGAACTACATGAGCCAACTTCTAGGAGATCACAGTGGTCTGCTCAAAACTACTCGAGAAAATTATGCCCAGACTATGAAAGAAGGCGTTGCTACTGGAGTTAGTTTTGCGCTGGCAAAACTGAAGGCTTCCGACCTCTCTATTAATCTCTAAGCCGTTGAGGATGATTTCAACTGCTTGCCTGATGAGGCGACCAAGCTTATGGAAGAACTTAGGCCACTTGGAGACAAAATTGTAGAGGAGATGGAGGTCGGATCTCCATGAAGCAGTAATTAGTCTGGAGATATTCAAGAGTAGGACATTGTAATATAAGAATTGTATATAAAACTTACCTTTGTGTCATCAACAAACATCTTTTTATCCCGTTGACTTTTTTTTAAAATTCTCGTATATTCCCTAGCCCCCGACTGCTTTGTAGTAGAAGAGCTTTACTAAACAAGCAGTTAGGCAAGAAGGAGAAATAAAAGGTCGAAACCATTGTTTTGAGGGTTTATACTGATCACAAGACAAAACTGATCGTAACAATACTAGTAAATCATTTTGGTCGGAACCAGTGTATGATTTCGACTAGTTATAAATCTTTTGTTTGTCATAATCGAAATACCAAACAAAATTGTTTATGGTCGGAAAAAAGATTTGTTGTGTTGACAAAAGTAAAAATGCAAGAATGCATGCAAAAACGATAAGTGATCGTATTTATATATACGACCCAAAACTGGTCAGAAAATACTCCTAAGAATAGAAGATGTAGAAAAACATTTTGCAAAACGTGCTCAGGCTTAAGTCCGACTAGCAGCGACGATCGTAAGAAAAGAACCGTCGCTAGGAAGCTCCTTCCAGTGGGCAGGACCACGTACGAAAAAGGAGAGACTTCGACTAGGTGGTTTTCCGTGTCCCGAACAGTAGCCAAACGAGAGTTGAATAGATTTTTGAAATGAAGAAATATAGTCTTCATAACCTTGATAGTATAAAGCACTACATGAAGTTTTTTGTATTATGCTCTATTTACTCGTATGGTCGCGCGTGGAGTCATTCATGGAATGATCACGAATAGGACCTATACAGCGTATGACACAGATATCGTTGCTAAAGAGTAACAGAGATCCTGGTAAAGGATATCGGAGAGAAAAAAATTGTCTTCTCCGACCATTTTAAACAACAATAATATGTGACCAGAATATAGGTATAGATATATGAACTATATCACTGGTCGAAAAGAAATGAATGAATGTACTAATGAAATGAAAAGAATTGAAATAATGTAAAAAAGAATTAGACATAGAACTTACGCAATTGATCAATGTTCCAAGAATTTGACAAAACTTTCCGTCCGATATGGCTAGTAAATGCGAGAACACAGTCGGGTAACCGACCACGATGTAAGGACCTTCCCACTTGGGAGAAAGTTTGTTGCGATTTGCCTCGATTCTGAATTTTTACGAGAACGGATCACCTCAAACAAGGTGCGAGGTTGCACTTACAATTATGGTACCTTCGCATGGCTTGTTGATATACTGCTGATCGTACCAGGGCTTGGTTTCGTCGTTCTTCAAGGAAATCGATATCGTCGATTCGTCGTTCATTCTGATCGCTTTCGTTGAAACAATTGTTGGGTCACGGGGTAGGCTACGATAGCTACAAACAAAAAATCTACCACGCAAGCCAGGAAGCCAAGCAAGTAAATGATCACAGATCGTTACCACCAGACGCGCAGAGGAGCGGAAAAAGGGTTGGAGCAGCCTGGTCCAACAAAGAGCGCATCGATGTAGTGGTCGTAGTCGATCGTCCAACGTCCAGCAAGTTGATGTAGTGGTCGTAGTCGATCGTCTCCTCCAGCAACCTCTGCAGTTCCTCGTGAAGATCACGGATCATCCTCAAGCGCAACAATCGTAGTAGCGCCTCTACGGTATCCACATGTCCAGGGCAGGAACAACCATACGCCGGTGTGCTAGCACCAAGTCGCACGGCAGAGCTCTCAGGAAGATGGCGGCTAGGGTTTCAGTAGGGCAACTCACGTCAACTCACCTCTCCCATGACCTCGTGCATCTCTTTATATAGTGCCGTGCGGATCCTATCCAAACACGCTTCTGAATCGTATTGCGTACTAGTTTATTCAACGTTAAGTGTGTGACCCGTTAGGTTCATGTGTAGTTGGTTGTGACTCGGAAACCCTTTCCGCCACGAGTCGAAGCGGTTCCTAGCAGACATAACGATTCCGAATACACACAAATTATATCGGACGAACCTTAATGCAATATGATCTCGACCGAGTCCTCATCACTTACGACCTGGTCCTATCTTTATCTGACCGATTCGTATTTGATCATGACCAACTCGTAACTCCTTACGACTTGGTTTCGACCACTCTGTGATTACGTTCGACCGATCTCGACTTGCTTGTATCTCCATACGACCAGTCCGTAGCTGGTCGAACTAAGCGACCTACTCATGTATTCTCCCTTTGCCTCACGATATCTGGTTGAACTCCAGGTGAGATGTTGTTGTAGGGATACGGGTAGGCTACGATAGCGACAAATCAAAATTTCTACCACGTAAACCAGGAAGCCAAGCAAGAAGATGATCACAGATCGTTACCACTAGACGAAGCGAGAGCGGAAGAAGTGTCGAGTAGCTGGTCCGACGAAGAGCGCGTCGATGTACTGGTCGTAGTCGATCGTCCAGCGTCCTCGTGAGTTGATCGTCTCCTCCAGCACCTCTGCAGTTCCTTGCGAAGATCGCAGATCGTCCTTAAGCGCAACAACGAGAAGCGCCTCTATGGTATCCACACGCCCGGGGAAGGAACAACCATACGCCCGGTGTACTAGCACCAAATCGCGAGGAGGCTCTCAAGAAGATGGCGGCTAGGGTTTCGGTAGGGCAACTCGCGTCAACTCCACTACCCCATGACCTCATGCATCTCCTTATATAGTGCCCGTGGCGGATCCTATCCAAACACGTTATTGAATCGTATTCGTCTTGGTTTATTCAACCCGTTAAGTGTGTGACCCGTTAGGTTCATGTGTAGTTCGGTTGTGACTCGAAACCCTTCCGACCACGAGTCGTAGCGGTTCCTAGCAGGACATAACGATTCCGAATACACACAAATTATATGGGGCGAACCTTAATGCAATATGATCTCGACGTGTCCTCATCACTTACGACTGTGTCCTATCTCTATCTGACCGGTTCAGTATTCGATCACGACCAACTCGTAACTCCTTACGACTTGGTTTCGACCACTCTGTGATTACGTTCGACCCGATCTCGACTTGCTTGTATCTCCATACGACCGGTCCGTGAGCTGGTCGAACTAAACATTTCTCATGTATTCTCCCTTTGCCTCACGATATCTGGTTGAACTCCGGTGAGATGTTGTGTCATCCATGGACTATTCAATGCTTTCTCGTCGAGTATCGGATAACCTCATGTGGTCGAACTCTTGACCACTAGTGGCATGGCCATGCACTTTCTTTATCCGACCACTTGAGGGCCCAGATATCTCTCTGTTATGTTAGGAGGGCAAATCCCATATCCGACCAGTCACATCCTCTGCATGTTTCATAGCATACCCAAAGCTACCTTTATAACCACCCGATTCTGACGGCGTTTGGCAACCCCTAAGAGTGCTATTACACATGTAGGAAACCATCTTGATCTCGGTCTAAGGATTATACATCATCATTGCTTGAGACCAACTAACGACACATAGAATCATAACAATCTCAATAGTGTCTCAAGGTGGGTCTTATCCAACACCATGTTCTCTAACACGTGTCCACATTATTGATTCGATATACCTATATCCATGACCGGTGAAACGTGGTCATCAATCAATACATGTCTTTGATAAATGAGAGTCACTAGTGTTCCGACTAGTGACTTTTGACCGAGGATATTTTAGAACGACATCATCATAAGTTAAAAGAGCTTCACCAACAAGTCACATACTCGTTAATCTTCATGGTGATGATTCATTCAAGGAACAAGATAACATATTATCAAATATTGTGAACATAATGAAATATAATCATCTCTATGATTGCCTCTAGGGCATATTTCCAACATTGTGTCATCCATGGGTATTCAATACTTTCTCGATCGAGTATCGGATAACCTTATGTGGTCGAACTCTTCGACCACGATGTATGGCCATGCACTTTCTTTATCCGACCACTTGAGGGCCGAGACATCTCTCTGTTATGTTAGGAGGGCAAATCCCATATCTGACCAGTCACATTCCTCTCCATGTTTCATAGCATACCCGAAAGCTACCTTTATAACTACCCAATTACGGTGTAGCGTTTGGCAACCCCTAAGAGTGCTATTACACATGTAGGAAAACATGCTGATCTCAGGTCTAAGGATTATACATCATCATTGCTTGAGACCAACTAATGACACATAGAATCATAACAATCTCAATAGTATCTCAAGGTGGGTCTAATCCAACATCATGTTCTCCAACATGTGTCCATATTATTGGTTTGATATCTCCATATCTATGACTCGTGAAACATAGTCATCAACCAATACATATGCTAGTCTATTCATATGTGTCCTCATATGTTTCCGACCAGGGAACGTATAAGAATAACTATCGTAGAAATATATAGTTTCACAACCAAGTCACATACTTGATAATAAATATTAACAATATTATTCTAGGAACAAGATAACATATTATCCAATGTCATGAATATAATGAAATATAATCATCTCTATGATTGCCTCTAGGGCATATTTCCAACAACAATCAGTTTGAGCAGAGCCAAGTTTTAGTTCTGGAGGAAGCATGGCTTCAGCACCATAAACCAGGAAAAATGGCGTTTCACCGGTCGCACGACTAGTCGTGGTTTGAGCGGCCCATAATCTGAGCGGAAGTTCTTGAACCCAAGCTCTGCCGTTTGATTAAGCGGTCGAATACTCGGCGTTTGATCCTCGCTGATGATACCATTGGCTCGCTCAAGCGCTCCGTTGCTCTGTGGATGAGCAATCAAGCAAAATGAACCTTGATACCAAGTTCGTCGCGAATTCTTGGAATTGACCGCTGAGAATCAAGGCACCGTTATGCGTGATTATCTGTTGGGTACACCAAATCGTGTGATCACATTTTTGTCGAAATCTCTTAGCGGCCTCGGTTGTAGTTTTAACAACGAGCTCGGCTTTAATCCATTTAAATAAACATGTCAATCATGACGAAAAGGAATTGAAGCCCCCCAGTGCTTCGGGAAAGGTCCCAGAATGTCCAGTCCCCAGGTTGCAAAAGGCTAAGAAAGATGAATTGTTTATAAAGCTTGCGCCGGCTAATGTACTTGTCGGCTATGAAACTGACATTGTACGCACTTCGTCACGAGCTCTTTTGCATCATGAAGGGCAGTTGGCCAGTAATATCCTTGCCTGAAGGCTTTAACGACCAGTGTTCTGTAGGAATGATGTGCTCCACAGACTCCTTCATGGATTTTGGTTAGCAACTTAAAGCTATCCAGTTGAGATATGCATTTCATCAACACTCCGTGAGATCCTCGTTTATATAAGGTACGTTCAATAAGAGTGTATGATTTGGCTTTTCGTGCTATACGATCAGGCTCTACATCATCTTCTGAAATTATGTCATGCTGAAGATAATTGTAGATCGATGTCATCTAGTCTCTACCTTGATCGTGACAGCGCCAACCGTCAACGACCTGTGGAGCATCCAAGTTCTCACGATCGGTATGTACAACCTGTAAGGAATCATGCATGATCTCGGAACGCTCGACCACCGAGGGTGAATCGAGTTGCTCGAGAAAAACTCCGGGCGGGACCGTTGTCCTCGTGGAGGCCATCCGTGCCAACTGGTCTGCCAGAAAGTTTTCCTTTTTAGGAATATGTTGGATCTGAAAACCGAAGAAGTGCTTTTCGAGTTTCCGTACTTCCGCCAGATAAGATGACATCTTGGTAATTGAGCGTTGATACTCTTTCCCTACTTGATTCGCTACTAGTTGAGAATCGCCTTTCACTAGTAATCTGCGAATCCCGAGTGAACGGGCTGCTTGGAGTCATACCAGTAAACCTTCATATTCTGCCATGTTGTTTGTGGCAGAAAAATTTAACTGAATGGCGTACTTGATGTGTTTGCTAGTAGGGGATATCAAGACAACTCCAGCCCCCGAGCCTTTTAGCGTCAAGGAGCCGTCAAAGTACATTGTCCACTCATCGTGGTGTTCGTACTCGGGCCCTTGGGTGGGTTCAGGGTTTGTCTATTCGGCAATGAATTTTGTTATTGCCTGGGACTTGATTGCTGTTCGTGAGATGAAATGGAGGTCGGACGCCCCTAGCTCAACCGCCCATTTTGCTATTCGTCTTGATGATTCCCTGTTTTCAAGGACTTGACCAAGGGGATACCCGGTTGGTACGACCACTTTGTGGGCTCGAAAGTAGTGCCTTAGCTTCCTTGAAGACATAAGGAGACCATAGAGCAACTTTTGCACTGTGGGTATCTTTCCTTTGGTCCATGTAAGACTTAAACTACGTAATAAATAGGTCGTTGGATGTTATTCCTTTCACGACCGATTACATCGCTAACGATGCGTGGTGTTCTTCGCCACGTAAATTAGCAATGTTTCCCCCATCTCGAGAGACTAAAACGGGGTTTTAAGTAAGGTACTTTTAAGTTCTTCAAAGACATCGTTTGCCTCTTTAGTCCACTTGAAACTTCCATGTTTCTGAAGAAGCTTAAAGAAAGGTAATCCTTTTTGCCCTAACCTTACTATGAACGACTTAGCCGCCATCTGACCCGATTAGTTTTGGACCTCCTTCTTCGTGGTCGGGGCGATCCGGTCGATGACCGTTATTTTTACTGGATTTGCTTCAATACCTCTAGCCGAGACTAGGAAACCGAGCAGTTTTCCAGCAGAAACTCCGAACACACATTTTTCCGGATTCAACTTGAGGTTTCGAATTTCTTTTCATCATGATGCAAAAGAGCTCGTGATGAAGTGCGTACAATGTCGGTTTCATAGCCGACAAGTACATCAGCCGGCACAAGCTTTGTAAACCATTCCTCTTTCTTGGTCTTTTGCAACATGGGGACTAGACAGTTTGGGATATTTCCCAAGAGCAACTGGGGGTTTCGAATTCCTTTTCTTCATGATTGACACGTTCACAAAATGGATCGAAGCTGAGCTTGCTGTTAAAACAACAACTAAGGCCGCTAAGAGGTTTCTCACAAAAAATGTGATCACACAATTTGGTCTACCCAGTTGTATAATCACAGACAATGATGCCCAGGTCTCAAGCGGTAAATTCGAGGAATTCTGTGAAGAACTTGGTATCAAGCTACACTTTGCTTCTGTCGCTCACCCGTAGAGCAATGGAGCAGTTGAGCGAGCCAATGGTGTCATAATGTAGGGGATTAAACGCCGAGTGTTCAACTAGATAATAAAATGGTCAGGAGCTTGGGTTCAAGAACTTCCTTCAGTATTATGGGCCATTCGAACCACGACCAGTCGTGCGATCGGTGAAACACCATTCTTCTTGGTTTATGGTGCCGAAGCTATGCTTCCTCCAGGTTCAGTACGACTAGCTATGTTTGATAGGCGTGTTTTGTCTAATTCTTGGAACATTGATCAACTCCGTAAGTTCTTTGTTTAATTATTCTTTCCATTCTTTCAATTTTAATAAAGATTAGTCATTCCTTTATTTCTTTAGATGAGTGATATTGTTTATATATCTGTACCTCTATTCTGGTCGTGCACTATTGTTGTTTAAATTGGTCGGAGAAGATCTTTTTCTCTCCGATATCCTTTATAAGGATCTCTGTTACTCTTTGGCAACGACTTCTCAGTCACATGCTATATGGGTCCTAGTCGTGATCATTCCATGAATGATTCTCACGCGCGATCACACACTTTTCTCAAAGAAATATACGAGTAGCATAACACAAACAACTTTATATAGTGACTCATATGCTTAGGATTGCGAAGACTATCTATCTTCATTTCAACATTCTGTTCTACTCTTGTTTGGCTACTGGTTGGGACATGGAAAGCCTCCTAGTCGAAGTCTCTCCTTCTCCACATGTAGTCGTGCCCACTGGAAGGAACTTCCTAGCGACGATTCTTTTCTTACGATCCTCGCTGCCAGTCGGACTTGAGCATGAACACATTTTGCGAAGTGTCTTTTCATGTCTTCAGTTCTTAACACGTTCTTCCGACCAGTTTTTGGGTACTACATATAAATAAGACCACTTATCGTTTATTGCATACTTTCTTGCATATATTTTCTTTCTCATCAAAACAAGTATTTTGCTTCCAACCATATACTGTTTTGTTTCGTATTACGATTATGACAAACAGATCTATAACTAGTCGCAATCAGACACTGGTTCCGACCAATTTGGTTTCCTAGTATTACTACGATCAGTTTTATGACATAATCAGTATAGCTTTCAAACAATAGTTGAAACTTTAGTTCTTCTTCTTCGCTTACTGCTTATTTAGTAAAGTCCTTCTACTATAAACCAGTCGGGGGCTAGAGAATATATAAGAACTTCATAAGTCGACAAGATAAACAAAAGAAAAGACTTGTTGATGACAGAAAGGTAAGTTTTATACATTTCATAATTCTTATATTACAATTGCCTACTTCTAGAGATCTCCCGACTAGTTGCTGCTTGACGGAGATCCAACCTCTATTTCCTTTGTAACCTTGTCTCCAAGAGGTTTTACTTCCTCAAGAAACCTTGTCGCCTCATCAGGCAAGCAGTTAAAATCTTCCTCAACAGCTCGGAGATTGGTAGAGGGGTCGGAAGCCTTCAGTTTTGCCAAAGCAAAACTAACTTTGCTAACCACAGCTTCTTTCATTGTCCGGGCATAGTTTTCTTTAGTAGTCTTGAGCAGGCCATTAAGATCTTCCAGAAGTTTGCCTAAACAGTTCATTTTCTCTATTGGATCTCTTAAGGTAGACATACTCGATCCTGATTCCATATCAAAGATTATTTTGTTAAGTGCGTGGACTTTTCCGTCAAGGTTCTGCACAAGAGTTGCCTCCTTATCTTGCTCAAATTCTAGAGCTTTTTCTGCTCTTGTTACTGCTTGAGTTTTCTCTGCAAGTAAACCAAGTGGTAAATATTTATGATTAAAAGAGATAATACATTGGTCAAGTTTACGACCGATTACCTTTAATCTCCTTTTCAAAAGTCTCGATGACTTCTTTGAGCACGGTCGTCAGATATGCGATCGTCGATCCTTAGTTTGGCTTTCTTCTTCAAGCTTGGTTATTCGGCTTCTTTAGCCACGATTTCTTCTTCAAGCTTTGTTATTTTGGCTTCTTTAGCTCGACTTGACTTCTTCTTTTATTTTCTCCAAATCTATCAAATATGATAAGAGAGAATAATTAACAGAAGAAAAACAAAGAAGAGAAGAAGAAGACAAGTTAAAAAGAAAGTCCATACTTTTTAGTTCGGAATGTTTTTGCTCCAGGTCCTTTATTCGTTGGGTCAGTCCTCCGACCACGGCATAATTCTCGACCATGTGCTACACAAATAAGCTTTCTTCTTTGAGTTTCTTATAAACTCTTAGAGAAACTATAAAAATGGTCGTAGATACTTACCCGAATCACCACGTCATTATATTTGGCGAAAATCGTATCAGGACCCATCTTAGCCTGACGATCTGATATCTTTCCCCAAACCTCGTCAAGCTCCTTATACTCGATAAATCGAGGGGGGAAAAGGGAACTTGTTAGTTTGAGAAGAATTACCGACAGGGGTCGGAACCGGCTGAGGATCCTCAGGGACGTCTACCTCCGCAGACGGAGTTAGAATCACCACAGAATCCTCAGCAGGCTCTAGCATGGACACCTGCTCGGGGGCTACCTCGACCACCTTGTCTTTAGGAGCTTTTTTCTGAAGAACATTCTGAGCGTGGGCTTCCGGAATACCAGAAGATCTGCACAAAAAGAAGAAAGGAAGCTCAGGAAATCAATATGCCAAAGGTTTTTAAGGTATGTGCTCATATGACTATTTTGTTTGTACATACTAGGTGGATTTTTTGGTTTTGAATTTGAAAAGCGCTGGATTAAAATCCATAGCGGTAGCCTTCCTCTTCTTCTCGACCGACTTCACCGGTTCTGGACCGGTGGGGCTGGTTAGACCCGCTACATTCTCCAACTGATGGTCGGAAGAAATATTCTCAACCAGCTGGTCGAGAATGAGATCTCTGACCATCGGGTCGGAGGGTGTAGATTCATCAGCCTTCAAAACAGTTACTTCAACAGCAACTGGCAAATCCTGAGCGACTGCATTGGAGTCTACGACAACCACCTAGATTAACAAATAAAGTTAGTTAGGTGATGGAAATTCTTCATCTAGAATAGATGTTTCTGTTCGGTTACCTCTATACGACCATCATCTTGAGTGATCGTAGGAGTGGTCGGATCGTCAATTGGCTCACAACTTTCAGTGGCCTCGTTGATCCTCAACCCGACCGACTACACATCAAAGAGGATCTATGTAAACCGATCGGAAAGTATAAAAAAAAGATGAAAAGTAGTTGATATTTACCTTAAGTCTCTCCACCTTCTCTTTTGCGGAAACGACAACTAAGATTCAAGGGAAATCAGCCTTCTCACTAGGCTCTCCGGCGCAGATCATCTTGATCATGTTTCTGATCTCATCAGGAGACAGAGCTGTAAGGGTAAACAAGAGATTTTAGGATCACAGAAATAGTCAACTAATAACTTAAAATCGATCGGAATTCTTCAAGACTTATCCTCCTTGGAGTCTTTGGTCGCATCATCATGACCAATATACCAGAGCATCGGATATGCTCAGGCCTTCAAAGTACTAATCCGGCGCATGAAAAAGTCCTTCACCACATGTCGGGAGGTTAAACCCTTGACATTAAGGAGTTGAATGGCTTCAACCCATCTCCCTACTTTTCCCTCCTTCTTTGCGGGTTCTCGACCACTTTCTTAACACTATAGTAAAAGCTGTCATTCTGAGTGACCATCATGTTGAACCAACTTTTCTTCCATGACGACCATGAAGACTTTGAGTGCATAGGAATATACTCATCAGCTTTTTCATTGTGGAGGCGCAAGGTGCACTCTCCAGGCGTTCCGGTCGTCTTCCCAGACTTCGTCATTCTGTAGTAGTATTTGAATAGATCCAAAATTGCGGGAATACCTAAGTACGCTTCGCAGAGGTAGACAAAGAAGCTGAGATTGGCGATATCATTAGGAGCCAGATTGACCAGTTTAACTCCATAATACTCTAAAACTTTGGGAAGGAAGGAGTGAATTGGGAGCCTGAATCCGCATTCAATGCATGCGAGGAAAACAGGAATTTCCTCATCTTCACCGCTCGGAGAATACTCCCCAACCGCTGATCTCCAAGAAATCAGATTCTTATTGGGAAGTAACCTGATCTTCTCCAAGCTCTCAAGTTTCTTGTCGCTCAGATCAGAAACCGACCAGTTAGTGATTTGATCCGACATGGTGGAGTTTTTTGGAAGAAGAGATCACAGGAGGTCGGAGGTGATTTTCTTTTCAGAAGATGAAAAGGGGAAAGCAGAAGGCGTAAAAGTTCTAAAGCCCCGTGCTAAGGGATTTTATAGCCGCTATCCTTTAACCGCAATCAGGAGTTACTCAAAAGTCCAACGGACAAAACCTTTTTGTCCAACGGACAGAAAAACTCTTCAGTTTCCAAGGCAGGTTTTCAACTTTAAAGTGAACACAGACCACCTCATATGTCACGACATTAAATGAGGGTCTGCCCGATACGACCTCATCGGAAGAAGGTGTTCACATGACCTGTTCATTTAAAGTTCAGGGGCTAGCTAACGAGGATTAAAATCTCTATGTATTACTTTAATACATAATAAAAGATCATACGTCTTCGTGGTCGTAACCCCTAAGGCTAACGACCTCACTGATCATAAGGATTTCAGAGGTTACATAATGGGTACCCTAGTCGGACAAGGTCATGTACCTAGTCTCCGACTATGTAACTGCTCGTAAGAGCTATGAACTGGTATCTGGATTTGAGTTCATGTATATTATTTACCGTGTGATGAATGGAACATGCGTTGTATACACCATACCACGCGACGTTATATAATCTTAAGACACTGACAAATAACCACCGAACGGTTGAGTGTCTCACGGACGCCCAACCGCAAAGCGGTTGATACTTTATCAACCATTGCCTCACTCCAACCAGCCGCAACGCTTCACAACGGACGTCTTCCCCAGGAACAACTGCCACCTCTTCGGAAGTTATATAAGGATGGAGCGCAGAAGATGATGGGGGATCAGAATATAGCAGCGCAATCATCATTACATTCATGCTTTAAGTCTGATAAGATAGCATAGCAAGCATCATACTCAGTGTAATTAGAATTAGTCCTCCACCTGGTCATAGGCACCCACTGTAATAGTCAGTTCATATCAATAAAGAGTAATCCCCTTCTCTCCCAAAAAATCTATATCATTTTTCTCTATTTTATTTCGTAAGATCGATGACTCGATCGTCGATAGTAGCCCAGACCAGCAATTGTTCGCTCACCCAAACATAACATGACTGGTCGGCCTATCACTTAATAGATATAACAGGTGGATGACCAATTATACCATTGACTAACTGTGGTTAGCTACACCAGTCCCGACCGCACTCCACTCGCTCTCTACCTTGGTAATCTGAATACAATTTGTTGGCCGTGACCCGGTCCGAGTTACCCTGACCAGCTTGTAACTCCTTACATCCAATTTGTTCTTGGTCACAATCAGATACCTTGTGCAACTGGTCATGACACATTCTGACCAGCTTGTAACCCTTTACGACCAATATACATAAGGTCACGACCAGGTTGTTACCATGTACAGCTGATCGTGACACAGCCCGACCAGCTCGTGAACATGCACGACCAACCCTCGACCGATCTGTACACCCCTTCGACCTGTTGGTTCTCGGTCTGACATCAAGCACCGACCAGGCTGATATGAATTCATTACAATGTCCGTGCCAAACATGAGTGCAGACCAACGCTAGACATAGTGCCGAGTTGCGCTAGGGCTGGGTATGATACCTTCAGCTCCTCTCTACTATCTGGTTGGCTGATGATGGTGCAAGGATGAAACAGATGGGTGCATGCATGAATGATGCTCACAGAAGTACTATATGATGAAGTAGAATTGCACTATATATGATTCTTGCTAGAATATTTCACTGCATCCTAATTTGAGCGAACAGATTACACTAGCATCAACATCCTTAAAAAGCTATCTTGATGAAATCAAATTAGGAACATGGTATAACGGTATGAAGTGATGAATAGAAGAATCTGAGCATGCTAGGAAGTTATCAGATTTGCAGAGAACGGAAACAGGACATACTTTACACCTGCATATACTAATTTCTTGTAAAAAGGAGCTAACAATCTGATCAGGGATTCAATCAATATTTAACTCTAGCATGGCCATGATGCTTAAATAACTGAGCATACTACTCATGGAGATATGCATTAACCTAGTACTTGACATGATTCAAGAAGATTCTTATTAACATGGCAATGATGAAAATGTAAATCTGAGGCTTACTACATGTTGGTATAATTCTATAGCATGTCATGGTACTAAATACATGAGCTAAACATGAGGGCCTCTATTTTAGTATCTATTTGCTAAAAGAAAACATGGCAAGAATGACATGGACATGATTTAGCACCAAGAAACATCGACATGGCTAACTGATGTACTACTGAGAGCAAACCTTACGCAACTTACACATACTTCACATTGTCAGTTTGATATGGAGCATGTTCTTGCTAAAAGAACACATGGCAAACTGATAGGACATGATACTACATAAAGATCCTAGCAACTAGATCAATGATGGTCCTTAATCTGAGGGAAATGTACATGTACAACCTATGCATGCTAATTTCCATGGCAGCGCATACATCAAGCATTTCAAGAGCACATTCTGTTGGAATTAGGCACATATAGGTAAAAGCACGTTTATTCCTAAAATTCTAAAGCATGCAATTTCTTAGACCAGTGTGGTCCAAACTAAGTGGTCGAAACTGAGTGGTCAAAACCATAAGATTAGTGTGGTCGATACTCGGCGGTCGAAACTCGGTGGTCGAAGCCATAGACCAGTGTGGTCGAAGACCTAGACCAGTATGGTCGAAATAATTTGGTCGAAGCCATAGACCATTGTGGTCGAAGGTATAGACCAGTATGGTCGGAATTATTTGGTCGGATCCTTAGACCAGTGTGGTCGTAATACATTAGTCGAAGCTGTAGACCAGTGGTCGAAGCTTTAAATTAGGGTACAATCAGGATCAATAAACACTGCTTAATGACCATTAATTGGCTTTGAATTAGCGGTTACCAGTGATTTATTATGACAGTTACTAGAGATTAATTGTCTCAACCATAAATAAGATCTGGAGACGTCCAGACATGAGAATCGATTCATTCCATTTTCCATCTTCCTCTCTAATCAACGGTGCTGAGGAATTGAGCCGTCGAATCAAGTCGTCTCTTCTCCTCAGCGTGCACCGGGAAGGAGGGTGAGCAGACATCTCCGAACCATTGTCGCAGAGTTTTCCTGCACGGAGCGGCAATAAGATTTCTGGTCCGCGTATCTGCGTGACCGCTCTCTGCGCTGCATCATCTACGATCTGCACTGCTTCGACTGCTGCTTCAAGTCTACGCTGCTTCCTGATCATCATCGAACCCAACTGTAAATTGGTCGTAAGACTACTCTATTTGTCGTACGACCAGTTTTCTGTTCGTTCGACCAATTTTTCCTATTGTAATCAGATTGTTGAGTATATTTAGAAGTGCAATAAGTTGCCTGCTATTGATATCGCTTTATGTATCTCTAGTTATTTGTGATCTTTGTCTCATAATAAAATCTGAAATTAAAATGTTGTCCACTTTTTCAACACATTCATAACACAAACATTTATATACATTAATATTAATATGCATCAAGGATTCCTGATGAGATGCTTGTTGACCCGAACGGAAGACTCAGCTGATCGGATACTCGGCAGAACGCTCGAGATGTATGCATGAACACACACATACACGCACGAAGCTCATCGCCGATCCAACATAGAGAAGCACACGCACGTAATCACGATGGCTATCTGCTCTTGAGTTGACTTCAAGAAACAATGCACACGTATATGCTTGGAAGCGAATAGAAGATCAAAGCACACGTAGACAAAAACGATAGGATTTTGGTGTTGCGTACGGCAACAGTTCTGGTTTTTTTTTCCTCTATTGCTCCAATAGACACACGTCTGATTGCATGTCCTTTTAAAGACTACGCAATCTACTTGCTAACCAAGTCAAAACTAAACATGAAAAGCCTTAACAAAAGAAACAAACTAATTTTGATCTGATGCTGATTGCATCAGGATCCTTACGTCCTATTACTTTGTAAGTCTATATTAATTTCCAACAATGCTTAGATCCTAACGGCCTATTACTTGGCAAGTTTAAATTAATTTCCAAAAATGCTTAGATATGACTACCTTAATCTGGCTGAAAACACAAAATGTGAAACTTCGGGTTTTCTTGCTTCCCTTGTGCTCCCAATCAACTCCTTGATCCCCCAAATCTGCAGCAATATCTATTCAATATTTGCTGCATAAAGGAGTAAAGAGGGATGGGAACTAGAGGGAAGAATTAACATTGAGCTTGCCCTAGTGATGGATGATGCCTATAAAATGGATGTGTGGGCTCTTCTCCTAGCTTCCATTCTATTTCTTTTCCATGGCCAAAACCCGCAGCCCCAAGACGATAAACTGCTGTTGGCCAGGAAGAAGAAAGGATGAAAAGGAAAGAAAGAAGAAAGAGACAAAGAGATGGAGCAGAGCTCCTTGCTGCAACGTGCTGATGACCATGGATGCTGGTGCTCGGCTGCTGCACCAAGCATGAGAAAAGAAAGAAAGAAAGAATGCTGGTGAAGCATGAGAATGGATGCTATGCTTGCTTGTTGCCGACCGGTTCTACATGGGCTAGTTCTACTAATCCATTTTGATTTTCAATAATTTTTGTGAGATAAAACTTTGGGTTAATTTGTACTATGACACCTAATGGAATGCAACTGCCACCTCATGAGACACCTAGCACTTGGGGTTAAATTGGTAATTTCACTTCACATGGTGTTTTGGTAATTTCCTTTAAGTTGGTTTGTGAAAATGAATTATGATTGAATTGTAAAATTTTAGAATTTGTATAGGTTTGACACATCATTGCACACTTATTCTGCATAATAGAGTTTTTTACCCGCTCGTGGATCGACCAATATTGCTTCCTAGCTAGTACTCTCTCCGTTTTAGTTTATTTGACGTCCACTAGTGTACTAAGAGGTAAGAAAATGTCATATATTAAAAAACCGAGGGAGTATAACCTAGCCAACAGCATGACTAAAGTACTAAACCAAGGTAGAAATTAGGATGTCTACAGCGCGTGCGTCTTCCAAGAAAAGGAAAAAAAAAAAGGTAAACACGCTATCCAACCGGAGGACCCCAAAGACCGCCATCTCGAACCAACATTAGAGCATGGGTGTAGTCGAATTAGTGTGCCATTCTGTTGTCTATTAGTCACAAGCATCCTCTATATGGTTTCCACCATATCTCAGTTATACTTTGATGTAGAAAAATAAATAAAAAGCATACGTAGCAGATAGAATGACCTATCATCTTCGTAGTTTACCTTTGTCAGGAAAGGAACAAAAATTAAGTCGACAACACATCACACAAAAGAAACGATTCTCGACAGGATAAACTAGCTACAGGCAAACAAACCGGGCACCTCACTCTCACTGCAACGTGTGAATTTTGCAGGTTCGGCATAAGTTTTTTTTTAAAAAAAAAAATGGGAGCTATCGTTGACATGCCACGAAAAAAAAGGCCAGCTACTACCACGGTAGACCGTCCCTAGTAACCAGTGAAGAGCGGGAAATTAGCCTATTCGTATCGTGCGAAGGATTGCAAAAGAGAGGTTACCTCAATGTCTTGGTCAATCAGTCCACCACTTCAGCTTTCGCTTGAAGGTGGTCTTCGCAAAACGAAGGAAGAGGTCAAGGCCCCGTATGAGCCAAAGGAGGTGACGTGATGGACACTGCTTACGGAAGTTCACCGTGCACCGAAACTACCGGTAAAGGTGGAAAAGACCACGATGCCCCTGTAGTTGTAAGGTCTTTATAGAGGCATTGTTGTAGTCTTTTACCTTCCAACTTGTAATGTTATAAATAGACTCTCATATGCATCAAATACGATAGGAGCATTGTTTGGACATATAAATAAAATATCATTCTTTACTATGTACCATTTCCCACACTTTCGAGGCCCTAGGAGTTGAGACCCTTACCTCTTCGCAGCAAGCAGCAGCCCTAAGATCGTCCTCTTCCTACTGTTTGGTATGCAGCTGGCCCTTCTGTTTAGGCCACACTTGTCGGGTCAAATTTCCATTTACTGCATTTTTACCGTGCCTTTACTGAATGAATCCTCATGCAGTTCCTATGATACGATCATTTCATATTAGGCAGACATCTCGTGGTGATCCTGTCTCTTGTTTTGATCATGGATGATCGGCTCTAAATTCCAGTCACTGTCTTGAGCAATTAAACATGCTCGAAGCTGATGATTCACGGGAATCCCAGGAAGATACTTTTTGTGAAAATATAATCCCAGGATGATACTAGTAGTACTATTATACACACTAGATGTGCAAGAAAACAAGCGAGAAGTCAACTTTGCATGTGCAGATGGAGAATTAGCTGTTGACTCCATTCCTTCCTTCAGAAATGCTACTCTGAAGAAGAATTATTATAAAACCAAGCTAATGTTTTTTTACCTTTAAAAAAACCAATGTTGTTATGTCAGACACGTCACTTTTGTTCCCCATGCTTCAAATCTGCTTCCCATAACTCAGCAGCAATCAGCACACTCTTCAACACAACCTGAATTTTTTATTAAGCACGAGTGAACACAAACAACTGTGCCCTACAAGTCATACCCAATAACAGAATTATAATGCATACAGGGATATAACAAAGGAAGGCTTATACAACTGTTTTGTATAAAGCAATGTTTCTTTCCAAATACTTATACTAAGTTCCAAAGCAGTTATTCTATAACTAAAATTCATTTTCTAAATTCTCAAGTTTTATAGTCGGATAACATTCATCAACGAATGGTGAAGGATACCCTCCTATCACAAGGCTACCCGCCCAATTCCCATTTGGATAGAAATCCAAAACCATTTGATAAAGTCTGTTGAAATCAAAACCAAAATCTAACTTGAAATAGCTTTGCTAGCATGTCCATGACGGTAGACACGGCTAGGGGTGCAAACGGAGCAGATAATTCCTGACAGACCGAATAAATGTGGGCAAAATTCGGAGCATTTTTTCGGATATCCGGTTTTTTTTCCCGGATACGAATTCGGATATTTTCAGTCGGATTTGGATAACCCGTATCCGATGAATTCAGAACTATCCGGTAAATAATTCGGATATATCCGGTTGTCTATCCGGTGTTGAGCGCCAAAAATAAAACCTTGGCCGCCTGGCCATTCTTCTTCCCGCGCGCTCCCTCGCTGCCTCCCTTCCCTTCCCCTCCCAAATCCCTAACCCTCACATGGTCGCCTCCTTCCCTCCCTCGCCGTCGCCGTCTCCCTCCCTCCTCAAGGCGTCCCAACTCCCAAATCCAGTTCTACACTCACAAGAACTCCCAAATCCCAGATCCATCCTCGGGCTCCCTCCCCTTCGCCTCCCTCCTTCCTCGCCTTTGCCTCCCTCCTCCTCATGATCGTCGCCGCCGCCGCCGCCTCCCCTCCCTCCTCCCTCCTCATCTCTACCCCCCGGCCCTACCGCGCCCTCCCCATCTCGTCCCTCCTCCTTCACTCACTCACGCTCGCCACCGATGATGAAGACGAAGACCCCATGTCGGCTCAGCAAGTCTCGCCGCGCCCACACAGGATGTGGCGGCAAAGGAGGAGGGGAGCTCGTCGTCTGGGGAGCTCTCGCTCTAGCGCGCCTGCGCTCCCCCTCGGCTTGGCCTCGCCGCTCGGCCTTCCTACGAGCTCGAGGCAGCTAGCCGTGGAGAGGGCTATGGACAGTGCCCTCGAGGATTGTTGCCAGCGCACTGTGCAGTGATGGGAGTGCCGCCCGACCGTCGATGGTGTTGCGGCGGGGACGACTTGGATGAAAAGGATGAGGGATTCGGCTGCGAGATTGGGACTTTTGGAAACTTTAAGAAGGTGAAGGTACGATTCAAGTAGTAGTTCTATTATGGATTTTGGCATGTCATGATTGTGGTATTCATTATAATTTTTTCAGCAATCAAAGTTCATTACGGCAAAGGAAGGGAAAGAGCGTGGTCTTGTTGATGCGCTTTGCTCCCCTGATGAGTTGATAAAGATGGCACGGCTTTGGGCTCTAGAGATTGATAATTACTGTAAACCTTGGATAAGATCTCTTGGCAGAACAGATAGGCTTGGTTCACTGTCTGAAGCTCGTGCTGTACTAAGTATGGCAAGACAACAAGCGAAAAAGGTTGCACCAAACATGCCACAGCACCAGGCCTGCCTAGATGTTATTGAAGAAGGGGTATTATTTGGAGGCCATGCTGGTGTTGTGAAGGTATGTATCTCCTACTGTCATCCAGTTGTGTCCATTAAATAGGGAACTGAGGCAAGAAGTATGTACACTTTTTCACTTCTTTTAGCTATATAATTAGCTGGGCACCAGATTTACCAAGAACTTCTAGATTGGACTAATCTTATTGTGTCTATCGGGAATTATACTAGAAAGTAGATCTCATAATTCCTGATAAGCTTAAAGTGATAAAGTCCCTATGAAAATGCGGGAATGTCTATGTGGTGAGTTCTGCAGAAGAATGTGGATTTTTAGCTGAATTTTGTCTAGAGTAACAAATTAACTTGATATTTGTGTTGGGATAAGTGCTCTGGATGACTTGACAATAATAACACACTTCCATGTAGTAATGATCAATACTTCTTTATTTCTTCTGTTGTTTACTATACCTTATACATGTACTACTATTTACTGAACATACCTGAATAAATGCAGGAAGCCAAGGTTTTCAAGGAGTTGGTGCTATCAACAACATCAAGGGCACTTGTCCATGTATTCTTTGCCCAATGTTCCACCACAAAGGTTGCCTTCCAAAGTATAATTACCTGTTTGCAAGATTCGATTTTGTATCTAATCATTAACCTATCTTAGAAATAGTTTCAATGTTTTTTATCTTTTAGAAATGGTAACGATGCCTAACTGCAGCACCTGTTCTTTTGAATTGACAGTAACCTGGCTTAATTTATTTCCACTAATGTCTAATGGAGAACAAATTGTTAAGCTTTGAACTTTTTAATACTTATGCAACCATTTTCCCTTTTGTTCCTTGTGATCCAAAATAACATCAGATCCTCAAGCATTCACTTTTATAGCTATTTATTTGTGTAGATGAGAATTTTTCATAACTGTTAAATTATACTACCATGCAAGCTACCATGTTACAGAATATGCTACAAAACCTTAACTAAGTACGCTAAAAGATACAATAAGCTATATTGGAAGGCATTAAAGCTAAATTGCTGCAGCCACACCATTTAATTTGCCAACTTTTTGTTTCGCCCCTTTTTTGGTTATGGATAGCTTGATGCCATTGTCTGACTCTTACAGTTGATTTTGTATAGGTGCTAGGTGTTACTGGTGTTCAACTAAAACCTAGGCAAATAAAAAAAAGTTGCTGTTATTGGTGGTGGTCTGATGGGCTCTGGAATTGCAACAACTCTTCTTGTTAGTAATATATCTGTTGTAGTCAAGGAAGTAAACCCTCAATTTCTGCAAAGGGGACAAAAAATGATAGCAGGTCAAATTTTTTAAGTTACTGTTGTATTTCTTGGGAATTTCTTTCCAATAGGTATTTTGATTTTCTGTCCTTGATGTGATATGGAAACCTGAAATTTTCTTATTATCCTTGAGCTTTAGGATTATCTTTGCTACTTATATTTAAATGTTATTGTTACTGATAAATACCAACGATCTTTGGCACAGCTAATCTTGAGGGCCTGGTCAAAAGAGGTTCACTGACAAAGGATAAGATGAACAAGGCCATATCACTTATCAAGGGTGCATTGGATTATTCGGATTTCAAGGATGTTGATATGGTTATCGAGGTAGTCTACATATGTTTTATGATTCTAATGTGACAAAATAATTTTGTATATTTATTGAGAGTTCCTGTAGTGATTGAAACAGATCTTCATGACATTATATTGCATTAATGAATCTTAGGAAGGTCCCCATAAAAAAATGAATCTTATGAAGATTAATAGATAACTTGGCTTGGTTATATAATCCATTACATATTTTCATAGCACAGACTTGTTTGTTAGGCTCTTATGACACAGTTCTTTCTTGTAGGCTGTTATAGAGAAGGTTCCTTTAATGCAATCAATATTTGCTGACATCGAGAAAGTCTGCCGACCACATTGCATACTTGCAACAAACACATCTACTATCGATTTGAATGTTGTCGGCGAGAAGACAAATGCTCAAGATAGAATTATAGGGGCACATTTTTTTAGGTTTGTTATTTCTTATGCGTTATGATTGTAGCAAATCTTGAAAACTAGCAATATACCAAGTTACCAACTTTTTGAGTGCACTTATGACCTATGCATCAAGGTTACTGAATTTTGGAGTGCACTTATTACCTATGCATCAAGGTTACTGAAACACATCAGTAATTCATTAAAAGGGCATGCTAGCATGTAACTATCAAATTCCTGACCATAGTTTTACAGAATTACAATTGAACTGTACACGTCTAATCTACAATGGGAATAGGAGCCGATAATAGTTCATTTAAGGATATATTAAAAAAAAACTCATAAGTTGTTCCTCCAAATGGATAACCAATTGGTTCTGCTCTTTAATCCATTGCTTGGTAGCTAGTGATTACAACTTTGATGTGATGATAATATTATAGAAGTAGGTGGGACATAAATTTGAATGCCAACTTTTGGGGTGCACTAATGTTTATGCTTCCCTTGGATCTGTGATGATGGTAGATAATATTTGTTAGGGAATATAGGAAGCAGGGGAGTTCCCTACTGTTAGTAGATAATATGATGATTTAAATGAATTCTATAGGAATCCTTTATTTTGTATTCTTAGTTGTCTTCACGCATGTTTTTTGCCTATGTGTTTTTGATGCATTATGTTAGTAGACCTGTTATGTATTATCTTCCTAGTGAAAGCACATAAGAAAGTTAATCTCAAGAGCTTAGATGTTACTAGTAATCACCACAAATATTCAAATGTGATACATTTTCTTCTTGCACATGTTCCACTTCCTCTGGCAATAAAAAATTCATCTATCCGGGGTATCTTGCGCATACATCTGAAGCCTCCTTGTGATCAACTTTGATATGGATTTACGTCGATGCCTGATCTAGAATGGGACCTGGAATCTTCTATTGGGGATAAGAAAACTACCAACAGTCACATTGCCTCACTTATTGGTAACAGATTCAAGGTATTGAATATAGCCCTTCCTCTGAACACATTGTTTATTTGGTAGTTTGCTGGTTAGTAGTTACTATTTATTTAACTAGCCTTTGTCATGTACTTGGTACTTGCTAGTTGCTAGTTAGTAGTTACTACTGCTTGCTTAACTAGTTAACTACCCTCTGTCATCATGTGAAGTATTTAAATTTGCTTGTTAAACTACTAATCAAGTTGCATTTTGGACATGTAGTATGGTTGATTGATCTTTATTTGTGCGACATATATGGTTTCTGTTTTCGTGCAATATCCAAATAAGTATTCGTGACCGAGACAATCCGTATTCGGTTTGTCCTGTATTCGCTCCGTATTCGTGACCGAGACTATCCGCATTCGTATTCGTATCCGCACTGTCCATGTCCGATTCTGAATCCGAGAAAAAAAAATATGGAAAAGGATACGGGATGAGCGATATCCGTCCGTATCCGCTCCGTTTGCACCCCTAGACACGGCTATTCGAATAGTTTTACACTCTGCAGAGGTGTACAGTTTTACCCACATGACACAACTTCTCTAGTTCATTTAGCATCCGTCGATACCACCGCTCACTACCTTAGGTAAGCAGTCTAGAGCACGTGACAAGGTCTTTACAAAGCGCCATCCCACCATAATCCCGCTTCACTAAGGTTTCGCCCTCTTTGGTTAGAAACCCGCCGAGTTTAGGCCCCCTCTTGCGCCAGGTGAGAATACATAAAAGTAGGTCATAAAAGACACCCACACAACCAGATGACACAATCACGGTGAAACGTTGCAAATTAGTTAGCCAGATCCTACCCATTCAGGACATGTGGTGGAACGATGTGGCTTAACTAGATGCGGCTCGAAGACTAGTCCTTAACTGACTTAGGCGACTTTCCAATAAAACCTCTGGGCCTCGATCATAAAAATGAATTGATCCCGTGCATGAACATGCACCCATCCAAACATTCATTTCACCTAAGTCCAAACCACTTTTCATTTTATTTTAGTTTTTCAAAGCATTTGCAAACTTCCATGACAAACCAATGTCATAGTTAAAATCTTTAGGCAACATTTGATCTTTTTGTTGTAAATTCCCCAAATCAAGATTTTTGGTCTAAGTTTTGACTGAGCATAAATTTCCAACATGTTCTAGTCATACTAACATGTTAACCAGAGTTTTACCTAGGGTGACAAGGTGTGAGGGATTCAAGATCTAAGAACTGTCAAGTACGAGATTAATATGTAAACCATCAATATTGTAATCATAAACCAATCTCCAGCAATTGTATAATCCTATACTCCAATATCAATTAGTCTAACATACATAATATCGGTCTATTTCTATGATCCGACTTCCATAGATCCAACATTCAACTATACTCTAGTTCTACAATCCGATATCCATCAATCCATTATTCCTTTATAAATTATTTCTAATAATTCAACATCTATCAATCCAATGATTATGCAATCCTATAATCCAATTTTCGATAATCCGATATCTAATAATTATCTATTTCTATAATCCAATCTTCGATAATCCAATATCAACAATTATCTACTTCTAGAATCGATATCCAATAATTATCTATTTCTATAATCCAATCTTCGATAATCCAATATCAACAATTATCTTCTTTTAGAATCCGATACCCAACAATATTCTATTTCTATAATCCATTAAAGATAGACTTTCATAATCCAACCAAGATTCATTTCTATAATCCAACATTAATGTATTTCTACAATCCAATATCTGACGATCGTATATCTCTAAAAATCCAACATCCAACCATAATCCATTTCTATAATCCGATATCAACAATCCGATCTTAATCATAATATATTCTAATAATCTAGCAAAATATACATGTATAATCCAACCAAGATATATTTCTATGATCCATCCAAGATATATTTCTATAATCCATCCAAGATTTATTCCTAAAATCCACCATCCGTCCATCATTTATTTCTATAATCCACATCCATCAATATTGTATTTCTACGATTCAATCTCCAACAATTATTCAAATCTATAATCCAATCAATCAACAATTGTATAATTCTATAATCAATATCCAAGAATCATGTATTCCTATAATCCAACTTCCATGCATCACATAATGTTGTAATCCAACAATTAGGTATTATCATAATCAAACATCCAACAAGAATGTATTTTTATAATCCAATCCTTTTAATTTCTAACTCCTAAATACATCACATTCGAAAAGATTCTTCATACTGTCTATACTGACAATAATTGGCTATACAATGGAATTAGGGATAACTATAAAGCTTAAAATAGGGATTTAAATTACTTGAAGCATGCAATAATAATTTAAAATGAAATTTAAATAATTTAAAGTACTAGGATTCAAATATGATCAAAGATGTAACTTGCTTTGCTTATTTAGTTATTGTTCTTAAACGGCGTCGAAATGCGGAGATGTGTCGAAATCCGGTTCTCCGAAGTCGTCGTAATCTATACGCGAAACGAGACAAATAAATATAACAAATCCAAATAAAATCCAAAAATTATAAAATAAATACCAAAAGAAAGATACTGCTTTTAGATGAATTTAGGAACGAGAATCAGTGGAATCGGACTTTGTATGAAGGAGAACGGACGTCCGAAAGTTCGAAAATCACATGAAATGATAGAAATAGAAAAAAGGAAATATACTAAAGAATCTTTGTTTTCTTGTTTTTAGGATTTAAGAAATAGAGAGGTGGCTATTTTGTGGACCCCACATAGAGCTGAGAGAGTTGGAAAGAGAGAGGCGGGAGGAGGTGTATGTCATGTGGCCCCAAAGGTCATAGCTTTTTCTCCTTTTTCTCTAGGGAGCAAACCGAGAGGGAGGAGGGGCTCATCGGTTCATGGGCGGTGCTTGGCAAGGCGGCGGGAAGTCTTGGGCGGTGGCAAACCTGGTTGCCTGAGCCGAGGAAGGAGGGAAGTGGCGGCAGTGCTGCAAGAATGAGAGAGGCGCCTGGGCGGCGTTGGGCGACGGCCAGACCAAGGCGACATGAGCATGAGGACCGCCCGGGTGTGGGGAAGCCGGGGAAGGGCCGAGGAGGCGACGCAACGATGGTCATGGTCGGCGGGAGGGAGCTCGCGGCGACGAGGCTTCTCGGTGGCGAAGGAGATGAGTGGAGGTGGGGGAAAGGGAGAGGAGGAAGAGGTGCACGCCGTGACGCGCTTGGTTTGGCCAAAGAGTGGCCGAAGAAGGAGATCAATGGAGGCGATGCACTGGCCGACAACGAGGAAGAAAGAGGAGCTCGATTGGGGGGTGCTTTGGTGCGGTTAGGGAGAGGGAAGGGGAGAAGAGGAGGTGCTGCCGTGGCTTTATAGCCGAGAATGAGGGGGTCGGGGAGCTTAGCAAGGGGAGAAGAGCCGTGCGGTGTGGTGGCTTGTAGCGCATGGACGGCCATGGCGCACAGGGCATGGGGCGCAACAGCATGGGAAGGGGAGGGCGGGTGAGGGCGGTGGCGTGGGGGGTGGCAGGCGGTAGGTGGGGGGGAGAAGATGGGGCGGCATGGCATGGAGGTGCCAGGGCATGGGTTGCAATGGGAAGGAGAAGGGGTTGGAGATGGGCGCTAGCTACAACGGGAAGAAAAAAATCGCACGGGAGAAAGAAGAAGGAGGAGAGAGAGAAAAGAAAGGAATAAAGAAAGAATCCGAAAAAAATAAAATAAATCCAAAAATTCAAGAAAATTTTATAAAATACTTTGGAACCTGAATAGATCAAATAAAATAGTTTTCGATTTTTTTTAAAGTTTATTTTATCTATTTAAAATGTTTTTCCTTCGTAAATTCAATTTAAGCTTTAAATTAAATCGAATAAAATTCAAATAGTTATTTTTATTTTTTGAAAAGCTTAAAAACTATGGGAATAGAATAAAATAGTTTTATTTAATTAGAGTTTATTTTACTCACGTTTAAATTATTTTTATTTCGAAATTTCAATTTAAGCTTTAACAAATCAGAAAAATCAAATGGTGATTTTTATTTTGAAAACTTCAAAAAGCCTAAAATCAACTAGATTAGTTTTAAAATAATCAAAATTACTTCCAACTTAAAGTTGGCTTTTATTTTTGCACATAGCCATTTTAAGTTTTTGAAATACAAAAAACACCTTTTAAAATACCAGAAAATTCAAGGAATTAATTAAGTTTTCTTTTTTAACTTTAAATCCAAGAAAATCTCATAAACTTAATAAATTTTATTTTTGACTTTTTAAAACTCAGGAGATCCAAGAAAAGAAATAAAACTCTTTTACAACTCAGAGAAATCAATAAAATAATAATTTTATTAATTTAAAATAGTAACAGAACTTTGAGATGTTACACGGTCCAACGGCGGAAAACCGTGAGTTCGCATTCTCCTCTCTTAAGTTATCACATTATGGAATACAAGTTACTTGCGTTGAACAAAGTAAGTCTTTCGGAGTAAATCAACTGATATGTATGCCAAAGGTCGTCAAGGTTCGTAATTAAAATGCAACTCTCAATTATTAGCTAGTTCTTACACTTAGGCCTCGTTTGGAGTGCATGAATTTTACAGAAACTTCACAGAAATTTAATAAGAAACAGTTCAATTCCCTCAGGAATTGGAAAAAATTATTGTTTAACATGGATCCTTAATTTAAAATGCACCCAACAACACGCAGACCATATGGCTTTTGCTCCACCCCGTAATATGAACAAGAACTACACCATCAACAGGAAGAAAAGCACTACAAGAAAACAAGAGGGTGACATCCAAACAGAACCAAAAACCTGGAAGAAAGCTTTAAAGCAAAATGGCCATGTAAGCATGCATTTTTGTCGGTTTATAATTGCCACAACCTTTCTTATCCTTTTGCCAATGGAACAGGTCATTAGGCCCGGACAAGAGCAAGCACTGCCCCTTTAAGTGCTAACACGTTGGGTCAACCTTAGCCTTAGGATCCACTTTCCTTGTGGAACCAAGTTGTTGTATATTCCAACCTTTTCTTGTCCCAAGGAACAGGGAGAGCCTCACAGGAGACATCATGGCACATTAGGAGGATTCATGGCCATTGGTCCCTCCTTTTGATTCTTTTGGCCTAAATTTATCTTCAAATTTGCATAACTTGATGTGCTGACACATGGAAACGGATTGGCTACAGTGACAACAAAACTACGAGTTGTATAGTCTATTCGATCAAAAATCGAAGCTCCAGGTCAGCCGTGACAGAGGCATGCATTTTCTTTTAGTTGGACTTGTGATCTAGATCATCGATGGCACGATCCGACAATCCGAGATGCATGTAGTCTCTCCACGTGCAGCCCCCACCTGACACGAATTTACGAAACACCACTCCATACATTTTTTAACCATAACACGAACAGACGAACTTTCCTTCTCAAAAGCTGTAATGGCGATGCTTAATTAAGCAATCAAACATGGTGTTTGATCTTGAGAATGATGACACGCTCGCGCGCGTGGAGATTAAGCTCGTCTCGAGGGGAGCTAACTAACAAAACAGCAGCCCAAGAACTGCTTGGTTATTGGCGATACAGGACAAGAGTGGCAAGGGGTATATATGTTAAATAATCAATGGGAAGAGGTTGAGAGTGAGATTTTTCTATGAGATGTTTCAAATTTGTCACACTGCCCAACCCATGATTGTCTGGGATCTCTTCTCAGTCTACACCTGGTGATTAACCCCCTCCATTTCAATCTTCGGAAAGATACATGCATCACCTGTTGTGATATACATGCTGTACTTGAGCTCAATTTCTTCAGATGATTGTCTGGTTGCAAGTCTTCGCCATAGCAGTCCTGCAGAAGCAGAGCAGAAACCATAAGTGTGAGATGTGACATCTTACACCTGCCACCTTGCATTCAATAGCTTGCAGATTGTGCCAGGCACATCTACTACAGATTTTTGCATCTCTATGTTTTGAAATCATGCAGAGAGAACAGTGACTATTCAGTAGTAATGAAAGTGAAATTCAGAAAGTGACAGTATAGGCAAAGTAGTATTTATCACAGGATGCATATGTAAATTCTTAAATAAGAAATGAACTGCAATATATCCACAGGTCAAAATAAGGTCAATGCCCATAAGACTAGTGGACAACGAACACTGCACCAGCACAGCTATTAGAATTTGTGCTGTTTTCTAATATTTCCTGCTAGCAGAAAGCCAGAAACAGCTATCAGATACAATAATTTAGCGAAGCAGCTTTCCAACACATTAAAAATACACGTTTAAAAAAACCCAAGAAAGAACATCACAGCCAGAGGGCAAGGAACATGACGAGCATACCCCCAATCCAGTGGTGGCAAAACTGGCCGCCCGACACGTCTAACCCATTTAACTGTGTGGATCGTGCCGTATTGGCCCGTAGGTTGGGTTATCGATCTAAGTATGATACGCAGGCATCTCGGATTAGGCTGACCTAGGCACGGTTAGCCCGATGGGCTGTGCTTGACCCATGTAGCACTTCGGCCCAAATTTTTTTAAAAATTTTAAAAATTCAAAAAATGTATAGAATTCAAAAACTCATCTCTCTTTACTTCTTTTCTTTTCGTTTCTTTCTCTTTTTCTTTCTTCCATTTCTTTTCCCTATTTTCCTTCTTTTCCTTTTCCTCCCTTTTCTCTGTTTTTTTTATTTCTCTCGGGCCTTCCTTCTTCTTTCTTCTTTCTTCCTTTCTCTCTCTCCTTTTTCACTAGAGGCTCCTCCTTCTCCTTCCCTTCTCTTCAGCCGAGATGGTCTAGATTCGGCCGTGGACCGCCGGATCCGGTCGCCTCCACCGCCAACGCGCCACCGACTGCCACTGCGCCTCAAGCCGACACCCTCGGCTGCGCCGCCTTGCCTCGGCCTTGGGCGCCCCCACAGGCCACATCGCCGCTCCAGTGCCGCCTCCGCAGTTACACCGAGCTGTCGTCGCTCCTCCTCCTCCTCCTTAGTGTCGGCCGCGTCCCACCGTGCTCGCGTGGCCGTGCCTTTGGGCCATTCTGTGCCCCAGGCCAACAGTGTCGTGCTTCGAGCCTGGCCAGGAAGCACAACCCATCTGGCCACTTCTACCCCAATCTTCTCAACAAACATGTCCATGTAAAAAATATACTAGCTGTTACTTGTTAATATAAGTTTTCCTCCAAGAATTTCTAACTTTTCTTACTACTCTCTTTAAGTTCATGGGACTCTATTATACACATGAGGAGAAATTCTAAAAATCCCTACGAAAAGTTACACACATATGGACATTTGTTCAGCATGAAATTCAGCAGACTCCTCGCAACAAAAAAAAATCAGCAGACAATTCGTCAATTGAATCTTTGTAAAGTTTTAGGCCCGTTTGGAATTGTTGCCACCAAATTTAGGCAGTTCAACTGTTCAATGAATCAGCCAAGTTAGGGTCGGTTAAGATAAGAAGGCGTTACAGGATACGATCGGGTAACAGGGGACGCGGTGCTGCTGTTTAGGAAGAAACCTTCCCAGCGGCAACAGGAACACACGAATTTTTCTCTATTCTTGTAGGCATTGGACTGTTTCATGTAAAATTTCTGTTCTCCAAGCGGAGCTTTAAAAAGAAAGTATCATTTTCACATGCACACAAAATTTTCACCTTAAAAAATAAAGAAATATGGTACCCAAAAAAGAAAAAAATAATAGATGGGAGTGAGAGTGAGGCAGCACGTCAAATCTTCTGCTTGTCATTGGCAAATAAGACCATTCAATGCCACTATGGCAGTATTCAATTCCTTACTGAAACCTGTCCAAGCCTATAGTAAATGAGCATGAACCGACCCTCGTCCTCGTCTTCTCCCTCCTCTCTATAAAACAAGCAAATAAACACAGAAGAGCAGAGCGGCAAGGCCACCACCACCACCGACCCATCTATCAAACACGGCAGCGCAATGCCTCCGCTGCACTCTCCCCACCTCCACTTCCACAAGCTCAAGAAGCAAGCAAGCGCCGGCGCCACCGGCAGCCACCGCCCCGCCGCCATGGCCAAGAAGGGCCTCGCCGCCATACTCTACAAACTCCGCGATGTGCACCAGCCCCCGTCGTCCCCGCCGTCGCCATCCCCGTCACCGTCTGCGCACTACAGGCAGCTCTGCTACCCGCCGCCGCCGTCCGCGTGGCCGTGGCCGTCGTGCCGGCACCCGCGCACCAGCTCGTTCCGCGCGCGGCAGGAGGATGCCGCCGTGTACCGGACCGTGAACACCGTCTACGACACGTCGTCGGAGCACTTCCTGCGGCGCCCGTCCCTGGATGAAGCGTCGTGCCTTGACCGGAGCTTCGTCGCTGAGGAGCCGGAGGAGGAGAAGGAGCTTCAGCTGCGTGAGACGGCCGTCGTGTGCGGCGTGCGGTCGGAGCGGCTCTTCTTCGAGCCGGCCAGCGCTGAGCTCTTGCCCAAGCAGGTAATGCAATGCATGTCATGTACTATCCCACCAGACGAGAGGTTTCAGGAGAAGGCACGAGGCAAGACCGAGGCGACCACCGCCATGGACGTGACCGCCAAGAACGACGAAGCGACCACCGCGCTGGCCAGCAAGAACGAAGCCGTAGCGGCGGCGGCGGCGAAGGAGGCCGCCGTGCTGAAGGGTGGCTCTGTGGTGGTGACAGTGGAGTCGGAGGACCCGTACGGCGACTTCCGGGCGTCGATGGCGGAGATGGTGGCGGCGCACGGGCTGCGCGACTGGGAAGGCCTGGAGGAGCTCCTGGCGTGGTACCTCAAGCTCAACGGCAAGGGCGTCCACGGCGTCATCGTGGGCGCCTTCGTGGACTTGCTCGTCAGCCTGGCGCCCTCGCCGAGCCCGTCGCCGTCGTCGTCGTGCATCACCTTCGAGGAGTACTCCTCCGCAACCTTGGAGGAGGATGAGAGCTAGCTGTCATTGAGAAGGGCGAGGACTTCGTTTTGTTTCTCTAGTCATTCATTCAGAGACGAGAGTTTTTTTTATTTTTTGGGTCAATTCTTTTGTTTGCCTGTGGAACTTGGAAGCATGGACGGTGAGGCATGAATGTACAGTTGCTGAAACTAATTGATGCTGACCATTAGTGTATATTAATGCTGCTCTCTGTCTCTTGTGTGTGAAGCATGGTTGCTTCACAATTTTCTTGGCATTGAGAATTGTCCAAAATTTTGTTGTGAAGATCCAGACGGATGATGAGTCAAAACATTACCCCTTAGTCATGCAGCACAACATAGGATTCAAGGATTGGATCACCAACAGCTCATAAATATGTGATGTTTATGTCCCTTTGAATGCAGCAGGCCAGCAGCAGAGGACACTAATCCGAGCATTGTAGTATCAAGGCAGTCAGGTACTTCCATTGCAACCTTCACTCTCATCGACACGGTCAATCCACGCTTTGACTGCTAATGTCTGTCGTAATATGTTGTTAGAATTCACTTGAAAGTGTGTTTCATGATGAATCTGCATGCATTGGAGAAGACTATTATATTTGCAAACGGAGCGAGTATAGTTAACATCAAGAATTTTGGCTTTTGATTTTTAGTAAGATCGCCAGACATAATCCATGCAAATTGCATGCATGATATTTCCATTTCCCCCCTGATTGTCAGTACACAGGGCTGTTAGGTTCTCTCCATGAATGAGTCCTACCCCCACGCTCAGAAGTCCCCTCCAGTGTCTTGCTTGCCATGAATGCGTGGAGTAAGCACGTAGGGGGGCATGAATCTATAGCTGCTTATCATGACTTAACTGTCTTACAAGACAGGACACACGAGTAATATCTGCGAGGTCCCATCAAAATCGTTCAGTCCAAGCGACTGCTCCTATTAAGTTTCATGTTGACCGGTCTTCAAGAGTTACTCAGGGTGAAGAGTTCCACTGTCAGCCTGTCAGCTTGGTAGTATAAAAAAAACTAGGTTAATCTGATTAAGGACATTTTTGCAGGGCTTCAGACTTCCAATTTAAACTTTAGGCTGTCAGAACTCAGAATTCAGAAGTTTAAGAACCCTCTTAAACAAAGGGCAACTGGGATGGCATTTTCAGATAAAATTGAGCTCAAACCAAAGTGCAACCGAAATGCCATTTCAGATAAAGATTAAACTCCCTTTGATACTACAGAGCTTAAACCCTTCTCTCTAATTTCCCTATGTAGCTTAAGGGCCTATTTGGGGGCTGAAAGCTTGGGCTTCCAAAAAGGAATTTTTTATTATTAATTAACCTTTTTTAATTTTTATTTTAAAGTTAACCCCTAACACACTTTATTTCCAAATCTAACCCTTTTGCTTACGTCACCATCCATGGCGTGGCAAAACAATGCTGTCACGTCACAGGATAAGTCCGCAAAATAGCACTTTTGGTCACGCCGCTGATCGTGGCGTGACCAAACAACATTGTCACGTCACCATCCATGGTGTGACAAGAGCATGCCCCAGCATGACAGTATTGTTTTATCACACTATAGATGGTGGCGTGACCAAAAAAGTCAGATTTGGAAATAAAGTGCACCGATGGTTAACTTTAAAATAAAAATTTTAAAAAGGTTATTTAATATAAAAAATTCTCCAAAAAGCCAGAAAGCTCCCCAAATAGGTCAACTTACAAGCAGCTTTTGGAATAAGTTCAAAGCCACGTATAACTAGCACAAGCAAAAAAGCCAAAAGATGGGTGGGAGATACTTATCTATCTTATTGTGGCCCGTTTTATTAGTTTGCCCTTGGAAATTGGAGAGAATTACTCACAAAATGCTATTCAACTTCATTAGGCAACCGCGACTCCCCCGTGGAAACCGCACGCAACGCCACCAAAAACGTTGTTTGCAGCTCCTCTCCCCGTCGCCAGGTCGGCCTTCCGTCGTGGACGCTACGTCAGCTCCTTCAACCACTGGCTGACGTTGCCCCAGCTCCTTCTACCGCCAGCAGCTCCGCCTCCCTCCCCCACCACCTCCGACCCTAAGGTAACTTCTCATTCTCAGATCTAGGCAAATCATACCATGGATTTGCAATTGGCAGTATGGATATGCAATTTGTGTCATCGGTAGTATGGATTTCCACTTGGTGGCATTGTTGTGCATAGTATGTTAGTTGTCCTCTCTATGTACAACTTCTTTCCACGGATGATTTCCCATAGAAAAAATACACCAAGTATTTAGTTGATATCAATTTGGTAGCGAGGTATTGCATATTAGTTATCGATGCTATGGTCATTTTCACTCTTCCATTTTTCCCCTACTTTCATGTGGTTGATTAGTAAATTGGTTGTTAGTATGAACTTAGGGGCGGTACAAGATGTTATTTTCACTCCATTCAGTTGTAGTAATATGTTGTTCGTTGTGCTAGTTTTTTTTCATTAACAGTAAAGCGTGACTTATACACTAGATAGACAAAGTTACGCCGTCAGCTACAGCTTTTTTTCCGCCAAAAAGAGAAAAAAATTTCATAAAAGCTTTAAGTCCCCAAACAGACCTTAAGTCACGAGGCTTTCGGGAATCGTTGAACTCTCCCTAGGCTAGCATGCCTAATTTACAACAGCAAAGTATATGAACTACAAAACTTCCCTGACCGACGACTTTTTTACTCTGCACCAGTCCAATTATTCCTCCAGGTAAATGTTTCTTATGTGGCCCTGAAAGACCCAGATTCCAGACTGCTCCAAAGATGTGTTCATGCAAAGAACACATGCAGATACACAAGAACACAGCATCATCCGCGCCGATTGGTCAAAATGACATGTCAGGGGATGATGGGAGTTCATTGCCGATTATTTGATGGCTAATAGAGCGTACGAATATGTACACTTTTTGGCCTTCTGGATGCGACAGTGCACGTTGCACCTTTTGTTGCTACCGTTGATTTGTGAATGAAAATGTAATATCACCATGTGATTTTCGATGTTCCCAAATGTTGCTTATTTTTTTAAAACTTAGTACACTTAACTCGTTTAATCAATATTTCCGGAGAACTCTCCCTCGGCTAGCATGCCTAATTTACAACACAAAGTATATGAACTACAAAACTTCCAACTTTTTAACTCTGCACCACTCCAACTATTCCTCCAGGTAAATCTTTCTTAGGGCTTGTTTGGATACTAGGGGATAAAATCCCAGGGAAGAAAATCCATGTGGGTGATTTTGAGGGCACATAGAATCCCCCTCAATCCCAGGGGAAATCTTCCCGCCCGGGAATAAAATCCCTATTGCTGTTTGGGAACAACAGGGATAAAAATCCCGGCCATAATTTTTTTTTTCAAAAAATTCAAAAAAAATCGTAAAATTCAGAAACAACAGCACAATTAAACAAATCAAAGTATGTAATAACACAAAAAATTTAGTTTCAATTTCCGATATTAATAGAGCATTTGAGTCGTGGATCCGATACAATCTTCAGTCACTTTCGTAGTAAACTATATTTCGCAGTACTAAAATTCAGAAACAAATATATATTTTGCAGTACTAAAATCTGATAAAATTCAGAAACAACTCTAGTAAACTATAGTTCAAATAGATATTTCGTAGTGCTAAAATCCAATGGTACTAACTAACAGTCCAGCACTAAAGATTTTAGAAACAACACTGCAATGAATCCGAAGAAATGCATATATAAACCGCCTTCTCTGATTCCATAGAACAAACTGTGGTGATGGCTCCATTTTCGTTTTGTTGTGATGCAACCACACTGCAATAGAATTAACATCGTTAAGACAAGATGAAATCTGACAACGCAGTTGACATGTACTGCTACTTTTCACTTGAGATTTGCTTGGTGTTAAAGAAGATCTGTGCAATCTGGTTTCAAAAGTATGATGCAACAGTAGCAGTAGAGAACACAACATTAACGATTTATATGAATATATTATTATGTGGCCAGGAGGTCGAACTGCCCCAAAGAGTCATATTTATCTCTCTTAACAGATAGTTGATTTCCTAGAGGCTACAGCAAACTGCAACTTCACAAGTTAAAGAACAAGTGGTGTCAGTTTTATTTCCCTATTGATTGCCACTAGGTCTGCTTTGCTCTGGCAAGAACAAGTGGTGTCAGTTTTATTTCCCTATTGATTGCCTAACCAAGCTTAAGGTTTCATCATAGAGGAGGACATGCAACAGAATTTTGACCTTGATTTGTTTGGCTCTGTCCCAGCCAAACCTGGGCCCAACCTAGCTCAAGACCGACACAAGCCCAACACATACCCAATCTAGCCTTAACTTGACCCAGGAACAATCCATGCCCAAGCTCAAGAAGTGTTCAAGTTGTGGTATTATCTGAACAGTTAGATGCGTACCACCTAGTAAATCAAAAGGGTGTTAGTTATTTGATGAAGTGGTACAATGGATGATCTAGGTTTGCGTTCAACTTTAAATAAGAGATGCTACTCTGAAAAAGGGGTAACTTGGTATGTCAGTGCAAACCACATGATTCAAATGTAGTAGTCATACTAAACAAGGTTTCCTTTTGCTCATCATTCCTGCTAAAGAAAAGCACTAAGTTTATTTTTCATTACCAACATCGCTAGCTGGGCCTAGGGCATTTCAGACTCTACACAGATGCTTCCCAAAACAATTGCCCTTCCAACAGTAGTTATCATGCAATGAAGCTAATGCAGACATATATTCAATCTCACGAACCGATATATCATGTCGGGCAGAAGATATATAAGTTGCTTAACATGGGATTCCTCCAACCTAAGAAAACAAAATTGTGGGAGTATGATCTGCTGGCTTGAGTGAACTGAGACCATGCGGATGAGTGATAAAAACACATATACAAGAAAAGAGGTGCAGCATGTCAGTGATAAACAAGGTAGTCAGAGTCGAGATCCCGAGTCGGATCGATTTGCCTCCGGTAGGATCGAATCGTAGTATCGAATCGTAGAATCGGCGATTCTACGGATTTATAAAAATACACATATTTAACATCTATACTATAAGTTTGTATGATTGTTATATGGTTTACCACTTGCATGTTCCTTAAAAGTAGCTAGACATACTCCAAGAATAAAAAGAGCTTATCATTATCAAGCTCAAGATTGCTCATGCCATAATATAGATATTTGTACTAGCATTACCACATCGATACAATATTTTGCATGCTCCTTGTTTATTTATAGTTTCATTCTCGAAATTAATATCAACAAATTTTGCTCTAAAACAAAATATCGCAAAGCCCGGCCTCTAAAAAAATTGCCCTAAGTCTCTACGAGTAGGATCGACAAGGAGATTTGGATCGACAGTTGTCGTGGGTTCAGAGAACCGTAAGACTCTAAGAGTAGGATCGCGATCCTACCGACCTTGAGTAGGATCGGATCGGCAGTAAGACTTGGATCGACAGGCTGTCGTGGGTTCGTAGAGTCGTAAGACTTTAAGACTTGGATCGCGATCCTAACTACCTTGGTGATAAAAACTGGAATGGACTAGATGGTCCAAGCAGAGTTGATTAGAAATGGGTGTCATTGCAGATCAAATGATCAATTCATAGGTCATATTAGAATAACAAACAAATCAGTGCAACTACAAAAGCCAACAAATTTTATTGAGTAATGAGAAATAACTAACAATATCCTATCCATGTTAATGATATCAAAAAATCATATGCCTAATGAGTGCAAAGAAATGCCCAAATTGTCCACCTTGCATTCAGAGTAACTGCCATTGGCCAGAGCACACAGCACACCTCTGTTTAATAGCCTTAATTAGAAAGATGCATCACTCTGTGTAATAGCATGATTTAGAAAGATGCATTACTCAGTAATGGCATAAATCGCAAAGATGCATCGAAAACCGACACCTCCATAGCATATCATCGATTTATCTTTTGAAAAAATTAATGTGATCTAATCTGTTGACATAATAATTCAAACAAAGACATCTTAAGAAACCGTGCAGCAATTACTTAAGAGCTCTGGTAATGACTTGAAAAGGGAAGTTCATCCCTTTTTGCATCTGAAGGTGTTGATGTGGGCGCATGGGACCGTTGAATGCTCTAACCTTTCCATTTCCCCTCCTCTAGCGAAAATCAAGAAATCGAATTGCACAATGTAAACTAACATAATCAAATCAAGAAATCGCCTCCTCTAGCGCAATGGATTCCTACCCAGATCCACCCAAATCGATGCAGCATGATGGCAATAGGATAAGAAATCTAGAGAGAAATCCGTGGAGAGACGGATCAAGCTCATACCTGCAGAGGGGAAGACTCGAATCACTTGGAAGAAGAGGAGGATTTGATGGGGAAAAGTTATCCTACTCTCGTGGCCCAGGGGGTTGAAGCTTATTAACTCTTCCTACCTCCCATCTGGGCACCGCTGCCTGCGTTCTTCCCTACCCCGCCGCGCAGGCACCACCGCCACCAAGAATCGCCTGCTTTTTCGCTCAGGTGCTCTCTCCGAGTGATTCATGCCGAAGGAGTAGGAGGACTAGAGAAGGAAGCACGCGCCACAGGAGGTCGCGAGGCGGAGGTGGTCACGTCGGTGGAGGCGGTTGCGAGAGGAAGCAACGCCACGGGAGATTTTTCCAGACGTGCGAAGACGAGGACATTTTCCCCGTGGAAACAACGCGGATAGGGCTGGGAAATCCGTGTCTCACGGTCTTCCAAACGTGTCTTCTCCTTGAACCGGGGATTATTCCCCCATGGGTTTCCACCCAGGGGAATAGGCCGGGATCCCGGGGGGATTTGGACTCCCAAACAAACCCTTATGTGGCCCTGAAAAACCCAGATTCTAGACTGCTCCAAAGATGTCTGTACAACTTTAGTCACTGTAGTTCACAACAATTAATCTTGCACCTCTACAGACTACAGCCACAGATCATGTGCAGCCACTGCTGGTCCATGCAAAACACGCATGCAGCTACACAAGAACACACTGCGCAATCCAATGCAATGCAAGGACACTTGATCGATGCGACTAGCTCCAAACAAATTTAAGGACGGAAACATTGATTACTTCTGCATCTTCAGCATTGGTACGCGGCAACAGCGATCAGGCGAGCATTCGAGGACCAGTGCATGCATTACTAATTGCTGCACGCAGCTGATGCATCACATCGCGCACAAGTCATCATCAGTCATCAAACAAAACCAACCACATGCCACTCTTATCTGATGCTGATGCGTACTACATGATGGTGTATCTTTGCCTTACAGGCTTCAACTGTTAGCTTGCAGTATCAGAAATCAGTGTGCCATTCTTTCTGTAGTTGAGAGCTGATAAGTACAGTGGAATAAAAAGGGTCATCAGATTCCAATTCCAATGGGTGTTTGTACTAGTAGAATAGATGATGCTTGTGCTGTGCATGTTGGCATCTTGGAATTACAGGGTTATGATGCGTATTGTGGATATTTAGGTGGATCGGGTTGCCACTATTTGATAGGTGCAAGGACAGGTAAAACATTTTTTAGTGGATTAGTTGTTGAAGCAACGGCATAAAATGGAATTGTAAGTCTAAAAAATGGAGTTACAAGTCATATATATGAACTGTCTTGTGGATTCATGCTTTCTTTTTGTTTGATTAATTTGGATTTTTATAGGGAAGTTGATCTGCCTGGAACTTCTCTTTTAAACTTGCTTAAGAGAATCAGAGTGGAGGCACGCATGCAGCTAAGATACTTGTTTGTTCTTTCTTGTTTTGACTATAGTGCGGTACGTCTTTATTTCTCGAAAAAATCTTTGCTGCACTAGCTGGAGATCTGCTGGATAATTGAAGTTTGTTCTTCTTTAACACTACTTTACTAAAACTAGCAGTGGACCCGTACAATCACGCGGTTAGATTTATTATAATTTTTTTAATCATCACAGTATCTTAGATTTATTACAAAAGTATTAGTATATAATATTTGGGATATATATATATATATAACTCTCACTTCTCATATACCACTTAAATCGACGATGACACTTCTTTATATATTTGAGCATACTTCAATAATGATTAAGATACTCCAAAGCGAGTTCTATAAAAAATTTCATTAAAGACCACTTTTATAGCAAAATTTGTGTATATACTTCTTTTATATATGAGAATGGGTATATAATAAAAATAAAGGGATCCAATAGAAAATTTTCAACCAAGTTACATTGGAGTATCTTATAATTGGTATTTAAGTATATTGAAAGTGATAAAGAAGTATAATATATTCTTTTAAGTGGTATATTGAAAGTGGGAGTACATACTCCTAGGAGTACGAAATGAGTATTGAATAATCATCAATCAATAGATTTATTTATCTATAATATTCATTATAGATAATGGTACTCTAATAGCCCTCTAGTATACTCCTGGTCGGAGATACTTGTCATTATGACCAGTTTTGGTTACAACCACCCTTGGTCTAGTTGGAAGGTCAAATCACGACCACCCTCTGGTTAATAAGTCTCACAGACTGATATGTGGGCCTTATCTTTTTTGACTAGAGACCATGTACACCATACTCAACTATGCGTGATAGCAAATATAACACGTGCACATATGTGTCTCTGACATAACTGCACACACTTCTCTCTGTCTTTGGCAATAACCGTCTAGCGAATGTGCAAGGAGAACGTTTCACTCACAACAACCGTCATCAACGTGTGGATTCCAGCAACCGTCAAGGCCTCTCCTGATGGACAACAACTGCTACTCCTTCAACGTTTTATAAAGGGTAGTGCTGGCAGAGAGAGAAGATAGAGGCCATTGACAACATTTTTAGTTTTAGTGATACATTGTGCATTGTAATCTCATTCAATATAAGAACACAGGAGTAAAGTTGTTATTCTCTCTAGAGAAGGCATAAACATGTCTAAAAAACAACATGTCTTTTCTTGCATGATCTCGAGAGCCGTGTCCCCCACATTTTCTAACAAATATCGATAGTAATTCATCAACAAAAAATTTTGAAGCCAAACAAATCTTGAGGGTAATTGAATAATAATATTGGAATAAGTCCATTTGACAACCTTGAACTATCATGTTTGTCTAATTTTCAACCTTGAACTACAAAACCTAGTAGCCATCAACCCTGAAGTGTCAAAACTGGTCAAAATACCCCCTCCCCGTCCATTCCACCTCGGTTTTGCGCCACGTTGGATGCCATGTCAACCCCCAAATCATCCTATAAATAAAATATACAATATTCCCACCCGTCATCCCCTATCCTCCTCTTCTTCTTCCTCTTCATCCTCCACTTCGCCCTCTCTCTCCTCCCTCACCCGCGCGCCACCCTCCTCCCTCGCCCTCGGCGGCGCGCCTCCCTCTGTCGCCCGCCTTCCTCCCTCGGCCACGCATCGCCTCCCTCCCTCGTCCGCCCGCCTTCCTCCTCAGCTATAGCCATCCGTCGCCTCACCGTCCTCCTCCCCCTCTACGTCGTCCTACACCACCTCGTCGCCGCCGGTTGCAAGCTCCACCATCACCGTCGTTCATGTAGAGAGAGGGGAGAGAAGATGAAATAGGGAGAGGGTCACTTGTTAAAAACCGTTGCCATGTCAGTGCCATGTCGAATGAAAACCAGGATGGAATAGCCTCAGGGGGTAGTACACCCGGTTTTGATAGTTGAGGGGTGTAAGTTAGCCGGTTTCGTAGTTGAGGGTTGAAATTTAGACAAACACGCTAGTTGAGGTGGTTAAATGGACTTGTTTCAATAATATCTGACTGAAAATATAAGTTGAGCCTAATACACTGTATGGAACTTTGAAAATGTTTGAAAAAGTAATATACAAGTGTGCCTTACATAGAAAAATAGATTCTATAAGCTTAGCCTTGATCCCGTATAGTCAGTCTCTATAGTAACTTCTACTGGATAAGCTACTCTTGATGCTAACCAAACAACTGATAAACATAACAATAAAAAGAACTAATTCTCCTGTTTTGCTCTATTTCTTACTTCTCTTTTTCCGTATCTCACAGACGCAGCGCGTCGAATTAACGGTGGCTATACTCCTCCTCGTTGACGGCTTGACGCCGAAGTCGGGCTCGGCGGCTTTGGCACGAGGAATATGGCTGGAGATTTCCGTTGAAGGGTGCCATCCTATATGCCGGTCGCTGCAGGTTTTTTTTAGACTAGGCTGGGCCCTTGAGAGCTTGTTTGGTTGAAGTTGGTGAGAGGGAATAGAAATTTATGGGTAGGAGTTATATAATCTCTTGCTTGTTTGTTGGGCATAGGGAATTTAGGTGAGATGTGAATAGAGAGATTGAGAATCTAACTTCCGCCGTTATCTATTTTTTTACTAAAGCCTGTGGAAATGGGGCTCCCAGGGCACTGTCGTACGTTTCTACTAGTGTTCCTGCGCGCGCACACACGTCCAGTTCGCAGCCCGGTTCATCGCGAACGTGGTCCAGCTGAGCTGCTAGCCGGTTTCCTAGTCGCGCGATGCCTTCATCCGGTGCCGCGGGCCTTGTTATCGCTACTACTGAGAGAGCCAACGCCACCAATCGCTTCCATCTTCGCTCATTTAATGCATACGCTATTTGCAGCTGCCACGAAGTTTTGTCGGGAGAACCTTCCTGCTTCCTTCCTCCAAACAGCCCCCCCCCTTTCACCCACAACGGCCCAGCCGCCTCCCTCCTCCCGTTTGCTCGCATCGCCCCCGCCACCCCGTCCTCCCATTCGGCCGCGCCGGACCCACCGTTCGCCTCCTTCCCTTTGCCTGTGCCGCTACCATTCCCCCCTCGCCCACAGCGCCCCCCTCCCCCCTTCGCCCATGGCACCCCTGCCCCTTCACCAAGACGCTCGCCTCTCCTCCTTGGCGCCTAATCCCTTCACCGCGCCACCTGCATCCACCCCTTAGCCTGCGCCTCCCGCCTTTGTGATAGCAAATACCCTTTAGTTCTTTGGGAGTATCAATTCAAGCACAAGTAGCATCTAATTTTCGGATCCGGATCTGCAGCTGATCATGGTATGAACAGTGTTTGTGAGTGCGTGATCAGTACTCGGTATTGGTGTTGTAGCAAAGGAAATATTTACTGCACTAATTTACCATATTAAAAATACTGTAGCTATTGATATGGACTTTTACTTTTTGATCGGACGGTGGAGATCGTTTTTTAATGTCATGCACTGTAGATCCTCTGAATTGAAACCTTCGATACGAAGGATCTATTTCCCTAATTTTCGAGATGCAGATGTCGCGTATATTTCACTGTCAAGATCTGCTATGCATCATTGGCATTTCTGCTGCTTTCATCACTGACTCGAGGAAAAAACATCGACATTCTCAGGGACATAGATTGATGCACTGTGCCATGACTGCACGTCACAGGATATCCTATGTGAACCTGCAATGAAATACTTTTTTTGGCGACGAACTAAATCGTTTACTTGCGAACCTAGAAAATTTAACAACCGTGGAAGGCACTATTAAGATGCTAATTAAGCTCCACTATGACCCATCATCGCATATGGAGCTCAAATTTATTTCCTTCTCTGGGGAAAGCAAAATTGGTTTGTTACTTAAGCTCTGAAAGAAGCTCCTTTTATTTTTGGCTTATGCTTCTTTTTGGTGAGATACTGACGCTTAAACTATACTAATAAAAACCATAGTGATAAATTATTAATGAGATATTAAATACCAATTGGAAATTAGTAATATGCAACCAAAATTGTGTAATACAATGTGAAAATATTAAAGAGTGGCATCTTCTCTTGTTAGTTCAAATGTAATGCTCCTAATATTAAGTGTATAATGTGTATTCTCAATTTGATCATAAATAAATGGGAGGATATTTGCACAATCTTCTATAAAAAAAATCAATGCATATACACAATTCCATCCATATTTAGAGTCGATTTCCAATCAATTAGTGCGCCCGGCTACTGGCTACATAGAGACGGTACCAATTCTGAGAGTACTGGCTCAATAATTCTGACCTCACTTTCAGTTTTGGTGGGTTTTATGTCACATCACACCTAATAACAACCAAATCAAATATAAATTATTGAGTTTTTTTATATACACCCCATTCACTTTTTCCTTTAGTACATTCACAAATACTTCCCTCATCCCCCCTCATCGTTGGCCACAAGATGTAACTGAAAGGGCAAAACCGTAATTTTCACTCCCAGGAAGAGATCCTGCCGGAGCAGCCGAGCTAACAACCTGCCGAAGCTGCCTTCTCTTGTCTGTAATAACTTGGCAAGTAAGCAAGTCGTAAGCCACCAAACAGATCAATTAGGCCATCCATTATCTTGTTTCCAAGGACTCGGGTAGATTGATAGATCTTGGCGTCCTCCTCCCAAGAATTCGACGCCGGTTCAGAATGTACACCGAAATCCTGACGAAATTTCTCACGTAACTGTTTCCTCCGTCCTTGTCTAATGCCTTTTTTGCCTGCAATTTTGGTGGGATTTTTTCCATGCTTCCTCTTGGTCTCTGTTTTGTGGAAGAAGCATCTGCTTGTTTGGTTGCAGGGTGCTGTTCGGGTACGCTATGCCGGCGTTGGAGTGCTTCAAGGCGATCGAGAAGCGGCCTGGCCGGACCGATCAGCTCCGGTTTTGGTGTGAATATTGGTAGTGATTCAGAAGCCTTCGTCTTTGAGTAATTGATTCATTTTAGCTGCTTCTGTTGCCTACGATTTGTTGAACTGGCTGTTCGGTGATGCTTACATTTGGTAGTAATAGGAAGACTTGGGTCTCCATTGGTCATCGTGGTGTAATGAAGGGAAAAGCAGCTAACTGCCTTTTCGTTAAAAGAGAGAGAGAGAGAGATGGGGGAGGGGGATTTCTATTAGGTTGAGATACAGATACAGGCGTACCAGAATTGCCGTGTTATGACCTTACTGCAGAATTCAGTACCAAATTTGTTTCGCAATATATAAGCGCGCGATTTTTCCCTTTTTAATTGTTAAGAGTTTTAAAGTAGTTGACTTGGTGGGACGAAAGAACTGAACTACCTATATTCAAAGATCTTGCAAAGGTTGACAAATTTCAGCAATCTTGCAGGATCATACTAGTCATTATGGTCATATTCGATGAAATCGCGGGCGCCCTGACCTCGAGGTATTCACCAACCACAACCCTCCCAGTCCGAGTCATCAACTGCGGCTGTATTCGGTTCTCTCATCGAAGAAAAGTAGCGGCAATCTGACAATTCCCTTCATTTCCATCACAGGATTCCAATGTACTCCGAACTCAAGCTCGCGTTCCTCGTCTACCTGTGGTACCCCCAGACAATGGTACGTATGTTACATTGACAAATAACAAAGCTGTAGCTGTGCATAACTGCATACATCTGTTGATCCATGTCCGAACAAACAGGATTTGCTTCATATGTGAGTTGAGACTGTCTGTAAGACTGTAACTGTTCTGAACCAGGGAACTGACATCGTGTACGACACCTTCATCCGGCCGCTGGTGATGCAGTACGAGCCCAACATCGAGGAGAGGCTGCGGTACCTGCGGGCCAACGCCGGCGACCTCGTCGTCTTCTACCTCAAGAACTTCACGGAGAGGGGCTACGAGCTCTTCCTCCGCGCACTCGACTACGTCCGGTCGCAGTCGTCCAGAGGCTCAAGAACAAGGGTATGTTACACTATACTGCACACTTCATGCTTCTCACATCAGCTTCTCGAAAAAGATCTCGTGGGACCATCTCACGCGAGGACCTGTTAATACTTAGCCGTCTGATCCGGTGATCCATGCCATCAGATGGTTAGAAAAAATAATGCACACTATAGTGGTTACAGTATTCAGATGTTACATGTTGGCAATGTTTGTTTCCGGTGGTGCAGAGTTTCTTCTCGTTCCTAGGGGACCGAGCGGAGAGGCCGACCTTCGGAGACGACTACGGCGCCGGCGACGACCGTAGGAGCACGGCGAGGCACCGGCGACCCCGCAGCGATTACCAGCCGACTAGGAGTCATAGTAGGATCAAAGTGCAAAGAAACTGAATCAGCTACCGGTAGAGGTGTAAACGGAATGGATAATTCCTGTCTGACCGATCGAATGCTTGCGGAGTGAATACGGAAGGAATAAATGAGTATCTGGTACTATTCTTGTCCGATTCCGACTACGAGAAGAAAAATACGGAATATAATACAGGATGAACGATATCCGTCTGTATGTGTCAAGTGGCATGAGGAAAGCATGTTGTGACTTAACTTAGGAGCATGATAACAGATAGGTGGGTTGCTGTGTCTGAGCATACAAGGGATATTGAGTGTTTTTCCTTCAACATATATGTAATTAGTCTTTTCATGTTCGCTCTGATTGCACCCCTAATGTCTCTGATTGCACCCCTACTGTCTAATGTTATGTAGGGGTGCAAAAGAAGAGGATAATTTTCGTCCGAACTCACGGAGCGAATATGGGATGGAGAAATATGTATTTGAGACTGTTCATGTCCGACTCAAAAAAAATACAAAATATGATACATGATAAGCGATATTTATCCATATCCATTCCGATTACACCCCTAGCTACCGATAGTCTAGGCCGAGAGTAAGAGAATCAAAGTGTGGAAAATTTGATGTGAACAGGAGCGGATTGATTGTGGATATTTAGGTGATAGGTCCCGATGCAATTCGTGTTCAGGTTCATTATCAACATAATTCATTTTTTAGGCCCAAATTTTTCGTTTTGTTTCGTGTCGTGATTTGGGCTTTGTTCTTGCTGGCCTAACGTACCAGTTGTAGGCCTACTAAAACATGTTCTCTTAATGCTAGTTCTGTAAGGACCTAGAAGGGCCTGTGTGTCGCTATGTCAGTTTTGTCACGCTCAAACTAACAAACAATAAAACAGGCACCTAATTGTGAACACAGGGGGGAAAAAGAACTTAGCCAACTAGGCGTAACAGTAGGGAGATTCTACACAAAACAATCTGACCGATTTCGCATGAGAATCTAGCGCATTATATCGATAAACGAACTACTTAGCCGACTAGACGTTATCTTCTAGGATTATTAGTTCGATCTGAAGAATCATCGATTCGATCAGTGACTTACCGATCATGAAACGATGACACGATCGACGAACTCAAGCTACAGCTGCTACATCCGGCATGCAGAAGACGCTGGCGATGAAGCCGAGACAAGGGTTCACGCAGGGGCGGAGATGGGCCTCGGGCCGGTTGGGCAACGGCCCGAGGCCCAGGAAAAAATGTAATGAAAAAATTTAGTGATTTTGCATTCAAAATATAGCCTGCAGTGGACAGGCCCGAGGCTTCCTGGTTGGCCCGAGACCCCGAGAGAGCCGGCCCAGGCGCCCAGCACCCTCCCTGTCGAGCGGGCCGAGCGGCCGAAGAAAAGGCTACCGAGCCAGGAGCGCTACGCTGATGCGCTCATTCCCCTCCCTCCCGAGTGAGTGGCGACCTTTGGCTCCTCCCCGTCCGGCTGTCCCCCACGGCGCCTCCTACCTCCGGCTCCTCCTCCCGGCGCCTCCGTGCCGCCGCCGCCAGTCAGCAGCAGCCTCCCCAGCCCCCTTCTAGAGTCTGCGCCGCCATGCCGCCGCCCGGCCAGAGCAGATCTGCGCCCGCGCCCGCCTTCGCGCCTTGTCGCCGTCATGGCGTCGCCCGGTTTCAGAGGAAGAACGGCCATTGGCGCCTTGATCGCCGACTTCGCCGTCGCCGCCGCCGATTCTCCTCGCCCGCTTTGGCGAATCTGCGCCCAATGCCCAATGCCAGCCGCTTGCTTGCGGCGCCGGCTCCTTCTTGCCGGCGTCGCCGCTCGGCCTCGGGCTCCCCAGGCCCCGCGTCAAGGCTCGGCCTCTGGCCGCCATTGTCGGTGTCGTCTTTGCCGCTGCCGGCCGCCATCGCCGTGTGAAGCTCCGTCCGCTCACTGGCTCAGGACTAGTCTGGGCGCAGGGCGCTAGTTAGGTGAGGACTGACTAACTGAGGCTTGTAGCTGAGTAGTTCAGTAGTTGTATTGTATATAAATATAGTTGTTATTTGTTAAGTTATATGAGTTACAGACTTAAAGTATTTAATACTTTGGCCATTGATATAACTACATTGGATTGTTTGAGTAAATGAGTTAATTAGTTATGATTTATGACTTATGATTTATGAGTATGAATGTATGATTTAATGTATGGCATATGACGGTATGACAATGTATTAACTTTCTATTTGAATATTTGATGTACTAGAATTAGAAATACATGATGAAGAGGACCAATACATGATGAGTTGCGGAATAAGATGAGTGATGAATGGATGAATGATTGCATGACATGCTATATTGAGCAAGATATATTTGTAAGCATCAATGATAACAAGACTTTACAGCGTTTTCAAAGTATGAGGACGCGTAAACAGAAACTACCTCGTGCTAGTGGTATGTTACATTCTTATTTCGTAATTTGCATTAAAAATGACGTTGTGGTTTTGTGTTCCTAATTTACATATGCAATTTTATCTTTACAGGTTCCGGTTCTCGTACTATTGTTGATGAAGATATGATAGGATCAAATGAACCAAATCTTTGTTAATTAAACAAAAATTACCTCGTGCTAGTGGTATGTTACATTCTCTTTTTTTTTTGCTATGTTTTATCTATTTTGTCGTATCGTTAAACATTGAATTCAAATTTTATTTCGATTATGTATTTGTGTTGTACTTTTGTTATACCTCAGTGTTGATAGTATTTGATGTTAGTTATAGACTTATAGTCGTTTAGTTTTGGGTCCGAGGCTCTCTCAAATCCTGGTTCCACCACTGGGCTCACGTACTTCTTGACGAACCGGTGCATGGCGCCGCCGCGACGTGTCCCTAGCGGGCCGGGCGACCTACGCTGGTGGCACGGGTGGGCACACGAGTACAGCCGCGACGCCACCCTCACGAGCAGGTCGGTGATGCCCGCCTTCGACGGTGGCGGGGCGCTGCCCTCCCGCCAGAACGCCTCTGAGCCGATCACGCCCTCGAAGCTCACATAGCTTGGAGCGGTCTGGCACCGCTTGAAGTACTTATCGGCCTCGTCGGTGCCGCCGAGCAGCATGTCCTCACTGCTGTAGGAGTGCATCCGCCGCACGCCGGGAGATCGCGGGCAGCGACCACTGCTTGCGCCTTGGACGCCAGGGAGGTCGCGGTCATTGCCGTCGGTGTGGTGGCAGAGAAGAGGCTGGGAGTGAGAGTGGGAGATAACCATAGGTGCCATCCGGAGGCGCGTACATATGGAGGCACACACACGAGGTTGACGAAGATGGTGATTATCGTTAATCAGAGATAAATTAGGAAGGTTGTTACGAGTCATTTCGTATATTGGTACTTTTTTTAGAGGAGCGTATATTAGTACTAAGGGAATTGATAAACGTCGTGCGTACACTCGCCGTGAAGATTTCCGTCTGGAAGCCCACTCCACTCTCTTTCCTCATTCTTCTCTCCCTGCACATCCTTATCACTGAGCCACATCCCCAATCGTTTCCAACCACTCATTTCTCCCTTCTCTCTCCACTATCATCTAGTGACGGAACCAAGAATTCGAAAGACTCAGGGTGAACTGTTGGCAATGGTATTAGATGTTTCAACTGCGTCCGCTTGAACTGAGAAATTGTCCTCTACTATTGCAGTATTGCGGTTCTAAAATAAGTCTATATTAATTTCATTTTGTTAGAATTCCTACAAAAAAATTGGTCAGTCCAGAAACAATAAATCTATCAAACCTATAACACTGACAGAATTTACATAGTACATGAACAACATTCAACATGGTGGAGAGTGCACTGCCCACAAGAATACCATGAAGTCATGACTGAATCCATCTTTTATGACCGAGGAATGCAATTGTCTGCCAAACTCGATTAAATCGACAAAACTGGAAATGGAAGCATAGCATTTGTCATTTGGTCTTAGACCCTTAAGAAACATCCTCCATTCCTCCTTAACAGCAGAATTGATCTCGATAGGTTTATGACAAGTTGACAATGTTCAAAATTCAGGACAATCCTGAAGACTCCTCACTTCCTCAGTCACCTACTCACTTGTGATGCGAGGGCGGCGAAGCTACGACGGCCGACGGTGCGAACACGACGGCCTGCCTGGCGGCGCTTGCCTCGGACTCTCGGAGGCTCGGACCTCGGTGTTTGCGACGCCAGAGCAGAGCGTCTGACCCTCTCCCGGCCTCGCGTAGTCCTCTCGCCCGGCGCCATAGCCCTGCAGCGCGCTCATGACCCTCGCCGGCCTCGGCGGTCGCGCCTGACCTGACCGCCGTAGGCCTTGCGCGGCTCGGTTGCGCCCTTGTCCGGTTGCTCCTGCGCGGTGCGCACCGCGGTCCGACGGGAGGACCGAAGGAGGAATGGGGAAGAATCAAATCAGAAATGGGGATTTAACCTTTAGGGTTGTATGCTGGCTTGGGCCTTGGTCATGCGGCCTTCGGCTATTCTCGGACCGACCTGACCACGAGATACTGGCGCGCCAGGAGCAAAGAACTTCGCTCATGCGGTGCGAGGAGGCAGGCGATGGGCGATGGCGCCATGGTGGCCTTGGCCGGGAGTGCCGGGGGGAGGGGGGTCGCTCGGGAGACCCGGGGCAGCCGCCCCAGCTTACCCCGAGGGTGGTTCCGCCACTGCTCTCATCAGCTCCATGCAGAGCTCATCTCTCAAACCTCTCTCTCTCTCCACATACCAAACCGGAGAAGAAGAGGATTCGCGCTCGGCCGGCGACCGCCTCGCCTCTGCGCCCCGGCCTCCTCCATCACCACACCTCTGCCACGCCCGCCGAGCCACCGCCTCTCCACAGCCCAGTGCATTGCTGGCGCCGCCATGGACCAACCACGCCTCGGCCTCGCCGCCAGGCTGCCGCGAGCTACTGGCCTCCATGCGCCACTGCCCGCGCTCGGCCTCCTATGGCCACGTCATCACTGGGCAATTTTGTTGCATCCCATGTAAGTTGGAGCTGCAGCAGATGATTGTTGCTTCTTTGTGATATGTTGCGACCCGTTTTAAAAAATATTGCGATCCGTTTTAAAAAATGTTGCATAATGTTCTTTAGGATGTTGTGACCCGTTGAAAAAATGTTGCGTCCTATTCATGGTGATGTTGCAAGATTTTTCTTATGTTCGGCCTATTGAAAAAAAAATGTTGCATACTGTTCTTTGAGATGTTGCGACCCGTTGGAATAATGTTGCGGCTGTTGAAAAAAATGTTGCATATTGTTCACGGTGATGTTGCATGATTTTTTAACGCATCTTTTTTCCAAATGTTTTAATGAGACTACTACGGGAATATTATCTATTGTCTTACCGTAGGGAGTGGTATCTCCTCACCACGTTGTGCCGCTTCATCGCCGCCGAGATCGGCAACTCAAACTCCGGACGCGGCATGTTAGTAACCGGCGCACAAGATATGGGGTATAGAACCTTAAAGATGATATCGGAGCTAGACGTACTACGCTAACGCTCAGACCGTACGTCCGAGCGCTAGTGACGCCCTAGTACTAATATATGTACGTTTATAACGGGCCAAATGCTGATCATGAAGTTGGCCGCAACGGCCTGGCCCACCACTTGCTACATGGGCTCGTGAGCCACTCAATTCGTCAGGGTTTTTTTTTTCAATCGCTCCAGTAGCTTTTTTTTTTTAGAAATCGCTCTAGTAGCTGAGCTGCCTTGCTGTATATCACAAGCTCTCTCTCTCTCAAAAAAAAAAAGACTGTATATCACGGCTGACACTGACGCTACTAAGAGGAACGCGTGGTTTTTCCGCTCAAAAGAGGAAAGATACGAGGCGGCTGATCAGTTGGCCCAGCGACGGAAGCCAGTTGCCTACCACAGAGCCGCCGCCAGGAACCTAGCTGCCGGGCGGAGCGCCGTCTCTCCGTTGGTCTGTCTCCCCTCTTCTCCGGAGTTCCCGTTGGCGTTGAGTTAGTGAGATCTGTTGATTTGTTGATTTTTTCAGAAGTAACTTTAGATTTCTTTTGCTTCTTTTGTTGTTATTCCTAGATTAAAATTTTCTAGTTTTATTTTTTTTTCTAGCAAGTTCTTAGCTGGATTTTATTTACCAACGCTGTGTTTCATCAAACTGACTCACCCAAGCGACGCCTACTCCGGAAATTGACACCAGATCGAGGATACAAATAAATCACCTCTGATTTACTTCCGACGAACAACACCGCTATCGAGGCGTAGGTCATACATCAATGGAGATATTGACAATCTACTTCTCATTGTCGTGTTTGTCGGCAATCAAGACACCGTAGCAAGATACGGAGTAGATGACAAGGAAGATAAATAAGTTCATCACCTTCGTCGATACAGGAATTGATAGTAACACATTTTTGGTCTACTATTTTTAGCCGTAAGCAAGTCTCTTACACCAGGAGGCGTCACTGGTAGGTGAGGATGCGTTAGCTGTGCTTACTTGCAGGGTGCAGCTCTACTAGTAAATACTAGCACTGCTCCTACTACTAGGAGTTGACACGATAGTAGCCGAAGCCACTCTGGAGAAGCTATCGCGGCATTCCACTACAAAATGTCTCGAGCGCGCGCACGGAGCAAGCGTCAAATGCCCGCGACGCGACCGGGTCCCCTCCTCGGTTGTTTTGTTCAGTGCAGTCACGAGACGGGCGCCCAAAACTTGCTTCGCTGTTCACTGAGCCCACCGCTGGCCGCTGCCCTGCGATTCCCCTGATTCTAGTAAGTTTCTTCCGCCCCACTGGCTGCATCACGTCCCCGTGCAACGATCCGTTCCACACAGGCAAGAAACCAGGAGAGAGACGTCCGGTCCAAGGTCCATCCAGGCATCCAGCGATGAGGGGCATGGGCGATGGCACGCGGCCGATGACGATGCCGCCGCCGCGTGCCGACCACACGCCGACGAGGACGGCGCCGCCGCCGCCGCCGCACAAGACGATGATGATGCACATGACCTTCTTCTGGGGCGACCGCGCGGTGGTCCTCTTCCCTGGCTGGTCGGGCGAGCGCGGCGCCGGGATGTACTTCCTCTGCCTCCTCTTCGTGCTCGCCCTCGCCGCCCTCACCGAGGTGCTCGCGGTGCTCTCGCGAGGCCTCGCCCGCCGCAGTCGCGGGGGCGGGGGCGCCCCGGCCCGGGCGTCCTCCGCGGCGCTGCTGACGGCGGCGCACGCGGTCAGGATGGGGATGGCGTACCTCGTGATGCTGGCCGTCATGTCGTTTAACGTCGGCGTGCTCCTCGTGGCCGTCGCGGGGCACGCCCTCGGGTTCCTCCTCGCGCGGAGCGGGGTGCACCCCGGCGCCGCGCGTGACGGTGGCGCACCTCGTGAGCTCGGTGGCCTCCCTCCCTCGGATGGATCCAAGGCATAACTCCATCGGATCCAATATCTACTGGTAGTCCCAAGCATTGTTTACTAGTACTTGCTAGGGCATCTTGTTAAAATTATTTGTCATGTCTTCTGGTAGACATAGCTAAGTGTGGACTTGCTCCGAAATGCGCTCTCGTGTTTTCCTTGTAGTTTGATCTATACTTTGTTTGAAGATGGCGTGATGTGTATCAAGAAAATAGAGTAAATTGCCATTTGCACCACTATTCTTGCGAAACTAGCTACTTCACCACTGTTAAGCGAAGACTCCACCTTGCATCATACAATTTTTAGACTAAGCCCCATTTGGAACGCTAGGACTTCAAAGAATTCCACAAAACAATACGATTACCGTAGGAATCCAAAAAAATTTATCGTGCTCCAATTAGAACCTAATTGTTTGGTTTGTGTAAGGTTTTTAGGGACGGCCCACATCCTGACACTGGGGCTACTCAAACGATGATATGGTTGATGAATGGTGGGTCAGGCCATTTAGGACCAGTGGCGGATCTAAAAGAAAAACAACCAGGTGTCCCTCATATATATTATCACATGTGTATAATCACTGAGGTTATGTTGCGAGGTACACACCTATATATACATGGATTTTAATAAATTAAAATAAAATTAGACCCGGGGTCCTATGCACTCCTAGACCTACCTAGATCCGTCCATGTTTAGGACGACAAAAACGGAGGTGTCCCCTGGGCATGTCTATTTCTACACGGAAGTTGGAACACAGGTCGCCGGCAACAGAAACAATCAAAGGAAATCAGCGACAATCAAAGGAAATCAGCGATATCTCTTAGGAGTTTTTTTTTGGTTTGCTAAAATAGCAATGCTTAGGAGCGCAGTAGCAAAAATTGTGGAGCCCCTCGTCCACGCGTCCTGGACATAGAGTTGTCGAGTCCACACGTCAGGGGGCATGGGCACGTCGCGTCCATGTGCCGGGGGCTTCGACATGCGAGCTCGGCGACACGTTGTTCATCGATATCTCTGCGGTACTATTTTTAGTTTTGATATCGAAAGAGTGCTAGATTTGCTATTCAGCACTAAAAAGTGTTGTTATAGCAAAAAAAAATTATATATATTTGGTGAGGATGGAAAGCTTGCGGGGCCTGCCGCTGATACTAACAGTAACAGATGAGCGCCAGAGCAGGGATGGGAATGGGATGGGATGGGAGCACAGAAGAGGAGCAAGGGAGCCGCATCCGAGTCTGATGAAATTGTAATGCTTATGGAATGGACTTGCTAACAGAAAATGGGCCGATCGACTCTAAATTCTTCGAGCGCTTAAAATGGGATTGGCTGGGCAGGGCCGAAGGGGTAGGAACCGCGCCCAAATATGAGGCCTCGCTAAGGTATGCTATCCGTAATCCAGACTATTTGGTCACAAACTGGTTTCTTCAACCTGTGTGAACCCGTTGAAGCTTGCATGCATGCACGCATGCACGTTCTCTTCCTTGCAGCTATCTGGGAAGCTCGCACGCATCAACTTCTTTCTTCCGGTGTGCCAAACCGTTCAAGCCAAGTTTGTACAGCCCTAGGTCACACATTGTCAGCTTGTCAGTTCCATCTTGTCCGTGTGCATGTAGTGGCGGAGCCAGGACTCTGCGAAGTCTTGGGCCAAAAACTAAGTGCGCTATAACTAACGCCAAATATTATTCACACGGAGACACAACAAAAGTAGACAAATGCACAATTGAAATGAAATTTGAATTATAGAACTCTTCATCATGTATTTCTATTACATTAGATAGAATCAAATCAATTAATAGAACTCATATTGTTCAATTAGGAAACACATACTTAAATCTTAGCATTAAACTTGGCTCATATAGAATTTCTAATTCAGATCGAAAGACATCAGTATTAATTTTTTTAGTTAAGGTCCAAAGATCTCTTAGGTTCACTTAAGCTTGATACCCTCCCTTTTCTCTCTTCTAAGGAGCATTTGCACAAAAGGATGACTCAATCTTAGATTGCTTGTTATTTTTTCATCTAGTTATCTGACCACAAAAGCATCATCTTGCCACAAAGATCCCATATCACCTTCTGCTCTATGCCTCTTATCATTAGCATTTTGCATTCATTGCTTGTTATTTTTTTTATCTAGTTAACTGACCACAAAAGCATCTTGACACAAGATCCCATATCACCTTGTGCTTTAGGCCTCTTATAAATAGCATTTTGCAGTCATCAGTGGTAAAAAAATCTTGATTGCTTCGAAGACAAATCGTAATGAAGCAACTTGCAAGGATCGATGGATAAAATTACCTCGAGCATGAGGGTCTTTGGAGGGGCGCTGTGGAGCGGGGGCGGCGCCGATGGGTCGAGCGAAGGCCGAGCGGGTCGAGCGGCGCATGTTGAAGACTCGAGGAGCGGGAGCCGATGGGCTGGGGTGGCGGCGGCGTCTGCCGCAAGGCCGCCTCCGGGTTTGAGAGAGGCGCTGGAAGCGGCCTTGGCGGGAGACGAGCGCTAAGCGAAGCGAAGGCGGCTAGGGCAAGAAGACGCAGTGTTTGCCTTGATGGCGTCTGATGGCGAGGGATATGCTGGCGAGCTCGGCGGCTAGGAGCTGGGCTTGGCCTTGGGGATGTTTGCCTCGGCGGCCGAAACCTCTGCCTTGCAACTGTCAACTTAGAAATTGCACAGATGCATAGTAAAGAGCCCTCTAGCTATTCCTTTCGGGCCTCAGGCTATTGCCCGACCGGCCCGAGGCCCATCTCTGCCCTTGTGTGCATGCCATCACTGCTTGTGCCTCCGGTGTCACTAGGTAGCTTACTAGCTACTTCGTTGTTGCGCCGTTTCACAAGAAAAATAGAAAAATAGGTTAATTGCCCCAGTTGGGCACGTACAAGAATCATGATTATTTGATACGGAAATATGTGGCTGCCCAGGTACCCATCCGGATCTTTAAAGTTGAAATTCGATATTTTTTCGATGAAAGTTCAGTTGAAAGTTGTTTTTTTATATGAAAGTGGGAAATTTTGAGTTAGAAATATTCTAATTTCAGTTGAAAGTCACTGATTTCAAGTCGATAGTTTTGGTATGTCGCTAGCTGAGACGCTCCGCTTAGGACCTAGACTCGGGATTCTTCTTTTATGATCGCCATTGTACCGGTATGTTCGTTTTTTGGTGTTGAAATATTCTCATGTTCCTCTCCTTCCATAGCTCCCATAGAACAAGAATGATTAAGGAAGCTTGGCCTTTGTTTCTCGCCGGTTGTTATGCTTGTATTATGTCTAGCCACCAATCAGTTACATTATCTCTGGGATTCCAGTGCACCGGGTTTAGTACACTTCGGTGCACCCAGGTGGCTGCGCTCAAAGTTCAAATTGTGCATTTTCTTTGTACTTGCAATACTAGTAGCATCAGCAAGTCCAAGCTTGCAGTAGACAGCTACAATCCATTTCACTCAACAGAAACTAATTACTCTACTACCCACACAATGTCACCGACGAGGACAAGAAGCGTGTGCCAATACCGCCCTTGCGTTCGTCGTCGTGACTAGGGATGGCAATGACCCCATTTTCCATTCCCTGTCGGAGAATTTGCTCATTAGAGATCGGGGTTGAGACTATTTATTCCCTCACAGGGGTGCTAATATGAAAATCATATTCCCTATCGGGGGAAGCGGGGCCAGGGTCATTCCCCTACTCTCTATCCCCGCTACCCGCATGGGGTCTCAAAAACCCCTATGACATGTGGACCACTACCGCACTAACCTTGTACCGCACTAGATTGTGACTCATTTTACTCATGGGTACTTGCTTGATTCTAAATTACTTAATCCTGGACATATCTCAATTCTCAAATGCTTTATGTCTCCATTTGCTTGCTTGCTTGATGATGATTCGATTTTCGGGTCTGTCTCCGTAGGGCCTCGATAACCCGATAGGGGCGAGGAACAGGGTGAATAGCACCCAAGGACGAGGAAGTGGACGGGGAACAGAGCGATTTCATTCTCTCGGGGACGGGCTGTTCCACCACTCCTCACTGGGAAATGACTCTGTTGCCATCCCTAGTTATGACTGACGACCACCCCCTGCCCCCTGCGTTGACCCACAGGAATAGGAACTCCGACCACATTAAGCAGGCTGACTGCAACCATGGTGGGACTGCGTTAGGTGACCCGGTTCGCCCGCTCGAGGACGTGCACGTGGCCGGTAGGTGATCTGGTGAGGACAACGAGCTAGCGGCGGTGACGGCGCGATTGCAAAAGCGGTGGGGTTCGAAGGTGGGGGTGTCTCCCCGGAGATAGTGAGGTGCGCGTTATTACCCCATCGATACACGTGGGCATTACGTCCGGAACGCCCCCAGTTTGTCTGACAATCCACTTTGGAAATAAGGCCACGTTAGCGCAAGCTTTTTTTCGGTCTTCATGTTATATACGGTTAGAAAGCTTATCGAGTCTAATTTCTAGATAGTTCAATAGCACACCAGTTCTGTGTTTTGTGTAGAAAGTTATGGCTATTTGAATAGGCACTGGTCACGTTGCGATATAAGCTTGCAAATGTGATTGCGATATAATTGTTGAACTTAAATTTGTGTATGTGTGATGAACTATGTCGTTTTTATTTCCATTTTAATTGTTGAACTTGATCTACCTCTTGTGTTATGTGTATTTTGCTTCTGTCATGAGCTGCTAACTAAAATAAAATGAGGGTGATGGGTGATTGACACATAGGCATGCCCACAGGCAACATGCATAGGCGAGGATCTTTGCCTGTGGCATGCTCGTTGGGGGAAAAAAAGTGTACAAATGCTAATCCCGAGAGGCCCACCCCAGCCCGCCTTGCTGCTCAAAGATCGACCCCCCCTCCCTCTTCCCGTTCTCGCCGATGGAGCACATTCTGGCGGCGAGTCGACCGTGGCCGTCGAGGTGGCAGCGTGCCTCTGGCGGAGTGGCGGAGCTGCGCTCCCCTTTGGCTAGAGCTCATGGGCTGTCGGCGCGCCGTTCCCTGGAGGCCAGATCTAGATATGGCCCATGGTCGCCTAGTTGCCACCCCCCCCCCCCAACACACACACACATGAGTATGTTCCACCCAGGGGTGACCACCACTTGCCAATGCTGCCACCGACCGCGGGCTCGAGGGCACTGATGCCAAGGAGTCTGTTGCAAGGGGAGCCACCGTCTTCGCACGCACCGAGAGGATCCCCATCGCGTCGGCACCTTTGCTTTCTAGGGCCTCCATCTTCACAACCGCTGGGTGGTCCTCGGTGCTCCACCCCCCGCCGATGTTGCCGCCGCCCGGCCGGTGTGGCCGCAATGGCCGTGAGCTCGGTGGGCGTCAGCGTCGTGGGAGACTGTCGACCGTCGGCATAGTGGGAAACCGTTGTGAGTGGAGCCGTGTTTCGTCTTGGAGTGCGCCGAGTGGATGTCCCTCCTAGGGATGGCAATCGGGCGCGACGGGTACGGGTAGTGCTCGCTCATACTTATGCCCGCGACCCCAATTTTCCCCCACGGGCATGCCCGCGAAGGACGACGGGCGAAGAACCTCACCCATGCCCGTCGCCATGGTACGTCACCATGGGCATGCCCGTTACCGCGAACATTGCACTACCGCCTATGGGTACCCATCGCTCATGGTACCCATCGCCCAGAGCATACTCATCACACATAAACAATGCACATATCAAGTTCATTTCAATTCACATCAATAGTGCATCATATTCAACAACTAAGAAATTTTATCGCAAATCACACATCAAGCAAACAAATCATATAAGACAAATCCATGTGAGAAGTAAACCAGTGAATTACACACATGAATGTATTTGAATCTACACGTACACAATTAATAAACTGATCTCTCCATTTTGCTGCCATGAATTGTGTATTGAGCCCACCAGATACTACTAGAAAAGGTATCTAGTACACAATTAATAAACTGATCTCTCCACAATTACTAAACTGAATTAATAAACTGATCTCTCCATTAATAAACTGATCTCTCCAGCCTATAATACTACCAGAAAAGGACCTTCCAGCCTACAATACTTATATACTTTTTGAATTGTGTATTGAGCCCACCAGAGATTACATCAAGATCACGCGATATTGAATACTTATTTGACGAAAACTGACAAGCGATGTCGATTTCGATGAACATATCGATCTTGAGTTCTATCTTAATTGCATGAAACAACACCAAAGAAAATCTAGCTAAACTTGCAAAACCAAAGAAGAAGATTTCACTTCAATGTCCTCACACCACATCCTGCATGTCACACATACACTGACATAACAGATCTACAAAATGAGAACTCCAGTATGATTAAGAAATGGAGCATCAACCAGAAAGTCATAGCATCAAGATGCAGGCGGCGACACGGAGGAGGACGAATCACGGGCGACCAATCAACAAGCAGAACAATACAATTGCACGAACTAGAGCACATCATTTAACACCAATGCAGAGAACACGATTAAAAACTAGGGTTCGGCCAGCCCTCACCTCCTTCGCCATGCGTGAGTACCCCCTCGCCGCCGCCGGGCGGAGCCTCCGCAAAGACTCGCCCAAAGATTCTGACGCAACAACTAAACACCAAACCCATCAACACAACCACATCACAAATCGAACACGAAAAAAAAAAGCTCACGAAACGTCGGGCGAGGGAGGAGGGTTCGGCACTCACGGGCCCGGATCCGAAGCCTCCTCATGGCGCCAAAGATCATCCTCCTCCCATGATCGGAGCGCTAACTGGTCAGGTGGTGGGCGCTGAATTGGAAGCAACAAGAGAGACGGGGGAAGGGAGGAGGAGACGCAGACGCCGCCTCTGAACGGGAGAATGGGGAGGGGGAGGAGGAGGAGGGATTAGTTGGTAGAGAAGGAAAGCGGCACGGGAGGAGAGGAGGCCTTGGGGCCGGAGGCGCGGAGGACCGAGGAGGCGGCGGTCGGGAGGAGCTGGATTTGGGTTTTGGGAGCCGAGTTTTTCAGATTTGGCCGAGAGCTTGTGGCGGGCTGGCGGCTGGATAAGCGATTCGCTAGGGTTTCACTTGTTTTTACTTAATGAGGGTCCCACTGTCGGTGTAGATGACGGTAAGCAGGTGAAGCGGCACGGTGGAGCTTACCCATGCCCGCGCGCCTTTATCGATGGGTAAGAAATTGTGCCCGTTTTTATACCCGTGGGCAAAAAAAGACGCCCATACCCGCCTCTATTAGGGTATTTCCCCGCGGGTACGCGGGTAATCGGGCACAATTGCCATCCCTAGTCCCTCCATCGAGCGGCGACCAAGTCTGCATCACATTATCCCATGCTCGACATTGTCCGGCTGCTAGGGCACGCCCGTGTGAGGCCTCAGCACCTTTGTTGGCAAATTCATCCAGAGATCATCCTACCACAGCCAGAGAAGTCTCCTCACCCTCGGCCACAGTGCCCCTGTCCCCGGCTTTCACAGTGTTCTTATCGGTCTGTGTGAGGTATAGAGGAGAAGGTCGGGCAACCATGTTGCTATGTCGGGGGCGCCCTGAGTGTAAGCCGTTGTCCTGAAGAGTAGCGGGTTGGCAGTTGGAAGAGCCCGAGTAGGGGACAGTTGCTCGTTGAAGTGTCGTCTCAAGGCTCAAGACGACTGTCTCGGAGGCCCCGTTCGTAGCAGTTGGTCCTGTCTATCTTGAATGAGTCATGTGGGTGGAGGGGGGAGAGGAGTCAGAGTTGTCGTCCTTCGGTTCTGCGTCGTCCACTGTTGTCGCCGATAGAAAGAACATCTTGCTCACCTAACTCATATGAAGCTCCTCACTGGTAGCCCTGTTAGCATGTGGACCAACCTTGCACTTGCTTCTATTCTTCTCTCTCAAGCCAGTGTTAGGACGATCCTCTACACTGTCCGGTTTTAACCAATTTGAAGCTTTAGTGCGTTGGATGGGAGGTGTTACCCTTCCATTAGCGATGATGTGTGTGTTCAACAGAGCTGACCAATGTTAGGGCGTGGTTAGAGTTGGCTAGTTGGTGCCTCTAGCTCTGGTGCTGTTGTTAGTGTGTTGCAAGGTGCGCTCAGGTGCGGGTTCCCTCCCGCCGGAAGCGTTTCCCCCGTTGGGGTATATCTTTTATTTTATCTTGTTTAGTCCTGCTTTATAATGGAAATGGCACTTCTCCTGCCTTTTGTTCAAAAAAAAATATGAGTTCCATCAGCTGGGACTTCGTGATTTAGAGTTGTACCTCTAGAACAGTGTACTTGTTACTCTCTTGAGGGTTGCAGAGATGTGCCCCAGAATTCTCGAAATAATAATAAAGCTTTGTTTTGTCAATAAACATGCATGAGAGGGAGCATGTGTACTTACTTATTAATCGCTTTACACTATTACGACAAACGAAGGATCAGCTGCGTTATATATGTGGAAGCAAGAACAGTACCCAAAAATAAGTACATTAAGGCAAATTAGCTAGGCAGTGAACATGGGCAGACCAAAGGAGGCAGACTGGGCTAGCGCAGCCCCCTACCACCGGCCAGCTCGTGTGTACCCCCTAACACTTCCAGCCCAACCATGTTGCATAACATCAAGCTTTGATAGGTGAATCTGGACTTCGGAGGTAGAAGAAGAAGACTATGAGATTTAGGGCCGCACCAAAGTCAAACCATGTGTTGATAGTTGACTGTTTCCATGCTGGATGCCTGGGCCAATCGGCTCAGCCTATCTATCTCACTAGTTCCCTCTTCCAACCACCGAGTCTAATCCATAGCCAATTCCCCATCTCTTTTCATTGTGGACATGTGAATGGAGAACCCTAGAGTGGTGTCGACCTGACGAGCGTGCATCTGGCCGACTGCTTGGTGTTTCTTCCCGGTGGTCTACGTGCGGAGTGGCGCGTGCGAGCGTGCGGTGGCATCATAGTGGCAAGTGGTAAGCGTGGCGGGCGGACGCGTCGAGCGTATGCGTAAACATGCTTGAGCGTAAAGGGGCGACCAAGCACTCAGATAGGCAATGTCGGCAGGTAAATGGGCAGGGGCGCAGGGCAATGCGCTGCATCACACTCAATAAGCAAGTGGCAGGTCGGCAATCGGCAGACTACCGCTGGCCAGCAACTTGGCATTCGGCAAAAATTTGGTCCTAGGTTCGCCACTAGCCGTATAGAAAATTATCACGCTTCATGGGAACGGCCGAACAGGACATCGAAGTCTATTGGTGGGGTAAGGGTGTGCCTTCGATGAACAGATGCATCTGATAAACTTCTAACGTGTGTAGATCAGAATTTTTTTTAAAAATAATCTATTTTTTATTCGAAATTTCAAAAATATTCTGGCGATATTTTTTTTACGGAAATATACGTCTGTCGCCCAATGGTTGGGCGATTGAAGTGGAATCGCCGAACAGTTGGGCGACTGGTTCATGTCGCCGAACCGTGGGGCGATTGAAATGGGACATTTCTGCTTGCAGTCGTCTAACAGCCGAGCGACAGGTCCAGTCGCCCAACCCTAAGGCGATAGGAGGTCCAACTGCTTTTTACTTTTTAATTATTATTTAATTGAGTTGTAATGAATATTACATTTTGTAGGTGAATTAAATTTAGCAAATCTGATTGTATCATGTTATTTATTTTTAAAATAATAGTGTTGTGACGATGTTAATTGGTGCATTTGTTATTTTAAATACAATATCATGGGTACGAAATTTGTCGACTCATAATAACATTTTGTGATCGTTGTATATTGTTGTAGTCGCGGTAAATTTCGTTGAATTTTGTGAGGACGATTGAGACGATAATGATATGTAAGTACAAAGGTAAGTGATATTACGATGCGCGAGGAGTCTCTCCTCGATGAAGTCATCTGAACGTATATGCGTATGTAGGCACGTAGTCGATGTCGTACTTTATGGAGCTTATACGAATATGAGTGAAGAAATTTGAGAACGCTTCGTTGTGATTATGAAGATGCCCTAAAATATGGAGGATTCAATGTCGGTGCGAATGGTTCTTTACGGGATTCCACTAGAAGAGGCATACTTGGAATATAGTCTTGCTTTGATGGGTCTCGGAACGTAACTACATTAGAGTCGCGTCTGAAGCCGTTACACGTAGTCACATGGCATGATGGTTCGACTAATTGCTTTAGTCATCCTCGCTACTACTACGGTACATTGTGACACAAGCATCCGGACCATGTAAGTATACATGCCTTTAGTGGATAGTAAAAACATGGGGGTAGGACGGGGACTACTACGTAATGACGACCTCATCTGCGTGGACCGGGCCATTTTCCCTTCCTTGCCACCGACGCCGAACTCCTCGCCGGCCTTCCCCTTCCCCTTGTCACGGGAGTGTCCACGTCGGGCTGGTATATCGAAGTCATCCATATCCTGCGATTTCCATGATGTAAGTGCACCGCATATTTAAAATTGTAAGAAGGATTTACATTCTTCATAACTCACGTCGTCGTCGGATTACGCCGGCGATCGGATACTGTGTGGGCGGCGGGCTCAGTTGCATGAGGCTTTCCTTGCCCTTGTCGCGGATCGCCCACGTCGGGCCGGTATGTCGAAGTCATCCATGTCCCGCGATTCCGTGATGTAAGGGCACCGTATAGTGAAAATCGTAAGAATAATGTAAATTCTTCAGTAACTCACGTCGTCCATACGGATTCGCCCGGCGACCGGATCTGTTGTGTGGCCGGGTCAATCGCATGAGCCTTTCCCTTGCCTTTGTCGCGGATCGTGCACGTCGGCCGGTATGTCAAAGTCGTCCATGTCCCGCAATTGTATGATGGATGTAAGTACACCGTGCAGGAAACCTTACGTAATAAGGATGTAAACTCTTCATAACTTACGTCATCGATATGGATTACGCCCGGGCGAGTATCTTGGGCTCCTTGATTGCCTCCTCAACAGGGTCCGGTACGTAAGGTTTCCACCGCACGAAGTTCTCGGCCCGCACCGAATAGTTTAGCATGTACTGCGGATGAATGCCCTGTCGTACATCTTGGCCGTCGATCCATGGAAGAAGTGGCGGCGCATCTCGGCCGCCATTACGTGGGGATGAAGTTAAAAATTTGAAGAATTCAACGTTGGGAGAGGAAAATCGATATGCGTGAAAGAGACGCTTACGATATAGTGCCCGCATGTGTAGTATGCCCGGGCCGCGGTGTCTGGGTGTCCGGAATCCAGATCCTATTTGCAATATCCAAGGTGGCGAAGTTACCCACAACCACAAGCCCTAAGCTCGCCACCACGCCGCACCACCCTCTCCTTCAAGAAGTACTCGGACACAAAGTTCAAAGGGTCCATACGCGACGATCCGCATGCGACGAGCACATGAGAGCATGGCTTGTGTAACTGCTTCGGTTTGTTGCACGTACAGCTAGGCTCGTTGACATGATCTCCAAGGCATACCTCGTGGGTGACAAGAGAACGAGCCGTCCCAAATCCGGCTCTATCCGCAAGAGCACGTCGAAGCGATGCTCCATATTGCCCATCACGCACCCGTGTGATCGCCCTTCGTGTCTTCGCCGCATGTATGCCGTAATCTTGAGCAAGACGGTGTTTGAGGGTTCGTGGCATGAAGTGCGGCATTTGCATGCCTCTCCCTGAAATACCCGATTGTCTTTGCGTAACACCTTCCACGATGGCGGCGAGGGCCGAGAACGAAGGCCCCTAAGAACCCGATTGTACACCTCCGCAAGGTTAGTGGTCATTATGCCGCACCTTGCCCCGTCCGTGTCATGCAACAGAGACCACTTGTCCAATGGTGGACCTCGATCCGATGGGAGAAGCACTCGATGTTCCTCGAGGTCCCTCGCCTCGGACCAAGCAGGTTCAGACTTTGCTCCTGGTTCCTCGCGCCCACGTGTTTCTCATTGTGTTAGTCCAAAGCGCCCATAAGGCGTCAAATTTGCCTTCGCTAGTTCTCGCATAGCCGACTTCTTGAATAGCTTCACCAAGGGTTGCCGGGAACTTCTTGAAGAAGTTGGCCCCAAATGGCGAATACACCATCTACTCCTCATATCCCCGCCAAGGAACGGCTCCTCGGGTCTTCTGAAGTGTTTTATGGCCTTCAAGATCCCGGCGTGGCGATCATGGATCACGCACACACCGGGGCGAGCTCCAACAACTCCCACCCTCGGATGTCGAAGGAACCACAACCGGTATCGACATTCTCACCTTCGACAAATGCGATGGCCAATGGCGAATTTGATTGTTCCGCTAACGCCTATGGCGGTAAGGATCTGCCTTTGTATTTCCGGTCAAAAGGTCCGTCAAGCGAGATCACGGGCAGCATATGCCTAAATGCCTCGTTGCAGGGACCGAAGGCTACGAAGGCCCTATGCATTATGGAAAAACCTCGCGGATTTTTAGATGGCATGTCCTTTACAGCAATGTACGTGCCCGGGTTTCTCTCCTGCAGCACCTCAAGCATACGATGAAGGTTGTCGTACGCCGCCTCAAAAGATCCAAACCGTCTTTCCAAAGCCTTCTGCTTCGCACGCCACGTCTTCCCATAGCTGATCTTGTACTTGAATTTCTTCTCAATAGCCACCATAATGTGCTTGGCCTCCATATCCTTCTTCTCCACTATCTCTCCATACATCAAATTAGCTATGAATGTCGACGTTATGTTACGATGTACGCACAAAACACCGCTTGAGCATGCACGAGTGCGGCTCCACCTTCGAGACAATCCGGTGAGTCTCATACTTGGTCTATGCGTGTGCACTCGCCAAGGACAACCTACCGCTTTCGCATTTGACGGTGTCTCGCTCTTGGCTAGATTTGACGACCAAATGTCCGCCCGATAGACATAGCTCACAATTTTAATGGCATCTGCAAGGATGTCTTATCGACAAACATTGAGTGCAACCGAACCTCCGTGGCATGGTACTCCCACGGCGATTCGTGCTCGTCGTCGTGATACATAGACCCTCGGCCACAATCTGTTCCATTCCCGGGATAGGAGCTCCGTCCTCATCGGATCGCCCTCGTCGTCTTCTTGTAAAGCTTCCTCTTGACCAAGGTCATCCGGTCATCGCTTTCCATTTGATGCAATATGTAATCCCTATGCTCTCCTTCATCACCGTCTCAGAGGCTCACCATGCGGTGCCCGATCTTCCTCTCTGTATGTACTGCGTCGAGCTCATCACAAGCAACATTCTCTGAACTCTTCAGAACACGATCCTCGGGTCCTCTTCTTCACCAACATCTTTGGGCACCCGAGCTACTGCAGAACACCCGGATGATATCGGGGGCCACTGACTTCTTTTGGGCATGGTTGCACAAGTATCACACACTCATATCCACAGCACGACATCCTTCTATAAAGCCCTTCCACACCGCCGTGCATCGGTCTTCTCAACTCCCACCGATGTTCGTGGGAGACCGGCTCCAAAGCCCTTGTATGTCGACAACAGACACCTCGAGGTTCAAAGAGAAGCTGCGGGTCACCGATGCTTCACATCTTCGATTCGTGCATTCTCGCCGTCGGGTGTACCAAAGTGGCTTGCAAAACTGCTCAAGTCAACACCGCGACGGACCTTCACGAACGGTGCCAACACCGTAATGCACTTTCAATGTAGTGGGTACAGGCATGACTTATTGTATGGTCGCAAATATTTCCAACATTGCAATTAGTCACCACAACATACGACATGCAAATATTGCTATATTGTAATTTACATTTGTAAGGCCTTTAGCCTATCGTCCACAACTACACGACAAAGATGATCAAGACGCTATTCATTCCCTAAGGCAAAGGCCACAATGAACGTGTAGTACGATATTGATTCAACTTACAAACCGAGCTATTCCATAGCGAGCATTATTCGATTCGGACGCTAACTTGCAATCCGAAATGCTACAAGTGGCATCCCGGTCTTCTACCAATTACGTAAGTCGGTTAGTTCATACTAATTTACTTGTACTAATTAGTTTATACAAATAATTCATCCTCCTTATGCTTTCGGTCACGCATTATTCACCCAATAATAGTCGGCCACGCACATATCGACACTACTACAATACATCTCACAAACAAAGACTAATAATACTCCTCACGAGACTATTTTTTACAGAACTAAAGTTTTTATCGCTACTACTTACATACAAATCAACAACATTTCGATTTTCTATTTTTTTCTCTAACCACAATTTCCTACTGGGTGCTACTATACTACTCATTTAACTAAATAAACTATTTACCTACCCCAAAAAATACACTACAAAATACACTTACGTACAAATCAACAACATTTCGATTTTCTACTCTTTTTTTTCTAACTACGCTTTTACTCTAGCGCTACTTATACGCACTATTTTAACTAACTAAATACCTACTTAAAAATACAATACAAAATAAATCAAACTTACCTCGCAATCCAAGTTTTCCTCCTCTTCTCCTCTCCTCCCCTTCTCTTTTTCCTCCCTTTTCCTCTCCTCTCCCTTCTCTTTTTCCTCTCCTCTCCTCTCTTTCTTCTCCGTAGCCACGATATTTTATGCTCATGAAATGAATCGGCCGGGGGGGACATGTCAAGATATATAGGCAATCTAGTCGCCGCACCATTGGGCGATCGAACATCTCGATCAGATCGGTTAAGCGATCGATCCTATCGCCCAACGGCGCGGCGACTGTAATGATGACGCCAACGGTCCGGCTTCTGTGCAGTTTTAAAGCCGAACGGTTAGGCGATAGGCTTACAGTCGCCCAACCGTTGGGCAATAGGCTTGAGTCACCCAACCATTGGGCGACAGACGTATATTTCCGTTAAAAAAAATATCGCCGGAATATTTTTGAAATTTCAAATAAAAAATAGATTATTTAAAAAAAATTCTGTAGATCAAGAACATGCACACGTGTGCATATGTAGATGGTGTGAGTGCTGTGAACGCGGTGTGTGTTGAGTGTGGTAGCGGCAGAGTGTACCCAGTACCCACCCATCTTGGGCATGAACTGCCTGGTACTACGGGCCTGTTTGGTTGGTGCTCTGGATTTCATACCTGAGAAAAAGTGGTGCCTGGAGATAGCCTAGAAAGTAGATGATTTTTGCCGGACCAGGTAAACCTGAAGATGAGTTGTTTGGTTGGAAGTCTATGCCTAAAATTTATAAATGAAAAATAGACCGTTTGATTGAATGAATCAAAGATGGATAGATCCGCCTGGGAGGCAAGCTCCCAGGTGTCCGTTTTATAAGCCTGAGCCTGGCGTCTTTCCTGGCAGTCAAGCAAACAACGCAGCGGCAGCAGGTGTTGCGCCGGCCAGGCAATTTGCCTTCAGCTACCGAAGCAAACAGACTCTACGTACGTGGCGCTAGTGCTTGTCTCCTGTTTGTAACTTGGAAATAATGGTCAAGGATAGCCACGCAAGCCGATGAAATGGGCAATGCTTGCTCTGTGCAGGGCCTGCAGACACTTGTTGGCCTTTTGCCAAACTTCCATTGTTCGCTGGAATACTGCTCGGCTATAGGCACGTGGTTTGGATTTTGGGCTGGGCCGTACCGGGAGTCCGGGAGTGCTGGGATTTCTTTTCTTTTTTTTTAAGAAGGAAAATAATCCCACTCTCTCTCAAAAAAAAAGGGAAAATAATCAGATACGCTCCGGTATGTATCGGTAGTGTATCAGAACGGCCGTATTGATGTCCAATACGCATCTGGAGAGCGGTACATCACCTTCTAGAGGTATCGGTGCGTGCATCATCGATCGCTGCTGCTACAGAGCAAAGCACTCTCCTCAGCCCTAGAGAGAATAACGGAATGCGAAAGCTTGATTTGCTCAAGCAAAAATGATGGATCCACCACCCGCGCGCACCGGCATGCGGTGCAGCAGCGCGTTTAGGAGGCATTTGCAGATCTTGAGTGCTGCGCCCACTGAGTGGCGATGCTGCGTTGAAGTCCAAGGAAATCTGTGCGAAAACAACACATCTCGTTGCCTGGCCCCATCAACTGTGCCGTGCCGTGCCTTCCTGGCTTGTTTCTTTCACCCCCAAAGTTGCTGCTCCATTAACCGTGGCACATAACACGTAACTAGAGGATGACTTGTATGTATGGGACGGATATTGGGTCAGTCAGTCGTCTTACCAAAATTTTTTCAAAATTGATATAGTTTGATTTAGTATAAGTTTATTTATAGTTTAGAATTATTTTTAGAACTGAGCTAACGAGCCGAGCTAAAGAGAAATCTAATTTTAACGAGTCTAATTGAAACAATTTTGAACAGAGTCAACGAGCCCCATTAAAAACCCTACTGCAGCATGCATCCATTTAGCTAGAGTCAGGTGTATGCTAACTCTGATTTCCCCCTATTTCAGAGGGCATTTTGGTCTCCGTGTTTGCACTTTGCAGCCTATGTTGTTAAGCGGAGGACTCATTGCGTGGCATTGCCCTACTCAGTATTACAATCTTAAGTGATCTCAGTATTCCTCTCAATCTAAATAAAGTGCGCGCTAGTAATTTAGGATAGTACTAACATTTGGTAGGACCTAACTACCGAAATTGTGAGGTGGCTTGCAAACATATTAATTTGAAAACAAATAAAAAAAGATATAAGTAGCACTACCAATAATTCAAAGGTCAAGAGCGTGTAAATTTGCTAGACGGACTCACTCCCGATTCTCTCTCACACGTAGGGGAGAATAATCTCAAAATAAATTACACTAATTAAACTACAATAGTTGCTTTCCCGAGCAGTGGTACCACTTACAAGTTACAAACTGAAATTTTATTTCTACTACCCAGAGCGGCTGCATGCAAGAACCACTTTCCCCAGCGGTACTGCAGCTTGGGAGTGTGGCTGTGTGGGTCATCCTGTAGTGTATGTATCCAACTAGCCAGATAGAAACTAAAACACAGAAAGAAAGATAATGCTGGAGCTCTCTCCTACATGTGAACTCTTTTATACATAAATGTCTTCCTCTCACGGTCTTCGTGCAAGCACCTAGAACTATACCATGGTAACGTGGGACTATCTTGAACTTTTTTTACTAATTAACCTTTTTTAATTTTATTTTAAAGCTAACCTTCGGCGCACTTTATTTTCAAATCTGACCATTTTAATCACGCCACCACCCATAGCGTGATAAAATAACGCTGTCACGTCCCAAGATAAGTTCGTAAAATAGCACTTTTGGTCACGCTACTGGTCGTGGTGTGACCAAACAACACTGTCATGCCACCACCCATGGCGTTTTGTCACGCTATAGGTGGTGGCGTGACTAAAGAGGTTAGATTTGGAAATAAAGTGCATTGAGGGTTAACTTTAAAATAAAATTAAAAAAAATTCAACTATCTTGCTAGCCAGATAGAAATAGAAAGCCGAAAGAAAGTTAAAGTCAAATGAAAAGCTAGAATTCCTGCATAGGCGTCTTCCTCTGCCAGTCTACATGCATGCACCTAGAATTCCCATGGTAACGCGCGGTTATCCTGCTATCTAGATATATAGAAACTAAAATGTCGAATGAAAGATCAAGCTAGCACGAGCTTGCTCCTACATGTGAACTCTTTCCTACATAGACGTCTTCCTCTCCCAGACCTCGGACCTCGTACAAGCACCTACATAGGGGTGAAAAACGGATCTGGGCAGGACCGGATTCGGAAGAAATTTTATTATCTGACCAGATCCGGATAGTTGAATCTGGATTCGGGACCAGATACGGAGCAGACGATATCAGGCAAATCTGGGACAGGAACTATATATCGGGAGAATTCTTAGCAAGATATCCGGAAAATAAGTGAAAGTGAAATATGAAATTGGTCCCAGCCCAGCCCATCCAATTCCCCTAACCCTAACCCTCACTCAACACTCAGCCGCCATATGCCCACACCTAGATGCATCCTCCTCGGTTCCTCCTCCCTCCCCGGTTCCCATAGGCCACTAGCCACACCACACCACACCACACCGTCACCATCCCGACCACTGCATCCTCCTCTGTCCCCACCGTTGCATCCTCCTCCACCTGATGCCCCTGCCGCCGCAACGTACTTCGCTCGACTGCCCCCTCCCCCTACCGTATCCTCATCGGCCCGACTGCCCCGCCACATGTTGATGTTGTCTGATCGGGTGTAGATTATTCATTTTGGTAGCTTGGCTTGTTTGTCTTTATGGAGATAGAGATACATTTTTATGTACTCGCAGCAACATTGGCTCATTGGTTGATTCATTTATCCATCTCTGGGATTTCTGACATCATATACGTGTTCTTGAAATTGTTGTGTGCAATTTTATTTATATGTTGTAGCCGCGCTTTACTAATTCAGTGTAGTGGGTAGTTGATGACTGCAACTGCTATTACTTTGGGTAATAGAAATCAAATCCCTTAGTCTTTGAAATTGTTGTGAGTGGTTTTATTCAAGATGTTTCTGTGTCAAATCTTAATCGAATTGAGACATACTATATCTACTTTAATTGGGAAACTATTACATGCATTAGATGCTCTGTAGCGGCCTTGCGCACCCGTGTAATTTTATCTGTTTCTGACCCGAATCCGACACGTATCCGTCCTGATACGAGGGCCCCGATCTTCTCAACGTAGGATCAAAGATAACTTGCACGCTTGACTTGACAAATCGTACTTGCTCACCCGATGCCAATGTATGAACTTGCAGCTCTTTAATTCGCCTAAACTCACTTGTACTCCATCCAACCACCAAGTGGAGTTTTACCGATCTCTCAATTCCCAGCGGAAAGACAGAACGGTCTTTGGAAGAAAACGACATATTCCCCTTGAAGTTGTCGGCCTTCACCAAGCTTCTTGGAAGAATCAAGCATTGATGCAAAAAAGCAATTAAAATCTTTAATCGTGGCACAATCTAAAACAAAAAAAGGAAACTCTGATTTTACAACTGTCATATTGTTTTAGACATATCTTCTGACGTAGGACGAATCTGAGGCTAAGAGAGGATTCGTTGCGTCGGTCTTGAAGTTATGTTTCCAACACGCATAAGAACACCCAAATCGGACACAGTTTGTGAAAGTTATGATCTTTTTAATCCGAGCTGTGCTGCTGATTTTGAATCCGAATTGAATCCAAACCTTCTATCTTCAATTTCCTTATTTGAAATGATTTGAATCCGTGTGAAACTTGAGAAAGGAACTTTTGAAAACCTTTAGAAAGTCATGGCATAGCTGGATATCCTCCTAAGATGATGTACAAACCACAAACTTATCAAATTTGTCCACTCTCGTGCGTCGGTTAGTCAGAATGTGCAGCATGCACTCTAATAACCATAACTCTTCGTAGAAAGCTTCAAATCGCATGTCGTTTGATCCATTGGAAAGTAGACTTGATAAGATTTTCAAATATATATTGTGCATGCTAGATCCTTATGAGTTGCTGCAAAGATCGTCGTGAACTTCAAGATCAGTACCACACCATCTATTGTTTGTCTCATGCGCCTCTATCTCTCATGCCTCCCATGGGCGGTATGCTATTTTTACAAGAATAAAAACACCCCGAGAAGTATCGTGTTCTTGATCTTCCCATAAACCTTCTCCTTCAAACCTAACAACAAGTGATGACTCGCTATTATGTAGTATTATATTCTCAACTAAATTAAAAGAAAATTCAGGGAACAAATTCACTTGTTGGTTAAGCTCTTTTGCACAGACTTCACCCACGACCTTCTCTTGTTCTTCAAGTCTTTTAGTAAGCTCATGTTGTTATGAGGTACTTGATGAATTGAAAACACTATATAGAACAACATAGCTACATATATCCACATCACGTCCCATGCCCGTATCCCGGATAACCCGAATTCGTATCCGTATCCAGCTTGTCTATATCCAACTCCGAATCGGAAAAAAAAATATGGGTTAAGATACAGGAATAGCAATACCCGTCCATATTCGATCCGTTTTCACCCCTACACCTACAATATTCACCAGGTAATGCACGGTTGTCCCGCTAGCAAGATTGAAACTAAAAACAGCGAAATAAAGATAAAGCCGGAGATTATTGCTCCTACTGTCATGAACTCTTCCCCTACAGAGACATCTTCCTCTCCTAGTCTTCATACAAGCACCTAAAATTCGCATTGTAACACGTGGCTAACCTGCTAGCTAGCTAGTTAAACAGAAACCACAACATTGAAAGAAGATAAGGCCGGAGTTTGCTCCCACACCTGAATTCTTTCTTAAATAGACGTCTTCCTCTATCGATCTTCGGACATTCCAAGAGAAAGATAGGACGTGTTTGAAGATAGAAATTGGGATACCAAGAGAAAGATAGGACGTGTGTGGTTTGGGGATGGACTGATCCGTGGACGACTTGGTCCGTCTTGGTGAGGGATGGGGTTCGTCCGGTGGATTTTGCGGGATGACGCGATCTCGCTTTTCCTATTGCTTCAGCGGCCGAAGAGGAGGACGAGTTGGTCCGGAATTGCTCGGTCCCGTGGCTCAATCCAGATATGCCGGAGGCTCGGATTTTAGGTCGGGTGGCGACGCGACCATCTGATCCGCCAAACCAAACACGTCGACAAATCCGAAGCTAGCTTGCTTCTGCGCCTGAACTCTTTCCCGTTTGAACCTGTCTTATCACGCGCTGGTAGACGTAGTACGTACTCCATGGCACAGCAACGGCCTACTTGTCACGCACTTCCACCTCACGTTGCCGCTCATGGGCTCCCAGCACATCAGCCCCGAAACCCAGAAACGCCGAGGCCCAACTCGATCTCAGCCGTCCATCGCAAACATCAGCCAAGAATAATGTACCACCAGCCGGCCCCGATTCCTATCTTTTCCTGCCCCTGGTCCCCGCCACCTGTTCCTCGCTCTGCTGGTTCCATTCCCCTCCAACCACCCGGGGTCCATCCATGGCGGCAACAGCTCCCCTCCTTGCCAACCTCGCCGCGCCCACGGCCAGACACCGCTGCCACCACCAACGGTTTCTGCAGCCGCAGCCGCAGCTGCAGCTCCCGCCAGGTTTCCTCGCCTCTCGGGCCCTCAGGCCGCCGCGCCGGCGGCTGTCCGCCGTCCAGGAAACGAAGGAGGAGGAGGCGAAGACGACCGAGGAGCTCACGGAGAAGTACGGCCTCGAGTTCGGCCTCTGGAAAGTAAGCGAGCGAGAGCAGCTAATTTAGTAACTCTTCGAGGCACTTTGTGAGCTGAATTGACTGCCCTGTGTCGCTGCAGATATTTAGCTCCAAGGAGGAGGGAGGCGAGGAAGGGGAGGGGAAGAAGAAGTCGAGGACCGACCAGGCGAAGGAGCTCCTGGCCAAGTACGGCGGCGCGTACCTGGCCACCTCGATCACGCTCTCCCTCATCTCCTTCACCGCCTGCTACCTCCTCATCAGCGCTGGCATCGACGTCCAGCAGCTGCTCGGCAAGGTGAGAGAGCTAAAACCATTACAAGCTTCGAGTCGATTTGGTGCTGTGCTTAGTATTTACGAGCCATGGCTTGTGTTCTTGGTTACAAACTGGTCTTGTGTGCAAATACTGAACAGGTTGGGATCGCCGCGGACGAGACCGGAGGGAAGGTCGGGACGTTCGCGCTGGCCTACGCCGCGCACAAGGCAGCGTCGCCGATCAGGTTCCCGCCGACGGTGGCGCTGACGCCGGTCGTGGCCAACTGGATAGGGAAGCTCAGGAAGGGGGACGACTGATGCTGATGCACCCGTAAAGTATAGGCACTTCGATGTGCACTCTTTTTCTGATCTCGGCTTGTTCTTAGTGAATCAACCGTCATCTAGTCTATGCATATAAGCTTAGATGTTCTAGTAGGGGCTACAAGCAAATCTGCTGCGGCTCTTGTAAAGCATGTTGAAACAGTAATGCTCGAATGTACCTGGGTTTTTAACTAGCAGTAAGGAGAGAGGTGTGCAGATTTCTGAAACCATAGCTTGGAACACAGCTAGTGCATGTACATCAGGAACGCCATTTACACTTTTCTGCATGGAATTTGCAAGAGGTGCTCAACATAGAACACTAGTCGCTCATGCACTGTAGGCATATTGCCAAAATATTTACACAATTTTGTGGCGTCATTCCAAGGGAGAACCAGACAGCCAATAGGACTGACCTTACCAGGTAACTTAGTTGGAAAACACCGGAATAAGCTCGAGCGACAGACCGATGGCACAAAACTGCAGCGCCTCAGTATGTGGAGCAAGGTGCTGAAACCATTGAGGTGCGGTGCAGCAATAAGTTACTGGATACATCGTACATACCGCCAGTCCACAACAAAATGCATATCTCAGGCTGTACATCTTGACCGCTGCCAGCCCGCCCGCCCTTTTCTGTGAGAACGGATACAGAATTTGATAGAAACCATCAGCCTCGAGGGGTCCTAGGAAGAACATTTGCCATCCCAAAAAATATCCTCAATTAACATTGCTACTTCTGGACTCGAGTCTCGCAGTATAATCTTGATGGTTATCCATGGTTGGAGCCTTCAGCTGTAGGTTCACCCACAGCTGCTGGCTGTTGGTTGAGTGCGCATGGGGTGCTCACCTCTTCAGCTAAGAAAATGTTGGTGTCAATCTGATCCCACTGTACTTCTGCTGTTTATCATGTTAAGTACTTCAAAGTTCAAGTTGCAACTATGTGTACTATTAGTATATTAGATTTTAAACAAAATCCCAATGAATACTTTTCTTAAAGGATACGTGCTGTTTTCCACATATCAGTAATGCTAACATCACCATCAGTGAGAAGCCAGTAGTCAGCATCAGTCTGCAAAAGTGCGGTAGGATCATGAGTCACTGGCTCTTCTCTGAGTATGAGTATCATTGCAGCAGAAGATAACAAATAATTATTAAAAACAAACAAGTAAATTTGTTGTTATCGCTACCAGAAAGTTGACTGATTAGTATCTTCTACAAGTAAACTGCAAACTACAAGGATCAAGAATTCAAGGTACTTGAAATTCAAGAGTATGCAACTAATGCAGCATTGCAGTTCATAGATGTGTGAATAATTTCTGATGAAGTAAAAAAAGGTTAGAATTGGATGTTGTTTGTGATATATTACGAATTTTGTCACCTTGTGTAGTAAATTATATAAAAAATTAAAGCACATACTGTTGCAATCTAACTTACATCAACATCTGGAGTAATCTTCGTCATCCCTCCAAAATCGTGTGAAGCATTTAGATCTGGAGTTTTCTGGATACGCTGAATATTCGGCAACACCTCCTTCGGTCTGCTGCTTTGTCCAGCTTCTGTTGTTCTGAAGCCTTCCATGGAGGCCGGTTTTGCAACATTTGTGTGCCTTGGAGGTGTTGCAACACCAACCAGCTCCTCCATTTTCTCCTCAAATTTACTTATAATATAATAAGGATGTTGATCAGATAATTTACCTTTTGACACACAAGATTCAAGAGAAGACTGAAACATTACCTAACCAAGTAAAGATCAATTGAACCCATTGTACTCCTTATTACTATTCTATATCTCCTTTGGAGATAATCACCAGCCTGCTTATGGAACAAATGAACAGAACTCATGAAATAGTTAATGATAATTAAACACCCAATGAAGTGTATAAGGATATCTCATTATTTTAACTGTTTCATTACCTCATCAGGATCTGGGACTTCCAGTGTACTACCATGAGGTGCTTTTATTGCAATTAGTGTTTCATTCTGCAGAACGACAAAGTCCATATGAGCTCACAGCAGAATTATTTCAGTACAGATCCTTATAGTTGTGTTAAGCAAAATCTGAATAATCAGAAATAGGATGACCTTTTGGAAAAGAACATTATTACATTTCTTAGTAATATAAATAAACAAACCTGAAAGCAGGGCAATCCCTTGATGTCATCTTCGGTAAGGTACAGCCACCTAAAAACAGGAATAACAAAAAATGGATTAGTACATGATTAAACAGTTAAACAGTGGCATACTGCCATGCTAGTATGCCCAAAATTCCAAAAAGGAAGGAATATAATTACCTCTGATTGCTTTCTTCTTCAGTTAACTCCCTCACCTTTTCACGCATTTCACTGCAAGGATAATTATTTTCAGATCATATAAGTATATAACTATTTTCTTTTGAGATAGCAACATAACAAATAACGGTTAATAATTTTGCAACCTCCAGTAGCTACGAACCTTATGCGTTCATCTAGTACTTGCTCCTGGAGATTAAGATTATCAACTTCTGTCTGCAAGAAGGTTACACCCATGGCTGCTTAGATTCAAACTTTCTTATTTCCATGTTCAGACATATTTACCATGAGTGTGATAATTTCAACACGGTTACATGAACTAGAAATTTACAGCAATAAATACCTGCAGAACTGAAATATCATTATCTAAGTTAGTTCCTGATTCATCCAAACCCCTGTAAATGTTGTGAGGTTAGCATGTCGCACCATAAATATAAGCATAGAAGGGTAAGATAAGATGGAAGACAATGATTACTTCCAATGGATTCTGTTCTTAAGCTTCTTTTCTATCAACCCAGTTCCTTCAAGGACATTTGTAATGTCATATATGCGCCGTTTTTGAACCTGAGTTGTTAGAAACCATCTATAAACATGTATCAAGAGGGACAAAGAGAAATGTCAACTTTAATGAGAATAAGAAAATATATACCTCTAATGTCTGTGCAGCTTTATTCAAATCTAGAATGCCATCTTGAGCCTGCTTGAGCAAATTAATGAACTTTTTGGTCAACAATCCTGAACAAACATCACATGAAGAGTTGTCAGTAAAAGAAAGAATTAATATGAAACAAGACAATGTAACCAGATCTAAGAAGCACCATAATGCTAGATTATAACAGTCAAGGTAAGCAGAATTGCAGATTGTTTGAGATGAGACTACTATGATCACCTAATGAATTGTCATAGCGGCAAGAACTAGCAGGAGTAGGTGGATTGCCAGGTGAACCTGCAAAAACACAAAGGTGTGTGCATTCAACCATTAGTTAGAGAAAACAAATATAAAGGAAGACAAAACAAAAGTTGTGAGAAACAAATTATGTTGATGTAATCAATATCATAGAGCAAGAAGTTTCTACTTGCCAGCATTTGATATAGGCGTCAGAGGTCCAGTGCTGCATTTAGCCTTTGACTTGTATGTCCTAGCAGCTTTTCCAGAAACTGGGGTCATAAGTGGACTGCCAACTCCTTCAGTAAACCCAGGGCTGGTCATCATCCATTCACTTGACTCAGCAGCATCACTTTCTCCACATGGAGCTTTTCTTTTTAGCTGCAAAAGGGGGAAATGTATTATACAGTGGTCAATTACAGCGGAAATTGGCATAGTGGTAACATCTGCAACAAATGCTAAACGCTGACAACAGATCTCAAGTATGCAATAAGTGTACATTGAATAAGTTATAATACCACCTAATGCTAGGGGCCCAAGAAATATTTTGTTTCTCAACTATAATCAACACATGAATGGCATAATCAGTTATAATGGTGAAATCAGTTCCCTAAGATCACAGTACAATCCCAAGATCAAAGAAAAACCTTGTGCAATTAGCACTAGTGTGAGGTATAGCTGCTGTGACTACCAATAACCCTAACTTACAACTCCACTTCACCAGAAATTTCAGATATCTCTAAAACTTAACAAACTAGATATGTGGGGCTTCAACCTGAAAAGTTGTGCCAACTATCCAAGATAGCAATGATCATAAATCTACGAACAGATACATGTTTCAGAGCCAATTTGCTACTACAACCTTGTACATTTAAACAGGTACAAGCACAGTGCTCCAAAGGGGATCCCTATAGCACCAAATAAAACTGATCTTTGTAGCAAACTGCACTGGAGATGACTAGATGAGCAACAACTAGGCTGCAGATCATACAGCTCAGACATGACGACTTGCAGTAATCAACTAATCACTAAATTGTACTGAAAGGTAGTAGCAATAACATGAGTCACATGACAGAAGCACCTGAATTGAGGCTTTCTCCTCCTAATTGCCTGCAACTAAGTGAGACAACAGCGAATGCACATCTAAACTGGTCCTACAAAGTACCAAAACCTACTCTAGTACTCTCCCAAGCCGATACGAAGCAACTTTCAAGCGGCTGGGAAGGATTAAGAAACATACCTAACCGGTAGCATTTGCCATCCAAACCTTACCCACCATCCCAAACCCAAAATCTCCCAGCAGGCCAGCAGACCACATTACACAAATTCTTCCAGTTGCAATCGGTACTAGACGGCTGATAGACGGCACGCTTTCCGATGCGATGGAAGCCTCACAGCTGCGGCACTTTTTAGCTTCCCCAAATTATTCGGCGAAAGTAACAAGCTGCCCACAATTCCACCGAAATCCGCATGCTAATCCTAGACACCAACATCCCCAAGAGAGAGAAAAAATCTGGAACGGGAGCTGCAAAAATTGTATAAAGTGTTCCGCCAAATGACAGCCCAAACCGCACAAAACCACACCAAATCCGCACCAAAACCCCAAAACAAACAAGCAAATCAGTACAGTAAAGCTCCTCGTTAAGCTCAAAGCGGCAACTCACGGGCGTCCTGATGACGATCCCCTCCTCGATCTCGCCGCCAGCCCCGGCCCGGGATGCTGCTGCCGCCGCGGCGGGGGACGGCGGCGCGGGGAAGCGGTGGTAGTCGCCGGGAGCGGCGAAGGGCGGCCGCGCCGACGCGAGCGGCACGTACCGCTGCACCGCCTGCACGATCTGCTGCGCCGCCGCCGGCCGTCCGCCTCCCGACATGGTCTCCGGCGGGGGAACGGTGGCACCTCAAATCCCGCGATCGCCCGGCGCGGAGAGACCCCGGTCCCGATCGACCCGCCGGCGAACGTCCCTGGCGAGGCCTCCGGATCTAGGGTTCCGGCGATGCCGGCGGCGGCGAGGTGGAAGGTGGGGGCGGCGAGGGGCGGGGGGTGGGGTAAAGGGAAAAGCGCGAGGAGAGAAGAGAGAAGAAAACGAGGGAAAGGAGGGAAATTAGTAGCGTTTGCGACTTCGGATAGAGATATGGAGGGAAGCCGATGGATGGAAGGGTTTGCGACACGGTTATTTCTTCGAGGGGCTGCGTGCAAAAATCGTGCTAGAGTAGCTGAGTAGGGCACGCCGAGCTTGGTTGGTGGCATCCTGTAGCTTTGCTGCGGGCGTTTTTCTTCGGAAGTTTTTAAGTTGAGTTTCCGGTGTCCCATGTTAGAGCATAGTTGCGCTTTTAAAAAGTAGTTTAAATATTCTAAACAAACAAATTACGATGTTACAACATTACAATATTTGAAAATAATAATTAAAACATCCGAAAATAATTGTTGTAATATTTTTGGATCAAAGATGCAACAATCGAATGGTGAAGGTCTGCAACAAAAAAGTTTACACCTGTGCAACAAAAAAAATACCTCTTGTCGTAATATTTGATGCGACAACATCGCAACAATAAAAAAACACTCTATGCAATATTTCAAAACAATTGTTGCAACAAATTTAACAACAAATTGAAAAGACATCTACACCATGGTGGTGACGCTGAGTCAAAAAGCTAGGCAGAGAGTGAGTTTCGGATCACCCGATGGAATTGGAGGTGGCGTAGGGGAGAGGGACCAATCATATGCCTACGTCTTGGCGCCGCATATGAGGTTGATGGCATCGGCCTGCGCCTGGAATTGGGACGACAGGTAGTCATCCTTTCACATCCACTCTGAGTTGTCCACGCATATCATCGTTGCCTACGATTGGACCAGAAAAAAAAAAAGAACATTAGGAACCGTCACAGGCTCGAAGCAGGTAGCAGACTTGGGAGTGGGGAGGGAGGCGTGCAGACCTCGAGCACCACGGCTACGACGCCGGTGGAAGCAGGGGGCGAGGCAAGACAAGGTGAGGTTCTGAGTGTGGGCGAGTCGCGATCGGGGTTGCTTCAGGAAGCCTGCATAGAGGGGGAGTTCGGTTGGGTTAGTCGATTGGTGGCTTCTCGAAGAAGACGAGAAGGTGACGAGGCATGGGGGAAAGAAGGGAGTGACTATGAGGTGGAGAGAGAGAGAGAGAGAGAGAGACAGAAGGCGATGCATCGGGGAGAAAAGCAAATACAAAAGGAATACTGTAGTGGGTGGGTTAGATTCGTCCGATGCGAACGTAAGTCCTCGGACGTACGCTAAGTAGCGTTACTGTGAGAACCGTCGGGCGATTTAACTTGTAATGCTTAATCTTCCAATTGATCCTAGCATCACAAATTAAATTCCCCCGCTCTCGGTGTATTATGTACCTCCCAAGAGCGGTACACATACACCTTCACAAACAGTATCGAACCATACATAGGATATCATAATATCGCAAGATAAAATATAAAGTACGCAACGGAAAACAGTAAATGAACTGAAATAAAATTATAAATTAACCAGACCTGGAGTTCCAATGGCTTGCCATAACCCGCAGGGCAACCGACTGAGGTTCAAACCTTAGCAAATCGACATTCCTACGCAAACTTTCTTACCCGATTCAACCTCAATACCTGTTGTCCAGATTAGTAAACAAAAGCAAACAGTGAGTACACGAATGTACTCCGCAAGACTTTACCAAGCCTATACATAGCTACATGTAAGCTCTACTCAATGGAGAAGGCTACAATGTTTATTTTCAGCACAAAGCAATATTTGAATTTGAATACACTGTAATAGATTTAAATGTGAGCAAATATTTTTAATACTTGAAATAACAGCGAGTAATTAGTATTAGACAACACTAATCCTCAACAAGTGGCTGCCCTTGCAGCACACAACAATAGCATGAGAAACACTTCTCAATACCACCTATCAAGTTTTAAGTTTAGAATCCGAAATGTTGAGTCTAACTCCCAAAAGACCTCCCCAAGCGTGTCCATAACCAAGGACTTAGCTATTCAAATAGATTAAACCCCGCAGAGGTGTACAACTTTACCCACATGTCAGACCGCTCCTTTTCCAGGCCATGAAGCACACTTCCGTAGGTATGCCGGCAGAGCTAAGTCCTATGAGACGTTTTCTAATGGAATGAGTTAATTAAGAGTCGCACGTATGGAGGTTAACCCTCTGTGAATCGCCCATCCTAGGCTCCCACAGAGGATCCATAAGTTGTGTCAGAGACATTGGCCTAGCCATAGCAACTGTCAATGCTCCTAACGCGAGGGAACCTACCTGGAACCCACCCCGCACATGCCCGAAAATAACATAACACATTTCTTTTATTCTCTTACACCTAACACCCGCGACTCATTAATTAACACGTCCCAAAATACTAAGTCAAGAGGGGTCCCATATGTCCCTCACGTGGATGCACGCAATAATGATTGGTTCAGTGTGACAAGATGTTTGGTCCTTGTTGACTCGGGCACCAAGCACACACCCAACAGCATACCATCCAACCAATGTGCCCAAGTCTAAAATATTTTATTTTCATTTTAAGTTTTCCAAATATGATAGCACAAGGTGCTGGTTATAACATAATAAAAATGATTTATGTGATCAAGGTTATCGACAAGTCGATAACTGCTCAATCTACCGGAAACTAAGCATTGCTAAGTATGACACCGAATAAACATAAATAGACCATATAACATCCATCGGGCTCTAATTCACCAGCAGGATTATTAACTTAGGTTAGTAGCAGAGGATGAACAATTTTAGGGAATTCATGCAACAGGATTAACTACCACTAATCGACAAAATTAACTTGACAAATTAAAGCATGCATACATACAGTTGCAAAACAAGATAATAATTTTTGAAAGTAATAGGATCAACATGCATCAACGGAATGGGTGCTTGCCTTTGTTTGCTGGAACTCTGGACATTCTCACGAGCATCTTGGTTGCGCTCTCACATCATCGTCATCTAACGATAAAAACTGACAAAGTGAGAAACATCGAATAAACACCAGAATTCCAAAAATCTCTAAAAATTAAGAAATTAATATAGAAGAAAGGTATTGATTTTATATGAAAGAATTATTTCAATTGGAATTGATTTTGAATTAGTTATGAATTTATGAAATTGTTTCTATAGCAAGGTCTACTGTGGTTTAACTCACCATACCCCAAATTTTAACTTATGATTAATTTTGCTCTTTTAGATTAGATGTGAAAGGCTAGTTAATAAGAGGTTTACTTAATCAATCTTTGCACTTGACAAGACTGTAGCTACTGTTGGTATAAGAAAAGCTATTAGCTCATTGTTTATTTGAAATAACAATACTTACTTGTCAGATTAGATTGCTACTGCTAGCTTGAGAGCTAAATGAAACAATAATTTTCTAAGTACTTACATTAGAATTCTTATTAGTCAAATGTCATTACAAAGTATTCAGATTAATTTCTCTGGTCATCTATCTCGCAAAAGATCATCTGTCAGCTACTAATAATCCATTTAGCATGCAAGGCTGTACATATGTATATGGACATACTTCTAGCATTTTCTAATTTAACCTTAATGATTTATCTACTACCATAGAGCATTTATTTGAGCCAGCTAAAATTACTTAACATAAACCTTGCCTTTGCAAATTATTCTACACTATTCTTACTAACCATTTCCATTAGCCCTCATCTTACTTAAGCTAATGCATACTAACTGTCATGCTAATCAATTGGACCCAAAACCAAACACACAGTGGAGAGCACAAAACGTAGAGAATGAAGCCTGAAGCTAGCAAATTGGATATCAAACCATGAACAGTAGCGACAAAACACCAAGGCCTAGTGGCTCGGCCATGGGCAACGTCGGCGGCGAGGGGAACTCCGGCGGTGGCCGACAACGGCGAAATCGGAACCGGCCGAGCGAAGCGGCCTCATGGGTGGAGGCGGCACAGCTCGGGTGGGGCTCAGGCGAGCTGGTGGCGGCGAGTGGCTGCCGTGCGCGGGGAAGACCGAGAGGCGATGGCGCTCGGGTGCGTTGGGCGGTGGCTCGGGATGTCAGGGTGTGGCGGCGCAGGCTGGGGCCGAGGGAGACGGAGCCGACGCAGTGCTCCAGTGGCGCCATGGGCAAGGAGGCACGAAGGAGCTGAGCGGCACTGAGGGGTGAGCCGGAAGGTGGTGGCGGCACCGGCGGAGCCATAGGGGCTAGGCCGAGCGGAGGGAGCAGTCGGGTCCGCATGGGCCAACCAGAGGAGGAGCGAGTGAAGGATCTAGACCTGCCATTATATGTTAATGGAGTTTGGTGATTAATGACAAATCTAATTGTGAGACTAACACTTTTATTGATATACATATTGTGTAGTCTTATTTGGATATAAAGGTGAAAACCATGAAGGCATGCAAGTGATTAATGACAAATCTAATTCATTGGATAAACAAAAAGGAAAAAATCCAAACAGGTATGTATTCATAATAATAAATCTATTTGTGAGATTAACTCTTCTATTGTTATATCTTATGATTAGTCTCGTTTGGATATAAAGAACAAAAGAGGTATGCACTCTACTTTGTAATTCTTATATCTTGTTGCATTCCTCAGATCCAAAATATAGGTTGAACTCCACAAAAAGATTAACTTGAATATGTGCATATGTTTCTATTACACATTTGTGTATGCACACATTTAGAGGGAGTTCATTCTATGTTTTGCGGTTTCATTAGTATTGATCCATATTCCCTTTCCACATATATTTGGGATCTTTACTTTGAAACATATCCTTTGAATATATTTAACTTGTGTAGTTAATATATTCATGTGAGTATATGAGACTTGTGTATGTATCCTTGAATATATTTAACTTGTGTAGTTAATATATTCTTATGAGTATATAAGACTTGTATAGTCTATATATACTTATATGTGAGTATAACATAACTTGTATAGTTAATATATTCATGTGTGTATATGAGACTTACAGTTCATATATCCTTTGAGTATATATAACTTGTGTAGTTATATATATTCATAAGAGTATATAAGACTTGTATAGTTGATATATACTTATTGTCTATCTTCATTCAATTATTTGTAATTGAAGTGATTATCATCAATTACCAAAGAGGGAAAGATTATGGTATCTTGTCCCACCATTATGAGATGTTGTGGTAATTAATGATAATCATATTGTGGAACTAACATTTTCCATGAGTTAGATAAATATGTTAGGTTCCATGAGGATGAAGACTTGGGATAACATCGTGTGTGGATTGCCATCAAGTCAAGAATGCATCATGTGTTGATGCATATCAAGAAAAGGAAATCATCGTATGTTGATGATGTTCAAGAAGAGGAGATGATCATGAGTTGATCATCAAGTCAAGAGAAGATCATCATGTGTTGATGATATTGAAGATCAAGAGCTTGAAGCAAAGGATGCATCATGTGTTGATGCATGTCAAGTTCAAGGAGGAGAAATGATTATGTGTTGATCATCAAGTGAAGCCTCATCATGTGTTGATAGAAGTTAAGTGAAGAGGGCATCATGTGTTGATGCATATCAAGACTCGGGATGGTGGATGTCATCATGTGTTGATGAGCATCAAGTCAAGATCCCGAAGTGAAGATCCATCATGTGTTGATGGAGGTCAAGTGAAGAGCTCATCATGTGTTGATGAGCATTCAAGTCAAGGACCCGGACTTGAAGTGAAGATGTGCGTCGTCAAGCTTCAAGTCGTTGCTCAAGTGTAGGATCAAGGATAACCGACTAAAGGGGGTGAATAGGAGGTTTTTAAACTTTTTAACAATTTAACAATTTAGTCAATTAATAACTTAGTCTAAACAAGTTATACTTCTAGCTAGGCAAATTAATCACAATGAACAAGCTAGAAATATAAATGCGGAAAGTAAAGACTAGAAATAACCACAAAGACACGACGATGTTTTTTCCCGTGGTATCGAAGACTTACTGGTCTTCACTAGTCCACGTTGAGGGAGCTTGACGTCTCAAGTCGGCTCCACGAATTAAGCCTCTCCTCAAGTCACTATGGTTGTTTTTCCTCCGCTCCGGAGATGGTGAACACCAAACCACTCACAAGCTTGCACCGGGCCTCTTCACAATCTTCTTTGAAGAGATCACCGTGCTTCACCACCAACCGTCTAGGAGTGCGGTAACACTCTAAGAGTAATAGATCAAGGTCTTCACTTGACGGCACTCAAGTGCACATGGATCAACTAGGAGAATGAATGCACTTGAATGTATCTCAACAAGCTCACAATGAATGCACAAGAGTGTATTGAGTGTTGAGTGAATGCAAGGGCTCTCAAGGCTCTATGAATGTCAAATGGGCACTAGCAGCCTTGACTTGAGCAATTGGGGGGTATTTATAGCCCCCACCAACAATTATGACCGTTGGAGACGAAATCCAAGTTTTCAGGCTAAATCGAAACGATCATGAATACAAATTGCGATGCGATCGCACTTCGATCGAAACACGATCAGCGGCTAGAACAGATACTAAAAAAGGAAAAAGCTAGCCGTTGAAAACCCAGTCAAAACGACCGCAGGCAAACTCGTGGTACGTCCGTCCGGTTTTGCCCGGTCGTCTGCTTCCACAATGATACGACCATTCGTAGGGTTTCGCGATTTGCTGAAGATTTGCAAAGGTTCTGGAATTTTTGTACCGCCATATAAAAATCGGAATGACCGCAGGCCGGTACGATCGTTCACAAATGCGGAATGTCCGATTTCCAGATTGAGTTTTAGAGCAGATTTGCACTTGTTCTGTTTTTATTGAACCGCCTCACAAAATTCGGAACGACCGCCCAACGGTACGACCGTTGGCCAAGAGCGGTACGACCGATTTCCATGAGAAAGTCTGAGGCAATTTGCAAGACTTCTAGTTTTATTGAACCGCCAACTAAAATGCGGAATGACGCGATGATGATACTGACCGGTCAAGGACGTCGTTTGAACACTTATTTGGTCGTTCCTTCAAAATGCTTGATTACCGCCAAGTAAAGTCCGGTCATACCGCACCAAGCGGTACGACCGCAAGTATAACTACGGTACTACCGATTTTGGACAGAAGCACTTAGAACTTTTCAATTTTATTTCAAGTTTAAATTCAAATGCATGCATGATCCTAAGTTGATCCATATGGCACAAGAATATGCTATCAAGCTACTAGTCATGATCCCTCTTAATAGTACGGCGTTTATCCTATAATCCGGTCTTCCATTCAAAACACCTAGACCGGTAAAAAATGGAAAAAGAGATCCTAGACTACTAGTACCTTGTCTTTGAGCCAAAAGATTCTCGTGTAGTCCATTTTGCATGTCACTTTGTATCAACACGTTCACGGATGGGATTTAACCTTGTAAATACTCAATAAACACGTTAATCTCATATTCACATGTTGTCATTAATTACCAAAATAATTTTTAGGGGCCTAGATGCTTTCATCAAGGCAAACGGGTATGACTAGCTAGGGCTAAGGATGCGTTCCTAGTCTTTTCCGGTCTCGGTGTTTGGTTGGGAGACCGGATTGCTAGTATAGGTTTGCCGTACTATTAAGAGGGGTCTTGACTAGTAGCTTACGTTAGTCATGTGTTGATAGCTCATTGTGTTTGCTCTAGCTCACCTTAACATGTTGCCAATATTTGCGAATGTGTTTTGCAAATAGTTGTGGCTCATGGATGATCCTTGTAGCATGTGACTTAAGTTTGCGAATGTGTTTTGCAAATAGTGTAAGTCCATGTACCTTATTCCTTGTGGTGTGATTCTAAAAGTTGGCAAATGTGTTTTGCAACTTGTTGAGAATCTCACGTGAATGCTTGTTTGCATCGCGCGTCAATTTGGCAAATGTATTTTGCAAATTGAGTTGAAGCGGAGTGCAATTTGTGGTGTGATTCTAAAAGTTGGCAAATGTGTTTTGCAACTTGTTGAGAATCTTGCCTACATGCCTTGTTTGCATTTCATATCTTTTGTAAATGTGTTTTGCAAAATTGAGTTGAAAAAGAAATGCAAAAATCATGTTTTCTTCTGTGGTGTGGTTTGACCGCAAGTATATGGGTGGTCTGACCGGCGGTATGAGCGCAGTCTGACCGGTCTTGCGGGTCAAGCACCCAGTCAACTTTTTCCAGAGAGCGACTTTTCTGGAAATTGCGTGTGCGGTCTGACCACAATGTGTCGGGTGGTCTGACCGGTCATTGGTTGGCGGTCAGACCGGAGGCACTCCAACGGCTAGTTTTTCGACCGTTGGAGGGTGCTGTCGACCGCCACATACTGTGATCGACCGACTGGCCGATTTTTCAGCAGATTGCTCCCAACGGCTAGTTTTTGTGTGTGGGCTATAAATACCCACCTTGGTCCTGTGAGGGGAGGTTGCTGGTGCCCCTAGACATTCCATTGAGCAAAGAGCAAGCCTCTCATTCTCTTTTGTGCATATGTTGCACTTAGTGAGGTTAGAGAGCAAACCCTAGTGCATGTGTTGCATTAGGTAGTAGATTGTGTATCCACTTGAGGTTAGACACTTGATTAGGTCAAGTGAGAGTTGAGACTTGTTACTCTTGGTGTTTGCCGACACCTAGACGGCGTGGAGGTATCGTGGTCCGGTGATCTTCTCAAAGGAGCTTGTGAGAAGGCCCGGTGTTTGTGAGTGGTGTGGTGCTCGCCATCTCCGGAGTGAAGGAAGGAGCAACCATAGTGAAGTGAGGTGTTGGTTCGGTTTGGCACCGGTCCAATTGGTTTGGACTTACCTCAGAGGCGGGAGCTCAATTCGTGGAGCCGGTCCAATTGGTTTGGGTTGCCTCAACGTGGATTAGGGGAGACCGGCAAGTCTCTGAACACCACGGTAAAACATCACCATGTCAATTGTGGTTTGATCTCTTGTACTTCACTATTGCATTTACATTCATTGTGTATGAATGCTCGCTTTACATTGTGCAATTTATATACCTTGTATTAAATTGCTTATTCATTGTGTATGATTGGAATAGTATCATAGTATTACTCAAGTCTATGCTTGATTGCTATATTTATCATTAGACTTGTTGTTGGTGCTCTTAGTTGACACTAGTTGATTTAGGCTAAAACTGTATTGTTATTAGCTTCCGCATAAGAAATAGGTTTCAGCCTTAAAGATTTTAGAATCGACTATTCACCCCCCCTCTAGTCGGCCTCCTCGATCTTACAGCGAGCCGCGTGGAAGCACCGGGAGGCGGCGCCATTCGCCGGGCCAGGGTGGGAGGTGAGCTCGGTGGTGGAAGCGACGGGGCCATCTCTTGGCTCTCGGTGGAGAAGAAGGGGGAAGGGAAGAAATGGCCTGGGGGCGAAGGAGTTGCAGCGCTTAACAGCCAAAGAGATGGTGGAGGGCTCAAGGTAGCGATGCGCTTGGGTGTAGGATCAAGGATAACCGACTAGAGGGGGTGAGGAGGTTTTTAAACTTTTTGACAATTTAACAAATTAGGCCAATTAAGAATTCTGTCTAAACAAGATACAATTCTATCTAAGTAAACAACACAAGATAAAAGCTAGAATTGTAAATACGGAATAAGTAAAGACAAGAAATAACCACAACGACAAAGGACTTTTTCCCGTGGTATCAAATATTTGCCGGTCTTCACTAGTCCACGTTGAGGAAGCTTGAACGAATCAAGTCGGCTCCACGAATTAAGCCTCCCTCGATCACTATGGTAGTTCTTCCTCCGCTCTGGAGATGGTGAACTCCAAGCCACTCACAAACTTGCATCGGGCCTCTTCACAATCTTCTTGAAGAGATCACCGTGCTCCACTGCCAAGACCGTCTAGGAGTTTGGCAAAACTCCAAGAGTAACAAATCGATGACCTTCGCTTGACAACGCTCAAGTGCAATAGGATCAATCTAGAATGAGTAAATGCACTTGAAAGAACTCAACCACCTCACAATAAATGCACAAGAGAAATTTGAGTGTTGAGTGAATGCTCAAGGTTCTAAGGATGATAAATGAACACTGGCTTTCAGTCCTTGAGCAGGTGGGGGGTATTTATAACCCCCACAACAAAATCCAACCGTTATGAGAGAAACCTCGGCCAAATGAAATGCAGATATCGCCAACCAAGGTCTTGATACTACCGTTTCTCACCAACCGCTCTGTAACGGCTACAACAGGAGCATTAACTGCCTTTGACATAGCCATTTTAAACGCAGCACGGTACTACCGCCAACTATCATGCGGTCATACCACTTTGCCCGGTTATACCGCTCACAGGCGCGGTACTACCGTTCACAGGGTTTATAATCTCAAACGAAAAGAGTGTTTCTCTGGAATTTACGTACCGCCACATAAAATTCGGAACTACCATGGAGTGGTAGTTCCGCCATTAAATTTCTGGTACTACCGCAACCCTTATTTGAACAGGCACATCCAAGCGCGTTGGCCATGTCGATGGCTCAAATTAACTAGGCTGTTCGGACCATGCGTTTAAGCTACACGATCTTGAACTTTTCGGATAGTCCGAACGGTCTATGGTAGTACCGCCAAAGGAAGTGCGGTAATACCGCTACGCGGTAGTTCCGCCAAGAAAACACCGGTACTACCATTCCAAGGGATGAGGCACAGAACCAAAAACGAGTCTCTCTAGAAAATACATTCTGCTCCAAATTGCGGAAGTACCGTTAAAGCGGTAGTACCGTTTAAATAACGGCGGTACTACCGTTCCAAGAGTTTTGCAAACTTAACCAAAAAGGAGTCTCTTTGGTTTTTACATACCATCAACTACAAAACAGAATTACCGTGACGCGGTCGTACCGTGCCCAAGGGCGGTAGAACCGCTCCACAAATAAGTTGATAGGCACTATTGGACTGCACACGTGGATACTCCAGATCCATTGGGCTGTTCGGACCATGCGTTTAAACCACACGATCATGTGCTGTTCGGACGGTCCGAACGGCCCACGATAATACCGCCAAGACATACACGGTTATACCGCAAAGCGGTAGTTCCGCCCATAAAACCCCGGTACTACCGTTTGTGCAGACAATTTCTCAGAGAGATTTCAAATTCAAATTCAAATGCATGCATGATCCTAAATTGATCCAAATGGCACAAGAACATGCTATCAAGCTACTAGTCATGATCCCTCTTAATAGTACAACATTTAACCTATAATCCGGTCTTCTAACCATTTATCCTAAGACCGGTAAAATACAAAAGGATCCTAGACTACTTGTACTTTGTCTTTTATCCAAAAGATCTTCATGTTATCCTTTAGCATGCATCTTCAAAGCATCAAACTCACCAATGGGACTTAACTTTGTAAATACTCAATAAACAAGTTAATCCCATATTCACATATTATCATTAATTACCAAAACTATTTTTAGGGGCCTAGATGCTTTCAATCTCCCCCTTTTTGGTAATTGATGACAATACAATTAATATGTGAGAAAGATTGTTTTGAATATACTGATTGTTGTGAGACAAGAGTATATTCTTTTGATGCCTTAATAACAAAATAATTCTTGCAATGAGCTCAAAGGAGTTTAGAGAATTATTTTCTTGTCAAAGCCAAAGAAAAGAAGGTTCCTTCTAAACATGTGCATAAAAAAAGATAGAGAATATTTGCAAGCACATGTAGATTTTTAGAAATTTTGGCGGAGTTTCTTTTGCTTGTTTGAACTTGAGGGAAAAACTTGCAACAATGTATAATAAACATAATCATTATATTAAACAAGTTTAACAAGATAATAACCATAACAAGGTTTAAACTATTACAAGCATTCATCCATAATAAGTTCAACAAAATACACAAAACACATAGAGTATATTATAATAAGTCTAGCTCCCCCTAAATCTTTCTTCTACTTCTCCTACTTCTCCCCCTTTGGCATCAAGGTACCAAAAAAAAACATCAAACTACTGGATCTTGAGGAGGAAAAGGAGCTGGATCTTGGTCTTGAGGAGATGGAGCTTGAGGTGCAGGGGCTGGATCAGTAGGGGCTAAAGGAGCAGCAGCAGATGCCAAGGAAGGATCAACTGGAGCAGAGGAAGCCCTTGGAGGTGGAGGATGACGGGTGTAGCGCTGAGGAGTAGTCATCAACTTCTCTATAGATTCAATAGTCTTTGCCATGACAGCCATGCTGTTAAGGGTCTCATCCTGGAAATCATGTTGAACTAACTCCATGTCAGCAAGCTTGTTGTGAGTCTCATTTTGAAAACCAATCCGGGCTGTCTTCATTTCTTGCAAAGTGTTGAAAATCAATTATTGATTTTGAAGAATCTGTGTAAGTTTCACTTGATCTTGAGCACCAACTTCAGCTGCCTCCTCTTGAGCATCTTCTTCTTGTTGTCCTCTGCGAATTGGAGGACCTTCCCTAGGCTTATATGGCTTGTGAGGAGAACCCAAACCTCTTTGATACTCAAACTTGCTAAATATCAAAGCCATAATGTAGGGAGCATCGTAAATCCTCTTGACCCTATCATTCTTTGAGTTGACTATGCCCCTCATGATGACTTCCACCACATCAAACTATCTTCCATTCATAATGTTGTCAACGATATTCCAAGCATGTCCCTTTACAGCATCAAAGTTGCCACTCTTTGGAAAGAAAGTATGATTAATGATCCTATTAATCAAACTTGGAATTGGCTTGAGACTATGGATTTTTCCTAGGGTATACTTGACAGCTGGGTCATAGAAATCTGTCCAAGCAGGAGCAATCAATGCTGTACTGTCATAAAGCTTATCCCAAGTGTTAGATTGTGTTCTCAAAACATGCTCAAATTCATCCTTGGTGCACTCTAAGCACCTGGTCACTGTTATCTATTTCATTGAAGAAAGATCTGGAGACACATGGACAGTGGCATAAAATTATCTTATGATCTCATCATCATAGTTGTTCCTTAGAGCCACTAGATTATGAAGACAGACTTGCTGGAACATCTGGTACACTCCATCTGTATGAACATCATAAAACATCAAATTTGTCTATTTGCCCAACTAGAACTTCAAAAAACCATCTACATTCTAAATTAACCCTAAAATGTGACATAGGGTTCCAAAGCTGGGTAAAACAAGGATCAAAAGAGGTTTTACCTTAAGGATTGAAGGAGATGAACCCTAGTGATGCAAGGAATCAACAAAGAACGAAGAATCACCGAAGAGATTTGTAGATTTTTTGAGTGGATTTGGGGTTTCTTCGGGTGAGAGAGAGAGCCCAAAAGAGAACTGAAGCGGTGAGATGAGCGGATGTACCGTTTTGAGAGAGAAATAGGCACAAAGAAGTAACCGCACAATAGTTAATGCCTAAAAACGAACCGGCGCGGTAGTACCGCTTCTTTACCGCCGGTAGTACTGCACTGCGGTCGTACCACAGTTGTAACATCGGTTGTACTACTCAACGGTCAGACCGCGCTTAATTGTACCGCTCAGCGGTCAGACCGCGCTTAACCCGCCAGTAGTACCGATTTTCCTGGAACTTTTGTGATTTTACTTTGGATTTTAAGAATTATGCAAATGATCATCAGTTTTGCATTCAAACAAATATCATTTAGGATCATTATGCATTGAACCAACTAATGTCTATCTAAGAACATAATTTTTATGAACATAATAAGCTTTAATAATTGTTTTGAAGAAATTTCTATAAAAGGCTTCAAATAACTCCAAAATAACTTTGGACGGGATTATTGACTATTTTCACAGCACTATCATTATCACACAAAAGAGGCATTTTATCAAATTTAATTCCATAATCCATCAAAGTTTGTCTCATCCATAGCAATTGAGCACAACAACTTCCCGCGGAAACATATTCGGCTTCGGCGGTGGATAAAGCTACGGAGTTTTGTTTCTTGGATGACCACGATACTAAAGATCTTCCTAAGAATTGATAACTACCCGATGTGCTTTTTCTATCCACTTTACAACCCGCATAATCGGAATCCGAATATCCAATTAAATCAAATTTAGTACCCTTGGGAAACCATAGGCCAATGCTAGAGGAATGTTTTAAATATCTTAGTATTCTTTTTATGGCTATTAAATGACACTCTTTTGGAGTTGCTTGAAAACGTGCACATATGCAGACACTAAACATGATGTCGGGCCTAGATGCGGTAAGATAAAGCAAACTACTAATCATAGACCTATAAAGCTTTAAATCTACCGATTTACCTCCCTCATTTAGGTCGAGATGACCGTTGGTTGCCATAGGAGTCTTGATGGGCTTTGCATCCTCCATGCCAAATTTATTGATCAAGTCTTTTGCATACTTTGTTTGGATCACGAATGTTCCATTTTTGAGTTGCTTGATTTGAAGTCCAAGGAAATAACTTAACTCTCCAATCATGGACATTTCAAATTCCCTAGACATCATATCACCAAATTCTTTGCAAAAATCTTGGTTAGTAGATCCGAAAATAATATCATCAACATAAATTTGACAAATAAAGAAATCATCATCTATAACTTTAGTAAATAAAGTTGAATCAATTTTTCCGATTTTGAATCCTTTTGAGACTAGAAAATCTCTAAGGCGTTCATACTATGCTCTAGGAGCTTGTTTAAGACCATAGAGGGCCTTGAAGAGTTTATAGACATGATTTGGATTCTTTGGATCTTCAAAACCAGGAGGTTGTTCAATAAAGACAAGTTCGGATATTTTTCTATTTAAGAAATTACTTTTGACATCTATTTGAAATAACTTAATATCAAAGCATGATGCAAAAGCAAGCAATATCCGAATTGACTCAAGCCTAGCTACGGGAGCAAATGTTTCACCAAAATTCAAACCTTCGACTTGTGAATAACCTTGAGCGATCAATCTTGCTTTGTTTCTTACAACCAAACCATTCTCATCTTGCTCGAGCGCGTGGAAGACGACTACTGCCAATGGGGTCCGCAGGTAAGAGGGAGAAGAGAGGCGGCTGGGTCGGCTTTGGATTGGGTTGAGTCAGACTGAGTCGATGCGGCTAAACCGAGTTGGCTAGGTTGAACTGGGTGGCGAAAGGGGTCCGGTCGGAGGAACAGTGAGGAGGTAGACAAATAAGGCTTTCCAAATTGGCTGAGGTGGTTTGGTGATTTTTAGACATAGTTATTTAGCTCTAAAATTCATGAAATTTTTAGGGTTGGTTCCTGACAAATTATATTTTATTCTGTAATGTTTGTAGAATTTTTAATGTAATAAAATTTTCTTTATAATTAATTTAAGTTCCTGCTTTCGGTGGTTTGACTTTTAATTTACTACTTTGACTGGTTGTTTAAAAATAGTAAATTATTTCTAAAAATTGTGAAGTTTTGAAGGTGAGTTTATAAAGTGTTACAGAACCTAGGAAAAAATATTTCTAGGTGCTGTTCACAAGATTTGTTTGTATTTTAAATTCAAATTAAATTTTGAACATGCAAATTGAAAAGAAATCAATTAACCTCCAAAAATTCCAGAGAATTCCAGATAAGCAAACCAGAGCATATAGAATTCAACTAAAATATTTCCAGCTATGGGCCATATTATATTTTCAAAATAATATACAGTTTGCATTTCTAAATTTAAGAAATATACTTTCAAGTTTAAAATTGAGATTCCCGGTAAGAATTACCTCAAGTATTTTAGGAGTATTTGAGGTATTATTATTTTTAAGTTGAATTCCAAAAATACATTCCCACACTTGAAACCTTTTTAGTTCTGCCCAAAATTCAAATTGGACTTTTGAATTGGAGAAGAAGTATTGGATTACTAGGTTTTTAACACATTTGCTTTGCAACAAAAGTTTTAAAAAGTCCAAAATTTCACAAATTCTCATTAGATGCTTAACTAATCCAACTTAGGGATTTTGGACTATTACAATGACCCTTTTGTTTTTTTTAAGGGAATGCCTGTTTTTTGTTTATAGCAAGGAATTAGTTTGTATTAATCTAGATATGTGATAAATTAGAATATTACTTCTGATTTATTTGTAACATAAAATGCTTGTGATTTTGTTACCAACTTACTGGTACACACTTTTCTTCGACCAGTTGTGATTTCATTTCTTTACTGTTTTATACGGAAGTTTATCACTAAAACATGTTCTCTATGTTGGAGAATATCAGTACGCATCTATTAGTATTCTATATGTTAATTGTATTTGTGGGGATATGATGGCATAGACCGTCTACAAACAAATACTCCCTTCAGTCACAAATACATGTATTTTTAGATTTTGACACGGTCCCTAAAACACAACTTTGACTACTAATTTCTATTGTAATATAGTTATAACACCTAATAAATTTATGATATTATGATAATACTTTTCGAGACAAATCTATACCTATGATTTTTATATATCCAATCTAAAATATTTAAAAAGATATTGATAGACAAAATTTTGAAAGTTTGACTGCATATATCCCAAAATGATATGTATTTGTGACTGGAGAGAGCAATATATATAAATCACACATAAAAAAAACAAATTATGGTTAAAACTATTCATTATTATAAGAAAGATTTGCAAATCTTGAGTCTTCACTGGGTGGGCTTGGTTTAAATGGTTCCCATGGGAGAGCCGAACGATTAAAATATTGACGATTGTTTGCACAAGTGCTATGATATTGTAGTAAGGACAAGTTCCTTATGTTCTTTGCTACATATACTAACGATGAAACATTATTTTATAGTCAATATAAAACTCGGTTTTCTACGTAATTGTAGTCATTTGACCGGCAAAGCTATGTTTTTGTCTCACTTAAATGAAAGTTCAAATAGCATGGCCAATGCTAATACAGAACTTGACCGGTTGACCCGCGTATTTCAAATGATTTAGCGCCTTAAGGAAACTGCTATAAGCTTACAAGTAATTCACTCCGCTAAAAAAGAACATGGAATTTGCAACAATATTTACCTCTTTAGTATGTGCCGAGCCCACTACAAAGCCTCCTCAAATTTCCCATTGTTTAGAGGCTTTGTATGTGCAACATAGGTATTGTGGTGTTTTGGTATAAGCTGAAATAACCGGGTACATCAATATAGGAGACTCCTACAACTATAAAGTGTGTACCAACTACGGTAAATCAACGATTTATCACTGCGCATCTCAAAATGTATTGAGAGTCAACACAAACCGAACAAGGGGGCTGTTTGATCCATTGCATTGAAGTATCCTACTAATGTGTGCCAAATTTTGCCTGGTAATCATATTCTTGGGTCATGATTTGCCAAAACTTTGACAAGATAATAAATTAAAGAGCCCCCCAAAAACTCAAGTAGGAGCTAAATATAATAAAAAGTTGCCTAATCTTGGTAACAGTAGGCTTCAAACAAAGCAGTTCCTTGGCATAGCCAGAAAATTTCCATAGTGGAAGCCATATGACAGGAAATAATAGTTCTGGAAACTGGAGAGCTCACTGTTTAGGTCGAGCACGTGCACCACAAGAGAAAAACAGGCCACAGCAACGAGGGTTACGAAACTTTTGTATAGACAAAAGACTAAACCGTTATTGTGGAGCTATAAATACGAGGATCCACTATGTACATATGATAGATAAATGAATAAAACAGATATGAGTTCTTCTCTATACACTGGTATTCATCGTGTATCTCTTTTGATGTTCATACGATTGTTCTTATAGATTAATGTACTAGTCATAACTACTACCGCTGTTTGTCAACGACCACTACCGCGTCGTGAAATACTCCAACGACAGTGCCCGTGGGCCGCGGCGTGAAGCCGTCCGTCAGCTGCGAGCGAAGCAGCCGTGCCGTTGAGAGGCAAAACGGCGGTAATATGATACGATCTCGCGTTATTTCTCCACGTCCCGAGGCCCTACCGTACGAGGACGCGAGCCCCCCACCGCCGTCCCCCCGTCCGAATCGGCGGGCAAGGCACGGGTAACGCGCCTCGTGACCCCCCTCCCGGGGTCCCTCGTTCTCCACGCGCCGCGATCTTCCGCGGAGCTACTTGCCTAGTTGGCGCCGCATAAAATTCGGTGTGGAACTCGAGCTGGGATCGTCTTGGGCCCAACCGGCTAAATTATTATGGGCTTTTCCCGCCAGGCCTGTGGTCTAGCATGGACCGGCGAAGTTTCCAGAACCTGTGGCCCAGCTCACGTGGCAATGACTGAGCCACTGACAGAATGACACGTCCCCCATTTAAACCGCATCTTCCGGTTCCCAAACCCTATCTATCTCGTCCTCCTCAGTCCTCAATCCGCCAAATCCCATCCCCCTTAAGGCCTCGACAGCCACGGCCATGGCGTGCGCCTTATCCGCCTCCACGGTCTCCTCCGCCGCCGCGCTTCTCCCCTCCCCGAAGCTCGCCGCGCCGCCGCAGTCCCTGTCGTTTCCCCGCGCCTTCGCCGGCGCCGCCGCGAGGCCCCTTCGCCTCGCGAGATCGGCCAGGACCCGCAGCTTCGTCGCCCGCGCCGGAGTCGAGGTCGGTCTTGGTTCGATTCGCTATTTTGGGCGTTTTGTGTGGGTTGGATTTGATTGGTGGACGCGTGTTTGTGTGCGCAGGACGACCTGCCGCTGGTGGGGAACAAGGCGCCGGACTTCGAGGCGGAGGCCGTGTTCGACCAGGAGTTCATCAAGGTATGCGGTAACCCACCTGCATTGTGCACGCGCGTTGTTGTAATTCAAACTTCGAGAACCAATTGGTTTGGACCAGCAAAACTGTGGCCTGCTCGATTAGATGTTTCATCCATCCGCGCGATTCATGAATGTAGCAGCTGTATGTATGGTTGGTGATGCTTGTGATTGATGCTGTTCTTGATGGTGCCCTTTTGTGCCTGCAGGTCAAGCTGTCTGATTACATTGGGAAGAAGTATGTGATTCTCTTCTTCTACCCCCTGGACTTCACATTCGTCTGCCCAACTGGTGCGTCACCATCTTGTGCCCTTTTACGGCAAACCTTTATTTTGGGTTTGGCATTCTAAAATGCATTTTTATAAACTTTGCAGAGATTACTGCTTTCAGCGACAGATACGAGGATTTTGAGAAGATAAATACCGAAATTATTGGTGTTTCGATTGATAGTGTGGTATGTTAGTTTTCATTTGCATGACTTTCTATGTAGTTACGGTTATACCACCCATTTTCAGACTCCAGAGTAGCAATCTCTCATTACTTGCTTCATTGCCCTGTTGTAATCAGAATAACATATCATCTGGACATGTAGTTGTTCTCTTGAAACTATCTATCTAGCTTTGACATGCATTAAAGTCATCATGTAGAAATTAACTGTGGAGTGTTTCTCTGTTTGTGTGAGTGAATATCTATTTGTTCTTAAAGTGAAAAATTAAATCCAGTAACCTTTGTAGCATAAGTGCTAACGTTGCAGTGACAATGTTGGAGCTTATGTGACATCTATTATGCCTTACGCAAATATGAAAGTAAAGTGTGCTCTGGATGAATCAGAGAAAAACGAGGTAGAAATTTTCGATTCGATGTGTTAAATATGCTCACCAACTCCTTTGAGCATGATGTGGGGCTAACATATTTATATTCTGCTTTCCTTCTGCCAAGAAGATGCACTGTACTCAACTTATTTACCTAACTTATATCCAGAAAAACCATTAACTTCAGTTTTAATTAGTGACTGGTTTGCAGGAAGTACTGCTATTCTGTTTTTCTCTTTTCTATCTGCTTCTGTATTAAGCGTTTCATTTTATGGTCTTATAGTTATTATTCACTGTTACTCTATGGAGTAATAAGTAACTGCAACCTATGCTTCATTAGTGTCTCCTACTTACTTACTTGACACTTGAAATATCCTTTGCTTGTAGTTTTCCCATCTTGCATGGGTGCAGACAGACAGGAAATCTGGTGGGCTTGGTGATCTGAAATACCCGCTGATTTCTGATGTCACGAAATCAATTTCAAAGTCTTTTGGTGTACTAATCCCTGATCAGGTATACTGCTATTTTGATTTTTGACCACCTGTTGGTTATATATGATCCACTCTTTCTTCTGGATGATTTGCTTTCATTTATGCCTTTCCTTATGTGTTATGAAATGTCATAAGAGCCATTAATGTTTTTTTTTGCCAGGGAATTGCTCTGAGAGGATTATTCATCATTGACAAGGAGGGTGTGATTCAGCACTCTACCATTAATAACCTTGCTATTGGCCGTAGCGTGGATGAGACATTGAGAACCCTTCAGGTGGAATAACAAGATAAAAAATTGCATCTTGCTCAACATGCATTGCCATGTTTTTTTAATCTTGACACTGCCTGTCAGGATACATGGCAAGTTTTGCTATTTTTAGTTGCACTTTAACATAGCTCTAGTGTTCAACACAGCAAAACTTGTCCATATTAGACTTATGAACTTATGACTACAACTTGCAAATTTTAATTAAAAAAAGCATGCAAGCATGAAATCCGATTAACATTTTTCTTTGATGACAGGCCCTGCAGTACGTCCAAGAAAACCCGGATGAGGTTTGCCCGGCAGGTTGGAAACCTGGGGAGAAGTCGATGAAGCCCGACCCTAAGGGCAGCAAGGAGTACTTCGCTGCTATTTAGACATGTCCTTTACAGTTGCTGTCAAGTTTTGTCATAATCTTGGTTGGGTTCAACATTGTTCTTGTGACCTGAGTTGTAGTTATTGTCCATACAATTTGACTCTGTATCTCTGCCGCCTTTTTCTGCACATAAGGGTTTGTCTGGGTGTCTTCTTGGATTCACCCTCCTCCAATTTGGAAAAAAAACCCATTGGAAACATAATCTTATTTAATATCTGGGCAATGGATTTATTTTAAACTCAATTAACATTACTTTACAAATGGATAATTCAACATATTTCCCTTCAAGGTATTCTACCAAACACTTGATGCCATGAAGCTTGTTGGAGTCGTACAATTCTTTAATAAAAACGTTAATGTTAGTGGTGGACCACCGCTTTCAGTCAACAAGGCGAGCTTCCATTTTCAGCTCCGAGCACAGCCCAGTATGCCAGGTGGCCCAGCAGGGGAGGACGCAGACATTCAGCCCAAACGCACCTTACTGTAAGTATCACCTGCCACTATTTCTCCTCCCATTGCAAAGATAAATGATGATGAATCTTCTTGGTTCTCTTGCATGTAGATTACACACATCTGATTGCCTTTTACTGTTCAAGTAAGCTTTTGCTCATATGCAACTGCCTCTTGTTTACAGGAGACTGTGGGATAAAGAAGGGAAACGAACAAAATGGGATTTCAAGCACAAAGTGGAGAATGGGAAGCAAACGTCTTCACCAAACTTGTGCAGCTCCAAAATCATGTAAATTTGGTTTAAGGTACTCTCTTCACCAAACTTTACAAAAGGGCCTTTATCATAAGCACAATAATGTTTCTCTAGTTCTTATCTAAAATATAAATCAATTAACGGTGTATACAGCTAGCCTCTTAGGAGAAATAAAAGAGTGATGGTAGTACCACCTATCTTAAGATATGCTTATTTATAATTGCACTGGCAGAGCCACAGGTGTCACTTTTCCATCACCTTGGAGTGGTAGTGTAGTGGCTCTGCCGCACCTTCTGCGGCCATTACCAGCGCGCCAGGGGTATTAAAACCTGGAAGCTTTTCTGCAGATAATGCCACTTATGCGCTTTTTAGCATCCCCTCTTGCTCCACTTTAAAAAGCTGCCTGCAACAACACAGTGCTTAGTGTTTGTTTAATTCCTCAGCACACCACACTGCCCCGTTGCCATTCACAGATCTAAACAGCAACCTAACTGCTGCTTCGATTAAGTAGCTGGGGAAAGAAAAATAAAAGGAAAGAAAGGATCAAAAGAAGGGCATGCAGTGATTAGGGTTCCTTTTCTACTTTCGTCTTTGTTTTTTTCTTTTGCGGTATTTGCTCTTCTCGATCTCTTCTGCGTATATACTTTTCTTCTTGAAGCGCTCCTTTTGGGGAAATGCCTTTGTGATGATTAGGGCTTGGCTTTTTGCTTCCCTTTTGGGCCATATGTGACCAAAGATTTCTTTGACTGACCACTATCTAAGGTTAGTTTGAACAGATCATGCTGTGCATACTGATACATAGAGCTGAACACATCGATGCCAGAATCCTAGAAAAAAGGTGAAAGCTTGCTCTCTGCAGAAGTGACATGGGAGTTTATGAGAAGTAATCACTATTTATTAGGTTCGTGATAACTTCAAGAATATTCATGTGATGCACAGTTCTGATGGATGTGAATAGACATACACAACTGCATCGCAAAGGTGAAATTAACAGGAGATGGTGATTGGGGAATGAAGGGAGATCTCTTGGGAAGGCGTCGTGAGAGGGAAGCCATTTCTGTTTGTTTGTTTTGGGCGGCTGTTTTCTCGGTCCCTTTTCTCTGTTCGTATCCCAATAAAGAACAATGTTCGAGCACGACTTTTGATGCAAATGCACGCAGTAATGACCGGTAGTCAATGATGCTGTTAACCGGGCTTTATTACATGCTTTGGCTTTTCCTTGACAGTTAATTCTGCTCGTAGTAGTACTACTGCAAACCACTTGAACACTGCTCCGAGGAATCCTAGTTAATATGGCCATTGTTTGAACTTTGATGTTGTTTGCAATTTATCTATCAGTAGCTTGCAGCGCTACCAATACATGGATGCTGTTATTGATCAATGCTAGATCTCACATGACACATGGTTATATGAGTAATATAAAATTTATTATCTTCACTCTAGCTAGTACGAGTTCATTCTTGTAATGGCACATTGGCACTGAAACTTGAGAAATTGCCTAACCCTGATGAATGAATGCATCAATTCCTGTGTCTAGTAATGCAGTCTGCTTTTGAGGGAGCAGGAATGCTGAAAAGACCCAGCTTTACTGAACAGCATGTGGCTGTTTTATGTACTACTGCTACTACTAGTAATTGTTACTGATGCTAATCTTTGCCATGCATACACACATACACAGAACATATGGCAATAAGGGGGACGCTTTATTCCTTAATACTTTGAGTCCAGAGAGAGAGGCCGTACACAGTTCCCGATTTTTTTTAGGGCACAAGGATCTCAGAAAAGAATACCAATTTACATGGGCCCTCTCAAAAGATGAGAGGTCACTGCAGGCCACATCAGATCGTATCGATCACATAAAGCATCATGTGTTGTATCGTCATCATTGCAACATCAGTCCCATCCCCTGCTCTAATGTGATCAATTGTATAATTATATGACCAGTGAGCAGGTACAAAAGTATGTATGTACTTCCTACATGATGGATGTATACATATGGACTACTTACTGTGGCATTTTAGGCATTTTTTTTAATGTATTATGTTTTGTTAGGGAGTAACAACGGTTAATTACCTGCAGCCTGGAGGAACTGTACATGTTCCAAAAGAATTTAATTTTTTTAGAGCATAAAAGAATTGTTGTTGGGTGCTCTATAACTGTTGTAGAATCTGTTTTATCTCGGGAGGAAAAACAAGCCTTTACTGATAATTGCTTTTATGTTTTATGTTTTTTTTTTTTTTTTTGAAACACCCAGAGCAACACAAAGACGCCAACACACACGCATACCACCACATGCACGCACTCACATACACGAAGTTTACGGAAGACTGGACGAGCGGAGCTTGACGAAGAAATAATGAAGTCACCACCGGTACTCGCTTACGACGGGTACGTCGTGTCCCACTGAAAGAAAATCCTCCTCATAATTGTTAGGAGGTTTTTTTTGTATGAGTCTAAATTGTTACGAGTAGTTATCACATCACATCACATTACATTAGTTCATTGTTTTTGTTTTGTTTTGTTCTACAGTTCTAGTAAGGTTTCCTCGGAGATGTTATATGGTGGCATGAAGAGAGAGCAAATGCATAAATTCTTGCAGGTGGAGAGTTGTAGGAAAGAACGGTCCCTTCCTAAATATACTCTCTCCGTTTCGTTATATTTATCCCCAGCTCAACGTACGCATAGATCAAGGAATCACTGAATCTAAGAAATACTTAATTAGAAATGACTATACATACCCCTATTAAATAACATACCACAACCACTTAAACTCTTCCAAAGCATTTAAGTAGTGGTAGAGAGAGGAAAAATTGCAATAACTATATTCTAGATTCTCTCAATGGACAAATATATTGAAATAGATATTCCTGGGGCATAGACAAGGAAAAGGTCCATTTTTGGCTCTTGAACTCTGTTCAAAGTCCAATTTTCACCTTGAAAGCAAAAAAACGGTTGTTTTTCACCCTCAACTTTCAAATCTAGACAAATAATCGCCCAAAATTGGGTTTTGGGTTAAGGGGTTATTTATCCGGATTTGGAGGGGGGGGGGGTTAAAACCAACTGTTTTTTTTAGTTCATGGTGAAAATTGGCTGAGCAGAGTTCTAGAGCCAAAAAATAGTCTTTTTCGGTATTTAACTATTATGTGCCAAAAAAAGTCTTTTATTTTACTTGCTTAGGAAAAGTTGCCTCTTGATACAGATATGTGCAGTGAACCACACCTTGAGTTATATCTATGTGGGTGTGTAGTTAAATTTTGACTATTTGATTATATTGCGGTAAATGGCGTGTAAGTGTCAGTAATTAGCAATACTCAACACTTGTATCCGCATGCTTACGGTCTTACGAGTTTAGACTTGGACATCCATGAAGTAGCTCCTGAAGTGTTGCAAATATCGAACTGAAGTAGGGGAGAGTATCCGCGGGACTCTCAGGATTTGGCCATGCGCGTTGTCTAGTGTCTACTAGGTTTTTGAGATTTTTTAATAAAAAAGAGTACTACTTGTCTCTCACCTGTGGAGTTCAATATTACTTGTAAACTGTGATTTCTTGTAGTTTCCTTTCATAGTACTAGTCGTTTGGTCCTCCTTACAAATTTTCTATTGTTCACCTAATAAATGATCAACAATAAAGTGTTAGAAGAACATAGCTGTTTTTTTTTGCTAGCTTTGTACAACTGTACCTGTAGTCAAGTACTTCGATCAAGTAATACTTTTGATTTGTTTGTAGGAAGGCTTAGTACTCTATTTCGTGATTTGTTTTCAAATTTCTATTGGCTTTATGTGTCAATTTGTTCAAAACATTTTGGCAGAATAAATTCTAACTTTTGAACTAAAATGGATTTTTCCATTTGCCATTTTACTTGCTAGTTGCACAAATATTAAAAAGAAGATTCCGCTATCATGATGATTACAGCCGCAACTCACAAACATAGATTATGCTCAGCTTTCTTTAAAAAAGTAGATTATGTAAATGGATTTATTGTGACTTAATTGTGCTGCTAAGCTAATTATTTTTACCTTAAAAAAGTGGGCGTGCTATGAAATGTTGAAATTTGCAGGGATTATGTTCATCTATGCTGCAAGCTTTGCTACTGAACTTTCTTTCACAAAGTTGGTCTCGAAATTTTTACTCTTATTGCATATCGACTGTGCCAATGACCAATGCACATTTGTCACTTCTCCTAATCCTTCTAGATCAGGTCCTAAATTCTATGTTTTCCAGTTTGCTCGCTTTGGTGCAGTCATGCATAGAATTCAGCTCTCAGGTCATTCTTTAGAGGCAGCTGATCACATACAAAAATCCAGTCACAAAGATACTGTGTACTCCTATATATCCTCTGCATGAGAGACACTGTTTGAGAGATCATAGAGAGAGGGGAAAGCTGAGGTGCCTTTGTATCTGCTTTGTCAGCACATGCATTCTACCTAGCCACTTTTTCTTTCCCACCACAAAATCCACTTTGGACCAAAAATAGCCTCCCAAAGAGAAAGAGAGAGAGAAAAGAAAAGAAAATATATGCAGCCAGCAGCCCTCCCCAACAAGAAAAGCACAAACCCACACACCGAAATCCATCCTTCCTCCCTTCACCCCTAGCTGCTCAAAAGATGAACACCCACCAACATGTAAAGCAGCACCGCATCCACCACTCGCAGCTGCAGTACTGAGTACTGACCCGGCCCCTCTATATCTACACATTTCATTCCCTCTTGCACCTCATCGCAATTGCCACTGCCTACTAGCTAGATTAGCACGTACGTACTACCGTTGCTACATCAAATCGATAGGTAGCTATAGGTGGCGCGAGATGAGGGCAGGGGGGTGCACGGTGCAGCAGGCGCTGACGGCGGCGGCGGCGGCGGTGGTGAAGCAGGCGGTGAGCCTGGCGCGGCGGAGGGGCAACGCGCAGGTGACGCCGCTGCACGTGGCGAGTGCGATGCTGGCGGCGCCTGCGGGGCTCCTGCGCGCGGCGTGCCTCCGGTCGCACTCGCACCCGCTCCAGTGCAAGGCGCTGGAGCTCTGCTTCAACGTGGCGCTGAACCGCCTGCCGGCCTCCGCCGCAGTCGCCTCGTCGCCGCTGCTCGGTGGGCACGGCCACGGCCACCACCACCACTACTTCCCGCCGTCCTTGTCCAACGCGCTCGTCGCGGCGTTCAAGCGTGCGCAGGCGCACCAGCGGCGGGGATCCGTGGAGAGCCAGCAGCAGCCTGTGCTCGCCGTCAGGATCGAGCTCGAGCAGCTCGTCGTCTCCATCCTCGACGACCCCAGCGTCAGCCGCGTCATGCGCGAGGCTGGCTTCTCCAGCACCCAGGTCAAGGCCAACGTGGAGCAGGCTGTGTGCAGCACCACAACCACAGCGGCGACCACTCCTCACCAAAACCCTAACCCTAGCATCACGGCCACCACGAGCCCACCTCAAGAAACCAAAGCCAAACTCCCGCTCGACCAGGTGCGCGACGAGGACGTCGCAGCTGTCCTCGACTGCCTTGCTGCCCGGGGCAAGAGGAGGGTCGTGGTCGTCGCCGAGACCACGGCCGCGGCGGAGGCCGCGGCGCGCGCGGCCGTGGACAAGGTCAAGAGGGGCGAGGCGAAGAAGCACGAAGCGTTGCGAGGCGTGCAGGTCGTAAGCCTCCGCGTGTCGTCGTTCCGGGACATGCCGAGGGAGGAGGCGGAGCGGCGGCTGGCCGAGCTGCGGTGCCTCGTCAATAGCCGAGCGCAGGTGCTGCTCGTCGTCGAGGACCTCAAGTGGGCCGCCGAGTTCTGGGCTGGACACGTCCAGAGCGGGAGGAGAGGTTACTACTGCTCCGTCGAGCACGTCGTCACGGAGGTGCGCGCCCTGGCGTGCACGGCTGCCGGCGCCGCCGCCGAGCACTGCCTCTGGCTCGTCGGGTTCGGGACCTACCAGACCTACATGAAGTGCAGGGCGGGGCAGCCGTCGCTGGAGAGCCTGTGGGGGCTCCAGACGCTCACCGTCCCCGCCGGCAGCCTCGCGCTGAGCCTCACCTGTGCCTTCGACGACAGGTAAATACGGCTATCCCGATCGGTGCCGATCTAAAGTTGTTAAATTTCCCGGGGCAGTATGTCACGTCAGGTGAACGAATCTGCCTGAAATGAAATGACTCTGACCATTTGTTACCGAGATAGTAGTAGCAGTACTAGACTGGTAGTACTATTCCTGCAACGTGGTTTTCATTCCCTTTTCTCTTTGCCGACCGGCCATGAGCGAGTGAAAGTTTGCATCTTTTGCGTGCTTTTCGGGCAAACGCTTTAGGTCTAGCTAGCCCACCGGCTTCACATTCCCTCTTTATTTTGCATCTTTTGTTTCCCCAACTTTTTCTTTCTCCCTTCTTAGCATTCTGATTAGGTCTTAAGATGAAAACAATATGCATGGGGTTACAAATCATTTGCGTGCATGACCGATACAATGTCAGAAACACTGTATATGGTACACCGGCAAAGGGCTAGCTGATTTTGCGGACATGTCGATGGGTGAGGTGACAGTGGAATCTTATTCCGTTTGTTCTTTCTGCAGTGCGCTGGGCGAAGTCAATCAGTCCATGAAAGCGAGCTCTGACACGGATGGGAACGGACCGGTGCCTTGCTGGCCGCTTTTGGGCGGCAGCCAGCTGATCTCCAGATGCTGCGGCGATTGCTCCGCCGACACGAAAGCAGCATTGCCGCGGTCGTTCGTCTCGTCGTCCAGCCTCCCTTCTTGGCTTCAGCATTGCCGCGACCAGGTACGTACTACTCAAATGTTCAATCATATTCATTTGATGCTACTATATATGTACTTGTTTTTATCATTCTGTTATCATCTTCATCACTAACTTGTTCTTGCGCTATAGGAGCCTACACATCTCACGGATCTTGGCAAGACATGGAGCTCCATCTGCAGCAAACCATCTCAACGGATGACACTTCACTTCTCGGCTCCGGTGTCTCCTGCCTCCTCCATCTCTTCCTATGAGCATGGCCACCAGTTGCACCAGCCTCGCCATTCGTGGCTTCTCGCCGATCTTGACGCCAAGCACCCATGGAAGCCCAAGTCCGAGGCTGATGAAAAGGTCAAGTCGCACGACTCGGGCGCTTCGAACGGCTCAGTGGAGGTGGAGTGCCGTTCCAAGTTCAAGGAGCTCAACGCCGAGAACCTGAAGGTTCTCTGCACCGCATTGGAGAAGGAGGTGCCGTGGCAGAAGGACATCGTCCCTGAGATTGCTAGCACTGTCCTCCAGTGTCGGTCGGGGATTGAGAAGAGGCTGGACAAGTCGAGGTCGATGGATGCGAAGGAGGAGACATGGATGTTCTTCCTCGGAGGCGACTCCGACGGCAAGGAGAGGGTGGCGAGGGAGCTCGCCAACCTCGTCTTCGGCTCACGTAAGAACTTCCTGTCCATCAAACTCGGCGGCGCCTCCTCGCCGTCCGCGTCGGCCGGTTCCACCGAGGAGCGCTGGAGCAGCAAGCGGCCACGGACATCGGTGGCGAGAGATGCCTACCTAGAACGGCTCTATGAGGCCATCTCCGAGAACCCGCACCACGTCATTCTCATGGAGGACGTCGAGCAGGCCGACCAGTACTGCCAGGTCGGCATCAAGGAGGCCATCGACAGCGGGGTGGTGCGGAGCCAAACCGGAGACGAGGTTGGCGTGGGCGATGCCATCATCATCCTGAGCTGCGAGAGCTTCGACGCGAGGTCTAGAGCTTGCTCGCCACCGGGCAAGCAGATGAAGCTGGAGAGGGAAGAGTCCAAGGAGGAGCATACAAGTGATCATGATCATAAAGAAGTTGGCGCCTCCTCGTCCTCTTCTTCTTGCTTTGATCTGAACCTCAACATGGAGAGTGATCAAGCAGATGAACGCAATTTCGGTGATTTCTGTCTGCTCACGGCGGTCGACCGGACGCTGTTCTTCAGAAGACAGGAGGATTTGTGATCTGTGTACATGAAGGATCCATGTGTTTATCAGGGGGGCCTTTTGATAAAAAGCTAGATTAACTGCATGTCTAATTAGTTGTTTCTTTCGTTTACTTCTTTGTTCATTTTTTTAGTTTCCCTTTTCTTATGTTTTTGGGAAATCATGGTATTGGAGGATTGGATCAATGGCATATTTTGCGCTTCATTAATGACGAAATGGAAATGTTGTAAATTTGTTCTGGCGATGTCCAATATATTTTCTGTTAGTCTACTGTTTGGATAATGGATATACCTGTATTTTGACATGTAAGCTTGTATTCTCTGTGCTAACTAACGAAACAAAAATGATGAATCTGTTTTGATTACAGGAGATTGTCAATGTAAATATTCGACTAATTTCTTCAGAAAAACTAGTCAGATGGTTTGACAGTTGGATTTAGATTGGTCACATCCCATAACTCTCCCCACCCACCCACCCACCCCGAACCCTAAGGCTTCGTTTGGGAACTCCAAACCCCGCATGGATCCCTGCCATTTCTCAGGGAAAGTTCGCCCCGTGGAGAAATTCCCTGGTCCAATTGAGATTGACATTTGGATGAGAGGCAGGAGGGGAAATCCCGGGCTAATCCACCCCAACCCAAGGGGGTAAAAATAATCACCTCCCGAGGCCGGGAAGGATCCCACGTCGTCTTCGTCGCGAGTCCGCGTCTCCGCCGACATCGCCCTTGCCTCCATGTTGACTTCACCTCCATGCAGCTTTCCCACCCACGTTGCCTTGCGGCCCTTGCTTCCACAATCGCGCCAGCTAGCCTCGACGCCACTGCTTCCCCCGATAGTCTCCGCCTTCGCCCCTGCTTGCTCGCGCACTTCCTGGCTCCAGCTGGAGACAGGGAGGCTGAGCGATTTCAGACAGGGAGAAGATGTGGCCCTAGAGGCGGCGATGGCGGTCCTCGGAGGCGAGCAACTTGAGGCGGAGGGAGCAATCGGAGACGGGGACGCTGGGCGAGTTCTCGATGGAGTCACGCACATAGTCCTCAGCGCCCTAAGGAAGCGCGAGGTCCTTGTCCTTCTGCGCGGCCATGGAGGGAGGTGACTGACGAGGGAGGTCGCGGTGGCTCCAGCCGACTGGGCGGCAAGGAGCAGTGGGATCCCTCCCTCTCATTTTCTAAACTTCAGCGCATGGCCGCAATGTGTCGGAGGATTTCTGAATTGGTGGGATCCCTGGTTCTTCCAAATGATCAGGGGAAACATTCTCCTGGGGGATATAGTCTCACCGGGTTCCCATGTGCCACCAAAAATCCCGCTCAGGATTTCCCTACCTGGGAATGTTTCCCCTAGTTCCCAAACAAACCCTAACAATGCCAATGTCGTCGCGCCCGCCCTCTTCCCACGTTGCCGCCGCCGTGCCTCCTGCCCAACGATGGTACCACCTCCAGCACAGTACAACTCAGAAATCTTTATCTATAGAGGGAGAAACTCATCACTGAAGCTTGAGAAGATATCACCGGTGCACGAATCTTTTAACAGATTTGATTGTGAGAAATTCGATGGCAGGCTTCACCCCGTTGTTATGAATTTTCTCTCCTATCTATAAAGAATGGTAGAGATCCTGCTACATTTTCAAAAAAGAAAAGAAAAAAGAAAATCGGTTGATTTCCCAAAAAACTTTTGGTAGAAAATCATTCAAAACATGGCATTAATTACGATCGAGTTGGATCATCTTGACAACATCAACCATTTTTTTATGGAACTGTCTAGAAAACTTGCGACTGTTTTCTTGAATTCAAAACAGTCACATTATGAACCGTAGGATGAGATCAGATATCATTCATCTTAGAAACATGCTTAAAAAAGAAACTCAGCACATATTTCAACGCATATCAAACGGCTCATAATGTGACTGTTTTGAACTCAAGAAAACAGTCACAAGTTTTCTAGCAAAAACCTTTTTTATTGGGGGTGTCTATTTCACAGTTGCCTAAAAATTTCATCGTTGGATCAAGATCTTATGACTCATATTTTATCACTCTCTCACTTATATAATTCCCACCCACCCCTAACCCTAACCCACTTAGCCCCCGTCTCCACCCCCGCACCGATCTCCACCCCTGCACCACCGCCTCCCGCTGCCTCTCCGACACCGCCTCCGGCGTCGACGAGGCCCGTCGGTGAGCTCCTCTCTCGCCGCCCGCCCCCTTCTCTTTCGCCCCTCCTCCAAATCCATGCCGCTGCCGCCACTATCTTCCTCCTCTCCGGCGTTATTGCCCCATGCCACACTCTTCCTCGTCTCCAGCGATTACTGTCGTCGAACCCGCCACCGCCTCCTAACAACTACGATATTTTTTGCCCCCGCTGACCTCCACCGCCCACCTCCCTCCTCCGCCCCACAGCCAAGGCAGTGCCACCGCCATAGCCCACCACCGTGCTTCTACCACCGTGGTTTCTCTCTAAGCCTAAGGGCACCAGTGAACTCAAACCCTAAACGGGTGAACCCTCACCCCAATCTGCTGGCCGCCGCCACCAATGTCCGCCGTCGTCGGAGAGGATGACGCCGCCGTCGCCGGAGAGGATGACGCCGCCATCGTCGGACAGGATGAACCGCCCGTATCGCGACGCAAGATCCAACAATGAGGAAATCAACTGTGATTTTTGATATTTTCAGTCGCACGTGAATTAGCAAACCCATTTTTAATTAGAAACAAGTTCCCAGTAACTAGCTTGATGCGATCGGATTACACATATGAACACAACAATTAGTACTCAAAGATAGAGTTTCCACAGCATAGTGACTTTTTGAGAAGATAAAATTCACAATATGCCACTCATTGTGAGGCTGATATGTGGGCCTAGGGCTCATATGCCAGTGAGATACCAGTGGCATATTGTGAAGATCCGAAGTATTCAGTGACATACAATGAATTGCCCCCAAACGCCTGCTTCTTTGCCTTCTTCTCATCCATGTCTCATGTCTGTAAGCTAGGTTCACCTGACTACTGTGTGCATATAGTTCTTGGATCTCTCACTACCTACTGATCATCGCTAGAGCCTAAATTAAAGCTTGGTATATGCATTATTATACTACACACGAAAAGATGTGTACAAAACTTGTAGCTACATATGTAGCTCAAAGTACTAGTTGGAGAGTGCTCAATGATGGCTTGGGGATCCAAGGATACGAGGGCTTTGAGCCCTTGATCTCTTTTACGCGACGCATCATGATCGTATATGCCTACATGGCAGAAAAAGGTGTGGACAGCAACCCATATATATGATGACATGTGCTCTCTTTAATTCTCTTACCCTTCTCTTTTTCTCTTTTCTCCCTTCTTTTGGTGTGTCTTTTGTAAGTAAAAATATGCAAAAAGAAAAAGACCCATTTGATCTAGTTGTTTTTGCATGGAACTTACAACATAATGTGGACCGGTCAAAAAAGATCGAGTGAAAGATATGGTAAGAGCTACTAGTAGATGCTGGATAGCATGCAACGTGCATGAGCTACTGAGCTTTATATGTGTGTGAGAGAGATGAATGAATGACAATCCCGAGGCAAGCCTGGATACCGGGAGACTAACAATTGCAGGGTCTTGCATACTTTCATGAAAGGTAATTCTCACTAGCCTGCCGTGTTGGGCTTTTACTTCAAGGAGGGAAATTTTTGAAGAAAAGTGGAACAGATCTACAATGTTGTATGGCTAACTTTGTGCATGCATGGTACGTAGAGGAGGCCAAGGGACAAATTAAAGGGTAAAGTTCCCGTCTTTGTTTTATGCCAATTTTGTTTTTCAAAAGGCTAATGGCAATTTGCTGCTCTAGTACCTTGTGTACCTTGTGTATGATCAGGGTTGTGAAAAACGGAATATCTACTTCTATTATGGGCGGTAGAATTCGAGGCCTACCCGCGTTTCACGGGAATTTCTCCCGATCCTATTTTGTCGCGTGTCGTTCCGTTGCTTGGCCTTGCGCTGCTTCGCCGTCTGATCGTTGCCAGCGTAGCGATTGCAGCCAGCGCAACGAGCCTCGCGAATCTTCCCGTCCCTTCCCCTCTGTCCGCTCTTCTGCTCGCTTGCCGTGCCCGGTGGAAGACTCGCGATTCCTTTCCTCCCGTGCATTCCTCTCCATCCGCCCTCACAGTTCCCCTCCTCTTCGCCTGCTCCCCTTCACCTGTGTCGGTCGCGCTGCCCTATCCTCCCCTTCCACCCTTCGCCACCCCCACTGGCCGCGTTGGAGGGTCAGACTGACCCGCCGCCGCCCTCTTCACCTGCTCCCCTTCGCCCGTGTCGGTCGCGCCGCCCTATCCTCCCCTTCCACCCTTCGCCACCCTCGCCGGCCGCGTTGGAGGGTTAGACCCGCCGCCGCCCTTCGTCAGATCGGAAACACCACTCGGTTCTTTCCCCCTCTGTGACCAGTTTCCTTCCTCTTCCTTCTCCGTTGCCTCTCGGCCGCGTTGGAGGGTCAGATCCACTGCCACCCTTCGCCAGATCAGCACCGCCACTCGCTTCTTTCCCCCTCCGCGACCAGTTTCCTTCCTTTCCCTTCTCCGTTGCCTCTCTCCGCTAGCTCCGCCGCCCCCTCCCTTTACCTCCTCCGTCGCCCCCTCAACCTCCCTCCCCAGCTGCCACCCCGGCGCCTCCTCTCTCGTCCCTCCCCTCGGCCTGTTTGGCTTCACTCGTCCTCCGAAGACTGATCGGTACCCTCAGTAGGGAATGCGGCGGTCGATGGAGGGGAAGAGTATGTGGTGATCGTTGATGCCGGTTCCTGCAGGGAAAAGGCAATGGGAGAGCCCCACGTCGTCCTCGCCTCCCCAACGACGTTCACGCGAGCAAGGCCTAGGAGCACCAACTCTTCGTTTCAGAGGTAATTTGTTCAGTTTTTACGCTGCTTAATCTTGGGTTCGTTTCTATTTTGCCTGTCTTGAGTTCGTTTCTTTTCTTTTGCCTATCCAAATTCATTGTTCCTTTAGTAGAGGCGGTTGCTTCAACAGGCTTTGATTGCAGGGAAGTGTAAGAGTTCATCAGTGCCAACTCCCACTACCTACTCAGTCCATGTCTCCTCAGAAACACACAAGATTGTGCCCTGCTTGGCATCTGATGAAGCTTTCGCAACGCAATTGCAAGAGGAGAATTTGAGTGAAGCTACCGCTACAAGAAAATTTTATGGGATAGCGCTACTCCCACTCTCCCAATAACTTTTGCTTTGTTTGAGGTGAATTCATTAGCTGTACTCAACTGACACTTGTGCTTACCGTGTGCATCGTGCGTTGTTTTTTAGGTAGCATATCCTTCAAACAGCCGTCACCGGCTGTTGAGTATAGACCGGCCGATAATACAGTTCAGGTTTCTTGCTTTTATACTGTTTTGTTTCCTTCGTTGGCTCATTGGGATCATCTACGCCTTCCATGGAAAGGGACTCCACATATATGAACTGAAAAATGAAGGGGTCCTAGAATGATGATAAAATGTAGATGAACGTGTCAAGGGAAGACAATGTCGACCCAGATAACATGTCATATGAGGTATAATGTTATTCTTTTGTGTAATAAATGATATGGAATTTTACCGTCATTTAGTTGTAGCAAAGGGTAAAATTAACTGATAGTTTACAGAGAATAAACAATTTCTTAAGACATACTAAAAATCTGCTGCATAGTTTGCTATGAAGAAACTATGTGCAGTGTGCTCATACTTGCTGCTAGGATTACCCATCTCCAGGGAGCCTGCTTGCATTTTTATTGAGTGAAAAAGGAAATTCAGGTTCACACGTTGACACAAGTTCACTTATGCTTCGCTTTCATCAGTTGGTATTGAAATCAGTTCGCTATGATCCAATGTTCTGTGTCAAAAGAGACAAGAAAAAAAAAGGTATGCATCAAACTTAATGTGCTAATTATGCTTAGAGAACACATACACAACGGAATTATACATTCACTGATTCACTTACATAGGTTGATTCGTGTGGAAAGACACTGTCCCGTTCCACATGGTATATAGGATTCTTTTGCCAACTTAGAGCTCACAGTATTTCAGTACATCCGCATGCTTAACAAGCTTCGAATATATCTACATGTGCGCGTGCATCGCGACTACATCATGCCTTATCTTTTCAAGGAAATCTTATTTTCTCTATATAAAAAAACTTTAGGGCATGTTCCCCTATACACTACTTCGAACAGGGCAAAACTGGACTTCGATGACAATTAGTGTTACTGAATATCTTAACTACGAATCATGTATCACCATTTTTTCTTTAGTTTCGAGGCCTGGAAGTTTGCAATTTATTTTCCTATGAGCCCATGTGGATAGCTTTTTATGTGAAGTTTTTGTGTATACATAGAAAGGTTCTCCAAATATAAAGACATTGGAGTCTTTGGGAATGACGCAAAAGGCACAAATATCCCACCTAAAGTGTGCCGATGCTACTTGCTGACAAATCGTCCTAAGGTTAGTTTTCAGATAAACCAAAAGATCTTCAATTATATCTTTATGCATGTATACATAACTAGGACATTTTTTAAAATAAAAGATAGCTTCTTTGGATGTTCAGTCTTGAGAATTTGATTGTCTATTTATTAAATGCTTCAGTGATGGACAGTCTGGCCACGGTATATGGCCCTCACATATGGCCAACCTGAAACAAACTGATTACGAGTAGCACACTGTACCATGCAATTAAGAAAATGGTAGATTGTAAAGATCGACGATGCTGTTTGTTGCTCCCTTATATTCTTTGATATCGTAAGGGTGTCATATCAAATCATACTTTATCTCTAGATTATATCGAACTTTGCAGCCATACAATTAGGATTGCTTATGTTTTTTTTCTAGAGTAGTATTCATGCACGTAACAGTGTTGCATGCCGCTAACTAGATAGCCTTATTATGCAGACTGGTTATGATACCTTTTTCCTATCTTCATATGGGGACTATCATTTGCAGGGGAGAACAAGATGATGGTGGAGAGGGTGGAGCACCAGAGAACATCATATGTCAAAAAAGTGGTGTGGTGATGCTCAAGTGATCAATCACTTCAGCTTTTATATTCCTTTTCTTTTCCTCAACATAGTTATTTATCCAGTCACTCGCATGATCAGTACGTAAATTGCTCAACAATTTTTCTACCACTACCACAGAATAATTTGCAATTCATTCCCTTTTATCAGTTCTATGTAGGTTTGCAATCTGCAAACAAAACAAAGGCAATAACCAACAGAACATAGTGCACAAAAGAAATCAGTATATCCTTTCCTCACATGTAAATATGTATGTATGCACAGGCCTCCTGTAGGTAACAGGAGATATTGAATACAATTGTTTGAAGCTGAATGGGTTTGTTTCAGAAACGACATCAGCTTACGTTAGTCAATATGGTCTTCATGTCCCCAAGATGACTTTCAGGGAGATGTCGACTTCTCTACAGTGTTTCACAGCGTTCGTACCAAAGCAGGTAATTAACTACGTTACTGAACCAAATGTCCAAAGTAACAAGGACCTCTATCTAACCACGTGCAATCATTTTCCCACGTGAATCATAAATCATGAAGGAAGTCATTACAAGGGAGAAGGAGACTGGGATCACCCCTGACGCCAATATAGATACCTATATGAAGGTAAACACTAACCTTCTTGATATTTGTTGCGCTTTCCCCAGTATTTTGATTATATCATTATTTTCCCTGATCATATCGAAACAGGACTGAAAACACCACCCGTTCTACTAACATACTTCTTCGCTCCTATTGATTCTTTTAAAAAAAGAGAAAATAAATCATATCATGTGTGTACAGCCCAATCCATTTTATTTCCACACATTACAATTTAGCTACCCTTTTTTTAATAGGCTTCGTCTGTGGAAGGTATAGAAAGGAACATGCAGCCGGACTACATTACGAAGGTAATTGTTGTTTAGAGAAGAATGCTTTGGATCCAACGCACAAAAACAACAAGCAGTCATGTCATGCACATATTTATTGAAGACCACTTCTTTTGGGAATAACTTGCACGGTGAAATGCTTTAAAAATACAGTATTGTCAACGCGTCACTTCTCTTTCATAAGATTCTTAGGTAAGTATTGTTGTTACAGATGTGCTAGATTTCAATAGCTTACCAAATGATTGTAATATCTTCTGATAATTGTTCTCTCGTCTCTTGCGCGACTTATTTTTATTCTAGAGTCAGTTGAGTTACCAGATTATGTATACAATGCTATTTCTATAACAAACCGACTTTCTATGATTAATCATGAATTGGTTTGCCGGTTGCTGTCCATTTGTCGCTTGATAATGTCAGATGGTGCCCAGGTCTTGCCGTATGCACCATATGCGCCATCATCGATTTAGTGTGGGATCAAGCTCACGTTTCATTTGTTTGGTCTCATCTGGGTCACCTACAGTAGTAAACCAATATCCGGGTATTTAGTTTCAGTAAATAGATATTTACTTCCATGATGTCGTTTGGGATTTTCTTTAATTCTCCATTTTTTCTCTTAAGAAGATGAGCTTTTGGTTATAGTTACATTTACAGTATTTAGTTACAGTAGTTGACCAATAGCCGGGTATTTAGTTTCAGTAAATAGATATTTACTTCCATGATTTCACTCTACCTATTTTCTTTTGTACCTTTTTTCTTACAATCTGAAATCCTTTAATGTGTTTGAACAGTTTATATACCTATTATGTATAGTATATGACATGCTGTATCTTTTGTTCCTGGTTATTTTCTTATACAATATTATTAGTCTATACATTTGCCTAAATGTCATAACATTTCTTTGCTTATGAATGAGCAACATATTTTCATTAGCCAAAAATATGCATTGTGTGCCCCTATTGAACTCCTCTACTTAGATGCTTCTGATTAATTTTCTCTGCGTTTCTCCATGACTGATAGCCAAAAGCTACTGCTAGATTGTTCTATTAGATTGTACAAACTACGTACTACCTACAGACATACGTCGATACTTGTATGCGTCTTATACCATGCTGCTGCATATTATCTTACTAATGTTTTGCCATAATATATGTTTTATCAATTATCAATAGTAATTGCTCTCCTATACAATATTAGCTTAGTACATGATATGGACAAAGATGTCACCTTCAAAGAGTATTTGTAGCTGCGTTTCGCATTTAGTAGTACCATACTATTTAAAATAGGTTATACAATAATAGCTACTGCTTTCTCATTTACCATACAAAAGCTTTCTCATTTTCCTTTCAAAACACAATTACAGTTGGTTTGACGTATTGCATTACGAACTAACACATTTAATGTATCTCATTTCTTTACTAATGCTGAAATGTGCGTAGCATGCAAACAACTAATTTGGATTTGTTCTCCCAATTATCGTCGATAGCATTTCTTCGCTTAAAACAACATAGAGATAGTTAATTTCTTACCACTAATTTATTTTCTTTTAACTTCTGTTAGTAGGCTGCAGCTCTTTATATTCTACGTTCTAACAACTCAATCGGTTGGTATGTCACCAGTAAGTCTTTGTCCCAAACATGATAACAAGAAGATTTATTAACTTCTCCTCATGTATCATCCAGTTTGATGAATATCTCTTTAAAGAATGCATCGTATTCTCTATTTATTATATAATTACGATAGAGAATGTTTTTCGGGGGTTACCTAACAGTTCTGTTGGCTTTTTTTTTTTTGCGTATGATGCAAGTCTTTGTGTATGATGCAGGTTTGTGCATCCTACAAGCTCAATGGGATTGAATCATGTACTCCAAATGCAGAAAGAGTAATGAGTTTCAACACCGACTCTTGATCTTGCATGTAGCTTATACCTGCCCCCCCTGTCGACGATTAAGTCGCCGATCTTACGAAAATGAACGAGGAAAATGACGTGGAATATCCTGGGATGGAATGGGGGTCACTCTTTATTGATATGAACTGGGTTTTACAAGATGTGGCTAAGTACTACCTGAATTACACTTGAATGGGGAATGTCTAATCGGTGTCGGACTTAGAATATGAGTCTAAGTCTGATTATCTTGTCTCTAATTCCACCGCTTAGGCTTCAGTATATTACATTGAGCTGCCGTTGTTCTTGTCTTTGTTGGTCTTGATCTTGTTGTCTCTCTGTGTCCGTCCCTTCATCTTCTGCGTTTCACCTTTAAATAACTTCCGAAGAGGTGGCAGTTACTCCTGGAGAAGACGTCCCTGGTGAAACGTTACGACTGGTCGGAACGGTGGAGCAGTTAGCAACGTGCTAACTTCCTTGCGGTTGCCTGTGAAAAGCTTAACCGTAGGGTGGTTAATAGTCAGTGTCTCAGGGTTGTACCATCGCATGGTTTGAAACGTATAGCACGTGTTCCATTCATCATACGATAAGAAATACCAGTTCGGTAATTTTTACGAGCGGTTATTACGTCGGGATTAGGCACAAAGCCTCATCAGGCAGGTACCCATTAAGTAACCTCTGGAATACTAACGACCGTGGAGGTCGTTAGTCTTAGGAATTCGACCATGAAAACGTATGGTCCTTTATGCATTTAAAATAATACATAGAGGTTTTAATCCTCGTCGGCTAGCCCCGAACTTTAAATGAACTGGTCGTGCATATACCTTTTTCCGATGAAATCGATCAGGCGAACCCATTTAATGTCGTGGTATCTGAAGTGGTCTGTGTTCACTTTAAAGTTGAGAACTTGCCTTGGGAAGCGAAGAGTTCCTCTGTCGTTTGAACAAAAAAGCTTTTTGTTAGTTGGACTTTGTGGGAATCCTTGAAAGTATCGGAAGTTTATAAAATCTTCTCTCATTTGGGCTCTTAGAATTTTTATGCTTCCAAAATCCCTTCGATCCCATTTAGCTTCTCGCCAAGAAATCCTCGAGCTTTTTCTGTTCTTCCGACCACAAAGTCTTCAACTTCCACTACTCATCCTTGAGGATTTTCGCCATGTCGAGCAAATTACAAGTGGTTGCCTTGAATTGGGCAAGAAAAAGCTTGAGGCTTTGGCGAAGATGGGAATGCTCCAGATAGGAATCTAATTAATTGGAGACCGCGTGGAGAGCATTTTCGAGCCGTGAAGATGAGAAATCCTGTTTTCTCGCCTACATCGAATGTGAAATTTGAGATTACAGTACACAAATTCCTCCTCCGTGTTCTTGAACATTATGGGGTGGAATTGGTGAATTTGGCCCTAAATTCGATCGCAAATATCGATATTTTCGCATATTTGTGCGAGGCATACCAGGAATACAACCGAACTTGAAGCTCTTTAGTTATTTCTACCGCATGGTGATGGGAAAATCTGCGGCAAAATCAAGCAGCTCTGGGGAATGCACATTGTGTCTTCATGCGGGAAGGCCGATGAGTACATCCTCATGTACGTGAAATCTTCGTGGTCGTCATGGAAAAATCTTGGTTTTACATGAGCGGTTCTGAAGACGATGGCCTCTACTTCGCGGAATTAGAGCAAGTGAAAACCCCAAATGGAAGGAGACAAGAAGAAGACAGGATAGTCAAAAGATGGGCGGATGCCATCTATGACTTCTTGAGTTAGGGGCCCGACTTCGTGGCATGTGGTGAAGGATTTCACCTTTCATCGATTAGCCCATTGAAGCTCGGACTCATTCCCCGCTCTGGTGCCTTGATCGTGATGAAGCTACCTCGGAAGGTGGTAAGTCTTTGAGATAAATTCGATCGGTATTTTGATTTGATTAATGTATTACCTTAAAATCTGTCTATTCTTCCTTCATTAAAGCTCTTTCCCCGGGAAATTAGAGAACGAGTCAAGATGATCTGTAAGGGGAGCACGGAGAAAAGGTGAATGCCCCAAGATCTTAGCCGTAACTCCTATTGAAGGAGGCGGCAAGGCTTAAGGTAATTTAATCAAAATTCCTTTTACCATGTGTATACATATATTCCACCAGATTTCCAATCGTGCTCTACATTTGCGATCGGTCGGATTGCGAATCATACAATCTGGTGAGGATCAACGCCCCACCTTAGTTCCGACCGAGTCGTGCCTCGAGGCACTTGAAGGAGATGAATCCTCGAGGTAATAGAACATTTGGAATCATATATGTACGAATTTTTTAGATAAAGGATTTCTTCACCCAATCAAATTTGTTCTTTGATTTAGGTGGATAAGCCGAGGCCCGCAGAATGTAATTGCGAGGTGTAGACTCAGAGTGGTCGTGCACGACCTTATGGTTATTCTTGAAACAAGCGATCCGGAGATTGATGAAACCACTCCCTCCCACCGGATAGTCGAATGCGGTCCTTGATGGGCTGGTCGAGGACATAGCTTCCGACATCTTGTTGGAGGATGTGAGGGTTCAACAACCTTCTTTGGTCCGAGAACAAACAAAATCGGAAGAAGAAGAAAAGGAAGGCTAAGCGGCATGATTTCTCTCTTGCTGCGTTTGAGTCAAATCCGGAGATTAACAAGGTATGTACAAATGAAAGTGGTCGTATAAGTATGTACCTTTAATAATTCCTTGATGATTTGATTCTTTGAACTTCCCATCTTCGGTTTGCATAGGTCTTACGGTGTTCGGTCGTTTCCACTGTGTTCTTCTGAGGACACGGTACTGTGGAAGTTCAGATCAGAGCACTTCTCGGGACAAAGTTCCCGAGGAAGTAGTGGTCGAAGAAGCCCCGGCGGTGACAAGAACAGCGGTTGAGTTGGATCCTTTGGTGATTGAAACCCTTACGTGGAGGTAGATGCCTCGAGAGGTCTCAACAGTTCGATCTTTGTTGATAACCATTCTCAACCTAACAAGTTCCTTTTCGCCCCGATTTATCGAGGATAAGGAGCTTGATGAGGCGTGGCGAAAGTATCGGATACTCAACTCAAGATGCACCTCGATTTGATTTTTCTTTGGTTATAATGACCGAGCAATTGAATAAGTATTCTCGACCAGCTTCATAGCTCTTCTTTAAAAAGTTTATAAGAAACTTAAGAAAGAGAACGCTATTTGTGTAGCATTTGGTCGAGAACTTTCTTTGTGATCGGAGGATGACCCAAATGAGTTAAGGACTTGGAGCAAAAGCACTCGAGTTGGAAAGTAAGAACTTTTCCTTTTAAACTTTTGTTTCTTCTTCAATACTTTGCTCCTCTACAATTATTCTCCTTATCGTATTCGATAGATCTGGAGAAAATAAAAGAGGAGGTTGTACGAGAAAGCCAAGGCGGCTCTTCTTGAAGAAGAAATAAAAGCTAAAGATCGATCATTCTGTGAAGCAAGTTCAGCTAAAGACCGGTTGATCGCTGAAGCAACGACCAAATATGAAACACTTAGCAAAACAAATGAAGGTAATATGTCGTAAGCTTGATTTTTCCTTCACTTATGCTTGTGTTCATTAACTGATTTGTTTTTGCAGAGCAAACACAAATGCTGAACAGAGTAAAGAAAACTCTGAAATTTGAGCAGGATAAGGAGGCGGCTCTTGCTCAAAATATTGATGAAAAGATTCATGCTTTGAACAAGATGATCTTTGATATGGGATCGAGGATCAAGCTGCCTTTCTTAGGAGATCCAATAGAGAAAATGAACTATTTGGGTCAACTTCTAGAGGATCTTAAAGTTCGCTCAAAACTACTCGGACGAATTATGCCTGTGCCCTAAAAGCAGGCGTTGCAAGTGGAGTTAGTTTTGCTTTGGCAAAGCGAAAGCTTCCGACCCTCCATAGATCTCCAAACTGTTAAAGATGACTTCAATCGCCCACTGAGGAGGCGACCAAGTTCATGGAAGAACTCGGGCCACTCGGAGATATAGTTGTAGAGGAGATGGAGGTCAAATCTCCGACAAAGCGAGAGTTAGGTGGGAATATTTCTTAGAGTAGGTTCTGCAAGTGTAAAAATATTTGAATATCTATGAAAACTTACCTTTTATGTCATTGACAAAGCTTTTGTTTATCTGTTTGACTTTTTAAAATTCTCGTATATTTCCTAGCCCCATCGCTTTATAGTAGAAGAACGTTCTTGTACAAGCGGTGAGCCAAGAAAGAGAATAAAAAGAGGTCATAACCATGTATGTGAGTTTTTGAAGGTATGTTTGGATATGTAAGACAAAAGCGATCGTTCTTGATACTAGGAAATCAAATGTGGTCGGGAACAGACGATTTCGACTAGTTATAGATCTTTGTTTGTCATAATGGAAATACCAATCAAAAACACTATATATGGTCGGAAAAAGACTTTGTCAAACTTGACATAAGAAGAAATGCAAATATGTATGAAGCAGTTATAAGTGAACTTTGTTTATATCTATTGTCCCATAGTCCGTTGGAACTAATGCTAAGACACGAAGGCATCGACATATATATTTTTTGAAAGCGTGTTCAAATTCTATATCCATTGGTAGCGAGGATCGTAAGAAAAGAACCGTCGCTAGGAAGCTCCTTCCGATTAGGCGGGACCACGTCGCGAAAAAGGAGAGACTTCGACTAGGAGGCTTTCCGTGTCCGACCCGAGAGACAAGAATAGACCGAATCTTGAAATAATGAAGCATAATCTTCAGAATCGTAAGCATATCATTCATGAGATAGTTAGTTGTGTGGCGCTCTGATTACTCATTTTCTTTGAGAAAAGAGTGTAGTCGTAGCGTGGGAATCATTTGAAGAAAATGCTTACGACTATGACCATAGAGTATCGAGATCCTTAAAAGGATATCGAGAGAAAAATGTCTTCTCGACCGGACTAACAATAATAAACGACCAGAATGTAGGTGTATATATATAAGCAAGGTTGCACTTCTTAATTAATTAATGAATTTAATGAAATTGAAATTGAAAGAAATGAAAGAATGAAAATTAAACATAGAACTTACGCAATTGATCGATGTTCCAAGAATTTGACAAAATTTGCCCATCAGACATAGCTAGTCGTACAGAACTTGGTCGGGTGATTTCGACCACAGTGTAAGGACCTTCCCATTTAGGAGAAAGTTTATTGCGATTTGTTTGGCTCTGAATTTTTTCTGAGAACCAGATCACCTACAGCAAGGCTGCACCTTACGACTATGGTACCTTCGCATGGCTTGTTGGTAGACTGCTGATCGTACAAGGGCTTGGTTTTGTCGTTCTTCAAGGAAATCGACGTCGTCGAGTCGTCGTTCATTCTGATCATTTTTGTCAAAACGATCAGTTCGAGCAGAGCCAATTTTGAGTTCTGGAGGAAGCATGGCTTCACACCATATACCAAAAAGAATGGAGTTTCACGGTCGCACGACGGTGAGTGCGGGTTCGAACGGCCCATAACACGAGGAAAGTTCTTTAACCCAAGCTCGACCATTTGATTAAGCGGTGAATACTCGGCGTTTGATCCCTGCATAAGGATACCATTAGCCGCTCAAGCGCTCCGTTGCTCGTGGATGAGCAACGAAGCAAAATGAACTTTGACCCCAAGTTCATCGCGAAATTCTGGAATTATTCTTTGGAGGCGGGAACTATTATGCGTGATAATGTTGGGTACACCAAATCGCGTGATTACATTTTTGGGAGAAATCTCTTAGCGGCCTCGGTTGTTATTTTAACGGTCGCTCGGCTTCAATCCATTTTGTAAGCGTGTCAATCATGACGAAAAGGAATTGAAGCCGGGTGCTCTTGGAAAGGTCCTGAATGTCCGATCCCAAGGTTGCAAAAGGCCAAGAAAGTGGAATTGTTTGTAAGGCTTGTCTTTGGTGGTGTACTTATCGGCTATAAACCGACATTGTACACACTTCATCACAAGCTCTTTTGCATCATGAAGGGCGGTTGGCAAGCAATAGCCTTCTTGGGAAGGCTTTACTGAAACCGAGGTTACAGTAGGAATGGTGTGCTCCTGACGCCTTCATGGATTTGGTTAGCAATCTAATGCCATCCGTTTGAGATATGCATCTCATCAACACTCCATGAGATCCTCGTTTATACAAGATACGTTCGATTAGAGTGTATGATTTGGCTTTTCGTGCTATCTGATCGGCCTCTACATCATCTTCTGGAATTGTGTCATCTTTGAAGATAATTGTAGATCGATGTCATCCGATCTCTACTAGTGATCGTGGCGGCGCCAACCGTCAACGACATTGTGGAGCATCAATGTTTCCTTGATTAGTTTGTTCAACTTGCAAAGAATCATGTATGTTCTCGGAAGGCTCAACTACCGAGGGTGAATTGAGTTGCTCGAGAAAAACTCCGGCGGGACGGTCGACCTCGTGGAGACCATCCGTGCCAACCGGGTGCGCCAGAAAGTTTTCCTTTCTAGGAATATGTTGGATCTGAAAACCGAAGAAGTGCTTTTGAGTTTTCGTACTTCCGCCAGATAAGATGACATCTTGGTACTCGAGCATTGATACTCTTTCCCCACTTGATTCGCTACTAGTTGAGAATCGTCTTTCACTAATGTCTGCGAATCCGGCGAGCTTAATTGCTCGAGTCTGCCGATAAACCTTCATATTACGCCACATTATTGGTGGCGGGAAAATTCTTGGATGGCGTGCTTGATGTGTTCGCCGATGAGGGATATCAAGACCACTCCGCCCCGATCCTTGTAACATCAAGGAACCGTCAAAATACAATGTCCACTGTCGTGGTGTTAGTACTCGGGTCCTTGGGTGGGTTGAGGTTTGTCCATTCGCAATGAATTACGCTATTGCACAGGACTTTATTGTCTGTTAAGTGAAATAAAATGGAGATCGAGCGCCCTAAGCTTGACCGCCCATTTGGCTATTAGTCTGATGATTCCTGTTTCCAAGGACTTGACCAAGAGGATATCCGGTAGAGGTACGACCACTTTGTGGGCACGAAAGTAGTGCCTTAGCTTTCTTGAAGACATAAGGAGGCCATAGAGCAACTTTTGTACTGTGGGTATCTTTCCTTTGGTCCATCTAAGACTTCGCTACGTAATAGACCGGTCGTTGGATATTATCCTTTCTACAACGATTACACCGCTAATCATGCGTGGTGTTCTCGACACGTAAATTAGCAATGTTTCTCCGGTCTCGGAGAAACTAAAATCGGGTACTTGTAAGGTACTTTTAAGTTTCTCAAAGGCATCGTTTGCCTCTTTAGTCCCTCAAAACTCCAATGTTTCGAAGAAGTTTAAAGAAAGGTAATCCTTTTTCCCTAACCTTGCTATGAAACGACTTAACGCCATCTGACGGTTAGTTTTGGACTTCCTTCTTCGTGGTCGGGGGCATCAGTCGATGGCGCAATTTTCTTGGATTTGCTTCAATACCTCTAGCGAAACTAGGAAACCGAAAGCGGTTTTCGGCGAAACTCGAACACACACTTTTCGGATTTAACTTGAGGTTATGTCTTCTCAAGTTATTAAAAGTTTCTTGTAAGTCATGAATGTGGTGCTTGGCGTTGGTGGTCTTACGACGGATCGTCAACGTAAGCTTCTAGATTCCAACCGATTTGTGGGCTAAAGGTTTTTGCATCAACCTTTGAAAAGTTGCACCGGCGTTTTGAGACCAAATGGCATCTTAATATAACGATAAGTGCCATATGGGGTGATGAAGGAAGTTTTCTCCTCATCTTCTTTACACATACTAATCTGGTGGTACCACGAATCGCATCTAAAAACTTAGTAACTTCGCATCCGTAGAGTCTACCGGTTGATCAATGCGAGGAAGGGAAAGTCATCCTTCGGACAAGCCTTATTAAGATATGTAAAGTCGATACACATTCGCCATTTCCCATTGTTTTTCTAACCATTACAGATTGGCAAGCCACTATGGGTGGTCGACTTCACGAATAAATCCGACTTTGAGAAGCTTGTTAATCTCCATTGGATTGCTTCCTTCCGATCAAAAGTAAACGTCGTAGTTTACGCTTGATCGGTTTTGTCGGTGGAGAGCAAGCACGTGCTCGATCACCTCGTGGGACTCGGGCATATCGGACGCTTGCTGTGCAAACCGTCTGATTCGCTCGGAGGAAGGAGACGAGCGACTCTTCCTATTTAGGGTCGAGTCTTGCCCGACCGAGAATCTTCTTGGCGGTTGGGTGCGGATGTCTGACCCATGTGAAGACTTGATTTGTCGGAAGCGCTTTTGTCGAGTGGTACCTCCTTTATGCAGTCGGATGGTTTGGGTGTCATCTTTGGCCTCGGGTGCTTGACTGCATGGGAGTCGGGTTAACCTCTCGGTGGAAGTTCATCAACAAAGTGCAAAGGATTTCGATCGCATCGTAAGCCATTTTCGATCCTCGAATAGTGATGACTCCTTCGCCCCTGGCATTTTCAAACTTTGATAACCGTAATGCGTGGCTATCAAGAATTTTGCTAATCTTTGGTCGGCCGAGAATTCCGTTGTATCGGATTGAAGTTTACTACATCAAATGGAATCCTCTCTGTTGGAAGTTGTCGGGCTTTCGAGCGAATGGTAAGGAAACTTGTCCTATCGGTTTAGCGGTAGAACCGGAACTATGCCATGAAAAGCATATTTCATGTGTTTCACCTTTGACATGGGGACTGCATTTCTTCTAAAGCTCCCACAAATAATATATTCAAAGAACTACCCCATCTACTAAGACCCGATTAACCCGACAATTATTAATGGTTGGTTCAACAACGATAGGGAACTTACGGTCGAGTCGATGGGATGGGGCGATCGTCTTTCTTTGAAGAAATTGCGGTGTCCGAGCCACTTGAGTGCTTGACTATAGTCGGAGATTCGACTAGGTTGACCTCTCGCTCCATGGCCTTGGATAGCGTCTGGACTCGTATGAAGAAGATCCTCCAAAAATCATGTTGGTGTGTGTTGGGGATCTGGTACTCCATCTCTTCGCCGCCATCCTTGTCCTTTTTGGAGCTCGTTTCTCCATGTTCTGTATTGCGGAAATGGTCCTTACCCGCATAATAATCCTCCGCTTTTTTTGCGAGAGCAGCAGTCTTGCGCAGATCATGCCACTGCTTTGGTGAAGTGGACACCACTTCTTGTTAAATCAGAATCCTTGATCGGAGCTTTTGCCTTGCTTCGGCCAAGCATAGTCCTTCTTGCCCTTCTGAACTTTTTCGAAGCAGCGAGGACTTCTTTGTCGTCGGGTCTGCGGTTCTTTTTCTTCTTGAGAGACTTCTTGTTCTTTTTCTCCTGTTTGTCGGCCGGGTGGGAATCTTGTCTTTCCGATCAATGGCTTCACACCACTCGATTGCTTCGCTAGCGGTGGCATACTTATCGCCATATCAAAAAGCTCAGCGGTTGTTCTTGGAGGGTTCATTGCTATGTCCTCCGTAAACCGCCGATTCCTCGATCTGTTTTAAAAGCTTTGAATAACAGAGGATTCTGCGACCGGGTATAGAGTTACGAACTGGTGAACCTCTTGATATATTGGCGTAAAGTCTCATCGAGATCCTGCGGATTACGTGGAGATCGTCCTCCTTCGATGCGATCGACGTACACTCGAAGTTGGCAATCGAGAAGATCACAGAGTTGTTCCCAAGTATATATTGATCCGGCCGTAAGTTTAACAACCACGACCGTGCGGACCCTTGAGCACGGTGGGTAAATAGTTGGCCATTACATTTCATCGCCATACGGCTGACCACGATGGCGGTGGTATATATTGGAGAAATTCCAATGGGTTTTGAGTTCCATTGAATTTGTCCAAGTTGGCTTGTCGGAACGGTTAGGCTAACGCGCGACTTGGAGCCCTGCAGAGAAGGCTCGACAAACTGTGATTGATTCATGGCGTCTTCTCAGGAAGGTGCGGATTATGTCGGCCGGAGACCGACCCCTAGGATTGGGACGCTGGAACTCCGGTGTACCGATCCGGTCGTGACATTCTTGATATGATGCCTCCGGCCGCCCACTTGGTTCAAACGATGTCGGAGATCGTTTGGTCCTAGTGGTGGTTCCTCTCGACACTGATGGGGAGTAGCTTCTTGAATAACCTTCTCCCTCGTGACTCCTTTGTCGGAATCGTCGAGGAGGTCTCGGTATCGATCGCTCTCTGGTATGACCGTGTTGTCCCTCGCCGAGGAGGGCGTTGGGATGAAGTCATAGTCGACTTCACGAAAACCTCTCGCTTCGATCGCTTCCGTTATTGCATGGTCTGTTGGAGAATTTGGATACGACCCACGAGTTGTACAAAACTAGGCGTTCTGCTAGAGCAGGATCGGAATTATTTAACATGTTTTGAATCGCCGCAAGTTTTGTACGATTCTGAAGGTCTCGGGGGTTCATCTTGGTCGAGGTGTATGCTGTCGAACCTTCCCGACCTTGGATTTGTTCGGTCCCATCGGTCACACTGGGTGGGCAAGGTGCGAGCGATTTAAGCGATTGGCGTCGATTAGTTCCGTTGCCTCCGGAAGTTGGTGCTTAGCGGCCGGATCATCTCTAACAACACGTGATGGCGTGGTAGAGAGTGTAGGACCGTGCAGGGCATCTTGATCTTCATCTCCGATCGCGTTGACTTCGTGCTTCCAGCATTGATCTTCCGATGAGCTTCCATCATAACTAATGGAGAGCTTGTCGGCGCTTCTGCCAGAATCTTCCACGATGGAGATCGATCGGAGATGAGCACTTCCTGAGGTCTTCTCAGCCTGATCCGACGAACCGCCGATCGTATGCTGAGTGTGATCATCCCCACATGGCCTACAACCAGTGGAGGTTTCATCGACACCGTTACCAGGTGACGGTTGACTCCTGGAATTGCCAGAAGCCGAAGGAGAGTATCTTTCAGCCATGATTTCATCAATGGTATAGAGTTTTTCGGGTAATGGGGCTGAAATTTCTTCACCTGTTTCGTCGGTCGAGAAGACCGGGCTTGAAGAGATCCTCTGGCATTCGGCTGGTTGGAGCGGCGGTTCTCTGGTTGCGCCACCGATGAGTGGCGGCGCATCTTCATCCATCCGGTCGACCTCGCTAACGGCGTGACGTGCGAGCCAGCGGAGGAGGAAGAGGAGAATGACTGCCATTTTCTTCCATGGCGCGGATACATCCTTCCATGTCGAGGTCGGCGTAGTCGCCAAATCGAACCGATTTTCCTCATCCCAAACTCGGGCATAGTCGCATGAGCGATTGCGAGATTTTGGGCGAGATTTTTTTCTTGAAGAATTTTCTTGAAACTTCGCCTTCTTCCCCACGGACGGCGCCCGGTGTCGGCGATCAAGTCGCCGATCTTCTGAAAATGAGCGAGGAAAATGGCGTGGAATATCACGGGATGGAATGGGGGTCGCTCTTTATTGATATGAACTGGGTTTTACAAGATGTGGCTAAGTACTACCTGAATTACCTTGAATGGGGAATGTCTAATCGGGTGTCGGACTTAGAATATGAGTCTAAGTCGATTATCTAACCTCTAATTCCACCGCTTAGGCTTGTATATTACATTGAACTATGCCGTTGTTCTTGTCTTTGTTGGTCTTGATCTTGTTGTCTCTCGTGTCCGTCCCTTCGTCTTCTGCGCTTCACCTTTAAATAACTTCCGAAGAGGTGGCGATTACTCTGGAGAAGGCGTCCACGGTGAAAGCGTTACGACTAGTCGGAGCGGTGGAAGCGATTAACAGCGTGCTAACTTCCTTGCGGTTACTGTGAAAAGCTTAACCGTAGGGTGGTTAATAGTCGATGTCTCGGGGTTGTACCATCGCATGGTTTGAAGCATTATAGCACGTGTTCCATTCATCATACGATAAGAAATACCGATTCGGTAATTTTACGGCGGTTATCACGGTCGGGATTAGGCACAAAGCCTCATCCGACCGAGTACCCATAAGTAACCTCGGAATACTAACGACTGTGGAGGTCGTTAGTCTTAGAAATTACGACCATGAAGACGTATGGTCCTTTATGCATTTAAAATAATACATAGAGGTTTTAATCCTCGTCACCCCCCCCGCTACATTCCAAATAGTTTTCCCATTTTTGTTTCTTTTGCATGTGAATAACTCACACAGCCTCTTGGAACACATGTTGTGCTGTTCCTGTGAGCACTTAGCCAAAATTTTTTTTGTAACTTCCATGCTGTATTAGAGCCTACTGCTGTCATTAGGGTGTTCAGGCAAACTGTTAGCAAATCACTTCGCATCGACAGTTTACACTTCATGTTGGATTTCAAGGGCGCAACGTAGCGCGCAAATTCTACCTAGTTCGGTTGACGGACGGACAAGATACCGCTAACTGATTAATCAGACAATTATACACTCGTACAAATATAGACATGCATTTCTTAGACTACGAAAACCACATGAAAATATGTTGGGATGGTTGGATGGATTATGGAAAATCCCACAAATCCACGTATAAAAATAAAATCCCAATAAGAGAAGGCCATTTTTCCTCAGGAAGTAAAGCAGAAGACCATTTTACTTATGAAATGTTGAAGCACATATTAAATATAGTTGTTACGCTTTGAGGTCTAGAAAACGTAATCTTCTTTTGACGAGGTGTGCATTGCACTGCTCTTCCCTTCGTCTCTTTCCCAACCTCATGTGAGTTTGTCCTTAGCTCTCCTTAAAAAAATTACATATTCCACACCCCTTCCAATTCTGATTGACAGTCTGTCCCAACTTCCAATCGGCACAACAAACAAGGTATGCACGATGTGCTCTATTCCGGCACACAAACGGGATTGACGACGAGATTGGCTATAGTGTTGGATGGGCCTAAGCTTATTCGGCCTTTGGCGAGCACGGTGAGCGGCGGCGACTCTTCGATGGCAGCGGTTCAAGATACCAATGACTTTGACGGCGATCGTGTGCAGCGTTTGTGGCTCCGGCGGAACTTCTACGGTGGTGGTGTGTAGCATCTGTGGCTCCGATGGCTTTAATTTGTTGTCTTCCGTGTAGATTTGTGTAAAAATGTTTGAACTTTAACTATATCATCATCTAAACCAGGCGCATACAAATTATTCGGACGATTAAACGGAAATCGGCCATTTAATAGGATTGTTCACACGATTAAACGTTCCAGGCGCAAACAGACCTCCGACTTGGGTCTTCGGGACGGTATGGTCACCGTCACCGTATAAACGGCCGATTAGTCGTCCGTTTAGACTGTTTTTCAACACACTACGATCATTAAGAGTATGTACAATAGTGCAACGTCAGCTGTCTGTAAGACTTGTCACATAGGACATTAGATAACGTGGATGAGAGAGAGGTAGCATAGAGAATTGAGCCGTCTCTCATGCAGTGGTCGACTGTAACATGAAAAACAAGTCGCATTATACATGAAAGAGTTGTCTACAGAGACATGTAAAAAAGATAACTTATTGTATGAACTGTCTTTAATGCTGCCTATAGATGACATGGAGAAGTACTATACATAACAGTTGTCTATACCATTGTACATACCCTAAAAAGCAAGACCCCCCTCCCCCGAAATATAGTACCATGTTTGTATTACAATGTAATGAATTCTACTTTTTTCTTCAATAATACTTCGTCTGTTCAAGAATATATATGACATTTTTGTAACATTCCAAAAATCCAAACTTGGGATATTTGTACTAAGGATAAATGTGGGAATAAAATTTGACCATGTTTTTGACATTTTCCCTAAAACAATTATTGTGTTTGCATACAAACAGTAGCTTGAAAGAATTTTCGAGAAACAAATTCAAAATAAATAAAATTATAGAAAACTTTCACAAGTAAGTACACTATGTCAAGAGCCTCCACAAAAAAATTCATAATTTTTTGAGCTCATTTGCTATATTTAGAAATTCCTCAAACTCTCAGCCATTTCTGGAAATTTTCAAACCTAATTCTATTTTCCCGCTCGCCTTTGGGCCGAAACTGCCGCGGCCCAATTCCTTCACGCGCTGCCACGGCCCAGCCAAGCCCGCTCCACTCCCTCACTCGCTCGCTCTCTCTCTCTCTCTCTCTCACTGACGCGCGGGCTCAACGCGCTAGAAGCCTTCATCCACCTCGTGTCGCGCTTGCTCCACCCGCCCCTGTATGTGACGCCGTCCACAGATTTCGCATTCACCTGCTCCCATTGCCTCCGCGCTGTACCGTGTGTCACCGTGCCCATGCCAACCACCTCCTGTTGTCGTCTTTTTCCCGAACAGGCGGAGAGCCAGAGAGCTCCCTCGAGTTCTCTCCGTGCCCGCCAGTTTCTCGTCGTCAATATCACACTAAACTCGGTCAAACTTAAGCATCTAACTGTGTCACCATCTCCTCAACTCGCCATTCGCATCCTACGAAGAACGAGAGCTTCTCGCTCCTAGGTCTGATGGGAACAAGAGCGTCGTTCTCGATGTCGGTGAGTAAGCTCTACATGATCACCGCCTCTGGTGAGTTTCCTTGCCCTCGACAAATGTGTCACCATGCGCCTCGTACCTCATGCATTCTATTCCTCTATTCAATGTAGCCCCTGAAGCTATGTAACGCAATCGCGCCGCCGTCCTTGTAACATCTCAAAAATCCCAGTTATGGGAAAGTATAATAAAAATTAAGTTGGAGAATAATTTTGATCATGTTTTTTGTATGAAAAACTATTTTAGCAAGTTTTTGAGCTTTTGCATAAATCAAATAGTGAAATTACAAGCAAACAACAATTTGTAAGAACTTTTTAGAAAATCACATAATAGATAAAATCCTAAAGAATTTACACAATAAACCATACTGTGTCTAAAGCCCTCACAAAAAATTTCATAAATTTTGGACTCTGTTTGCTAGGTACAAAAATTCGAGAAACATTCAGCCAGTTTGTAAAATTCAAATGCCATTTTTGAAATTCCCGCTCGCCGTTGGGCCGTAATTGCCACGGCCCATCTCTCTCATGCCTGCTCTAGCCCGCGCCAACCCCTCCTGCTGACATGCTGGGCCTACATGTCAGCACCTTTCTTCAACCTCTCGCTCTTGCCCGCGTGCCAGCGCAGCTCCACCGCTCGCCCCTCATTTGCGACCGGTGCCCACAGTTTCACGCCTCAACCACCCCCGTCACATCCGCCTGCTCTTGCCCATGCTATTTGCCCCATTGACGCACCATTTTCTCACGCGGATGGAGAGACCCGAGGATGCCCGCGAGTTTCTCGCGCAACCATCGGCGTCTCGCCGCTTTTCTCGTGTATTTGTCCTAGCTACTTAAGCACTAGAGTGCGCACTGTCGTCTTTAGCTCGCCCACGTTCCATTTTGCGCAAACCTAAGCTTGATCGCTCCTCGGTTTCACGGGAATATGTGCGTCGTCTCCGACACCGGTGAGCTTCCTCACACATGACACTCATGTCAATTTGATCCCCGTTCATCACTCATTCCTTTCCTTTGCTCAATGCGACTTCTAGAGTCTCGTAGCACGATTGCGCTCACCTTCGTCCTCGACTCTGGCGTGCACCCGATCTCGCCAACAGGTTCCCGTCGCTCCAGTGAGTTCGGGCTCAAGTCCACCGCATCATCATGTGTTCCATACCATATTGATGTATTCTCCCCACTCAATGTAGATAGACTTTCTGAGAATCCAAGTGCTGCTGCCATCTTCCTCTCTCACGGCCGTCACCACCATCTCCATTCTCCTTCGTAGCCCGATGAGCCTCGAACCGATTCCTTGCGTCTACACCATCTTTAGCACATTAGTGAACTAACACGACACTCCTTATAGCTTCTCTATTGCTGTGGTGAGCTATTGTCGTGAACCCTCTTCGCGTCGCCACTGCTTGTCATCGACAAGCTGCCTCAACCCTTCCCCGGCCTCATCTTCTTCACCCTCGTGGTCGTGGTAAGTCACTGGTCCTCATGCGCGTATCATTTTGCCACAGACGAGTCCCTAGCGCCCATTCCTCCTTACCTACCCATGGCACTGTCACGATTGCATGCCCTCGGCTCCCCTCTAGTGACCCTAGGTTTCCATGCCAAGTCCATTAGCATTGCCTAGACTCGCTAAGTCTAGTGCGCCACTCGTTTGGCCCAGAGGACACTTTCGACACAAAGTACATCGTAGACCCGAAGCTAACTGCTGCCTCCCACCGTCGCGCTGCTGACTCTGTCCATCTCTCCAACCACCTCCACCTCCCTTAGCATCGCATTGACTCCTTCTCTCCATTTCCGAGCTCCTTCAAGCTTTTCCACGACCACCTCGCTGCCGGCGAGCTCTTCTTCCCTCTCGGCTGCGCAACTCTGCTGCTTTGCTTCTCTCTCTCTCTGCTAGTGGGACCCTCATCATTAAGGATTGATTAACACTAAATATCAGTAGTTAAGCATACAAAGTCGATGACATGTGGGACCAATCGAAAATATTATCAGAAATCTAATTTCAAACATTTTTAGTAAATGAATCACTGACATGTGTGACCACCCACTGTTTCTGGATTTAAAACATGTTTTAAAACCCAATAGACTGACATGTGGACCCCAGTTATTAGTAGATTAAAATCAAAATAGGTTTAATCATTTATTTAATAAATAATGAGTCTATGACATGTGGGTCCCACATGTAAGTTAATAAAATTCATAAAAATGAGAAAAGTCACTTCCAGTTCAAAGGAAAATACGTTTTCTCTGTTGGAAAGCGTAAACCTCAATAGAACTCAGAGAAAAATACACTTTCTCTGTTGGAAAGCGTAAACCTCAATAGAACTCAGAGGAAAATACACTTTCTCTGTTGGAAATCATAAACATAAGAGAATGCGCCTTCGTCGTCACACTTTTATTAATTTCTGGAATTTCAAAACCAAAGCAAATTGAAATGTTAATAAATTTTCATATGAACTCCAAATCAAATAAATATTTTTTCCTAAATTCATATAAAATCATGCTCTATCTGAATATGCAAAAATATTTAGATTTTTTGTTGTTGAAATTATTTTTCGATAATTAATTTGCTTCCGGCTCTTTCTGATTAGACGTCAATACATCGAACGAAATTTACGACGATCCTTCATCCTCTTATTCAGAGAAACTAGAGCAAGGAAAGCACCTCCTTTGATCATGTTCATCCTATTATTTTAATTATTGTACTTCTTTTTGTAAAATCTACTATGCATGCATGTATGCTTGCTTAAAATTGCTATAATTGGGGATAACGGTAGTTATATTCCTATTCAATGCATGATCCTCCTTGAAATATTGGTATCCTTACTATTATAGCCAATAGGTTATAGTTTAGACAATATATGATGTCGCTTTGGGTATTTCGAGTACAAATATCGCACAATTGCTTAGTCGGGCTCTAGATTTACTAAAATTTAAAAATGGAGGAAATGTTGAACATGAATTTTGGAAGATTTTGAAATGATAGTCTAGATGGGTTTAACTCTGTTATTTTGAATAAAAATAAAAATGAAAAATTTAGTTTCTGACGCAGACGAGTTATATTATATTCTGAGAAATGTGGGAGGTGTATCTCACAAGTAGATAGGGGGAGATTCTCGCCTGAGTCAATTAAGGACTGAACGTCGGTGCTTCCAATCTAAAGCCTAAGTGTACAACCATATGTGTCGGTATGGGACGACCTTAGCTAATTAAGTCATCAAAGACTTGCCTTATATGTTGGTAGACCGCAGTAGTACGGGCATTACCGGCTAGGCTTGCTCGAAGGGGCTCCCTTCACTGAGGCGTTGGGACTAAAGCCTTTTGATACAACGGTTAATGCCTCACTCTGACGGGAGGTACCGGTGATCGGAGTGAGGGTTTTCATTGCTAGGCTAGTGCAAGGTTAGAACTAGCTAGGTGATGTAAAGGCTTCGATACGTGCTCTAGACTTCTTACCAAAGGATAGTGAGCGGTGGTATCAACGGATGCCAAACAAACTAGAGAATTCGTATACTGTGGGTAAAGTGGTACACCTCTGCAGAGTGTAAATCTATTTAAATAGTCGTGCTCGCGGTCATGAGCGTGCTTGGTGCGGTCCATCGTGTATAGTCTCTACTTTTGCAAAAACAGTCTTATCAGGAATTGTTAGGATGTATATTTAAACATGATTTAGTAAATGAGTCACTGCCATGCGGGACCCACGTGCTGTTCTTAGGACTAAAACGTATTTAAAAACTGAGAGGCTGACAAGTGGACCCCACTTGTCAGAGGCAGGAATAAAATTAAATTAGGTTTAATTATTTAGTTAACAACAAATCAGTCTATGACATGTGAGACCATCACTGTTTTCTTAAATAATATCAGGAATTAAAAATTCAAGAGACCAACATATAGGGCCCACATGTAAGAAAATGATTTTCAGGAAAATGTAAAAATGGAAAAGCCGCTTACAGTATAAAAGAAATACGCTTTCTCTGTTGGAAAACATAAATTTCAGAAAATACGTTTTCGACATCACCCTTTTCTCATTTTCAGGATTTTTCAAACCAAACCAAATTCAAACGCTAATAACTTTTGCATATGAACTCCAAATTGGATGATCCTTTTTTCTCTGAATATGCAAAAGTATTTAGATTTGGTTGCTGTTGAATTTATTTTACTATTTGTGATTTGTTTTTAGATCTTTTCGAATAGACGTTAGAAGCGCGATCGAGATTATCGACGATCAAGCACCCTCATTCTCTGAGCAACCAGAGCAAGAAAAGCACCTTCTTTGACCATGTTGATCCTATTATTTCAATTATTTTACTTCGTTTTGCAAAATCAATTATGCATGTGTGCATGTTTGGCTAAAATTGCTATATTTGGGGGGTAACGGTAGATATATTCCTATTGAATGCATGATTCCTCCTTGTCAAGTTGATTTCCTTTCTGTTGTAACCTTTAGGATATGGTTTAGGCAGTAACTAATGTCAAATTGGGTATTTCAACTATGAATATCGAATAGATGCTTAGTCGGGCTCTAGTTTCACTAAATTTAAACAATTGATGCAAAATTGAGTATGGATTTGGAAGAATTTGAAATGTTGGTCCAGAGGGGTTACCTCTGTTAGTTTGGTATAAAATGGAAATGAAAAACTTAGTTTTTTGACTTGGGCGAGTTACATTATGAACTGAAAAGTGTGAGATGTGTATCTCGCAAGTAGATAGGGAAAGATCCTCGCCTAGGTCGATTAAGGACCGAACGCTAGTGCCACCAATCTAAGACTAAGCGTACATCCATATGTGCTAGTTATGTGATAGCTTTAGCTAATTAAGTCATTTAGGACTACCCTTGTTTGCTTGTAGGCCACAGTAGTACGAGCATATCTAGGTAGGTTTGCTCAAAGGGGCTCCCTTCACCAAGGTGTCGGGACTAAAGCTTGTCAATACAATGGTGAATGCCTCACTACTATGGGGGGTACCTAGGTGAAGTGAGGGTTTATCATTCACCGGGCTAGTGTAAGGTTAGGACTATGTGATGTAAAGATTTCGTTACGAACTCTAGACTGCATACTATAATGTTGTGTGCGGTGGTATCGACGGATACCCAACACACTAGAGACCTCGTATCGTGTGGGTAAAGTTGTACACATCTGCAAAGTGTAAATCTATTTAAACAACCGTGCTCGTGGCCATGAGCGTGCTAAGTGCAGTCACATCGGGTATAGTCTCTACTTTTTACAAAAACAGTTTGTTGGAAACTATTCATGAGATGGTTGGTTGTTGTTAGTGCCATATCTATGGCTGGTAATGAAATGATGATCACAGCCGAGGAGGGTTGTGATTTTACTATTGTTAAGTAACATACTTGTTATTTCATTATCTGTCAATTACTCTTTAAAATTTCCATTGCAAATTATTACATATCGATATTGCAAATCAAACTTGCTTAATGCTGGAAATAACTTGTAGTGTAGAACCTCATTCTTGATAGCCTTGCATTTATATTATGTTGCGATACACTACAAGTCTTGCTGAGTACAAAATGTACCCAATCTTGCTTAAATTGTTGATCAGAGTATGAGGATGAACTAATGTCGGACGATGCATTCTTTGCACCTGGTACTGGAGGGTACGATGACGGGTCTTGCTAGGGTTTGGTCCTTGTCGGTTGCCTGAAGGTACGGATGGGCACACCACTGGACTTTTGGGTTTTACTTACTATGCTTCTGATGTTACATTTCATACTTGAGCATTAATTTGGCCAGTCGGTTGTGTATTGTAATCTTGTTATGTAAACACTTAAGTTTAATGTTCTATTTGTTTCATGTTGTGCATATAAATTGTATGAATGTGATTAACAATGTTGTGGATGTGTGTACTAGCCACCGATCATGGGACTAGTACGGTACACATGAGAGCTTCGGGTATTCAAAGCCCGGGGTCCGATAGTTTTGGACATCAACACGGTCTCCAACATACAATTTTGACCATTACTTTTTATATGAATATATTCATAAAATAACTTAAAACTATTATAATATGAAAATATTTTTCATAACTAATATAATGATACCATTTTGAAATGATCATTTAAAATAGTTTTTTTTATATATTAGTGGTCAAAAATAAAAATTGTTTGACTTCACGCTTTTCTAAAACATCGTGTATTTGTAAACGGAGATTAACTAATCTTACTTGTACGTTCTTGCCTAGGTGCGAAAGCTCCTTTACGGTACCCACAAATTAGGCACTGTTTGGTATGACTCCAGCTCCTAACTTCATAGTTGGAGTAGGTGGAGCTATGCCAAACGAGGTCGCTCCACAAAATTTTTGGAGTTGGAGTAACCGGGAGCGGAGCAGCCCATAGTGCAAATTTTGGGAGCAGGTAGAACCTTGCTCCAAGTGGGGAGCTGTGGACCAATAAATCAAAACACCCATAGAAGTTGAGAAAAATTACTTGCAATATGCTACTGAACTACCCCTTCCGCTTTCCCACCCGACACCCTGCCCCCTCGCCCTTGTTCCTCCCGATTCCCAAATCACCACAGCCCACAGAACCTTAGAGGGCAGCGGCGGAGGCTTCCTTCCTCTCCCCGGTGTCTTCCTCTCAGCCGCGTTGGCTCCGTCTCCACTTTCGTGAACCGCCATGCGTTCTCCCACCTCCTCGCCTGGCCCTCGACCGCGCCGAGAGCGCGGGCGTCACCGCCCCGCCCTTCCCATACTCGTGCGTCATCTGCGGCTGCCGCTTCCCTACCTGCCCCGACCTCGTCCGCCACTTCCGCCAGCTCCACCAGTGCGAGCGCAAAAAGAAGTTTGCCCGCCTCCGCTCCCTCAAGGGCAAGAAGCGGCAGAAATTCCGCGAGCGGTTCATCTCCAGCAACGCCAAGTATGATGAGGCTACGCGCAAGCTCCTCACACCCAAGGTTGGGTACGAGCTCACCTTTGATATCCAACGCACTGGCGTCCATGTCTGCACCATCTCCGATAAGCCGCAGGCAGCCGATCACATGCTCAAGCGCTAGGTAAAGCATTCTATTGATATGGTGGTTAGACTAAGCCCATTTTCCACAAGAAGGTATTGCAATATACTTGATTTGTGATTGTCTGATTGATCTATCAACGCAACATAGTTTATGTGTGATTGGCTGAATGATCTATCATCTATCAATGCGACATAGTCAATATGTGATTGTCTGATTGGTCTATCAATTCAGTGCTATCTACTTGCGTCTGTTCAATATAAACACAAGTGATAATGACAATTGTGTTATGCTAATGCTTTTGACATTCCACTGCTATACATTTTCTTATCATGACAAATGGTTACAATTTTCAGGCAAAACCACCAAGAAGATTGTCTTTGAAGGCTGCGATGCCAAAAGCGCAAGGACTACTCGAAGACGCCATCAAGGTATTGTTTCATTGCTCTTGAGTGAATATACTCTTGAATTGAGCATGCTTTTCTTTTTGTGTGTTGATTGCTCACTCTTTTCTAATTCCTCTATGCAAAGGTGCAAGCATTTTGAGATTGGTGGAGACAAGAAGGGCAAGGGAACTTCTCTTTTCTAAGTTGCTTGTCACCTATCTGAATGCTGAAGTTGTGGGGTCTACAGTGCTTAAAACTTGTCTTTCAATTGCATTGTTCTTAGGAGCTTAATTAAAGCAGACCTTGTCATGTAATTCAAATTCCAATGTCTGAATGAATAAGGATCAACTTTTGGCTAAATGAAGTTTTGTAGCTTGAATCCTCTTTGAATCCATGACACTTGTTTGATTTTGATCAGCCTTTGCTGCTAATTTTATGCCCAGTATCTCTGGTTAGTGATTATTTCCTCAGCTTGATTTTTTTGTATTGTAAGATTGAATTAGACTTTGTTAGATTGCTCGTTGAATGGATGCACAAAATATATACTATACACTTGATTGCCACTAGCACTTTGTATTACTTGCGTGTTGCAACCGAATTCTGTCAGAGCATGACTGTTGTGTAAGTTTTTATAGCATTCAAATCATTCATGATTACTGCAGGAACATGTGCATCAACCATTCCAAACAATCCACAGTAAATTAGATTAGCTACCTGAACCGGTTTCTGATCCACGGTAATTCACTTGAACCGGCCATTCCAATATGATAATCACGTAAACAGTACACGTTAATCTTGAGAATAATCAGTCGAAATACCATGTAAACAGTAAAAATCTGATAAAAATAAACTAAGGTTACTCTCGTCTTTTTACGTAGACCATTCTCATTCATGGAGTAGGAGTTAACTTTCTAACCAAACACCTCCTCAGACTACTCCAACTTCTCAGAAGAGTGGATCCAAAAGTGAGGCTAGAGTTGGAGTTGCTAAAACCTAGAGTGGAGCCATACCAAACAGGTCCTTAATATAGGATGTTCAGCAAGTGTAGATAGTTTAATGGCAGCCAACCAATGTACTCAAACCACGAGACAGACTTTGACGCGGCACGTCGAGTACCATAGCACAGGCGGGCCGCGCGGTGGCGGTGTTGATGCACGAGGTGCAACTGGATAAGGAGGCATGGCTAAAATCTTCACGTTAATTAGGAGCACTAGTCATCAATCAACCCGTGCGCGTGCACGGCTAGCAATTTAAAAATGTTCTCTTTTATTTTTACGCAAAAGTATCTTATATGTATGTAGAAATATTTTTTAAGATTACTATAGTCTATATTATTTTGTATTTTTTATTTTGAATATAAAGTTCAAGCTACACAAACCAGAACCGAAAGAGAGGTTGAAAAGGAAGTCATTGTAATAACTAGGTCTGTGCTTCGGCATGGGCGCGATTGATCTATTACCTAATGTTCAAAATTTTGATGAACAAATTCTTCGATACCTTTAACGAAATAGCAGGGCTCGTTAACCTTATTTGCAATTTGCAAGGACCACGAAGATCACTTACAACTTACCAATTATCGATTCCAAACTTGATCTTTATATAAACTACGCACATTAAAGAGAGGCCATCGCAATGTGGTGTTTTATAAAGATCAAGTAAAAGAGAACATTTTTAATTATAGTCAGGCACGCCAAGACGGGTTGATTGATGACTAGTGACTTGATCTTTATATAAACTCGCACATTAAAGAGAAGGCCATCTGCAATGTGGTGTTTTAAGTTGGTTCAAAGGAGGAGAGATAAGATATTGAACCGATTTAATACATTTGGGAGATCGATTCCCACCAAAAAATTTGTAGAACTGACTCTAGTCTTGATTTGATTCCAAGGAGTAAATAAATTCGTGCCGGCCCACCTAATAGAGGGAGGTGTCGTGCCGCCACATCGAGAACCCCGCGTGTCATGTCCGCTACACCGGATTGTGTAGAACCGCACACCCTTAAAGTAGGTCTTCGCCGTCGCTAAAGAGCTCGCCACCGCTGTCGCCAGACCGACACTGATGAAACCTTGCCGCCACATCGGGTCGCCATGGCCTCAAGATCCGCCCACTGACGGTTTCTGCTACCCTCCCCTTGCCGCATATCGCCAGTTGTTGTAGCCTCTATTGCTGGCCACTGCACGTCACCTCTACCTTGCTTCTCATTGGCGGTGGTGGCGTCCAACCAGTGGGATGGGATGGGAGTAGGGGTGGGCGTGGATTGGGTCGGTTCGACCCGGGCCTACCCCGTGCAGCCCACATCTCTAGTCGTGGATAATGGTTCGATCCATTGGCTCAAGGATCAAATGACCCAATGATCTATTGGTTCTTATGGATTGCACCGCCGAAACAAAGAAACGAAACACCAACCCAAAATCTTTTCAGCTCAAGAACACATATGATTAACACGCTATAACACAAACTTGGTTGAAACAAAGAAGCCAACTCCAGAGCAAAATCGCACATCATGCTACCGTTGTAATTGAAACGGAAATGCCATTTTCATACCAAGAAACCTGGTTACTTTCACATGCTATACTACCTCCAATATAATACATCTCGCCTTAATTCACCACCAACCCAAAATCCTTTTAGCTCAAGAACACATGGCACCTAATAAATGACAACAACCACCTCACTATTCTTCTCAGTAATAACGTCGAACAAATGGTGTGCAAGTGCAAGCGCGGTACATCTTGGAACAAGAAGCAGTATGTCTGTACCAAAGATGATGGCGACCAGATTGAGCAGGACGATGCTCCTGGCCTTCCTGGGCACCCAGGATATCACCTTCCACCACGCAGCGCGGGAACTCTGCCTTGTCGTCCACCGCCCGCCTTGTCGTCCACCGGGGCGGTGGTGGTGGTTCCTAGGGATCGGGGGTGGAGGACTCGCGCATCCCGGGCGGCACCGCCTTCCACTTCCTGCTCTCATCCGGGACTTTCTTCGACGTCGATCGCTTCGCCGGAGGAAGTAGGGAATCCACTATGGGGGGATTGGATTGGAGAAGAAGATGAAGGCTAGGGGAGAGAGCAATGTGGGAGTGCGTTGGGGAATATGTGGAGCGGTGGCGAGAGAAGGGTCGCCCCGTGCGAGCCATTGGAGCAACAAGTTAATGGGTCTTTTTGCCCCAATTTGTTTATGGGTCGCACCTTTGGCCCATTTGCTAGAAATTTAGGTGCAGTTAGGTTATCTAATAGATCGGGCTGAACCATTCCCACCCCTAGATGGGAGTTGTTGGTGATGGGAGAGTGGAGGGGAATCGAGAAGATGAGGATGTTGAACCGGTAGGTGAAGAGATGGGATATTATTCTTTCAGATGTGCTATTTTTAAGTCGTCTGAAATTTTCTTAAATTTAAGTCAATTGTTGTGACTATTTGATTTGTGTAGAGATTGATGTGTCATATAATTGGATATTGATCCAATAGGTAAAAAACGTGACTTATGCTTAAAAAAATTTTAGTCACCTTATGAATAGATAGTCCCTCTTTTTATTCTTTTCTTGTTTTATTACTATGATGTGGGTCCACATAGGAATAGGAACCAAATCTTTACCTTAGAGAAAAAATGCTAGATTATTAGCATGCTTATGTGGCTTCTCTCCCAACCTGAACCAATTCAATATACTGAAGATGCTCTAAAGAGAACTCTAAAAGTACGATTACTTTAGTAACCCCTTGAATGGTGTTTTGCACCCATCTTAATTAATTATCAACCAATTATCCTCAACCCTATAAAAAAACCAATTATTCTCAGTGAAGCATTAGGTTAGCCCCCTTGCATGCTACGGATTTATGGGGTACATAGAAACCTGGAGGGCCTTTGAGTTTGTCTCGGATTAAGAAAAAAATATTCAAAAGAACCTGCTAGAGAGACTGACTAGGACTCAGCAAAAATTTAACTACTGTGTATACTCCTGTCCTATTGGAATCAAACGCTATTTACATGCATGAGACATGTATATGGGTAGATCAGAGCCTTAGGCCATAGAATCTATGGTTGAGATCTTTTATGTTTCTTTGATTAATATGAGAATTTCTATATTTTTTTCTGAATTAACGTGAGAATTTACAGTTTTTTTATCTGTTCTAGATTAACGCTGGACCTTTATAGATTATTCGGCTAGAAGCATTATAATATTAGCAAATTCTATAAACACGTTACCGTGATCGATTCATGAACAATATTGTAATTTGTACAGCCGTGATATAGTCTCCTTTGCCTCCCTCGAAACTTACTTGATCTACGTACGTACGTACCCTATCTGTTTCGATATTTTTTTTATCTTTATCACCGCCTTTTTCTTAAGCAATAAGCACAATATATAATCTACGTAGAGATGCTTATATATACGCACGCGTAGATACCTCGCCGTCGTCAACCTAATTCCGATGGCGAAGTCGAAGATATCGATCCTGCCGGACGCCGGATATGTTGCGCCCCCGAAGCCGCCGTGGTCTCCGCCATCTAGCGCCAACGCCTCCACCTACAGCTTGTCGTCGCCGCGCACCTTCTCCTCGTCCTCCGCGCGTGCATCTGCGGCCTGCGATGGCCACGCGTCGTCAGCGCCAGCACCGGCGTGCGCGGCGTGCAAGCACCAGCGGCACAAGTGCAAGGCGGGGTGCATCCTGTGCATCCTGTCGCCGAACACGCCGCCTGCAGCCCCCACGCCCTTCTGACACGGCCTTGTCGCTAGCGAGAACACCGCATATGACGACGCTACATGACGATGTCCATGCCAGGAGGAAGAAGATTGTCGATGTGAGGAAGCAGATGATACATTACGATGTCGATGTGAGAAAAAAGAAGATGAGAAGACAATGATTTATGATGATGTCGATGTGAGAAGAGAAGAACCGTACGTACGTTTATCCTATATGCCATGTGAGGAATTTATTTTAGGGTTCATCATTCTGATCAATTTTATTTAGGAGATTTATATTATTTGGTAGTGTTCCACTGTTCCTCGCACAGAAAAGAAGTGCTTCAATGCTCTTCCAAGAATTAAAAGCACAATTCTAAAGCATGTTGAGGAACTGCTAGCTATCATTGCCTCCTTCTGAGACGATTTCTGAAAATTTGCCTAAGCACTCAGCTAATGTCCACTCAAAATAATAATCTGCAAGGGATTAGTGGTAATCTTTTTTTTTATCAAAAACATCATTCCGACATAACCAAATAGATCGACCAATATAAGACACTAGCTCCCACTAGGAGTTGTGATTTTAGAATACATGGAATACCAGCTAACCAATTCCTAAACATATTTGCTATGCTCGTTGGAGGATCTAATTTAAACGCACATTGAACATCCCATCATGCACAACGTGCAAAGGGGAAATCAAAGAAAAGATGTTGAATTGTTTCCTCTTTAATACAGAAAAAACACTTTGTACTTCTCCTCCAATTTCTTTTAAGCATGTTATCTTTAGTTGACACAATCTCTCTTTTAAGACACCGAAGGAATATTTTTACTTTTAATAGAATTTTAATAAACCAAAACAAATTCCTAATAGGGGCTTGAACGTTGCCTATAAGTGCTGCATAAAAAGACTGCACTGAAAAAAGTCCTGACTTATTCAAATGCCATCTGAAAACATCCTTTTGAACGCTTAATTGTACATTAGATATTTTCAACAGTAACTCAGATCAAGCATGTAATTTAATCCCAATAAGAGATGTTCGAAAAGCAATATTTAAGGAATTCGATCTCAAAACATTTGCCACTAAATCGTCCTTTCTCCTTACCACCTTGTAAAGCAGTGGGCATTGCCTTTGCAGCGGAGAATCTCCTAATCAAATATCTTCCCAAAACCTAGTTTGCATTCCGTTTTTAACATGGAATGAACCAAAGCGAAAAAAAATTGATCTTTAATTTTTATAAGACCCAACCAAAAATGGAAAATCCCAGGTTTATTCTACATGCGAAAGACTCTTTTCACCCAAATATTTTTTTGTTAACAAAGATTGCCATACTCCTTCTTCGTTAAGCAACTTAAATAACAATTTCCCTAATAAGCTTTTATTTTTTGGTATCTAAGTTCTGAACACCTAGACCACCATGCTCTTTGGGCGAACACACTAAACTCCATTTAGTAAGTCTATACTTTTGCTTATGACTATCACTCTGCTAGAAAAATCTAGATCGATAAAAATCTAGTCTTTTGAGAACCTCTCTAGGAACCTCAAAAAAAAAGAAAACATAAATATTGGTAGACTGCTTAGTACTGAGTTAATAAGTACCATGCGACCACCAATAGACATAGTTTTTCCTTTCCAACTGCTAAGCTTTTTCTCAACTTGCTCCTTAACCCCTTTTCAATCACTATTCCTTAATTTCCTGAAGTGGATGGAAATACCTAAGTACCTAAAAGGAAACACACCCACTTCACAACCAAATAACTACGTATACTGCGGTTCGACATCTTTGGCAGCACCAAAACAGAAAATCTCGCTCTTATGAAAATTAATCTTTAAACCAGATAAATGTTCAAAGACACATAAAATAAGTTTAAGATTTTTTGCTTGTTCTAAATTATTATTCAAGAAGAGGATCGTGTCATCCGCATACTGTAATATAGACAACCCATCATCAATCAAGTGAGGAACAACTCCTGTTAAAAGACCAACTTCTTTAGCTCTTGAAATAAAGATGGCAACATATCCGCGACAAGATTAAAAAGAATAGGAGACATAGGATCACCTTGCCTAAGCCCCTTATAAGTTTGGAAAAAAGAACCAAGATCATCATTGACTTTTATTCCAATAGTCCCTCTCTTGATCAAACTTTCCACCCAGGAACACCACTTAGGAGAAAAGCCTTTCACCCTTAAGGTTTGAAGTAAAAACAGTCATTTTACTATGTCATAAGCTTTTTCAAAATCAACCTTGAAAGCAATACCATCCAGATTCTGTTTATGTAACTCATGGATGGTTTCATGTAGGATAACTACGCCATCAAGAATAAATCTCCCTTGTATGAACGCTGACTGGGATGGTCGAACAACTTTTTGAGCTACTCTCATAAGCCTATTAGTAACCACTTTAGTAAAAAAAATTAAAACAAACATTAAGCATACAAATAGGCTATATTGCTGCATTTTCTTAGTATTCGGTTTTTTGGGAAGCAATGTATACCACTACTACAAAAAGGCTAATACTGGACGCCTCATCACAGACGGTTGACCAAAACCGTCTGTATTACATTCAATCACAGACGGTTTTGGTTTAGAGACCGCTCAGGTTACCAAGCGCTTAAAAACCGCTCGTGAAGAGGTAATATCACAGACGGTTCGTGTTGAAAACCGTCTGTGACGTATCACAGACGATTCTTGTTAATAACCGTCTGTGATAGTACTACATATCACAGACGGTTGTCAACAACCGTTTGTGAAACATCACAGACGGTTCTTAACAATAACCATCTGTGATATTACCACATATCACAGACGGTTTTCAACACGAACCGCTCGTGATAATATCGCTTCTGACTCCACGGTGAGTTTCTTCGTCGCCCGTCGTCGTTTCGTCACCATCCGCCCGGCTCCCGATCGTCTCTTCGTCGATCGATCCGCTTCGCCCCGTCGTCTCTTCGTCGCATCGATCCGCTTCGGCTCCCCGATGCGTCTCTTCGTCTCACGCTCCGAATTTATTCCTTGTTTTATAAAAAGGATCATCCGCCATCCAAGATGATCATCCCCACATACTTATAAAAAAAATAGAAATGGCTGCCTCTTCCTTGTCACCGGCATTGATGGCCTTCCTGGCCGCACTGTACAAGCACCTCTCTCGGTGTACGTTGAACCGTGCTGCGGAAGAACACTGTTTGATCAACAGTGTTTTCACTCCTCTGCCGGCGGAGAATTTGCCGGAGCAGGTGACGGCCACCTTCCACCGTCTTGACATCCTCCTCCGCTGTGTCTTCCGGGTGATCTCCCACTTTCGGCGAGTTTACCGCGTCATCGACGTAGTCCTCCAAAACGGCGTTGCACGTCTCCGGAGGCTTCTTTGTCACTTGATCTGCGTGTCGAGGCGACAAGCGATCGAGTCAACCGGCCGAGACCCTCAAGCAAGGAAGAGAGCCTATGGGCTCAATTCTTCTTGGTTCAACGGTCGAGGGTCTTGAGAGACACTTGAACAAGCGTCGTGGTGGACGATTTCAGCCTTCATTCGCCGATAATCAGAACCGTCCGATGTCGGCGCCATCGCCTATGAAGTATTGAAGACGGAGATAGCACCTACCTCCGCCACTAGAAAAACTTTGTTTATTTATAGGTTTCTACTTTTTTAATCTTTTTAGTTTAGCGGTAGCCCTTATTTGTTTGGCCATATATATGAAAATTCCAAAATAAAAAAAAGTTTGGAGGTGAAGTTACTATATTAATTATATGTTGAATTATTGCTATATATGTATATAGCAATAATTTTGTTTTTCCACAAAACCGTCTATGATATATATATATATATATATATATATATATATATATATATATATATATATATATGTAATTTCTTCATGTCATGTAAGTGTATATACAAGATAAATATACTTGAGAAAAAACCATATCACGGACGGTTCCATAATGGAACCGTCTGTGATAATTATCACTGACGGTTCCATAATAGAACCGTCTGTGATAAGTCTCTTTATTACTACGAGCCCGGCCGCTAGGGTTTACGCTCGCCCTAACTCTCGTCACTCCCCAGCTCTGCTAGGGTTTGCGCCCGCCCTAACTCATCACTTCCCAGCGCATTTACTCCGTTCCCCTCCCCACGTCGACGCCACCGCTCGACCCCGTCCCGTCGCCGCCCAACCCCGTCGCCGTCGCCGCCTGTTGTGACACCACTTTGCACTGCACAAGACACTCGTACGATAGTAGTGTCTTGTGCAGTGTCAGGGTCGTGCCACAACTACAGTGACGCCGCCACCCAAGCCACTGGGCTTGGCCCCGCGCGTCGCTTGCGCCGCCATGGCTTGGTTCTCCTGCTCGGCCTCCTGCGCTCGGGCCCTGGCCGGTCTTTGCTTTCCCCATCCTCCCTCTATTCTCATCTAGATCTGTTAGCTTAATGTCTTGTGTTGAGTTTGATTTTTATGCTTGGGCCTTAAGTTGTGTCCTGATGTTTGTGTGATTTATGCAAGGTGAAGGAGATGGATGAGGGTTGTGCTGGTGGTGGGGTTGTGCCGTGGTTGCGCTGTACTAAGGTAACCCTACCTTACTCCCTCTCTGTCTCTACCCCCCTTGCTCTGTGATGAAAATGGCTAGTGCTCTGCGATGGATGCCGAGGGCTACTACTGGTGTGGTGGCCGGGTTTGGACACCCTTGCTCTGTGATGTCAACTGAGGGCTATTGGTGTATGTGCATTCTATGCATCTTGCTTAGTTCATGCTGTGGGTTCGGATGGGGCTTGATATGTTATGACTTATTGGGTATGAGCTGTTGATATGTTATATTGTTATGAGTTATGACTTATTCAAAAGTGTCAAGTGTTGTCTGCTATTGATAGTGGAAACTTGCTTGGTGAACCATGGGTTGTTGATATGTATGATTGATGATTTGCAAAAATAGATGTATAAAATGTGTGATATGTATGTTATGACTTATTTGTCGATTTGTCATTTTGTCAAGATATCATATGTTGCTTCTCGCCATTCATCTCACATTTGTCTGTGTAACTGTGTTCATGCAGGTCAAGTTCTCCTACCTTGCGTCCTATAGGTACGTCGTCCTACCATTCCATTCCTAATCTCTTCTCTATAAAGTCTCCAGCGTTGGTGCTTGTGCCTTTAAAACGGCATTATATATATATATATATATATATATATATATATATATATATATATGTATTGTTAAGTAGTCCTTAGCCACTTCGAATTGCGTCCCTTGACATGAAGAGGCGACAACCAGTGCAACGGATGAGCCTGCAAATTTAAAATGCAATCGAAGTGGCATCATGTACTTAGTTGCTAATACATGATGCCACTTCGCTTCAGTACTGCAGCGTTAAATTTGCAAGGGCTCAATGAGGTTACTCCGGTTGCCGCTTCTTCTTCCTCATGTCATGCGGATCAACTTCGAAGTGGCCGAGAGGCTAGGAACAATAAAAATATAATATATTTATGATGCGGTTTTAAAGGCACAAGGCCATCCGCTGGTGGCTTTATAGAAAAATCATCTGAGCGGTTTGACCACAAACCGTCTGCATGATATATAGTTATGACAGAGCGGTTTATGGTCGAGACCGTGCATGATGTATAGTCATCACAGATGGTTTGTGGTGAAACCGCTCAGGATAGTATGCATCACGAGCGGTTTGAAAACCATCTGTGATGACCTCATGCATCATCGACCCATAAACTCAGACGGCTCAAGAAACCGCGTGATGACGCGTTACGAACCGCTCTGTGAAGGCCTTTTCTGTAGTAGTGTAATAACTCCAAAATTCAAGCTAAAAAGAGACAGAGAGCAACTACAAAACGCATGAAACATGGCCATCATGTTATTTTTAATAACTTCCCAAAACACCTGATAGAGCTCAGTTGGAAAGCCATTTGGCCCAGCTGCTTTGTTATGTTCCATTTGAAAAATGGCAGCTTTCACCTCCTTTTCAGCAAAAGGTTCGGTAAGCAGATTGTTTTCCTCGTCCGAAACTTAAGACATATCAGCTGTACAACCATCAATCATAGTAAATGATTTACTTCAGATGGCCCAAACAAGTCTTTATAATAATTAGTTTTTTTGTGCAAATTAGCCCTTTAGAAAAAAAAAGATTATTTGTTAGTCTACACTGTTTTATTCTTTGATTCATTCATTCTTTTGTAAGTTATTAGCATCAAGAAATCAAAATAAAATAGATGGTTAGACTAGTAGATAGTACAGTTCTTCTCTGTCATCTTGATGAAATGCTACTTTGTCGATGATCAGAATACAGGGTTCTTCATCGAACTTATACGGGAAATATTGTGAGAACGCTGTAAAAATGAATACCTTTTATTACTGTGGACACACTGCGTTTTTGTATCAGAATACAGTAGGTGTTAGGGAATGATCATGATTGAAAAATGTAAGAACTGAATTCGTCTATATCTCCCTCTATTACAGAGAACATGGACTACCTCCTTTATAATCATTGAAGGGGTGACAGTTAATGCCACTAAAAGTTCCACTAATCTTCACGTGAGTTATGTAGTAGAGTCTTGAATCGTCGTGTCCTTTAACTAACTGTCAGAAGTTGCCAAATATGCCAATAACTGCTTTCTCGTTAGTCACGTGGGAAACTATCATATCTTTCGACCAGTTTACTGGTCAGAGGACCGTCCAAAACCGCATAGCTAGTCGTCTCTTGGCTTTCAACTGGCCGTCAACCAGTTGGGCCATAATAAAGGGTATTAAACTTCTTTTAAGTATCGGTTATAGGTTCATAACCGTTATAGAGATAGCCTCTGACATGTGGGTCTACTTTGACAGAGACTCCGACTTTGACCGAAGAGGTTGACCTGGTCAAGAATCCTCGTCATACTTACCTTCATATATTTTTCCGAATCTCTTTGTAAAGGTCTAAAAGTTTGAAAATAGAAGCCAACATATATGATGGCTAATGAACACTGGTTCTTTTCTTGTAAATATGTGAAAGATGAGCCCAACCCAAGTAAAAAAGGTGATTTCCATGCTGGTTGCTGGCCTTGGGCAGTTAATATCTGTAGTTATCTTTTTTCGAGCTAGGAGTAATCCCCTAGGTTCAAAGGCTACTTTAACAGGAAATAACAGGAGTTCAGATCCTAAGTTCTAGGAAGAAGTCCATTTGACCCCTTGAAGTATTGTTGTCCAGCTACTTAACCCCTGACCTAAAAAAATGGCTCTTTAACACCCTCACTTTGCAAAACCAATGCACTTAAATCCCCCCCTTCCTTGGGTGTTTTGCTTGGTAGTATTGCCTACATGGCACTCGGTCAACCGGTTTCACCATATGGGCTGCTATGTCAGTAAGGTGGCAGGAGGAAGGGAGTTTGAGGTGGACTGTCGGGACCCCAGATCTCCGGATCCAGGACCCTCTGTGTATATCTGCACTATTCCCTGGATCAGTAGCTAGTGCATACAATTGCAACATTGGCGTAATCAAAACCGTACACCAAACTATAGATGAAGCAGACAAATTAATGTTTAATAGCAAAAGGACCTTATGGTCAAGTCTTACAAAGTTTGCCACGCAGGGCTTAGCAACAAAAGAGAGCTTGCAGCGGAAACCAAACATCCGACGGAGGTCACCCAATATGCCTACAGGCAATCGAGTGAAGGACGCGACCTAATTCACATAGTCTTCAAAGAAGTCTTCTTCATAGAACTCTGAGTTCCCTGGTTCACCCTCCTCTGTTGATTAAACAGAGGGCGCAAAGTCGTGAGTACTTTGAATGTACTCAGCAAGTCGTAGGGAAATGTATGCACATAATATTCATGCAAGGCTTGACAAGGATAGCTTTATGGCTATTTTGCAGAAAACAATATTTGACAGTAAATACAGTAAGTATATTGCAAAGCACAATTTAAAAGATTAATACATAAGTAAGCAATTTTCTTTGAAACAACTAGTGAACACCCTGTTCACTACCCAACCATCAACCACAACCATTTACTAGCTTCGAACAACCCATTCCAACATTTTGACAGAAGTCTACCCCTTGCATGAAATCATCAGGCATGTCCATAACCGGGGACACGGCTATTCGAATAGTTTTACACTCTGCAGAGGTTGTACAGCTTTACCCACAAGACACGACTTCTCTAGTTGGTTTGGCATCCGTCGATACCACTGCTCATTACCGTAGGTAAGCAGTCTAGAGCACGTGACAAGGCCTTTACAAAGTTCTGTTTTTGACTCGGTTCTGCCCGCTAAGGTTTTGCCATTCTGGGCCCCCTCTTGCGCCGTGTGATTCCATCCGGTTACGCGGAGATCACGCCACCAAAACAGAACTGAATCAAAATATTACTAATTAGTTGGCCGGGTCTGCCCCATAATAGATATGTGGTCGTACGATAATGACCCAGATCAATGGCTCAAGGTTAAGTCCTTAGTTGGCTGCTCAGACGAGACATTTCCGCATTCTAAATGTGCTTCCCGCACCCACCTTTACCACCACCCACTCGTCCGAGCATAAATCAATTTCGTTCAACCCGGCCAAATGACCACCCTAGTCATGGCACAACAAATTTTAATCACAATGGCATCGCACCATAATTGACACAACTGTGATCTCGCACCACAGTTGCACAACAGTGGTATCGCACCATAATTCCATATCTCATCAAGTCAAGTTCAATCATTCTTTGAGTAAGTGATCATGAATCTATCGTATAACTAAAGCATTGGCTAAGCATATTACGGTACCCATGTTGGTTGTACGATAATGTCCAACTAATAATTATCCATCCTAGGGTGTTCAAGAATTTATGTCATTCAAGGATACATGTCGTTCACAATTTATCAAGGAGGCATAAAGACAATTAGGTAATTAATTAATTCCTGAAACCATTTATTATAAAATTAGCAATGCATGTTTATATCAAACAATATACTTTTATAAAGATGGGTTCAATATGATCAATGGTCTATGACTTGCCTTCGTTGAAGAGTAGAGGTGCTTCGGTCGTTGGGTCCACGAAGTCTTCCTAAACACCGGAATCTATACGTGCGAACAAAGCTAAATAAATAAAACAACTCCAAATAAAATCCAAATAAATACTAGTAGGAAGACAAGGAATTTAGATGAATTTAGGAATTTGAATCACCCGAATCGGAGTTCGAATGAAGAAGTTATGGCCAAAGGAAGTGGGAAAAACACATGAAATGATAGAATTGGAGGTTTTCCTGATTTTCTGAATTAATTTTCAAAAGGAAAATCAAGAAATACACTCGGCTCGCTGACGAGGCAGCCACATCAGCAAAGGGGGGACGTGGCCGCTGACTGGGCGTGACCTGGCGCCACGTGGCTCGGTCACGTCGATTCGACCCGGCGGCGCTCAATGACGGCCGAGGGCACCAACGCCAAGAGGAGCTCAGGGGATCTTGTCGCCGGTCTTGACGACCTTGGCGGCTCAAGGCGGCAATGGGTTCCGTGATCCTCTGGCGGGGTGAGAGCGCGCACCAGGTGTGCCGCTATGAGACGGTGCCGGTGGTGTGGTCGACGGCGCCGGAGGAGGCTTGACGGCGGTGGCAAAGCTGTGAGCGAAACTCTACAAGCATTTAAAACTCGAATCGCGCCGAAAGAGAGTGGGAGAAAATGGGAGGAGAGGGAAAGAGAGAGAGAGAGGAGGGCGTCAATGCTCTCTTAAATAGGCCTCGGGGACCCTTGAGGCGGAGGAGGAGGAGGAGGAGAGGTGTTGCCGCCATTAATGGCAAGCGAGGGGTCGGCTTGACCGCTGCTGGGAAGAGGGGAAGCGGGCGCACGGTGCGGCAGAGGCGGGGACGGGCGGCACGACCGGATGGGACAGGGATAGGCGCTAGGGCATGGCGAGGGAGCGGCGCAATGCAAAAAATCATGGCGAGGCGGACGGAATAATGGCCGGAGGAAGAAGATGACCTGGAGCGGCGCTGACAGGGCGGGCCCACCGGCCAGAGAGAGAGAGAGAGAGGGACGAACGGGGAGACGCAGTGACGCAAGCCGTCCGATTTTGATCGGACGGTGCCCGATCGAGTCTTCTCGCTGTTGGGCGATGAGGTGGGCAGCATGAAATGAACAGAACGGGTCAAGGAATTCAAATTAAAGCCAAGGGAGATTTTAAAAAGCTTTTCGAATTTAGAAAATACCAGAAAAGCAAAAGCATTTTTAGAAAATAGCTTAAGCCATCCAAAAATTCTAGGAAAATTTACAGAAATCCCTTGAATTATTTAGGACTTAGTAAAAATATTTTCAGCTTAACTATTGCTTTTAATTTTTGCAATTAATTATTTTTAACATAAGGCAAAAGGAAAACCAACTTTAAAACCCAACAAAACTCAACTAAACCAACTTGAATTAGTTGAAGTTTTAATTAATTCAAATTAAACTGCTTTTAAAATTCTAAATTACAAGTTAAGCTTTGGTAAATTAATAAAACCAAATGGTTAATTTTTTAAAGTTTTCAAAATTTTCAAAAACTCAGGAAATTTGGGATGTTACATGGACCCACCACTACACCCATCACCATAAAAAACTCTTTGCCCTATCTCTTTCCTCACTCCAATCCTCTCTCTCCCCCCACACACCGACGACGCCCCCCTCATCCATTGCTGTCGTCACCCTCCTCGTCGTCGGTGGGCCCGGAGTTGGCCCATATCCCTCATGAATCTAGCCGTCTCCGACTCCACTACCTCCAGATTCGGCCCTCTCCTCTGGTGGCCTTATCGAACATGGTGCATCTCCACCGGTGAGGAGGCCAACTACGGTGGATTTGGCCATACCCGACCCCGCCGCCTTCGGATACGGCCCTCCCTGGCTCCTTTGCTGCTAGATCCGGCCTTCTCCCTCATCACCGGCGGTGGATCTGGCCATCCCTAACCTCGTCGCCTTCTGATACAGTCTTCCTCGACTCCTCTGCCGCTGCTCGTTCCGCCGATTCGCACCTCATCGCCGGAGGAGCTCATCATCACCGCCACAGGTACTCCACCTCGTCTTCTCTGCCATCGCTCTGTAGCCGTCGACCCCCTCTGGTTGTCATTCTCTCTTTCATCACCGGCTTCCACATGTGCACGTTGTCATCATCGTCGGCCACTGTAGATGCACATCCGATCTCTGTGGCACATCTCAGACGCCATGCTCTCCGCCATACTCCATCTTTTGTTTCACTCTCCAAGATCTATACATGTTGCAATTTCTAGTGTGCAAAACCCCTTGTATTTGTGTGTATTTTTACGGCTTGTGTATTTGTACAGTGTGAGAATAATTATTTGTACAGTGTGATAATTGGAGTAACATGAGTATTGGTTGCTCACGCCGTGCTCTGTTTCTGGGCTGGGTTGTTAGTGAGCGGTCCCCAACTGTTAGTAGCCTAAAACTCCCTCTCTCCTGCCACCTCATCTTGTTGACACAACAACTCATGTGGTAAAACTGGGTTGATTGAGTGCTATGTAGGCAATATTATCGAGCAAAACAATCATGTGGGGTTAAGTGTACTGGTTTTGCAACGTGAGGAGATTAAATGACTGGTTTTTTAGGTCATAGGGTTAAGTGGTCGGACAACAATACTTCAGAGGTCAAACAAGTTTCTTCCTAAGTTCTAATAACTATTTGGTTCATGTCCGATATACATGCATACACCTTGGCAACAGAAAAAAAACTTATTTTTAGAAACATAAACTTCATTAATCTAGGGACGCCGCCAAATCGTCAGCATCCCCTTGCAAAACAAAGCTTGGAAGGTTTTCCTTCCATACAAAATCGGCCTCATCATCAAGGCCTAAACCAAACTTAGCAAGCTGACCCGCTACCCTATTACACGCTCTAAATACATGGACAAATTTAAGCTCTACAAAAGTTGTACGGACAAGCTATCGGGCAGTGTTAATCAGGACAACAATTGACGAGAGATCACCATCAATTCCATTCAGTGCAGACACCAGAGCGGAAGCATCAAGCTCAACAATTACAAGAGATATACCAAGGTCAGCAGCAGTTCTCAGTGCATTTACGCAGGCCACCGCTTCTGCATGCTCCGCGTGCTGTAAATGCTCCAATTTTCCCGCACCTGCACAGACATCTCCTATTGAATCTCTCACAACAAAACCCCAATGTCCACCTCCTCTACGTTCAGAGAAAGCACCATCAGAGTTCATCTTTAGCACATCCGTCGGAGACGTCCACTTTGTCTCTTTCAGCGCCGACACATCCCCGGCACGAGTAAAGAACTGTTCAAATTCCTTCACCAGTTTGCCCCACCATATGGCATATTTGTGTTAAGAAATCGGGCCTAGATCAGATAGGTCTGATCCATAGTGGGCTCCTTATCCATCCAACAGCCAATATAAAGAAGGACCCCTAACCATTATACTACAATTTTATAGAAGAGTAATAAAGAGAAGCAAGAAATCTTCTCATATCTCTGTGTTCAATCTACTATTCTGTACTTGTGTTCTTACATTGTTCTTACAATTCTACGCTTGTCTACGAGGTAATCGCTCGGACTGGACTCGCCAGCGACGGTTACTCAACAATTTACTCAGCTGGACGTGGAATCTCCCTTGCATTTATACGGTTGCGCCCCGACCACCGGTACCACAAAAAGACAGCAATAAGATGTGTAAGAACTTTAAAGAACCTGATTTATAAGGGCATTTACAATGGTGCAGACAGTTGCTATCTATAGCAACTCTCTATATCACCTGTAGACAACACTAAAAAAGCACATATAACGGTACAGACAGCTGCCGTCTTTTTAGTTGTCTTTATAAAACACACAATTTTTTAATGATTTTCTTGTTTCTCGTGATACAGTTGGCTACAAGATTATAGACAGCATCTTTCTCTCTCTTTCATCCACATCAGTAAAAATTCTACGTGATAATAATTATAGACGGCTGACATAAGATCATTGTACATACTCTAATTTTACCTCTCAACTGAGAATCTGGGATGGTAACGGTGTCATTGGTCCAAGAATATCCATGCTAAAGATCCTTGATTCAATGCGCAAACGGGCTGTATTTGGTGTGATATGTACACACTTTTGGGCCATAGCTTATAATAGCTTAAACTGGGCCTCAGAGCCCATGTGTAAGAACTTCCCAACTACATCTCTTGCTTGGAAGCCCACAAGTGTAGCCCATGGGCAGCAAGGCACGGGCTGTGATCTGTTCCTCTTCGGCCCACGTTTAGAGAGCTGCCGCATGCTTGTTTCACTCGGAAGGTTCCCCACACATCCGACGCGCGCGGGTGGCACGCGAGCTCCCATCATATTACGGTGCGTGCCGCAGCAACGACGTTCACTTCGGTGCTCTCGCCGTCGCCGTCCCACGCCGCACAGCGTCGCGCACAGTGGTGAGTCACGAATTGACGTCACCAGTCACCACGTGAAGGGATGGATTTGTCCGCTGCGCACGTCGATTTCAGATTTCAGGCGCAATCGCTATGCGCTATGCCGTGCGTATGCCAAATGCAGCGGGCCAGCGGCAGTGTCGGCGCGGGCTAATTTTTCAGGCTCATAAAAATTGCTACGTACGCTCAGCTACGCCAAATGATGCTTGGTGTTTGGGACGATCAGTAGTTTCGTTCGGCATGTTAGGCTGTGGCTGGTTATTTTTCATATGGGACTTTGCCCTTTGAAAATTGCAGTACGTGGCCGTGACGTGACGCACTGCCAAACGCCACTTCCGAACTTCACACGTACGTACGTTGGTGAGTCACTATCCATCTCTAGCTCGAATCATTTTCAATCGCCCTTTCATTGAATCATTTGCACGGGCATGGAAAATGGCACACGTACCTGCATCTCATGAAAAATCCTCTTCATATGGGTGTTGGGTTGATCTCGGCTAACCACCTTCGAGATTCACAGGGGTCACGCTCCACTCGCGCGCTTTGATCGGGGGCGCAACCGACTTGGTTTCGGTCCCGGTCACCCAGCGCTACATTAAAAAAACGATGGGACTCGGCAGGCTTTTGGTCATGTGATTCTAGGCTACGAGTGTCCCAACAAACCCGATCAATCACGAAGGTGGTGGGCGAAGACCGCCGCCGTCTCCGCCAAGACCGTCGCCACGCCCACCGCAATGCCGACAACCTCTACACCAACCGATCTACTACTCATGGCTTCTTCAAGTTCGGGTATGTCAATTAACGCTTCATTTCTAATGATTAGACTAGGTGTTCATCAATTGAGTTAGGGTTTGATGTTGCTTAGATTTAGATTAATGCCCACATTTGGTATCGAGCCACCCTAGACTCATGTTGAACACGATTAGTCCCCAACCGAACTTGTTGTGCCCGGATTACATGATTAGACTTTTGGTTTAGCATTTAGAAGGAGGAATCAACAAATCATGAAAATCCCCAAATCGAATTCCCAACATTAGAACCCTAAGATAGCTGGCGGAGACTTACGTCTTTGTGTGTCTCTCCTGTCTACCTGCCATCGCTTAGGGTAGCAGCCACGACTCATGTTGCACACACACTCAAGGCATGCCTCCTCTGGCAAGGACTCACTTCTATGTATGGGTTCATATACATGCATGTATGCTACTTCTTATCTTTCACACTGGCTTGATGTTCTCTGGTGAGGCCACTTCTTCTTCCGTCGCCGCCGCCGCTCATGACTCTGCAGGCGCCTCATGGCGCCGCTCTTCTTTGCCATTACCGGTTTTATCGGAATGGAGAAAGGAAGAATGAAATTAGGTTTAGGGTTGGTGGCATTTTGTTTGTTCTCGGGATCAATCTCTACCGTCTGCTCAATCCAAGGGTTTTTGAGCCATTTCTCCTTTGGGCCGAGAGTGTCTAGAGACATTGAAATTGGTTAAGGCCATCATGTTTTTTTTTTTTGGCCGAGAGTTAAGGCTATTTTTTATTTTGTGCAATCGTTAATTAATGTTTGTTGCTTAATAACAATGTACTATAAATAATGTTTTTGTCTCTAATTAAAATTGAACCAACGAGATATTTTGGTTAGAGATTTTATATTTTGGCATTATGTATGCATATGATTATATTCTCGACCAACGTTGTTTATAATCATGTGTCGCCAGATTAATATTGTTAAGTTCTTTTTCCATTTTACGCTAACGGTGATATGGATTAGAACTGTAGTTTTGCATGTTGTTAATCGACCAACGTAGGGTTAATTGCATGCAATATATCTTTATGTTATTTTAAATTTTTGCGACAATTAACGCTTCAAATGTTGCCGCCACAATAGACAACATTGAGCGACTTACGGAAGCAATTTTCCGCTTGGAAAGAAAGAATTTCATTGTCCTTGGAGTTTTAGACCTTGATTATGCATTAAGGGTGACCCTCCCATTCCCCACCGATGGTGAGGAAAATTACGATGAGAAAAAGAAAACTTATGACACTAATTTGAAAAATGGGAGCGGTCTAACCTTTGTCACTAATGATAATGAAGACCTCTATCTCGCTTGGAATCGGGAGCAATCCCAGATTCCGAAAATGCTAAGGAGTACCTGGCTTCAGTTGAGGAGAAATTCAAAGGCTCTACTAAAGTCTATGCCAGTACTTTAATCCAGAGGCTCTTAATCACTAAGTATGACGGGTCCGGTAGCATAAGAGAGCATATCATGATGATGACTGATATGGCAGGAAAACTCAAGGGCATGGATATGGAAATATCTGATGGTTTCCTAGTCCATTTTATTATGACCTCTCTTCCTTCTGACTACACTGCTTTTAAGATAAATTACAACACTCAGAAAGATAAGTGGAGCATGAGCGATTTAATCGCCATGTGTGTCCAGGAGGAAGAGAGAATAAGGACCGAAAAGAAAGATCTTGTGAATCAAGTTGGCGGTCCTAACAAAAGGAAGTTCTCAGGGGACTTCAAATCCAAGAAAAGGCTGCATTACTCTCCTAATTCAGATAAGTCAGGGCCTAAGGTGCACAATACACCTAAGCCCCATGTTGCTCTCGCCGAGCACTTAAAGGATGAATGTCATACATAGCAATCGGGGCATTTCGGAAGGATTGTGTCGGTTTTCAAGTGGCTCGCAAAGAAGGGTAATGATACAATAACGTTTATTGATGAAACTCTTTATGCTGATTTCTCCTTAAATCTTGGTGGATTGACTCAGTGCAAGCGTGCACGTTACCAACTCTTCTTACAGGATTCCATACCGCAAAAACACTAAGAAAGGGGCGAAGTCTTAGAGTCGCGGATGGAAAAGAAGTGAAGTTGAATCGATTGGATCTGTTTCATTAGTTTTAGATAGCGGCTTCATACTTCGCCTTAATAATGTAGTCTATGTTCCTTCCATAAGGAGGAATTTGATTTGATTTCTTTTATTGGACGATGATGGTTTTAAATGTAATTTTGGTAACAATAAGTGCATTATTGCATTTAATTCAAATAATGTTGGTCTTGCTTTTAGACAAGACAAGCTCTATATGCTTTCCTTAATGAATCTCATATATCTTTGAATGTGTGTGATGCTAAGCGTAAAAATAATGATGAGACTTCTTGGCTGTGGCCTTCGTCGTTTAGGCCACATTTCGAGGGGAGAATGGAGCGTCTCATTAAGGAAGAAATTCTCCACCCGTTGGATTTCTCTAACTCAGACCATTGCATTGATTGCATTAAAGGAAAATATGTAAAGCAAATAAAGAAGGGAGCCACTCGCAGCACAGGACTCTTAGAATTAATTCATACTGATATTTGTGGTCCTTTTCCTGTGACATCAGTGGATGGTTTTGATTCTTTCATCACATTCACTGATGATTTCTCCCGTTATGGTTATATTTTTCCCATTAAGGACCGATCTGAGTCACTTGACAAATTCAAGATATTTAAGGCTGAAGTTGAAAATCAGCACAACCTAAGAATTAAAGTGGTAAGATCGGATCGTGGGGGAGAATATTATGGGAGACATGCTCCTTATGGGCAAATTCTCGCCCTTTCGCTAAGTTCCTTCAGAAAATGGCATTGTTGCTCAAGATTCTACACGGTGAACCTCGGTGAGAATGGGGTAGCCGAGCGACGCAACCGCATACACTTATGGATATGGTACGGAGCATGCTTAGCTATTCTACTTTGCAACCGGTTTGTGGATGGAAGCACTAAAGACGGCCGCACATATTCTTAATCGGGTTCCCAAAGAAATCGATTACCTAAGACACCTTATGAATTATGGATGGGAGGAAACCAAGTTTGAAATATTTCTGAGTGTGGGGTTGTCGTCTTTGAAGCTAAGATTTTTAATCCACATATTGGGAAATTAGATCCTAAGACAAGAAGTTGCCATTTTATTGATACCCTGAAAGATCCAAAGGGTATCGATTTTATTGTCTCCGATAGGATAACTAAGTTTGTAGAAACAAGACACGCTGTGTTCTTAGAGAATGACGAGGACACGAGCCCAGAAAATAGATCTTGAAGAGAAGCGGGTTTGTGTTCCTTCACCGCTTATCCCGAGATCTTTATTCTCATGCCTCTCGTGGTTGCACCTCCAATCTGAGAATCTTGTTATCGCACCCATCGTTGAGGTCTCTGAAATTCCTAATGTCGCACCTAATGATGAGCCTCGGCTAGTCCCTCGCAATAGCCGTTGAACCTATTAGAAGATCACAAGGGAGAGAAGATCTGCCATCCCAAATGATTATGTTGTTTATATGAATGAGGATATTAATGATATAGGGAAGGTAGAAGATCCCACCTCTTATAAGGAGGCCATGATAAGTGAACATTCTTCTAAGTGGCTTGATGCCATGAAGGATGAACTAAAGTCTATGAGCACTAATGATGTATGGGACTTAGTAGAAATTCTGTGAGTCAAAACGAAGAGGGTCAGTAAATGGGTCTACAAAACCAAGCATGATTCCAAGGAAATATTGAAAGGTTCAAAGCAAGGCTTGTAGCAAAAGGTTTTTCACAAAGAGAGGGATTGACTATAATGACACCTTTTCTCTGTCTCAACTAAAGATTCATTGAATTGTTATGGCACTTGTAGCTCATTATGATTTAGAGCTACATCGGATGGATGTTAAGACAAAGATTCCTTAATGGCGACTTGCAAGAAAACGTTTTCATGGCTCAACCGGAAGGTTTTGTCGTGGAAGGCAAGGAGCATATGGGATGTCGACTTAAGAAATCAATTTATGGCTTAAAGCAAGCGTCAAGGCAATGGTACCTCAAATTCGATAAGGTCATAAGGAATTTTGGGTTTAAGGAAAATGAAGTTGATAACTGCATATATGTTAAATTCAAGGGGAGTAAATTCACCATCTTAGTTCTTTATGTGGATGACATCTTATTGGCTAGCAATGATAAAGATATGCTTTATGAGACCAAGAGATTTCTTTCATCGAATTTTGATATGAAGTATCTTGGTGATGCCTCTTACGTTCTTGGCATTGAAATTCACCGAGATAGGTCTAAAGGAGTATTAGGTTTATCTCAGAAGGCATACATTGACAGAGTACTAAAGAGATATAATATGCATAAGTGCTCTGGCTCGCTTGCTCCTATTGTTAAGGGCGATAAGTTTGGGACATTTCAATGTCCAAGGAACCAATATGAAACTGATCAGATGAAGTCGGTTCCTTATGCTTCAAATTGTCGGAAGCATTATGTATGCTCAAGTATGTACGCTACCGATTTAGCTTTTGTAACCGGATGCTTGGCGATATCGGTCAAATCGAACTGCACTAATGGAAGGCCGTTAAGAAAGTCTTGCGCTATATGCAAGCTACTAAGCATTTCATGCTCACATATAAGAATTCTGACAACCTTGAGGTTGTTGGTTATTCAGATTCAGATTTTGCGGGATGTGTTGATACTAAGAAATCCAGGTTATATCTTCACACTCGCTGAGGGAGCTATCTCGTGGAAAAGCTCAAAACAAACCCTTACGGCATCTTCAACAATGCAAGCTGAGTTTGTGGCATGTTATGAGGCTACCGGGCAGGCTGTATGGCTTAAGAATTTTATCCCAAGACTTAGAGTGGTAGACAAGCATTCTAAACCACTCACCTTATATCGCGATAACAAACCCTTGATCTTTTATGTGAGTAACAACAAGTCAAGTGGTGCCGCCAAACACATTGACATTAAGTACCATGTTGTGAAAGATGTAATCCGTAATCAAACCATTAGTATCAAGCATATTAGTACTAAGTCAATGCTTGCGGATCCGCTTACTAAAGGCTTACCACCCAATATCTTTCGTGATCATGTTGCCGGCATGGGTTTATTGGAAAGCCTCTGATTCTGGATAAAAGGACCTAAAGCAAACCAACTCCCATCAAGTATAATGAATATCCATTTCAAGATAGAATAGTACACTATAGGTACTGTGGTTGTATGACACTTCATTGGTCATGCGACGCATTACCTTGGTATGCTGTTTTATTGAGAATGGACTTATGATGTTAGCCTTACGATCAAAGGGGAGAATGTTGGGTTGATCTCGGCTAACCACCTCCGAGATTCACGGGGGTCACGCCCCACTCGCGCGCCTTGATCGGGGGCGCAACCGACTTGCACTACTACAGAAAGGCTAATACTGGACGCCTCATCACAGACGGTTGACCAAAACCGTCGGTATTACATTCAATCACGAGCGGTTTTGGTTTAGAGACCGCTCAGGTACTCTTAACCGCGCTTAAAAACCGCTGTGAAGAGGCAATATCACGAGCGGTTCATTTTGAAAACCGTCGTGAAGTATCACGATTCGCTCAACACGAACCGCCTCGTGATATTAATCGATATCACGAGCGGTTTTAAACACAACCGTCAGTGAAGTATCACGCACGCTCAACAAGAACCGTCTGTGATATTAATTAATATGATGACGGTTCTTAACAATAACCGCTCGTGATAATATCGCCACTGACTCCACGGTCGTCGCCATCGCTTCGGCTCCCGGCGCGTCTCTTCATCGCCGATCGCAGGCGTCGTTTGCCGCCAATCCGCTTCGGCTCCCGATGCGTCTCTTCGCCTCACGCTCAATTTATTCCTTGTTTGATATAAAAGGATCATCCGCCATCCAAGATGATCATCCCCACATACTTATAAAATTAAAAACGTAAATGGTGCCTCTTCCACGTCGCCGCAGACCGATGGCCTTCCGGCCTCCTTGACGAGCACCTCTCTCGGTGTAGGTTGAACTGTCTTTGCGGAAGAACTTTGCTTGATCAACGGTGTCTTCACTCCTCTATTTGGCGGAGAATTTGCCGGAAGCGGTGACGCCACCTTCCGCCGTCTTGACATCCTCCTCCGCCGTGTCTTTCCGGTGATCTCCCACTTTCGGTAGCGTTCTGGCGTCATCGACGTAGTCCTCCAAAACGACGTTGCACGCCTCTCGGGAGGCTTGCCGTCACTTGGGCTGTGAAATCGAGGCGCAGACGACCGACTGACTGTGCCGATACCCTCAAGCAAGGGAAGAGAGCCTATGGGCTCAATTCTTCTTGGTTCAACGATCGAGGGTCTTGGAGACACTTGAGCGAGGCGTCGTGAGTGGACGATTCGAGCTTCATTCACGATGATCGAGGAACCGCCCAATGCCGACGCTGCCGCTTATGAAGTATTGAAGACGGAGATAGCGCCTACCTCCGCCACTAGAAAAACTTTGTTTTATTTATAGGTTTTACTTTTTAAATCTTTTTTGTGTTTGGCGCCTTATTTGTTTGGCCATATATATGAAAATTCCAAAATGAAAAAAAAGTTTGGAGGTGAAGTTACTATATTTAATTATATGTTGAATTATTTGCTCTCTCTCTCTCTCTCTATATATATATATATATATATATATATATATATCGAGAGACGGTTTTGTGGAAAAACAAAATCTAGTTTGGAGGTGAAGTTACAATTAATATTAATTATATCGAACAGCGTCGTCAACGGGCGGGTGGGCGATTTCGAGCTTCGTCACGATCAGAACCGTCCGATGCCGACACCGCCGCCTATGAAGTATTGCAGATGGAGATAGCGACCTACCTTCGCCACTAGAAAAACCTTGTTTAATTATAGGTTTCGCTTTTTAATATAAACATGTAATTTCTTCACATGTCATGTAAGTGTATATACTTGAAAAAAAACATTTCACTGACGGTTGCAAATGCATGATATAGGATATATCACGACGGCTCCATAATGGAACCGCTCGTGATATGTCCCATATCACAGACGGTTCCATAATGGAACCGCTCGTGATATGTCCCATATCACGACGGTTCCATTATGGAACCGTCTATGATGATATCACCGACGGTTCCATAATAGAACCGTCTCGATAAGTCTTTATAAGTAGGAGCTAGCATAGCTTGCCGCTAGGGTTTGGCGCCTAACTCGCCACTCCCCGGCCGCCTTACTCTCGTCCGTTCCTCCTCGTCGCCGCCGACGCCGCCATTCTTCCTGTCGCCGACGGTTGTAGCATACGGTGACACCGCAAAAGACACTCGACGATAAGAGTGTCTTTTGCAACGTCACCGCAGCTACAACTTCTGATGACGCCCAAACTCGTCACTCCCCACTCGCCGCTAGGGTTTGCGCCCGCCTAACTCCGTTCCTCCCCACCTCGACGCCGCCGACCTCGTCGCCGCCGCCCGACCCTTTGCGCCCGCTAGGCCCTCGGCCGGCTTTGCTTTCCCCATCCTCCTCTATTCTCCTCTAGATCTGTTAGCTTAATGTCTTTTGTTGAGTTTGATTTTTATGCATGAGCCTTAAGTTGTGTCTCGATGTTTGTGTGATTTATGCAAGGTAAAGGAAATGGATGAGGGTTGTGTTGGTGGTGGGGTCGCCACCGTGGTTGCGCTGTACTAAGGTCCCTCTCTGTCTCTACCCTCCTTGCTCTGTGATAAAAATGGCTAGCTAGTGCTCTGCGATGGATGCCGAGGGCTACTACTGGTGTGGTGGGTTTGGACACCCTTGGTCTTGTTCTCTTGCGATGAACCGCTCAATGATGTTAATAGTCTTATGCTGAAATTGAATTGATAATTAGTTCATATTAATAGTCCCTTGCTCTGTGATGTAATGATGTAAATAGTCCTATGCTGAAATTGAATTGATAATTAGTTCATATTAATAGTCCCCTTGCTCGTGATGTAATGATGTAAATAGTCCTATGCTGAAATTGAATTGATAATTAGTTCATATTAATAGTCCTCTTCTTTGTGTGATGTAATGATGTCAATAGTCTTATGCTGAAATTGAATTGATAATTAGTTCATATTAATAGTCCCTTGCTCGTGATGTAATGGTGTCAATAGTCTTATGCTGAAATTGAATTGATAATTAGTTCATATTAATAGTCCCCTTGTTCATGCCGGTCAAGTTCTCCTACCTCTTGCGTGCAGTCGTCCTACCATTCCATTCATAATCTCTTCTCTATAAAGTCTCCAGCGGTGGCTGCTTGTGCCATTAAAACCGGCATCATATATATATATATATATATATATATTATTAAAGATCCTCGACCACTTTAATTCATGACATGAGAAGAATGAGGCGGTATCCACGGGCAATCTCATTGAGCCCTTGCAAGTATAAAGTATGGATGCAAAAAGGCGGTCGGACATCCAATTACGGATTGGGCGTCGCTATGTTGAAAGTGGCGTTGATCTTAACTACTACATTGGGAAGTGGCATCATGTATTAGCAACCAACAATTCTTGAGCATGTAATTGTCTTTAAAGCCAACAAGAACACCAAGCAACAAGTTGAGAATTCTTTTGAAATATGAGAATGGTTGCTTGTGTTCTTGTTGGGTTTAAAGACGATTACATGCTCAAGAATGGTTAGTTGCTAATATATGATGCCACTTCCTACCGGAGTACTCAAGATCAACGATATTTTTCGAACATAGCGACGCCCAATCCTGTAATTGATGTCCGACCGCCTCTTTGCATCCATATTTTTATATTTGCATGGGCTCAATGAGGTTGCCCGTGGGTACCGCCTCATCCTTCTCATGTCATGTGGACGATCCCCAAAGTGGCCGAGAGACTCACGTAACAATATATATGTAATATATATATGATGCCGAACCAACGCTGGGCCTTTATAGAGAAATATCACAGACGGTTTCACACAAACCGTCAGATAATCACATATCACGCACGGTTTTAGCCACAAACCGCTCGTGATATGTGATTATCACGCACGGTTTGTGGCTGAAACCGCTCGTGATATGATTATCACTGAGCGGTTTGTGGTCAAACCGCTCGTGATATGATTATCACTGAGCGGTTTGTGGGCGAAAAACCGCTCGTGATATATGTTATCGCAGACGGTTTGAACCACAAACCGCTCAGGAAAGTATACATCACGACGGTTCAAAACCGCTCATGATGACCTCATGTCATCATCGACCCATAAACTCGAACGACTCACGAAACCGCTCGCGATGACGTTTTGAACCGCTCTGTGAAAGCCTTTTTCGTAGTAGTGTTGGTTTCGGTCCCGGCCACCCAGCGCTACATTAAAAAAACGACGGGACTCGGCAGGCTTTTGGTCATGTGATTCTAGGCTACGAGTGTCCCAACAAACCCGATCAATCACGAAGGCTTTGTGGTGGGCGAAGACCGCCGCCGTCTCCGCCGCACCGCCGCCACGCCCGCTTGCAGCCTGCCGACAACCTCTACACCAACCGATCTACTACTCATGGCTTCTTCAAGTTCGGGTATGTCAATTAACGCTTCCGCTCTAATGATTAGACTAGGTGTTCATCAATTGAGTTAGGGTTTGATGTTGCTTAGATTTAGATTAATGCCCACAATGGGGCATATGGGCCATATGGCCTGCAAGCTGCAATTATCGAGTAGCAAGACTCTGTTTTTTTTTACATTCTTAGAAGGGAAATCGACTCTGTTGTACGCTGGACATAAAGATTGTACAATAACACATGATACTAGGTAGCTTCATGTAGTATAAAGTAGCTTTATTCTGCACAGATTCAAAAGGGGAAAAGACTCGATGATTTTACACTATTACAGTTGCTACAAGATAACTTCTGCAAATAAGCGCGCTCGCCGTTCCACCTGTCGCTCTAAACGGCGCCGTAGTACGAACCCCAACGACGAGCTAACATACGTGCACACTGGTACGCGCGAACGGACGGCGTCCACGCGCGTCACACGTCGACGGTGCAGTCCGCCGGCTGCGCGAACTTGAGCGAGACGGTCGCGTGGCCCCCGCCGCCGGGGCCGCCCGCCGTGGCGCTCATGCCGAAGGCGCCGCCGACGGCGTTGCCGCTGGCCGCGAGCAGCGCGGGGCAGTTGACGAAGATGTGGTAATCGCCGGAGATCCAGCTGCCGACCTTCCACTTGACTTGGCCGTCCACCTTCACGTGCAGTAGCACGTACCCGGCCGCGATGTCCTGCTTCATGGCGTCCGCCAGGTACTGCGCCACCGGCACCGATTCCCCCGACATCACCGGCGACCACACCGACACGTCCTTGTGCCCCTGGTAGATCGGCGGCAGCATCACCGGCACCGTGATCGGCTCTTCGCGGTACGTCGTGAACACGTCCAGGGTGTTGTAGTAGATGCCCACCCGGTCGTTCGGGTTCCGCGACGCGATAGTCACCTATATATGTCACATCAAAGTATAACCATGTTCACAAATGGAATATCCGAAATTCCGGAGTGTTGATTCACAGCCAAAATTGATTATATCTAGCTGTGGCGCGCTACGCCTTTTAAATTGATTTTAAGAAAATTCAACTAGATTCCCTCAAAACTAACCCGACTAAAGTTTAGTCGCACACCAAACAATAAAAGTTAACCTGCTGCAGAACTCTCCACTTTTTAATTGTGGCCGAGAACCAAACAGTCCCAACTCCCAAATGCAAACACCAGCTTAGAAATAGGCATATAGGTAACCTGGAGTTTGAGGGAGAGGGCAGGGTCGCTGAGGTCGATGGAGTGAAGCTGTACATCCTGGAGGTAGAAGGACGGCTTGGAGGGGTGCAGGGCGAGGTAGATGACGAGCACGATGAACCCGACGACAACGGCGAGCGTCAGGATGCAGGCGGCGATGGAGCCGCAGCACCGCCGGAGGATCCAGTCGCGGTGGTGCTTGTCCTTGCTCATGGCGGCCTGATTAAGCTAAGCTCAGTGTGAGATAATTGGGAGCTGGCGCGCTAGCTATGATTGTGTGTGCATGTGGGTAGAAGGAAAGCGAGATGTGAGTGGGACTAGAAGGGGTGGTGTGGTGCATGTTTTAAAGGGTTTTTCTTATCGGTTTAGGGGTCCTAGGGGAGGTGACGAAAGGTACAGCTCAACTCACGAAGATTCTTCTTCTTCTTCTTCTTCCTTGGGCCCCTGCGGTACGGGGGACATGTGCAGCTGCTTTGAGATTGGTGTGCAATGTATGAGTCTTATCTGGCTCTGGTGCTTGCGATTCACTCCAATCTCATTCTCAGTTGGTCAACCGGAGACGATTCTTTCGCCCCTAGGACCTTTTACTGTTGGGGTTGGTATTTTGCATGTGCACATCGAGATTATGAGTTGGCTCGCTCGCTGTTGTTACATCTATCGTTGACCCATGTTCACCGAACCGAAATGCTTCATGTGTACTACGAATGCACTTAATTTCATCGTACGTAGTAGAATTAAGACCATACGTACCCAGATGATTCACAACAATCTGTGGTTGCAAAGGAACCAGACCTAGAGCCTAGCTACAGGTTTACCCCCAATGGCATGGAACCGGGCATGTGTGGTCGGTCTCACGCATGGCGGAGACGGCCAATCTGGCTCGGCATTCAGCATACGACAGGAGAGATATCTCCACCCCCAGAGATCGTTTTTCTTATCCCTTGGATCTCCCATGTCACTGCAGCCTACAACAGCGGCGCACAATAATTCCCAGGGCGTTGGTGCAGGCGCTCTCTCGTGGCCGTGCCGGGACAGGGCGCGCATAGTGGGGAGGGTTGGTGGAGCGTAGCACGCAAGCGTCGCGCGACGGTTCCAACGTCGCCTCACGCAGCAGGGCAAAAACCCGCGTCCGCTAGAACAAACGCGCGTGACGCCTTCATTCCTTATCTCCCCCCACCGACTGCCCTGTGCGCTATGGTACCAATGTACCATCCGTTCAAACAACCATGTAAGGTCTTGTCTCTTAACTAATCATTGCCTCCCATGAGTTATCAGAAATATCATATACACACCCTTGCTGTATAGGAGTTGCAGCTTGCTTTCATCATCGTCGAATATGCTAGCCCAAAAGCTGTAGTTAACAATGTTTTTTTTTTCCTAATGAAAGAAGTGAAAACATGCATGCAGTACTCCTGTTGGATAACGTTGTAGCATGCATGTATGGTGAGTTATGTTTTATAGAACGTTTAGCAAAGGCTTTCGGATAAAAAGCGTTAATGAAGCAAAAAGTTGTGGAAGCGTTTTTGGATAATTTGGTTCATTTCTATGTAGTGTTCTGAGTCAATGAATTGTGAGAGGCCGTCTCTTTCGCAAAAAGGGGAGAATTGGCTCAGTAAATATGTGCCTAATAGAGGCGAGGAAATTTCCCTTTATATCTTACACGAAATTAGGATTTTTTTTATTTGGCCCTATGGTGGCACCGTAAATACAAAAATAGCTCTTTTGCTACCGTATTTGCGAAACTAACCCTCTGATGAGTGCGGAATCACTGGGAGGCGACGCGTGGCTCCTTCCACGGTCGGCGAGCGCGGCAAGTGGGCGCAGAATACGCGGGCACGGGACCAAAGTCCACCGGCGCGGAAGGGGGCTGAGGCTCCTTCCGCGGTCACCGAGCACGAAAAGCATCCGGGAGCCGCCCCATCCCATGGTCACCGAGCGCGGAAAGCGGCCAGGACCCGCCACCTTCCGTGGTCGCCGCTTGTTGCTGCGCCGGGTGGGTTGCCACGCTCGCCGAAGAGCTTCCACGGTCACCGAGCGTGGAAGGAGCCACGCGTCGGCTCCCCAGTGATTCTACGCTCGTCTGGAGACTAGTTTCGCAAATACGATGGCAAGAAGGCTATTTTTGTATTTACGTGGCACCACGGGACCAAATAAAAAAAATCCGAAAGTGGGGCACAAGTGGCACACTGCACACAAAGAAAGCTGCACGAGGGTGGCGTCTTTTTAGTCTTTACACTAGCTTAGTAAAGAAGCTGATATGGCCAGAAACTTTATAATTTATATGCAGATCGAGCCCGAGGTTTGGGGGTTAGTGACGCAGCACCCAAGCACCCTAGATCAGTATTATACAATTTGAGCATAGTAATTTCCTGGTTAAGGAGAGAGTTCGGTCAATTGGTGTCAACTGTCATCCAGTGAAGATTTCGGACACAACAATTCACATGCACACAGTGAAGGACAGATCCAGCTGCAGGCATCACATACAAATACAAGAATGCAGGATGTATGCTGTACATAATTACATACTAGTACGACATATGACAAGTGACCATTGGATTATTGGAATTTTCAAGTACAGTGCTATTAGACGTTCCTCTACTCTGCTTAGCTTAATCGTACACTAGCTCTCGCCGTGCATACAGTATTCGGAGGCAAGTGCACCCTCCGGCCGATTCCTGGACATGTCACCTACCGTCCCATCTTTTTTGTTCCGTTTGGTATATGAGCTACCAATAGCATACCGGCCAAGAATATCTGAACTGATGGAGTATATATGTCATTTACGGTTCGTGGTGCAGTGTAGAGAATTATTTGGCGGACCTAAGGCCCTTTCCTATCCGTTATTTTGCACGGGAAAGGTGAAGTCCGGCCACCATATGTCTTACTCGTGCCGCGTAGTAATTGTTGTGATGTGAAATGATGGATGTTTTTGATCGAAACATGTCCTTTCATGGCAGGGAAATGAGAACCGACGCACAAGAGCAACTTAGCAAAGCCCACGATTGTTTCTTACTCTTTGATGCGGGCGAATAAAAGCCCAGAAGCACGCCGGCCCATATTGGTCGCTGCAGTCAGCACCATACCACAGGAGGTCGCAACGCGGCACTCGCCCGCGCGCCCGCCGGCCTGAAGGTGCCAAAACGCGGTGCCGGTGCGCCTCGCGTTTTTTCGTTGTCCCCTGGCCGGCCCGCGCGGCGCGCTCCCAGGTCGCCCGCGTCTCGCGAGTCGCGCCCCAACCGATCGACGTCTACCGGCGCGACGCCCGCGCCCGCGCATGCACTTCCTCTGTTTTTGCGATGGTAGACAGACAGGGAACACATTTTCATTGCTGTTGCTCGCGTTCTCATTCAGTCCACACGTGCGTGTGTGTCGGATACTGAATATCTGAAGACTGAAAATTCTGTTCGTAGCCAAAGGGCGCTGTGAGGGAAGTCGGCGGGCTTTGTAACGCTTTAGCGATTCCACTTATGGAGAATGAATGGTCAGATGTGAGGACCAGCGGGAGATGATGGATCTGATGGTCAACTTCGTTTCTAGTATTCACTGTTGCGTCAGCTACCTTGTCGTATTTCTTAAAAACTTACCGTTAAGTCTGTTTGCTACTTAAGCACAGATTTGTACTCTAAACCTTGATGTAATTGCGGGCTTTATAACCCAGTGACTTCAGGAATGGAAGGCATGAAAGAACAGCATATTCGTTTCCTTTAGTTTGTTAGCTCGTAGAACCCTAGCGCTAGTTCTCTCCCTTCTCGCCTTCTGAATCCCATCAAGAGAGCAGAAATACATCCAAGCATATTCTGAAACTTCAAGATCTGACATCTGGTATCAGAGCAACTACACGATCCTTGGAGTGGGAGATCTGTACGAGCAAGGTTGGAGCAATCGGAAGATTGTTGCTATAAAATCCCTCGGTACGGTTAGATCTGTAGCAAGCAGAAGGCTGGCGGTGAGATCAAGTCAAGGGGAAGAGGGAGAGAGGTTGGTAGCTAGTTAGCTACTGGTAAAATCCCTCGAGCCGTTCGTGTGGATCTGAGTAGATGGTGGCGAGGACTCGTTCACACGGATCAGTTGAAGAAGAAGACCTCGAAATGGAGAATCGTGCTGAAATTGTCAAGATACAGGAGAAATTGACAGAGTTGGATACTCTGAAGTCAGATGTGGCAGCCATTAAAGCATTATTATTTGCCAAGTTTGCTCCAACATCGGCAACAGACACAGATGCGGGCACTTCAAAAACCAGGAAGGAGTGGCCAATGATGACTAAGGCAGGTATGGTTTCACACTCACAGTACAAACCTGTAGATTTGCCTTACAGTAGGGGTCCTCAGTCGAATTTGGGGTCAGTTCCAATTGTGATGAGTACAACTTGGAATCACGGACAGCATAGGGAGGTTGGAACTTCAACTCCGTTTTTTGTAGAGCCAAATACGATAACACCAAATTTGCCTCCTGTGTTTTCACCGGCAATTAAAACCACTGCACTGGTTGATGATTGGCACAGCCAGGGTTGAGTCAACTGTGACATCAATCAGCAGACACGTTGAACCCTGTAGCTGCGCAAGGGTTCAATCATGGGGTGGGAATCCATACAGTACCTCCATGGAATTTGTCGGCCACCATTCAAGAGACCGCAGCCCAAATGTATTTTCATCCCACATTAAACACAAACTCAGGTGAAGCGACAGTCTGGAACCTAGGGGGATTGACTGGAAACATTGGTTGGAACATCAATAGCAATGGGCACCAATATGCCGATGCTGTAATTAGAGGACCCAAGTTAGAACTGCCTTTGTTCACTGGTGAGGAGCCAATTAGTTGGTTAGTGCAATGTGATAGATTTTTTGAAATGGCAAGTACTCGAAGAGAGCAGTGGGTGAATCTAGCAACCGGTCATTTTTCAGGAAGAGTTAGCACATGGTTTAAAGGTATTGGCATAGCATGGTAGGTGTTGAATTTGCAGCAATTGTGCTCAATGATAGCAGATCGATTCTCATCAGCAAGCACACATGAGGTAGTAGAGAAGTTTCAGACTATGAAACATATGGGCAGTGTGGAAAAGTATATTGATTACTTTGAAAAATATGTGAAATTGGTAAGAAGGGATCATTCTTATCTTCAAGAAGCCTTCCTATTGAGTTGTTTTATTAGGGGTCTAAGGGATGAAATCAAGTTTAGTGTGAGTAGCCATCAACCTAAGGGTTTATTGGAAGTTTATTGGTTTGCCAAATTGAAAGAAAGGGCAGTAGCAGCCAGGAGACCAAGTCAGGTCGGAGGGGTTAATCAAAACAAAACCAGTGTGACCAACAACCGGATAGCACCACAAAAGGGAATGTACTCAGGAGAAACTGAGAAGGGCAAAACAAATGCACAAGAATTCAACAAAAGGACTTGTTGGCACTGTAAAGAGCCATGGGCCCCAGGACATAACTTGAGGTGTAAGGTTAAGAAAGCACTACATGTCATATTGATGCAAGGAGAAGAAGACACAGAAGATAAGACTGAGGGAACTGAATTAGCTGATGAACAAGGGTATGCAACTGCTCCTGGGAGTCCAGCAGAAGTGGAAGACACTCCAGAAAAAGAGCAGCTTATGATGATTTCCAGCTATGCCATTAAGGGAATCATAGGGCCTACTACCTTCGCACTGATGACAACAATAGGTGGTAAAAGGGCAGTAATGCTGGTGGATAGTGGGAGTACAAACTCTTTCATGGATTTTGAATTTGCTATCAAGAGTAACTATGTACTAAAATACAAACCAGCAAAAAAAGGTCGATGTGGCAGGGGGAGGAGAACTATGCACTGATGCTATGACTGAAAGCATTCCTTATATAATACAAGGATGCTCATTCACCAACTCTTTCCAGCTGTTGAATATCAAAAGTTTTGACATTATTTTGGGAACTGATTGGATATACACCCACAGTCCTATTGGTCTGAATCCTAAAACTAGAGAACTGACCATTTGCAAAGGGGGCAGAATAGTGACCTTCAAGGATTACACCCACCCTGATAAACATTGTATGATGGGTGCTAATAAATTTGAGAAGATCATGAAGAAAGAAGTGCCAGGATACATGATTCAAGTGAACTGGGTTCAAGGGGAGGAACTCAAATCGTCTGAGGAGATACCTAGAGAGATCCAAGGAGTATTACAACAGTATGAAGGGGTATTTAGAGAACCCAAGGGACTTCCTCCAAAAAGAGACTGTGATCACTCTATTACACTGAAGACTAATGCAGACCCTCCAAACATCAGGCCGTCATCAGAAAGATGCTATGGAAGATATTATTAAGCAGTTATTGGAGTCTGAGGAGATTAGAATTAATATAAGCCCATATTCTTCTCCAGCTGTAATGGTAAGAAAGAAGGATGGTTCTTGGAGAATGTGTGTGGATTATAGGCAACTTAATTTCATGACAATCAAGAATAGATTTCCCAAGCCAATCATAGAAGACTTGCTAGATGAATTGCAAGGAGCAACCATCTTCTCAAAGCTAGACCTCAGATCAGGTTATCATCAGATTAGGATGGTTGAAGAGGACATACCCAAGACAGCATTCAGGACTCATCTAGGCCACTATGAATACCTTGTAATACCATTTGGGCTAACCAATGCAACAGCTACATTTTATTGGCCAAGACTTAAAAGGGATGTGGAGTTGCTAATTACAGAATGCCCAGTGTGTCAAATAACAAAATCTGAGCATACACATATTCCCGGTTTACTCAATCCATTGGAAGTACCGGATATGGCATGGACACACATTAGTATGGATTTCATAGAGGGGCTTCCTAAATCAGGTGGTAAAGAGGTGATTCTAGTAGTAGTGGATAGATTCACCAAATTTGCCCACTTCCTATCTTTAGCACACCCATACTCAGTACAACAAGTAGTGCGAGTTTTCATGGATCACATTTTCAATTTACATGGTCTTCCATTTGCTATAGTGATTGATCGTGACAGGATATTCACTAGTAATCTTTTCCAAGAAATTTTTCGAACTTTGAGAGTATCACTAAGGATGAGCAGTGCTTATCACCCACAAACAGATGAGCAAACCGAGAGGGTGAATCAGTGTTTGGAGTCTTACTTGAGGAGTATGACTTTCCAGGAACCCCGAGAATGGTTGTCTTGGCTAACACTTGCGGAGTGGTGGTATAACACCACATATCATACTTCCTTGAAGATCACACCGTTCCAAGCTTTGTATGGATACCCTCCTCCTCAGATTGGCGAGTTGACTATTCCTTGCAACATATCAGATGAGGCCAAGGTAACAGTGGAGCAAAAAGAACACATGCTGGAACAACTCAAGATTAATTTGCACAAAGCTCAAGAGAGAATGAAACGCTTTGTAGACAAGTCTAGGTCTGAGAGACAGTTCCAAGTAGGGGATATGGTTTATCTCAAGATGCAACCATATAGACAGACATCATTTGGTATAAGGGGGTCTTTGAAGCTTAGATTAAAGTATTTTGGACCATTCCGGGTCATGAGCAAGATAGGACCAGTGGCTTATAAGTTACAATTGCTAGAAACTGCTGCTATTCATCCTGTTTTCCACGTGAGCTAACTGAAGAAGCATTTGGGATCACATGTTGTACCAATTCCAGGGTTACCTTTAGTTGGAGAAGGTGGCAAAGTGAAGACTAAGCCAGTTGCAGTTCTGGACCGGAGAGTAATCCCTCGTAGGAACGAACCCGTGGCCCAATGGCTAATCCAGTGGTTGAGTTTGGGACCTGAAGATGCTACTTGGGAAGACACAACCTTTGTTCAGAACACTTTTCCACATTTTGTGCCTTGAGGACAAGGTTGAACTCATGGGGAAGGCAATGTCAGATACTGAATATCTGAAGACTGAAAATTATGTTCGGTTCGTAGCCAAAGGGCGATGCGAGGGAAGTCGGCAGGCTTTGTAACGCTTTGGCGATTCCACTTATGGAGAATGGATGGCCAGATGTGAGGACCAGCGGGAGATGATGGATCCGATGGTCAACTTCATTTCTAGTATTCACTGTTGCGTCAGCTACCTTGTCGTATTTCTTAAAAACTTGCTGTTAAGTCTGTTTGCTACTTAAGCACAGATTTGGTACTCTAAACCTTGATGTAATTGCGGGCTTTATAACCCAGTGAATTCAGGAATGGAATGCATGAAAGAACATCATATTCGTTTCCTTTAGTTTGTTAGCTCGTAGAACCCTAGCGCTAGTTCTCTCCCTTCTCGCCTTCTGAATCCCATCAAGAGAGTAGAAATGCATCCAAGTAGATTCTGTAACCTCAGGATCTGACAGTGTGTTAGAGACCTTTGATCGCTACTGCTTGTGTTCTAATTCCCGCCACACGTACGTGTGTTAAAGACCTTCCCTTGCCGCTGCTTGTGTTCTCGTCCAACCGAGGCTGCTCGGTTCTTCTGGGCTCATGGGATCAAGCCATAGCACGAAAAATCGGACTAGCAAGCGAACTGTTCACAAGATCGGTTCATGGTTCATCGGTTCAACTGTTGGTTTTTGTAGTCGGATCGTGGTTCAATAGTAATACTTGACGAGGATCTAATAATCCCCATTTTATCTTTTATCTATAATTCTTATTATAAGTAAATATGACGTCATATGGTCCCTAGGTATACCCCTTAATTTTATAAGGGAGAAGCCTACTAGGAGGTCGTAAGCTCTTCTACGACCACCCCCATAGTCGTAAGTCTTGCTACGACTACCTCCTAGTCGTAAGTCTTGCTACGACTACCTTATGGTCGTAAGTTCTTCTACGACCAGGTCAGCTACGACCACCTTATGATCAATAAAACCTACAGGCAAGTGGGTCCAATTGATTAAGGAATCTAAACGAATAATATGCGTTGTTATTATGCTAAATGATAACACATAATACCCCATTATCTCGACTAGTAATCGCCAGTGGCGAGAAGGAGCACGTCCGATGATTACTACAAACGTCGCGCTCACATCGATTTGATGAGGCGCTCTTCTTAGGGAAAACGGCTATTCCTTCACGACTATATAAAGGCAACGATCAGAGAGAAGAGGGGGCGATCGAGGCGTACACACACGCTATCAAGGGCTATCAGGAAGACAAGTATTATCATACGTAATAGTCTTAGTTTTTCTCCTGGTTGTTCAGAATATACTCAATACCATACACACACAGGAGTATGGTTGTTATTCTCTCCAGAGAAGGTCTGAACCTGTATAAAAATACCCGTGTCAATCTCTCTGCGTGATTCTATTCTAGGAGACCCCCCGAATCAAACAATCTTTACGTAAAATCGATTCTAAAACACCTACGGTTTGGCGCCGATCGGGGATCTTCCGTAATCTCTTGTCAACATACTCTCTTTTCCCAAATCTCATGCACTCATGGCGGAGAATGGAACGAGGAGAACTGGTTTGACTTGGCAGACACGCAGACGCCGACATGGATGCGGTTTCGATTCGAGCCGAGTATCGACTCATCCGATGGTATTGCCGCCTCCGGGATCTTCCCAGAGATCCAGGAGACAATATCACGATGGAGTTGAGGAGGATCCTTATCCCCCACAACAGTACGTCCAAGGGAGGAATCTACCCTCTCAAAGGACAATGGTCAATCCTACCAGGACTACACCCAGGCGGACTCACAACACGACGAGAGTTTTTCCTCCAAGTGTCCGAGTCTCCCTAAGGCTGTCCGACTTGGTGAGACAAGTTCTGGAAGCCACAATTTCAGGACTTCACCAGTATCTGGTGATCCTCTCTCTCCGAATGACGCCGGAGAGAGCGGGATCAAGCATGCTTTTCTTGCAAATTCGACCATCTCTCCGCAGATCATACCTGCGGATGGAGACGCTTATAACCCAGAGTTCCCCTACCTGGAGGGGATTGCTCCAAGTCGCCAGATGGTGTCTCTCGACTACTCCTCAAGCGGGGAGGCCTCGAGCGCAAGTGAGAATCATCAACGGAAGGTCTTCGTCCTTCCCTCAGATCAAGGTCACTCTCCTAGAGACCGAGCTAGGGACACTCCCAAGATCATTTGCGCCTCCTCATGACAATGGCAAGGGCACCACCGATGGCGACAGACCAATACCTTCATGAACACGAGGGAAATCCTCGACATACTCAAGACTCCATTGAGGCGCCTCAAGAGTCGACATGGAAGATCTTGAGGCTATTCGACGAAAGAAGATTGCAGCCCAGAAGAATTTGTCTGGGCGCATTCAATATCAATCAGAGGAAGCTTAAGAACTCCAGCACATCAATGACTTGCTCGAGAATCCAACTTGAGAGCTCGCCCGAGCGCTAGGATACGATCTCTTCGTCGAAGAGATCGCACAAAGGCTTTGGTCCACGATGGCAAGACTGGAAGCACCTCGCCGACATCATTCAGGAAGTCGTAGTAATACAACTTCTTCGGCTACCAGTCGGTCGAACATATCACCATGGAGGAATCGATGCAACAGTAAGTCGCATCGATCTCTTACTCGGAGAAATGTCTTTCGAACGACTGATGATCAACAAACCCCTCGGAGAGGTGATCGCTCACCATTCCGGTATGGAAATCTGCAGCAGCAGATGAACTACGAGGAGTATTCTCCTCATAGGACCCAGACCTATTACAGGTCAAGTCAACCTGTTACTGGGTATCGTCGAGTACGACCACCTGATGATATCAACCATTCTTTCCTGCAAAGGAGGCGTCAAGAAGTTATTACTAGATGTCGGGTATTTTCGCCTGATCTTCGAGCTGCTCACGCCACCTCGCCGACCCGGTGAATATGGAAAAGTTCGATGGATCCCAAAATCCCATCGAATTTCTTCAAATCTATACAACAGCTGTCCGAGCAGCAGGAGGAGGAGAACAAGTGATGGCAAATTACCTCCCAACTGTGCTCAAGGGTGCCGCCGATCATGGTTCTTGAACCAACCACTCGAGTCGATCTATTCTTGGCAACACCTCTGCGACCTTCATCTTGGCGAATTTCCAAGGCACTTACAATCGCCTCTAGGAAGGAGGACGACTTGCACCGGATGAGACAGTAAGCGACAACGAGACCTTGCGCCAATTCATCAAGTGCTTTAGTCGGGTTCGTAATTCAATTCCTAAGTTTCGACTTATCATCATTAGGGCTTTCAAGCAAGGAGTCCGTAGTAGAAGGATAATGAGAAGATATTGCTTTAAATCCGCCTACCATCTGTCACCGAACTCTTTGAGATGGTCGATCGCAGATGCGATCGCCTCTCGAGGCGATCGAGTGGAACAACACAATCGACGAGAAGATAATACCTCTCGAGAGCCAAACGACATTGGTAAGAAGAAAGATAATGTAACGACCTAAAGTTCTTACTAAATTAAAATTAAATAAAATTATTATTTTATTGGATTTTTCAAATTTGAAAGAGTTTGATTGCTTTATTTGAATTTCTCAAGTTTTAAAAGTCAAAATTAAAGTTTTATTAAAGTTTTTGAAGTTTAATTTGAGTTAAAGTTGAAAAATAAAATTAATTAATTTTAGAATTTTCGAAATTTTAAAAGCTTTTCCTAATTATTTTAAAGGCAAAATAAATTATGAGCAAAAACTATTACCATTTAAGTTGGAATTATTTTTATTAAGTTCAAAATAATTACAGGAATTTTTGAGAATTTTTCTAGAATTTTTGGACTCTATTTGTTATCTTTCAAAATCTATTTTGACTTGTTGTGTAATCGTAATTAATTTCGAAAATTAATAAATAAATAAAAATAAACTTCCCATCGGTCACCCATCCAGACACTACTCGTGCTCAAAGACGCTTAACACCAAGACTCTAAAGCAAGCACGCGCCTCTTGCTTCTTTCCTTTTAATCAATTAATGCACCTCTTTATTCATTTATCCTTTTCTCTCCTATGTTCTTCAACCTCCCGACGCCTTCCTTCTCTGGTTATTTTTCTTCATCCGTGCGCTTCCATGACAGTCCGCCCTTGGTAGCCCAACTCGCCACCGCCGACCTCGCCATGCAGCCATCTCCACCACTGTTGCCCTCCTCTCCTCTTTCCTCTCTTCCTTTTTTGCCATGCATAATCAATCACGACCGCCATTGTTGCACAAATAAGCTCCAACCGCCGCCTAACCACCCGCTCCTCACGGCGCGTGCGTGGTCAAGCCACGACCCGGCGCCCCAACCGCCTCAACCCCCACCTTCTCTCCCCATTTGGCGGCAGTCACCACGAGCCCCGCAGAATCGCCCAAGACGACCTCCACCTCCTCCTCGCCGCCGGTGCTCCTCGGCCCCTATAAAGGGAGCACGAGGTAGCCCTTACCTCACTCAATCCGCCACCGCCACCGCCACCCATTCTTCCTCCTCGTGAGCTCGCAGAATTTGAGTTTTTGTCGTCGCCGCCGAAGCGCTCACGCCCTAGCGCCGCAAGTAGTGGAGCACCTCGCCATCAACCACACCGCCAAGCATCGCGACGTCGTGTTCTACAGTGCACCTCCCTCTTCGCCGAACCTCGCCGAGCACCGCCGCCTGCACCATCAGACACCTCGTTGAGGCCGCCGCCGCCACCACCGACCGCCAAGACCGCCACCTTCTACTAAGATCATTGCAGGGTGAAAGTAATCCATTGATGTCGTTCACGCCACCCTTTCCCTCTCTCTCATTGGCGCTGCCATTTTTGCTTGTCTCCATGCGTCGTGCTTTACATTGGTCAAGCTTGAAGATGAATGAACAAGAATTCATTTTATCTAGTCGTTCTACACTTCATACATGCACATGTTTATTCCTTCCAAAATTTCGTTCTCCCACATGAAAGCTCCAAATCTGTTGATTCCTTCACCTAAATTCATCTAAATTCATCTACTATTTTTAGTATTTATTTCATAATTTTTAGATTTTATTTCGTTTCATTAATTATTGGTCCATTGTGCGCGCCGTAAATGCCGCCATTGACCGACCATCGTATTCCACCCCAACCAAGGTGAGCGTTGTGTTCCCGCGGTTCCATCTTCAAATCGCCGCCAACCCCATCCGCTAACTCCTCTCCGTTTGTTCGCATTACCGACGTTAGCCGTCGTCCGCCGGCGATTTCTCTGTTGATGCGTCGCCATCAAAGATCCTCTCGCCGAGCCGTCAACACCGTTAAGTTAGCCTCAACGTGTTCTCGTCGTACTTTCTCTCTATGGCCATAAAGATCTTTCTTTGTTCTTAGCCATCCAAACTACAATTCTGTGAATAGTGAATTTTCGGAATTATATCATTTCATGTGATTTTCAACCTTCCGGAATTTCGTTCTCACTCATACGAACTCCGATTGTGTCGATTCAACTTCCTAAATTCATATAAAATCGATACCTTCCTAGCAGTATTTATGTTATAATTTTTGGATTTTATTTGGATTTTATTTGAATATTATTTGAATTGAATCGTTTACCGCGTATAGATTTTAACGACTTGACGACGATTTCAATTTGTTTGAGAATAATCCATCAAGCAAGGCAAGTTATACTTTGATCATTTTGCCCCTACTATTTTAAAGTTATTTAAATTCTATTTTCAAATTATTAAATGCATGCATACTTTTATCCAAGTATTTTAAATTCCTGTTTAAATGATTAGATATTCCAACTGTCATTGTATGGCCAATCTTGAACATTGATATGCCAATCCTTTGTCACCAATAGACAAACTAGTATGGTTAAAACTCACGTGCTTAGCAAATGCTTAGACCATGTTTACGAATTTTGGGGAATTTAGCCAAATCTTTTCAAATTGATTTCAAATTTATATCTATGGTATTGTTTTACCATAGTTGACTATTAACGATGGTTTTAATCAAAACAAAATTAAAATAGTTTGGACATGGGCGTAACGGATGAAAGGTGGGTGCGAGTTTATGCACGGTTTAATCTGGTTAGGATTAAAGCCTGTGGTTTGTTTTGAAAGACGCCCAAGTCAATTAAGGACCGCCTTTGAGCGTTCCTTTGCTATGCCTTATCAGACCACCACACGCCCTGTATGGGCGGGACTGCTCATTAATTTGGGATACCTCGTAGATGTTCGTGCCATTTTGTATGAGTGGGTGTTGGTTAGACTATAGTACCACTGGCGCAAGAGGGGCCCCGAACTCATGGATGGTTAGTCCAAAGGGGCGAAACCTTAGCGGGCATGAGTACTTTGAGGTAGATCATTGTAAAGACCTTGTCACGTGCTCTAGGCTGCCACCTAAGGTAGTGAGCGGTGGCATAGATATATGCTTGGGATAAACTAGAGAATTCGTGTCTTGTGGGTAAAGCCGCACAAACTCGCAGAGTAGAAAACTATTGAATAGCGTCATGATCATGGACATGCTAGCAAAGCCACTTTGAGTTAGACTTGTTTTGGTTTTAAAATGGTTTCAACAGATGTTTTCGGGATGGTTAGTCTGTGGGAAAATCGAGGCGGTTAGCCATTGTGATTGGAGGATATCCATCACCTTTCTTGGAGGTTATCCACATTATACATTCGTCATTTAAATTATGATTTTACATCTTGTATGAAAATGGCCTTGCAATCTAATATGATTATTTAAACTAAAGCCGCCGCTTTACATAAAATAACCCCGCCAATGTCCTTTGTTTACCTTATGCATGCATTACAATTCCATATTGGGTGTAACTTGCGAGCACGGTAGTTGTGCTCATACTTGCTTTATGCAAACAAATTTCAGAGGAGAAGAACTTCGTTTCTGGCGTGTGGATCTCGACGACTAGGCCGCTACTGATCGATTGCTGTGGCGCATTAAGCTGGACTCTACTACATCTTCTTCGTCTTCATTTGTGTTTATTTTATTGTTGGCAGTAAGCCTCCTTTGTAATCAACTCGTTGTTATTTATTAATAAAGTTGTGATATGATTTTGTTACCATATTTGTTTACTGTGTGAACTAGCTACTGATCATGGGACTAGTTTAGAAATGCACAGAGGATTCGGGAGTGTTAATCCCGGGTCTTACAGATAAGAAAGCAAAAAAGTCCAAGAACAAGGCGAAGGGTCAAAAACTCCAAGCCAGCGGTTCCAAGGAGGTTTTGGCTGTGAATGATAAAGAGCCATGCACCGCCAAGCCGCACTCCGACCGAGGCAAAGGTGAGTGCCCCGATCGGAAAAATGATAAGCCTATGTGGTGTCCTTTCCATAAAAAGGAAGGACATGATCTTCGCAACTGCCGGGTCTTGCAACGAAAGCTTGAAGACTATTACAACGGCAAAGGACCACTTCCCACTCTCGAGCAGGTAGGACAAATGAGTGGTCATAAGTCCTCAGATGACGAGGAGGAGATGCCGTTCCAGGATCCGCAACACACCGTCGAGCACATCTACAGGGGATCATCGACATATGAATCAAAGCGGCAGCTTAAAGCTGCTGAACGTGAGGTAAACTCCATAGATCCTCCTCTCGTCAATAAATTACCGAAGTGGTCGGAAGTCACCATCTCCTTTGAGAAGGGTGACTGCCCGATTCCTTTGACTCGACCAGGTCGGTATCCGATCGTGGTCGAACCCACCATCAACAATTGTCGGGTCAATCGAGTTTTGGTTGATGGTGGCAGCTCGTTAAACATTTTGTTTACGAGTGCCCTGGACGAGATGCAAGTACCTAGGACCAAGTTAAGACCGGTACGATACTCTTTCTATGGGTTCGTACCGGGATCTTCAGCCAAACCAATTGGCCAAGTCTCTCTTCCTTTAACATTTGGTTCACCAAGTAATTTCGTGACGAGAAAATCTCCTTTGATGTGGTCAATTTGATCATTAAGATATAACGCCATACTCGGACGACCAACTTTAGCAAAATTCCTAATGGCTACTCATTACGGATATCAATGTATTAAGATACCAGGTCCCAAAGGAGTAATCACAATTCATTGTGACAAGAAGATGGCGACACTGCGATCGTCGATCCTCGAGATGGTTGGACAAATACCAACTCGAGAAGAAAGTCACCTTCGACCCGCAAGTGAAGCCTAAAAAGCTGCACCAAAGCCGAACGACAAGGTCAAAGAGGTTCCTCTCGACGCAGGGAGCCCTCAAGATCGCTCATCGGGGGATACTTCCGACCCCAAGTAGGAAGACGCCTCATCACCTTCCTCCGAGCTAACGCAGATGTCTTCGTGTGGCAAGCATCCGACATGCCCGAGTCCCTGTGGAGGTGATCGAGACAGACTAGCTTTACTACCGACAAAGTACCGTAAAACAAAAATTATGGAGATTTGCCTCGATCGGCGAGATGCTATCAAATCGAATTGATAAGCTACTTAAAGCGTGCTTTATAAGAGAAGTCAACCACCCAAATGGTTGGCTAATCTGTAATGGTTAGAAAGTCAAGCGGCAAATGGCGTAAAGCGAGACTTTCTTGATCTTAATAAAGCTTGTCCAAAAGACGATTTTCCTTTACCTCGCATCGATCAGTTGGTTGATTCTACTACAGGTTGTGAAATGTTAAGTTTTTTAGATGCATATTCTGGATACCACCAGATCAATATGTGTCTAGACGATGAAGAAAAGACCGCATTTATTACACCATTTGGTATATTTTGCTATGTCAAAATGCCATTTGGTCTAAAAAATACCGGCGCTTCTTTTCAATGCTTGATGCAATCGACTTTTTCATCTCAACTAGGCCGAAATCTAGAAGCCTATGTTGATGATCTAGTCGTTAAAAGCATGAAGAGACTTAATCATATCACTGATCTACAAGAAACATTCGACAACCTCAGAAAACATCGCTTAAAACTCAATCCTGAGAAGTGTGTTCGGAATCTCTTCAGAAAAATTGCTTGGATTCCTAGTATCTATACAAGGAATCGAAGCAAATCCTGAAAAGATAAAGGCCATTCTCCAAATGCGCCCTCCAATCACAAGGAAAGAAGTCCAAAAACTCATAGGGTGCATGGCGGCTTTAAGTCGTTTCATCGCATGACTAGGAGAAAAGGGACTACCTTTCTTTAAGCTTCTAAGGAAACACGAAGGTTTTGAGTGGTCGAAAGAGGCAAACGCTGCCTTTGAGGATGTCAAGAGGTACCTTACGAGTGCTCCTATTCTGGTCTCTCCAAGGTCAGAAGAAACGCTCTTAATTTACCTAGGCGCCACGTCACGCATACGAAGCGCAAAGATTAGTCGTAGAATGTGAAAACGCATAACCACGACCGCTTTACTATGTAAGTGAAGTTTTACACGGGCCTAAGGAGCATTACCCTCAGGTCCAAAAGCTTCTGTATGCCCTCCTCATGTCTTCGAGGAAACTGCGGCATTATTTTCAGGCGCACAAAATAGCTGTACCGTTTGAGTTTCCCTTGGGAGCGATCCTCCAGAATAGGGAAACAGCGGGACGCATGGCAAAATGGTCAGTTGAACTTGGGGAGTTCGACATCCATTTCGTGTCCCGAACGACCGTTAAATCCCAGATCTTGGTAGACTTTGTCGCTGAATGGACAAATCCTGAACTTGTTTAGGATCCCCAGTACGATTCCCACGACCAGTGGACGATGTACTTTGACGGGTCACTTACTTTAAGTGGCTCGGGGGCTGGGGTGGTCCTGGTATCTCCTACCGGAGAGACCTTAAAGTATGCCATACAATTAAACTTTCAGGCCACTAACAACGTGGCAGAATACGAAGGTTTGCTAGCTGGCATACGAGCAGCGAAAGCGCTCTTGATTCGCCGACTACTCATGAGAGGAGACTCTCAACTAGTCGTGAATCAAGTCGGGAAAGAGTACCAGTGCTCTAACCCGACAACGTCTCGGTATTTATCGGAAGTGCGTAAGCTAGAAAAGCATTTTTTAGGTTTCAAGGCACAATTCATCCATCGAAAGGATAATTTCCTCGCAGACCAGCTTGCTCGAATAGCTTCTTCCTGATCTGAAGTACCAAAAGGAGTCTTCTTGGAAAAACTCCAGAAGCCGTCTCTGGTCGAAGAACCAGAAACACCTCCTATTGAGACAGCCTCTCTAGAATACGAGGATACCTGGATGGCTCCCATCTATGAGTATCTTCAGAAGGGTTCCGTACCCGAAGACGATCTCGAGGCAGATCGCTTATCCTGAAAAGCCAAAATGTATACTTTGGTTGAAGGAGTCCTTTATAAACGAGGTACTCAAGGGGTGCTCATGCGATGCATTCCGCAGAACGAAGGATTAACACTCCTTCACGACATACATGGTGGCATCTGTGGAAATCATGCTTCCTACAGAACGCTGGTCGGTAAGGCCTTTCGACAAGATTTTTACTGGCCAATAGCCCTTTACGATGCTAAAGAGTTAGTTAAAAAGTGTGTCCAATGCTAATTTCATAGCAGGCAAATACACCAACCAGCTCAAGCATTACAAACGATACCTCTGTCTTGGTCTTTTGCGACCTGGGGTCTCGATATCCTAGGACCGTTCCCCAAAGCTCCAGGAGGTTTCGAGTTCCTTTTTGTGGCTATTGATACGTTCACAAAATGGATTGAAGCCGAACTCTGTGGATCGATAACAACGAAGCGAAAAAGCGGTTCATGATGAGATGCGTAATTACTCGATTTGGAGTACCGAGTCGAATAATTACTGAAGGACCGGAAAGGCGACTAGAGGGGGGGTGAATAGGAGCACCTAATCTTTTTCGCAAAGAATGGATTCAACTTGTAAATCACTCCAATAGCTATGAGAGCTATGAAGATCAAAGATTAAGCACAGAGGAAGTCTTATGTTGAATCCACTCCTCACCCCACATTTCAAACAAACAAAATCGGGAAGTTTCAAGAAACTCAGGAAATCGGAACAACCGCAGTAAACGGCGGTCGTTCAGTAGTGCGGTACTACCGTAGTGTTACGGCCGGTCGTTCGCGATCTTGCGGTACAACCGTAGTGTTACGGCCGGTCGTTCCGATTGTCCTGGAGCAGGTAAAATCAGCTCGGGTTTCAAAACGAAAATCGATCAAACTTTTGATCTACGCGGCCAAACTTGACCAAAATTGAACCACACCTTCCTGAAGATATTAGGAACCTATTCCAAGCAACGATTTCAGAGATCCATGCCAAGGTTCCTATCCTTTGCATTTGAACGAAGGTGGGTTCAAAACCGCAAAAACAAAACTTGATCTAACGACTTGCTCGTGGGTGGATGATGATCTAGATGACCTTAGATAGGTTCCCACATGTCCCAGCAAGCAAGATCAAGAGGAAGAACCAAGCAAAAACTCCCGGATTGAAGAAAACCCCAAAAATCACAAAAAGGAGAACGAAGAACAGAGAGCACGAATAGAAGAAAACTTGATTTCCATTCATTGAATCAAGAAGCGAAATACAAAGAGATACATCCCCATACGCATGGACATTAGAACAAGAGGAATGATTACAAGTTCATCAATCCATCCTCTCCCTCTCCCTAAGCCAAGAACTCACATTGGAGAGCTACGAAGGGGACAAGCAGGAGCACCAAACCGCCTCGACCAACAACCTCAACCACTAAAGCCTAAAGCAAAACACCACTAAAGACTCTTTTGACTCTAGCAAACCCTAATTCCTTTTCAAGTGCTCAAGAGGGCATGCAGCCCTCCAATCCTTTATATAGCCTTGGCTAACGGGTCTCCTCCCGTACGCCCGCTAAGTCCAACGGAGCCGCTCCCGCCAGCGACTTTGCGAATTTCGATTCGCCTTCTTCGCACCAAGGGAAGCTTCAGCGCTCCTTGTCTCAAGACGCCAGAACCACCTCGAGTCCACGTCGTCTTCGACACATCGACCGTTCGACCTCGGCGCCACTGCGCCTTAGTCCGTCCACCGTGTCTCACCACAACTCCACTCGACATCCTGCTGACCACACGCATAAGAACACGAAACAGGAACAAGTTCTTCACAACTTGACCTAACGTTAGCTCAAACATGCAATATGCAACACATATGCATGAACACACTTGGATATGACCTATCCCAAAACTCAAATCACCAAAATGGCGAACCTCACAATACAATCAGTACAACCGCCATGTTACCAGCGGATCAACCGCACTCGGTCGATGGCCCAATACTGCGATCGTTCGATTTCCAATGAAGACCGAACTCGAAAAACAACTTCTCCGAATTCTTCAACCACCATTTACCAATCGGTATAACCGCCTGCATGGTCGCATCGCCCATAACACGCCGGTCGTTCGATTATCCCGATAATACGATTGATTGACTTAAAACGCGTGAACGCGCATAACGACAAGGTCCGACCACACAAACCAAACTCGATCGACCTAAAACCTTTGTCAATTACTCATCACTCTCATGGAGACACGACCACATGGTCTCTCAATCTCCCCTTGATGAGAATATTGACAAACTTAAAAAAGCTTTTAAGAAGAGTTTGAGTTTGAAGAAACCAACATGGTCCAAGAAATGAAATGAAGCTAATGACCATGTCGATGTATGAACGCTAGAGCAACAACCGAAAGAGCAAATTGATCTCCAAAGCTCTAAACTGCTCCCAACAGATTTTTTCTTCTCTATTCTCCCCTTTTGGCAATAAACGCATCAAGATGCAATAGAGAGAATATGACATGTTAATGGATGAAAATGGTCAAGTTTGTTTATTTAAGCATTTTGAGCCATGAGAATTATCCATAATGACCATAATGTAATACACCAAGCCATAACTTAATAAAAGGCTAGCTAGATCATGACAAGATATGTATAAGCTAGCTAGAACACATAGATGACAATCTGAAAATGAGGTACATTATGTGAGCAAGTCAAGTCATCAATGAGCAAAGTCTCGCTAGAGATATCCAAGGATGATGCAGGCCATGTCAATAAGCTAAGCGGAACTAAGAAGCTTAAATTGAGATCAAATAGAGTGCTATGCTCAAGATTGAAACATTGGTTAAAGTACTTGATACTTTTTGTAGCTTTAAGCACATTGAACACATAAAACATATTTTCTTTTTGAAATTCATGGTGGTTTCCAACCAGATTTTTGTTTTATCATGTGCTAGGTCTCAAGCCTTATCGACTTGCTCCAAGCGAGAAGCTTAAGAAGATAGTCTAGGTCACCCAAAACTCCCCCTAAGTTCATGTCAAGTGCAATGGCAAGCCGTCTCATAGGAGAGAATTGGTGAGATCAGTTTTTTCGCACAAAAGAGATCTTTTTGCCTTTTAACAAGTTGTACTAACTCATGTATCATCAAGAGACTAAAACAGCTCAATCTAAGGCTCAATATAGATTCATCACTCTACCCAAACCTATTTGACATGGCATGAATCATAAAAGGATAGCTCAAGAAAGACTAATCTCGAAAAGTGCTAACATGACAAGTTTTAGTTTAAGTTGAGCAATTTTAATTAACTTATCATGGCAAAAGCTAGGCTACACATATGAAGTCATGATAAATCTAGCAAATAAGCACAAGTCATGACAAGGTGTAAAGCATTGTAAACATGTCATAGCAGGATAATAATCAAGGCTCAATGTAGTTATATGACAATGCGAGAATGCTAGAAATGCGTAAGATCCGGCTCCCTCAACATTAGATGCAACTTTTAGTTCAAGTTGAGTTAAGTCAATATTAAGCCCGAAGCTCCCAAATGAACTCCCCTGAACAAAAACAATAAATCGAGAAGTCGGCAAAGAAAACATAAAACAGACAGTCCTTAAAGCTTAGATAAGATATAGAGAATACTATAGCTTAGACGGACTCTTATCTACCCCATATGACTCTAGGACTATCAACTGCCCACTTAACACACCTAGGAGCAAACACGTTACCTGCCTCTGCAGGGTGGCCCAACCTCGCTAGAACCTACAAGAAGTGAGTGAGCTCAACCTAGTGAGATAAGTAATGACTAATAAGCGACATCCTAGAATCACAAGATAAGAGCAGTAAATCTAAACAACTAGACAAAAGAAGCACTCTAATCTATGCTAGGAGGACTAATCCCAAATGCACCCAAAATGCAATGCAATAGTAAGGAGCAAGAGCATAAATAATATAGTAAAGCAGTAAAACCCAAAGCTCCCCCTCACTATAGTCCATAAGGACAAACCACCCCAAGCTCTCCCCGCAGAGCTGAAAACCTCGAACTATCCAATGGCTTGGTGAAAATGTCAGCCAACTGGTGGTCACTCTCCACAAACTGAAGCACTATATCGCCCTTCTCTACATGGTCTCTAAGGAAGTGATATCGGATATCAATATGCTTGGTCCGAGAGTGCTGCACTGGGTTCTTAGCAATGTTAATAGCGAAGTGTTATCACAAAAGAGTGGAACACTTTCGATAACTAACCCAAAATCCCGCAGGTCGAAGCCATCAAAGCATTGACTACAAAGAATCGGCGGCAAACAACATACTCGCCTCTGCGGTGGGTGTGTAACACTGCATCGCTTCCTTGAAGACCAGAAACAAGAGAAGTGCCAAGAAATTGGCGGTGCGAAGTGCTCTTCCTATCTATCCTCTGACCAAATAAGTCGCATCCGAAAAGGCTCTCAAGGAAAGACAGATGAGGAAGAGTACCAGATACCATAGTCAATGGTAGCTCAAGGTACGGAAGATGCGCTTCATCGCTTTGGCGGTGAGAAACGCGAGGAGAAGCTCGAAATCGAGCACCACAACACACGGAGAAGTGTATGTCCGGTCTCGGCGATGAGGTAAAGAAGGAGCCAATCATACTTCGAACTCCTTTTGATCAAGCGGCTCGCCATCCTCATCTCGGGTCAAGATAATTTGTAGAAGCCATGGGAGTCGACACAGCTTCCCATCACTCATGTCAAAGCGCCAGAGGTCACGAGTGTACTTTCCTTGATGAAGAAATGTACCTCCCGAGTGCGCTTGATTTGGAAGCCAAGGAAGAAGGTCAACTCACCCATCATACTCATCTCAAACTCGGTGCTCATGACATCCGAGAACCGGGAAACCAGAGTATGGGAAGAGCCGCCAAAGATAATGTCATCGACATAGATCCGACGAGCAGAAGGTCGATGCCATGCCGGCGGATGAACAAGGTCTTGTCAACTTTACCCATCTCAAAACCATGACTTATCAAGTAGGACTTAAGCCTCTCATACCAAGCTCGGGAGCCTGCTTAAGTCCATCTACAGCTTTGAAAGCTTGAAAACATGGTTAGGGTATTTAGGGTTCTCGAAACACGGAGGTCGCTTGACGAGACTTCCTCCTCAATAAGGCCATTGAGGAAGGCACTCTTCACGTCCATCTGGTAAAGCTTGAAACCCTTAGAAGCCGCAAAGGCAAGCAGATTCTAATGGCTTCAAGTCGAGCTCTGAGGGCAAAGGTCTCCTCAAAGTCTAGACCCTCAACACAGGAAAACCCCGAGCTACCAATCTCGCCTTGTTTGGGATGATTACCCCATCCTCTCTGCTTGTTCTTGAACACCCACTTGGTTCCAATGATATTGTGGCCTCGTGGGGGCTCAACAAGCGACTGACCTTGTTCCTCTCGAAATTTTCTAACTCCTCATGCATGGCATTGACCCATGACTCATCAGATAAAGCATGAGAAACATCTTTGGGCTCAAAAGAGGCAATGAAGGCAGAATGGAGACAGAATTGAGATAAGCCAGATTTTGAGCGGGTAACACGCTCGAAAAGATCTCCAATGATCTGCTCTGAAGGATGAACTTTCTGGAAGTGTCTAGGAGGTCCTGGGAGAGATGAAGAAGTGGCCTCTACCTCATGAGCTGACGAGGTAGGAACAGAGCCACTAGCTCCAGAGGAAGCAGAAGGCAAGGGCTGATCACCTTGAGGTGCGGTGGAAGACGGCACCTCAAGGAGTGGATGAGGGACAGGATCAGGTAGACAACCGTCATCTCCATCGTCCTCATCATCCACAAAGATGGTCTCGGACTGCTCTAAAGAACCTGAGATATCTGGCCTAGTCCCCGGACTGGCCTCGTCAAAAGTCACCTCGCAGGTCTCTACCATTTTGCTAGACTCGCAGTTCCAGACCCTATAAGCCCGCGAAGAAGTCGAGTAGCCTAGAAAGATACCGTCACAGGAACGTGACTCGAACTTGTCTAGGTTCCCAGACTTCAAGATAAAGCACTTGCAACCAAACACACGAAAATGAGAGACGCTGGGCTTTCGCCCGTATCTCAGCTCATAAGAAGTGCGGTGCAAGAGTGCCCGAAGAAAAACTCGATTCGAAACATGGCACGCGATGCAATGGCCTCACCCAAAACTTCCTCGGTGTAGAGTACTCATCAAGCATCGTCCGCCATCTCGACCTAAGGTGCGGTTCTTCCTCTCCAGCGCCATTTTGCCGAGGGGCGTATGGAGAAGAGAGGCGGTGCTCTACACTGTCTCACCGCAGAAACTCTCAAAGTAGGAATTCTTGAACTCCGTGCCATTGTCACTGCGGATCGCTCGTAAGGCACCCGGGAGCTCAACAGACAGCCTACTAAAAAGACCTCGGAAAAGTGTAAATGTCTCGTCCTTCGAGGCTAAGAAAAACACCCAAGAGTACCTCGAGAAGTCATCGACCACAACAAGAACATACCACTTCCCTCCCGCCGATCAAGACTTTCATTTGGTCCAATCTGTGTCCATGTGGAGCATTTGTCCGTGCATCGGTCATAGTAATCGTGGTGGGAGGATGAGAAGCGGCAACCATCTTGCCGCGTCTTAGGCATGGAGTGCAAACAAGATCTTTGACCATCTTGAGTTTGGCGGACCACTTAATGAGATCATGGTCGCTAACTCGGGTCAAATGGTCAAATCCAATATGACCAAGTCTCCTATGCCGAGAAGAGAGATCGCGGGACTCGAAGCAACCAAACACCGGAGAGGATCACGGAAGAATCGGAAAAATCAGCACGAAAGATCCTCCCATAACGAGAAATCCATAAACCGGACTAGAAGAGTCAAGAATTTTGCAATTGTTTTCTTGAAGCTCACCTCGAAACCGTCATCAGAAGTCGAGAAACGGAAAGCAAATTGTACCGCACTTACTAACCAAGGCAACATCCTTAAGAAAAAAGAAGCATTAATCGCGACAAGACCTTTGGCGATGACGCGCCCAGACGAAGCGTCTCCGAAGGTGATCGTCTCATCACTGGAGCGCGGGCTAGGAAGAGAACCAACGGAGTCTCCGGTCATATATGACGAGAACAACCGAGTCTACAAGCCAAACCTTCTCCTTCCCTACCCGCGAACTGAGTCAAAACAGAGTAAAGTCTCGATCTTGGGATAAATCAACAATGATTTTGGCACCCAATCTTGAATAACACGTCGAAAGGATGAAGTAGTCAAGCACGGTGACCTCTATCTACCCTCGCTCTCAGTAACTCAAAGCGAAGGTCTAAGAATAGACCGGTCATTCTTTGGGTCCGATCGCCTCTGAAGGAGCGAGTCGAGCACACCGCAACATCTTGAACACGCCATGAGTAGCTATCTCGATGGGGAAAACGAGATCTACCCTCGGGACGGCGGAAGTCACGATCGAAAGCGGCATGAGGGCGAAAACCGAAAACTCGGAAAAACCAAGTCCTCGATCTTCGCACAAACCCATCGAAGAAACAAGCCTAGACCTCGTGTTGGTCTTAGGTGCACTCAAGGTCCGGGGCCGACCACGAATGCGCCTAAGAGACTCAACATGGTCTCTACGCGATCTTGGCGCGCAAGCATCGACGATTGTGTGTCCATCCTTCCGATGAAGGTGCGGTGATACTTCACCTTTCGAGAGGTAGAAGCAAGCATGTGAAATTACCTTCTTGTCGAAATCCCTCGGACATAGCCCGCCGACTTGAAATGGACTTTCTCGGTCCTGGGCTCGATCTCGATCACACACAGTGCTATGGGTGCGAGCACGGCGGTGGATGCTTCCTCATGTCCTCAAAGAAGTCATATCCTAGACCACGATTAAATCTGCAGATCTTAGATTGGTCTAGAATAAGATTGAGCTTCTTCTTGCCTCCTACAAATCTCTCGAGAGTGTTCATAAGGTCTCGACACTCCCGAAAGAGAGAGGTGCAAGAAGAGCAGGGGAAGAAAAGCAAAGCAGAAGGTAAGGAGCAAAAGAAGAACCAAAGAGAGAGGGAAGAATGGCTTGTGCAAGCACAGCCGACTCTGAAGGGACAGTCCTACTGCTAGCCAGTTGGTTCACGTTGCTAAGCGTCTCATCCTTACCCTGGGGCTTCTCCCCCTTCTCCACAATCATATTGCAAGCACAATGTGACTTCTCTAGAAGGTCCTTAGTTAGCTTCACACATTTCTCATCCAAAGCAATCAAGTCGATTTTAGTTTGTTACACTTAATGCATGGTGAGCTAACAGGTCCTTAGAAGCAAATTGAGCCAACTTCCTTTCATGATCAATCATATCTTGAAACTGTTTGGAGACAGCCTCAAGTTCAGCAGTTAACTTAGGACAGTTCAAGCATGAAACAATCGGCTCAAGTAAAGAAGCTTGTAGTTCAGCAATTTTATGATCTGCCTGCTTTAAGTTCATCTTCAAGTTATTGCAATTTTCACAAGACTCAGCAGATCAAGAAGCATGGCATAAGATCCTCTAGCAAAGAATGTCCTTACCCTCACATGAGGTGGGAGAAGTAGTCTCATCAAGAATAAGTAGGGTAATGACCATCCTACTCAACTCTAACTCAAAGCAAGTAGACTAACATTCTCCACCTTAACACTATCAAGTTTGGAGGACACACTATCATGTGAGGTCCTTAACTTCTCCATATCAACTTGAAAAAAGCAGAGCATGTATCACAATCATCACTAGAAGGAGCGGATGTAAGAGCAATAATCTCTAGTGACAGTCTATCTATTTCCTTCTCTAACTCAAAGACACCTAGCCTTAGCTTTAGCATGAAAACCTCCTAGCTTAAGAAAAGCATGATTGAGCTGTTCAGAGGTGGGATCTACCTCGTCCAGTGTCGGAGTACATTGTCACGAGTTCGCCCTCGAGGGCCATGAAGCACATTGGGAGAAGTCGTCGCCGCCATCCTTGGGCTCTTGGTCACCCCCGTCCGTCATCGTCGCTCCATCCCTCCACCTCGGCGAGGTCGAGGTCGTCGGCGGTGAGGACGCTGTGGAAGAGCTTGGCTTTGCCAAAGTTGCGGAACTTCTTCTTCTTTGGGCGCCCGAGTGGAGGCTTCTTGTTGCAGTTCTTGTCGGTGTAGTCGTTCTTGCCCGAACCGCCGTAGTCGTTCTTGCCCTTCTCCGGCTTAGGGCGGTTGCTCGGATGTGGTTGGGGCCACCACACTCGAAGCAAATCACGGGTCCTCCTCTCTTCTGTCCCTCCTCCCTTTGTAAGCGTGGGAGAATCTTGAGCAAGGAGGGCAAGCCGCTCATCCATAAGTTGCTCTAAGCGATCATCGGTTATGTCACGAGAGAGCGACAAGGAGAAACCGCAAGAAGAATCAAGAAAGCCCGGAAGAAGCTGGATTGGTGACTAAGGCCATCGATTGTGACTTCGACCGACGAGAGACAACGTCAATCTCGTGAGTCTTGAGGCGCGAGTCTGGCAGCATCAAGAGTCAGGTCGAGAGGTCTGTCGTGTCTTTGATGGTGGTCACTTTCATCTCCCAAACACGCAGATCGAGTGCCGTGAGCATCGACGAGCATTGTCCGAAGTCGGGTATGTGAGACCGACCGCTCGGAGGTTGCTCAAGATCTTGTGAAAACGTCTGAAGCACTCATCTAGGGACTCACCGACAAGCATCTCAAATTTGTTGTATTCTCGTTTGAAGCGGGTCTGTCGAACCGTCTTGATCTAGGTGGTGCCCTCATGGTATCGTCGAGGGTCACCCAGATATCGTAGGCGGACGACGGGTGAGATATTGATCAAACTCACTACGACTCAAACCCCGGATGATGATGTTCCTTGCCTTTGCATTCGCCTCAACATCAACCATGTTCCGGCATTGATGTTCTCATCGGCAGAACAATGAATCGAACCTTGACCTTTCGCCAGATGGCATACCCCGGGCCGGATGTATGTCTCCATTCGGCTCTTCGGAAGGGGTGTCGATGCCATCGAAAACAGTGGCTTGGTCGAGTACTTGTCCATCGCCACGGCTCTTGAGACCGGTTAAGATCTATTGAAAAGAGCTAACCGCTCGATACCAATTGAAGGACCGGAAGGCGACTAGAGGGGGTGAATAGGAGCACCTAATCTTTTTCGCAAAGAATGGATTCAACTTGTAAATCACTCCAATAGCTATGAGAGCTATGAAGATCAAAGATTAAGCACAGAGGAAGTCTTATGTTGAATCCACTCCTCACCCCCACAGCTCAGCAAACAAAAACAGGAAGTTCTGAACAAATCAGGAAAATCGGAACAACCGCAGGCAAACGGCCGGTCGTTCCGTAGTGCGGTACAACCGTAGTGTTACGGCCGGTCGTTCGCGATCTTGCGGTACAACCGTAGTGTTTCTGACGGTCGTTCGATTGTCTGGAGCAGTAAAATCAGCTCGGGTTTCAAAACGAAAATCGATCAAACTTTTGATCTACGCGGCCAAACTTGACCAAAATTGAACCACACCTTCCTGAAGATATTAGGAACCTATTCCAAGCAACGATTTCAGAGATCCATGCCAAGGTTCCTATCCTTTTGCATTTGAACGAAGGTGGGTTCAAAAGCCGCAAAAACAAAACTTGATCTAACGACTTGCTCGTGGGTGGATGATGATCTAGATGACCTTAGATAGGTTCCCACATGTCCCAGCAAGCAAGATCAAGAGGAAGAACCAAGCAAAAACTCCCGAATTGAAGAAAGCCCCAAAAATCACAAAAAGGAGAGCGAAGAGCAGAGAGCACGAATAGAAGAAAACTTGATTTCCATTCATTGAATCAAGAGCGAAATACAAAGAGATACATCCCCATACGCATGGACATTAGAACAAGAGGAATGATTACAAGTTCATCAATCCATCCTCTCCTCTCCCTAAGCCAAGAACTCACATTGGAGAGCTACTGAAGGGACAAGTAGGAGCACCAAAGCGCCTCGACCAACAACCTCAACCACTAAAGCCTAAAGCAAAAACAACCACTAAAGACTCTTTTGACTCTAGCAAACCCTAATTCCTTTTCAAGTGCTCAAGAGGGCATGCAGCCCTCCAATCCTTTATATAGCCTTGGCTAACGGGTCTCCTCCCGTTCGCCCGCTAAGTCCAACGGAGCTCCGCTCCGCTTGTGCGACTTTGCGAATTCCGATTCGCCCTTCTCGCACCTTCAAGGAAGCTTCAGCGCTCCTTGTCTCGCCGCCGCGCAGAACCACCTCGAGTCCACGTCGTCTTCGACACATCCTGACCGTTCTGACCTCAGCGCCACCTGCGCCTAGTCCGGTCCACCGTGTCTCACCACAACTCCACTCGACATCCTGCAGCCACACAGACAAGAAACACGAAACCGGGAACAAGTTCTTCACAACTTGACCCAACGTTAGCTCAAACATGCAATATGCAACACATATGCATGAACACACTTGGATATGACCTATCCCAAAACTCAAATCACCAAAATGGCCGAACCTCACAATACAATCGGTACAACCGCCATGTTACCAGCGGATCAACCGCACTCCGGTCGTACCGCTCCAATACCTGCGGTCGTTCCGATTTCCAATGAAGACCGAACTCGAAAAACAACTTCTCCGAATTCTTCAACCACCATTTACCAATCGGTACAACCGCCTGCGATCGCATCGCCCATAACACGCCGGTCGTTCGATTATCCCGATAGCCCTGATTGACTTCACGAAAACGCGTGAACCGCGCAACGACAAGGTCCGACCACACAAACCAAACTCGACTGACCTAAAACCTTTGTCAATTACTCATCACTCTCATGGAGACACGACCACATGGTCTCTCAATTACAGATAATGGTAAGCAATTTTCGAGCGCAAAATTTCAGGAATTTTGCGACGAGTTGGGTACCAAGTTGTGTTATGCTTCTGTGGCCCATCCCCAAAGTAATGGAGCAGTCGAACGTGCAAACGACCAAATAATGAGAGGAATTAAGATCCGAGTCTTCGACCAGCTCATCAAACGCTCGGGGGCTTGGGTACAAGAATTACCCTCGGTATTATGGGCGATTAAGACGACTACGGTCAGACTCACAGATGAAACACCTTTTTACGGGTTTTGAGTGAAGCCATGCTTCCTCCGGAACTAAAGATACGGTCAACACGAGTCGAAACTTTCAAAGATTCCAACCAGGAATAACTTCGAGCGGATGATATTAATCTACTCGAAGAAAGGAGAAACCAGGCCTTAATCCGTTCAGCAGTCTACCAACAAGCCCTGCGCAGATACTACGATCATAAGGTCCAACCTCGCAGCCTTGCTGTAGGTGACTTGGTATTGAGGCTCTGCCAATCCAAGTCTAATCGGAACAAACTTTCTCCCGAGTGGGAAGGTCCTTACACATTGGTCGAAGTTACTCGGCGAGTGGTCAAGATCGATTGGCAATGGAGGGCGGCGTGTTCTCTCGAATTCTTGGAACATCGACCAGTTACGCAAGTTTTATGTGTAACTAACCATTCAGACAATAAAGACTCAAGTTCTTTCTACCTCTATTGTCTTACTTTTGAGTAGTGCTTTTATAATCTTTCGACTACATTCCAAACACCCAGTTTTCTTTACACTGGTCGAAAGGAAGGTAATATCACCTATTCGAAGTCTTTCCTTTCTGCATGTGGTCCTGCCCACTAGAAGGAACTTTATAGTGTCGACTAGTTACTCACTTTTGCCATCAATACAAAGAGCTCGGGTTCTTTTCTGGTCGAAATATTTTTAAAAGCCAACTTTTTTCACCTTAGATTATTTCTTCAGTTCTTTTGAAAAGTATTCTAAGCAGAGTGCATTTTCTTTAGATTTATTCAACTGCCTTTGGTGTATTCGATTCGTCTCAACTAAGTCGGAGGAAGAAACACATCTAGTCAAAGTCTCTCCTCTCTGCACGTGGTCCTGCCCACTAGAAGGAACTTCCTAGCATTGTTCAGTTTCCTACTTTGGCTACCAGGACAAAATTATCGAGTCCTCCAAAGAAGGGCGAACCACTTCTTTGAAGTCCTCTGGATGTTTGCTTAACTCAAGTTGCGGTTCTCGATTTAATTAATCTAGTCGGAGATGGCAACATCACCTAGTCGAAGACTTTCCTCTCTGCACGTGGTCCTACCCACTAGAAGGAACTTCCTAGTGTCGACTCGTTTCCACTTTTTCGACCAGTGCATGACAATCGTGACCTAAAACTACAAGTTAACCAAACCTCTCTGTTTTCAGAAACCCTTTTTAACACTATTTACTTAGTTTGTCTAAACAAACTAAGCAAATAGTCGGGGGCTAGGATAAAGTTATTAATTTGACTTTAATTCTTAGTCTTTCTTTCGTTAATTATCTTTTGAGTTACTAACTACTCGACAAGATGGTTTGCAGGAAACAAGATGGATTATATAATACATCAACAAAAGCTTGTTTTTCACAGGTTTTTTACAAACTACTCTGAAGAGGGAGAGCCCAGTCGCATTTCCTCCGAGACCTTCCTGCCAACTGGTTGCATTTCTTCAATAAGACGAGTTGCCTCTGCCTCAGAGCAGTCAAAGTCGAATTCAATTGGCTGCACATTAAGGCTGGGGTCATGAGCTTTAAGTTTTGCTAGTGCATAACTTATTGCACTTTCGACCGCCTCCTTGATTGACTCAGCTTGATTAGCCTTCAGAGTGGTCACCAGTTCTTGCAAAGTCCCGACTTGTTCCCCAATAGTACTTGTGTGAGCAACTATTGTATCATCTTGAGGAGTTTTTCCCTCACTACATAGCTCACCAAGTATATTGTTCAGGAGCGTGATGTTGTCTTGAAGATTAATCTTCACCGACTTCATCTCTTAGTGGTTACGAGTCGAAGCCTCGCGGAGTTGTTTGTTTTCGACCACTTGCTCTGAAAAGAATAAGACTGGTCAAGCAAAAATAAACTCCTAGAGGAGAAAACAAAAATAATCACAGGTAAAAGAATTTCTTACCTGCTAGTCGAGAATCTAACTTCTCGATTTCTGCATTATGGGAAGCAATGGTCTCAGCATGCCGCTTCTTCCATAACTTGATGTCCTCTACATTTATCTTAGCAATGCGGATAGTTTCGTCAAGGATCATACCTTTGTCCCTAACTTCAGTTTCGAGCCTTCCTAGTTCAAGCTCAATTTCTAAAAAAGAAATGAGAATTAGAAAAGGAAGGGAACTCGTAAAGGACTACAGGTAAAGAATTGCTTACCTGCTCGGCGAGATCTTAGCCTCTCAATTTCTTGATCCTTTTCTTTGGCTATACGAGAAATCTTGTGAATAACCATAATTTTTTCCTTGACTTCATGCTGAAGCTGTCTCATGTCATCTTCTTTTTCTGAAAAGAAGCAAGAGTTAGGTAAAGATCAACAACATAAGCAGTCTTAAGTTCAGCACTTACTGTTTAGCTTTTCCTGCATCTTTACAGCTGCAGAGTTAGCCTCTTGAAGCTTCTTCGAGAGGTCTCCAACCTTTTCCCCTAGTTTTCTCGACTCATCTTTTTCATAATCGAGTGAGTCGGCTAGGGTCTTTTCGTCGCTATTTAACCTGTAAAGGTTAAAAGTAGACATGAACACTATTTAACTAGTCGTAAGTTTTTCTACGACTAGCGTATAGTCGTGAGTTTTTCCACGATAAGTCTCATAAGCACTGTATAAGTAGTCAAACTCTAAAAACGACTACGAATAACAATGACTTACCACCTCTCTGCCTGTTCGCAGAGTTCTGCTTTTTCCTGTCGTAGCTCTATGAGTTGTCGGTGATATTCACCAACAGTGGCAATTTATTCCAGAGCTTTCTGCAAAAGAAAGACAGTGAGAAGCAAGGGAAGACCATACATATGTATAAGTATCCTTAAATACTTACATTCATGGTCGATCGAGCAAACATCGAGTAAACCAACGATGGACTCTTCAGCTTGTCAATCTTCGCGACTTGATCCCACCAAACCTTCTCAAGACGCTCATTGTCAAAGGTTTCCCCTCTGTTGGGAATATCTTTGGGATGAGGGACTCGATCGCGAGATCTAAAAGCTGAAGACCCTACGATGGAAGCAGGCCCAAAGAAATCAGCACAGAAGTTGAAATATTCCTCGTCTTCTGATTCTGTAACTGCATTTTCTCTTTGGGTACCAGGAGGAACGTCTTCTACGACTTCCTTTCCAGCACGGTGGTCAAACACATCACCACCTTGGGCAGAGGCTTCTACGGCTGCCTTTGTTGTTTCCACGATCACCTCAGTGGTCGTAGCTACTACCTCGGCAGTCGTAGCTACTACCTCAGTGGTGGTGGTAACCACTTCAGGAGCCACGACTTCCTCCACTATCCGGGCTGTGGACGATCCTTCGACTAGCTCCGCTGTCATCTCTCCAACAGTTGGAGAGGCGACAACGAGCTTCTCAATAGAAACGTTTTCGGGGGCTGAAGGAGTCGGGCTAAAATCAACAAAAAGAGAGCAAGTTAGGTTGTGAAAAGCAAGAAGGTAAATGCTGTTCTTACACTTTAGTTCATTTCACATACCTCTGCATCTTGGACCTGACCAGGAACTTAGGAGTTATCTTCCCGACGGAAGATTTCTTCAACTTCTTTTCTACGACCATGTCTGGTCGGAGTTCAAGTTGGAGAATAGACTCAGCCACGACCACGTCTGGTCGTGGATCTTGAACAGGAACCATCTCTCTGGTCTCCTGACTTTCCGGAGGGCCGAGATCAGTCTCGACCACTCCAAGAGCAGCGCTACCCTCAATTGTAGGCTCGGCTGGATCAGCATTGTCCTTCACAAAAGACATAAAGTCCTTCCAGTTCTCCTTTTCTAGTTGCTTGACAAAACTAGGAGTGGCAGAAACTGTGAAAGTTTTCTTGTCATAATAAAAAGGTATCTTGGCCTTGCGGGCTTTATGCCTAAGAGGTTCTTCGACCTCCTCAGCCTCCTCAGCTGCAGCTACCTCAGCCTCGGCTTCTGTTGCAGCCGTGTCCTTGGCCTTGCGGATCTTGCGCCTAAGAGGTTCTTGACCTCCTCGGCTTGCTTGTTTCAACCTCGGCTTCATAGTAACTGCGTGTCGCAGACTTTGCCGAGGACACCTTTCAAATAAAAGGACTTGAGCTTGGTCCTCCTTGCTCGGCAACTTTTGTGAGTCGGCGCTTTTTAGTCGAAGGAGATGAGCCCTTGTCCATCGTCATCCCTGCGCCAATGGTTATCAGTTCGACCTCTTCGTCGTCCTGACGGTTTTCCATAACTACTTTCTGTGAAGAAAAACAGAAAAAGAAGAATCACTGACCAGTCGTAAGATTTTCTACGATCAAGTATCGATCGTAAGCTTTTCTCGACATCTCCTTGATTGTAAGATTTTCTACGATCACTACCTAGTCGTAAGTTCTTTCTACGACTATGAAGTCCTAAGGATAAAATCAACTTTTGATTACCTTTAGGCACTCCATCTTTTCCTCTACGGATAAAACCGCAAGGATTTGAGGAACCGCCACTCCGAGTGGCGGAGACTTCTCACAAACGAGTTTGACTCGAGCGTCAATCTCTGCCTGTGAAAGATCTGTGTAAAACAGATAAAGATATTCATTAGACAATTTTGAAGAAGACTAAACTGAGAGTTAAGTCGAAAAACTATTTACCCTCCTCGTAGTCCCTGGTCGGGTCCTTTGGCCCCGTGTACCTCCACATAGGAGGTACTCGTTTCTTCAAGGGGCTAATTCGACGTGTGATGAAATCCTTCACCACATGCCATCCGGTTAATCCCCCTTCTTTCAAGTCCTTTATGGCTTGAATATAGGGGTAATTAATTGATGATATCCGGGAGTCGAATCCCACGAAGATTTCTTTTCGGCAGCCTTCCCCTCGAAAGTAAGGCTGTCTTCTGAGGTGACTTTCCAGTAAAACCACCCCTTCCTCCATCCCGGCCATGAAGATCTAGTAAACATCTGAATATACTCCTTCGACTTCCCGTCATGGAGCTTCAGACCGCAACTTCCAGCTATTCCAGCTTGTCGAGCCATTCCATAGAAATATTGAAAGAGTTCAAGGTCCGCTGGAATTCCCAGGTATGCCTCACATAGATACACAAATACACTTAGCATTGTGATGGAATTGGGACCGAGATTTACCAATTCCACCCCAAAATGCTCAAGTATAAGTGTAAGAAAGGGGTGAGAAGGCAATCGAAGGCCACACTCACAATATGCCTGGAAGATGGGGATTTGCTCATCCTCCCCCGACGGCCAATGCTGTCCATACGCCGCGAACCACTTCACGAGGATCTTCTTTGGAATCTTCCCGGCGTCGACCAGGGCTTGAATCTTCACTGCATCCATCTCTGACTCGGCCCACTCAGAAACTCTCCCAGCCATTTCTCTAAAGGGAGATTTTCGTTGAGTTGGTGGCGAGAAGACAAGAACTTCGATGAGCAATGGAGCGATTTGGGGAAAAGTATAAATCTAAGTCTTATCCCTGGTAAGTATTTATAACCGTTTACCTTGGGCTGAAGGCGTGGTATTCCAAAGGTTGCCACCGCTTCGGGAACCGCTCCAACGGACAGACTAACGGGAGTCGTTTGCAATTCCCTAACTTGTCCATTCAAGAAAATCAGGTTTGTTTTTACACCTCAAGTGAAATTACTTCCTTGGTCAGATCTTTTTGACCAAAGGACATGTTAATCGGAAAGGTTTTTCTTCCGATCACCATACTACGACCACCTCGTGATCGTAGGAGTGTTCTACAACTATTTGATAGTCGTAAGCAACCTTCTTGACCAAGCATATTTCTAGTCAAAGTAGTACACAAATCTCGAAGAGTTTTTCCTTCGACTATATTTCTACGACCTTCTCGTGGCCGTAAGACCATCTATACCTCCTTTACCAAGTAAGTTGCTTTCACTTGAAGCTGGGGGGCTAGATGACGAGGATCTAATAATCCTCATTTTATCTTTTATCTATAATTCTTATTATAAGTAAATATGACGTCATATGGTCCCTAGGTATACCCCTTAATTTTATAAGGGAGAAGCCTACTAGGAGGTCGTAAGCTCTTCTACGACCACCCCCATAGTCGTAAGTCTTGCTACGACTACCTCCTAGTCGTAAATCTTGCTACGACTACCTTATGGTCGTAAGTTCTTCTACGACCAGGTTAGCTACAACCACTTTATGATCAATAAAACCTACAGGCAAGTGGGTCCAATTGATTAAGGAATCTAAACAGTCAATATACGCTGTTATTATGCGAAATGATAACACATAATACCCCATTATCTCTGACTAGTAACTGCCAGGTGGCGGGAAGGAGTTACCAGCCTGATGATTACTACAAACGTGTGCCCATTACTGGATTTGATGAGGCGTCTCTTCAGCAGGGGAAAACAGCTATTCCTTCACGACTATATAAAGGCAACGATCAGAGAGAAGAGGGGGCGATCGAGGCGTACACACACGCTATCAAGGGCTATCAGGAAGACAAGTACTATCATCTGTAATAGTCTTAGTTTTTCTCCTAGTTGTTCAGAATACACTCAATAGCATACACACACAGGAGTAGGGTTGTTATTCTCTCCGGAGAAGGCATGAACCTGTATAAAAATACCTGTGTCAATCTCTCTACGTGATTCTATTCTAGGAGACCCCCCGAATCAAACAATCTTTACGTAAGATCGGTTCTAAAACACCGACAATACTATTTTAATATTTTCCTGTAGAATCAATTGGGAAATCAATGAGTCAGTATCATCTACCAGACAATGTAACCTAATAAAGATGTCTATACCCATTTAGACCAACAATAAATGTAGTCTAGGTGGCTCACTCCATCTTGGGGAAGCAAGAGGTTGCTAGTTCAAATCCTAGCAATGCAGTAATTGTTTTTAAAAATAATTTCCACTTGGTTTTTTTGGCAAACAATCCAAAGAGCAAACCGGACCGTTCCAAACTTCGATCCCGGTTTTCTTCGATCGGACTGCTAGTCCGATCTATTTTTTTTACTACAGGTCGATCATCTGGTGGTACTTGTTCTGTGGATTCTACCCTCTTACGATCTTATAGTAGAGCTTCTTCTCCTTTCCAAACTTTCTACTCTGTTCCTGATCTTGTAGCTCATATAATTAGATTTGGAAAGCTGGCATATAACTAGATGGCTAGGCGTATGGGTGTGCACCCAACCTACTAGAGTTCAAGTCTTAGACTCTCGCTGGTGTCCACCGATTTTAGGAGTACACACACGCGTGTCCGTTCAATGAGAAAGTGTGTGCCTGTGTTTTGTAAGGCCTTGCGAGGACTTAGGTGCCTCTGATAAATTTCTAACATGCGTAAGGAACACATACATGTGTGAAAGTGTGTGCGTTTGCTTCTATCAAAAAAAGTTCTCTCTTTTTTTAGGCGTTATCTATTCTATATTTCTAATTTATCCTCTCATCCGAATATCTAATCCGTGGGCATTGCATGGTGGTACAAAATGTTTCGCTTATTCAAAAGATGCAAGTTTTTTCTTTATGACAGAGAAAAGAATTCAAAGGATGCAAGTGTATGATGGTCCAATGCAATGGAAGGTAAACTGGTAAAGAATTACACGAGCCCAGAAAAAGCCACAGTAACATCAACCATCATTGTAGAGTCAATCATCTCCATGTGAAATGAATTGATTTTCCTATTTGTGTTATCCATTTGAAGTTGCCAAAACCATGTTGTTCAATTGGTTGGAGGTAAGGGTGCCAATTGGATACAAATTATCAATTTTTTTCAACTATTTGATAGGATACATATATGGTTTAGATATCTCTAATCGATTAATAATTTCTCTCGTATTGGCATTAAAAAAAAAACATAGATACGAATATTGTATGGATTTCTACCATCCGAAATGTTATTTTATCCGTACTATTCGTATTCGAATTTGATAAAATAATATACATATTTTATTACAGTATGACTAATTAGTTGGATGAGTATATTTAATTTAATGTTAATTTATGTTTTTAAGTGAAATAGATAAACTAGAATGATAAAGTATCATATTACGCAAGTTACGTGGACGCTTGATTTCGGGGAAGATGCATTTGGTGAGGGAGAGAGCAAGGGAAACGAGAGGCATCGGGGCTGGGAATAATGCTTGATATTTTCCACGCGTGCACGTGGTATCATCTGCCCGTTCATCGCAAGGGATCGGACCGTTTTGAGCTATACTGTTGGTTTGCTAGAGGTTTTTCTCCTTCCAAAAGGCAAATTTACAAAACGAGTCAAAAGAAAGAAGAAAAAGGCTCTCCAAAAAGAAAAATAAAAGGAGAAAAGGTCATGCCACATGACAACGTTCAATTCACATACCTAGGTAGTACCTTCGCGTCTACTAAAATCATGTACAATGAGTTTATATTAACTGTTTATAGTCTCTATCATGTAGAATTTAAGTTGATGTGGATAAAAGATAATAAAGATAAAAAAATGTGTTGTCTACTGATTACATCAGATCACCGTAAACTAAGAAGAAAATATCTTAGATCCATAAAAGCATTAAAATATTATGTCATCTATAAAGATAAGTGAAAAGATAACCTATTATATGAACTGTCTATAATACTGCTGATATATAAAATTACTATAAACAGCAGCTATGTGTAATATCGGACATGACTAAACACTAACAAAAGCATATTCCTCGTGAATCCCCAGGTCCACACTGTTCAAACGCCGTGCCAAGTCACCGGTCACCACACATCAAGATTTCCTCAGGCCCACCGGCCCAACTGTCAGCATTCCCGCTATCTGACACTCCGTCCCCACATGCCAGTCTCACATGGCCGAGCCAAAAGCCTACCTCCCTTTCCCCGTTTCCTGTCCAGCCCCCGACGCCGTCGTCTTCTTCCCCACCATCTCCCGCCTCGCGCGACTCCTACGCGCTTCTAGAACCCGAAGTCCGAACCCTAACCAACCGTAGGTTCCAAGCCCAAGCTGGAAACATGGGTACAGAGAAGCCGCGGCCGGTCTCCCTCGGCGGGGGCGACGGTGGGGGTGGGGACGGCGGAGCCTTCGCCATCATCTCGAAGGGGTGGCGCGAGGTGCGGGACTCGGCGAGCGCCGACCTGCGGCTGATTCGGGCGCGCGCGGACTCCGTGCGCGCGCGGACTCCGTGCGCGCGCGCGCCGACCGCGAGATGGGGCACCTCCTCGCGTCGGCGTCGGCGCTCGCGGGGCCGGCGCCCCGCTGCCGCCGGTGGCCGCGGGGCGCCCATCGCGGAGGTGGAGTTCTTGCGGAAGCGGATCCAGCCCAAGATTATGGAGCTCCGGAAGCAGTACTCGTCGACGGTGCTCGAGGGGTGGCCGCCCAAGGCCGGCGCCAGCCTCCGCGTCGACCTCTCAGTTATCGCGGCAATCCGCAACGCCATTGTGGCCGAGGGGGGCGGTGGTGAGAGGTGGATGATCGCGCGGTGGAAGCGGGGCGGGGGCGAGGAAGTGAGGAGGGAGTGGGAGGTGATGAGGATGATACGGAGCGGGCTGAAGGAGTTCGAGCGCCGGAGCCTGTCGAGTGAGATGTTTGGTGGGTTTCGTGGCCGCAGCGAGTTCGTGGAGAAATTTAAGTTGAGCCTGGTAATTTCGACCATAGCCTTTGAAAATTCAAATGATGATGTGATTTTTCTTAGTTACTGTTATAACCGGTGCAGATGTGACTGATAAACAACAGTAAAACTTTGGCATCCATAGCAAGAAAATATAAGGGATTTATACATTATTTTTTAGATGTTGTTACACTAAAATAAAAAAAATCTCGCAGTAGTTACATAATTTTTTTTTTCAGTATCACGCAGTTTATTTTGACGTGGTAATTGTTTTTGTATAACCAGTCCATTTTTTAAATAAAATATTGGAACACCATTCTGAAATAAGCTAATCCTGAGAATTGCTAAAATTAGCAAGTTCAAGATCTTATACAGCCGACTATTTTTCTAGCAGGGAACAATCTGATGAACTTTGTGCAGCAGTTCTGCCTTTAATAAATATGACAGTTAAGTGTATAATGTCATGTGAGCATTGATGTTTGGTGTTAATTAAAGTACTCATTCGTATTACTTGTTTTGTTGCAGAAATCACTGAACAAGGAGTCTCAGGAATCCAAGGTAACGCCATAGAAATTATGCTTAACTGCTGAAAATCTTGTGTACAGTGGAAACAGACAATAATTTCGGGTAACAGAATGCTTTCGATAAGTTTTCCTAATATGAATCTAGTGGGATTCCCTTTTCTTGTAGCCTAGTCCAATGAAGTTATGGTCCATTCATATAGATCTATATGATTTTGCAAATTGCAACACATGCTGGATTAACTTTCAGTTGTTCCAGAATAGAATTATTTTTTGAACATAATCTTGTTCCAGAAAAGAATGAGCTAATAGAAAGGATTTGATGCTTATAAAGCAGTATTGACATAGTTAATTTGCAAATATGACTACATTTAGATGACATTGTCACATGGCAGCCAAATATCTATCACATGGCAGCCAAATATCTATTTGAACTGCCATGCCTTCAAATTGTTAGCAAGGTTATTAAGTCGGCAAGTCGACACTACTCTCGACTTGCCGACTAGTCGCCGACTAGTCGACAGGTACTATTCATATGACAGTGATATGTATGTAACTATGTACACATGTATATATTATATACCTTGTATTATTGCAGTGATTGAAATGTACATATATAGCTTGAATTAAAGAGAGGATCGATGACTTACATGTTTTGAGTCCAAACCCCTTTCATTTGACTTGTTGAAGTATGATTTGAGACCTTCGTGCTACAAAATTAAAAAACAAGAATGAGCATGAGCATATGATGAAGATAAATTGTGATGAACTCATACAATACGACAATACCTTCAAGGGAGAGCAATATAGCACCATGAATTAAAGAGAACAATACAAATCATACAATACAACATAACAACAAATAAATGAGCAATTGGAAAATTAAGCATCTAAAACATCTCCATAGCCTCCCGCTAGGTGTTGCTTCAATCTTCGTACTCCGGCATGCATTTGCTTGCCGCAGCGTATGCATTGGACAATATCTTTGTTTGTCAAGTCCGGCCAAAACCCGTATTGCCATGCCGGGTCTTTGGACTTAGCCTTCCGCTTAGGATCATTAGCTGGATCATAGCCTTCGGTGCCCGTTGTCGGATTTAGAGTTGAAGTTGGAGTTGAAGTTGGAGTTGAAGATTGCTCTGCCATGATGCCTACATATACACAAAACAGAGAACTATCTTTAGTTTGTAAAATCACAATCACAATCACAATCACACAAAACAAAATCACAATCACTCCCTTGGTCCCTCCCTTACCTCTCTCCCTCCCCGGTCTGTTGGCCAAGAGCCATCGAGCTCCTCCCGATCTCACCGAGCTCCTCCCCACCCCCCCCAGGTCTTGGCTCTGAGGCTCCTCCCGATCTCCCACCGAGCTCTCCCCCCTTCCTCCCGCCCCAGTCGCCCGGCCACCGAGCTCCTCCCGACCTCCTCCTTACTCCAGTGAGCAGAGAGACTCCTTACCCCAGCAGAGCAGAGAGAGGAAGAGGAGTAGAGGACTAGAGGAGAGGAGCATACAGGCGATGGGCGATGGGGCGGCGGGGCTGGCAGTGGCGGCGGAGGACGAAGGCGCAGTGGTGGCCGAGCCCGGATCTGGAGCTCTCTGCCAAGGAGACGGATCTGGGAGCTGCTGCATGCGGAGGAAGGACCAAGGCCGGTGGAGGAGGTGGGAGGCTGGCCGTGGTGTGCTGCCGGATCTGTGGCCCGTCGTGGCCCTCTCTGAGCTCGTGAGGTTAGGCCCGAGTGCCCGACTGCCTCACTCACTCCCTCACTCCCTCTTACCTCTTTGCTTTGCCACGCTTCGAGTCCATGACAGCCCGCCCACGCCCGGTCGCCCGACTAGTCTCCGATCGGTCGGCTAGTCGGCAAACAAGTCGACGACTAGTCGACCGATCGCCCGACTTGCTGGGCGCCAAGTCGAGTCGGCGCCTCCGATCGGTGAGTCCTCCGTGACTTGTCGACTAGTCGACGACTAATCGTCGACTTGATAACCATGATTGTTAGACAGTGAATTCTTTATTTTTTTAGTACCACTAGCTGGTATGTTTTTTTTTTTAATAAAAGCAAACCTTTTTTTGCTCAAATATTTTTATTGTAACTGATAATGCAATCTTTGGTGCTATTTAATCCGATTATTCTTTTCGTAAGGTGTGTTTTTCTAAACTGAATTTGGAATATAATACAGGAAGTCCCCCCACTGGATCTAATTGAAATTCTGGCATATCTGGTCCAGCAGTCTGGACCATTTTTGGATCAACTTGGCATACGAAGAGGTATAAAATGTCATTGTTGGTCTCCACTCCTCCGAGTCTTGGTGCTTTAGTGCTGACTATTGTTATATCTTGTTAATGTTGTGTTGCAGATCTTTGTGACAAACTAGTGGAGACGTCGTACAGTAAACGGAATGGCCAGCTAATGTATCATTCTCTTTCAGCACATGGATCCTTAATTGGAAATGAGAACAAAGCTGACGAGCTTGATCTAAGAATAGCCAGGGTGATAGAAAGTACTGGCTATCACACAGAAGAAGGTTTCTGGAATGACCCTGCAAAGTACAGGATCTCAGACAACAGACGGCATGTTGCAATTGTCACCACAGCAAGCCTTCCATGGATGACTGGGACAGCCATCAATCCGTTGTTCCGTGCTGCATATCTGGCAAGAAGTACAAAGCAAAATGTGATACTGATGGTTCCTTGGCTTTGTAAGTCAGATCAGGAATTAGTTTACCCAAATAAAATCACCTTCAGTTCACCAGAAGAGCAAAAAACTTATATAAGGAGCTGGCTACAGGAAAGACTTGGCTTTGAAGCAAATTTTAAGATATCCTTTTATCCTGGCAAGGTAATCATCCAATGTATATCACCCCAGTGTTGAAGATTTCATCATACTCAGTTTTTCCCATGAGATTTTCATTGCTCATTTGAAATTTGTTTTCCACAGTTCTCAAAAGAGCGGCGTAGCATTATTCCTGCTGGGGATACTACACAGTTCATTTCCTCAAAAGAAGCTGATATAGCAATTTTGGAAGAACCAGAGCATCTCAACTGGTACCATCATGGAAAGCGTTGGACAGACAAGTTCAATCATGTCATTGGCGTAGTTCATACAAATTACCTAGAATATATCAAGAGAGAGAAGAATGGCACTCTTCAAGCTTTCCTTGTTAAACACATTAACAACTGGGTGACTAGAGCATACTGCCATAAGGTATTATGTTTGGGTCAGTTTTAGTGTTAAAGTCCTGATCGCTGGAGTGTAGCTAATAATGGGTGCATGCAGGTTTTACGTCTTTCTGCAGCAACTCAAGATCTACCCAGATCCATTGTTTGCAACGTTCATGGTGTAAATCCAAAGTTCCTCAGTGTTGGTGAGAAAATGGCAGCCGATAGGGAGTGTGGACAGAAGGCCTTTTGCAAGGGAGCGTATTTTCTTGGGAAGATGGTTTGGGCTAAAGGTTATAGAGAACTGATAGATTTGTTATCCAAACACAAAAATGACTTGGAGAGCTTCATGTTAGATGTGTATGGAAATGGTGAGGACTCGCAGGCTATCCAGGCTGCTGCTAGGAAGTTGGATTTGAGCATTAATTTTTTCAAGGGAAGGGATCATGTGGATGATTCACTCCATGGGTGAGAATCAAACAACCTGCTAAAATAGATTCTCTTTCATATTTGCCCTATGTTTTGCCAATTGCTGATAGTGTTTTTTTTCTCTTGTTAAATTTCAGGTACAAAGTTTTCATTAATCCTAGTGTTAGTGATGTCCTATGCACAGCAACAGCTGAGGCTCTTGCAATGGGGAAATTTGTTATCTGTGCAGATCATCCATCAAATGATTTTTTCAAGTCATTCCCCAACTGCTTGACATATAAAACTTCAGAGGAATTTGTTGCCCGAATGAAAGAGGCCATGGCTAGTGAACCTCAGCCTCTGACCCCTGAGCAAAGATACAGTTTATCATGGGAGGCAGCAACTGAGAGATTTATGGAGTACTCAGAGCTTGACAAGGTTCTGAATGATAGAAACGATGAGCCTGGACGAGGTGGGAAGAGAAACAAAGTGAGAAAGATACCTTTACTTCCTAACTTGTCGGACATTGTGGATGGGGGACTGGCATTTGCTCATCACTGTCTGACTGGCAATGAGATCCTCAGATTGGCGACAGGAGCAATTCCTGGTACACGTGACTATGATAAACAGCAGTGCATGGATTTGAATCTCCTGCCTCCTCAAGTTCAACACCCTGTATATGGCTGGTGACGTGAACCTGTTTGCACTTAACTAATGTATAGTTGAAGTATGTTTCTCCATAGGTATGTGCATACTAAGTGTTATCCAGTACCTGTAATGGCTTGAGCCTATACTTTTGTAGAGTCTTGTTAGGTTCTGTAAATAATTTGTCTTGTTTTGTATTCTTTGCCTGTAATTATATCCCCTTTTGTTCTCCAAATAGGCAAGTTGCATTAACTATGGTATTACTATTATGTTGCCTTTTGAATCCCCATGGTCTACGAAAATCGTCTGCCAATGGCACTTCACTAATTGTTGTGATCAGAATATAAAAACATAAGGTAATCAGTAGAAGAAAAAAAAGTCACCACGAAACCTATGTGCTAACTGCTAGTGCTTAATTGTAGATGTGAAAAGGTAAATAAGGAAATTTTAGCTTGCTGCAGCTGGCTGAAGTAATATTGTTTGTACTGAAAATTAAGATTCGTTAAAGAGAGGAAGAATATAAAATTATTGAAACATGAGTTTGAATATTTCTCCTGAGTGCCTTTTTGTTTCTTTACTAACTTATAATGCAATAAAAAATGGAAATTTGGGAATTCTCTGGCTCAAGGAAGTTGGCTCAAGCTTTCAAGTTGTTAACTCATTATACTTATATCTAAAGTTGGTTCTTAATCCTAAAGTTTTCCTCAGTCATATATTAAGAAAATAGATGTATGGGCTTGTGTCCATTGTCATTGCTGCAATCAGTGGTATTTTTGGTACTGAAACTTTCCAGTGCTATGGATGAACACAAAGACACGTTAGGATTTAGGTAGCGGTTCTGCTATTATATACTCCATTTTGCACAATGCACATAGCAACCGAGGACATGAAAGTACAAAAGGAAAAGAAAAGCTTAACGCTGACGCTGCAAAAGATTGGTAGACAGCATACCTAAAAGTAAAACTATAATGGGGTTAAAAAATAAGCCACCTAGCTCCATTAAAATAAGTGCTAGGTTCCCTAATTAGCAGTGGTGAAGCTTGTCGTGCTCCTTCACTATTTAGAAACATTTATAGGTGTATTAGGATAATCTAGGCAAGGTAATTTACATAAATGAAAAAAAATTAGGCTGTGCTTCAGTGCAGTTCGCCTGCCTGGCTGTGATCAATATATGCTAGTCTAAAATGGACGTCTTGTTAAAATTGTGATCTCTTTGCTATATTTATGGCAGAAAATGCCGACATAGAGGAGAACAACCTTGCTTATTATATTATCCTTCTCCTTCATCTTTAAAGTTTGAACAAAGCCAACACTGTAGCACATAGTTTGGAACATATTAGTCCATAGAAAAACAGCTAATGCACTTCTGAGGGAAATCGCTATGGTTATGACATATTATCTCCTCCTTTTCAATTTTTTTGCCCTCAAAAGGCAGTCTATACTTTTCCCTTAACAACTTGGTTCCTAGTAATGGTTGACAGTGCAAACTGCAGAATTCAACAAACTAATTGCTTCACCTATCACCAATTTTCCAAACTCATCACTGATCACTGTTATCCAAAAACTGATAGCTTATGATGAAACGCACAGGCAACTATAGATACCCTTTCACTCTATCACCTATCAGCATATCATCTTCCAATCAGTCACTTATCTAATTTCGGGAAGAGTTTATAGTTAGAAAAATGAGTAAAATAAAAGGACAATATTGGCAAACTTTGGTGAGTTGTGCTGATCATTTTTTTAGTAGATAGGTATTGCCATAAAAATCTGGTTTGTTATGACCTTTGCGTTTATTTTGCTTCGAGAATTTCAGAAGAATCTGTTGTCGTACCTTCACAGCTTCTAAAATGATCTTCCAAAACGATTCTATGGCACGCTAATTGTTGGCTTAATGTTTTCTTTGGTGCGGCAACACATTGAGAGGTACATTCTTCCCCCAAAAGATTTAGTAGAAAATTGTTCGTTTATATTTATGAGTTGATAATGGCTTTTATTGTACATGTGTTTGGAAGACTGCAACACTTTATTATCACAATTCAGCATCATAATTACTTCTATAGCATCGAAGAATTAATCACTTGCTGTATACACAATATAGTATTGTACAACATACTAGTTTATCCCATTTAGTATTGATGCTCTCGATGTGGTTATGCTCCGTATAGAATAACCACGTCTGACAGAAGTTTGCCTCTTTGTCAACTCGCAATGTTGATAACCACATCTTTCTGAGTTTTTTCAGGGTTTTTGAAGTGGGCAAGTCGCGCTAGGTTATCAACGGATTCTGCAATTTTCTTTATTTGTGTAACCAAGTCTGAGAGAAGTGATGCAGTAACGGCCACATGCATCACTTGCAACAGAGCGGCATCCTTTGGTAATTCGCTTCTGAGGCCTTTTGCAGCTTTGATGGCTGCAGCCATGGCGTTGTTGGCTGGAGATGGTACGGTCATCATTCGAATTGCTGTTGCGAGCTCTCTGAGCGTCTTAGCATAGTGCGAGCTCATTTCACAGCATGCTGTTCGAACCTTAAAGGATAGCTCTGGATTGGCTTCAGGATACTGTGATCAGGAAAATGATGTTGGTCACTTGGTTCCATAGTCTTTTTGACGATGAAATGGAGATAATTTGTAATTACCTGAGATTTTGTGAGTGTGATGACATAGGGAGCCAGAGCCTCCATGGAAGAAGCGCACTGGCGGCAAAGAGCTCCGAGCTTCTGGTATTGGCTCCATGGGTGTCGGAAGCTGAATTTACCATGACCAGGCTCCCATTTGGCAAAAGTGCACTGCAGTTTTGGGAATAGTATTACACAAACCGCAATGCTTGTACGAGCTATCTTTTTTTAAGGTGTTTTTAGGTGCTTTGGCACTAAGCATAGAGTATATTATCTGAAAGTAAGCTTACTAGAGAGTCCTCAGTGGCCTTCGAATTGAGAACGCTCTTGTACACTTGGAGGAAGGCTTTTCCCTCCAAATTATCACTCGTAGCGTTTTCTCCAAAGCATTCAGATTCCAATCCTGCATACATGTACAAAGTTTTCAATCTCCATTCAGGAATCTGTTCAGGTCTATATATGTGAGTAACTAGTATACTATATAAGTTCTTTTTCCGGAATAAATTTTGCCGGCATAGATCGATGCCATTCTATGGTAGACGGTTGGTCCTAGGTTTCATCAGCAAATTTGGTCAATTGTTCGTTGGTTGTCAGTATTTCTGTCCAAATTCTTCTGTACAGGGTGCACATATGGCTACAAGTGCTACTGCTCTGTATCAACTATGAAGCTGCTCCAGAGTACATGTATGAGTAGGGAGATCTATAATTTGTCGGGCTACTAGGAAGAGTGAAAAAGGTAGAACCCACTGTTGTTTTCTGAGTCAGAGTTTATTGTTCCTTCGGAGTCAAGCCTTCAATTTGAGATGAACCCGCATCAAGTTGCATTAGTAAAGTAGGACAAAGTTACAATAATATTAGTTAAACCAGAATGACATAAAAGTGCGCGAATCTTTGTCATGGAATATATTCTGGAATGCATGCATGGCAGCGCATACTGACGTGGGGCCCTAAAAAAAATTCAAATTTCTGCTCTGTACCTTCAAGGAACTGTGCCAGCTTGTCGAGGTTGCCGGCGGCGAGCTTGTGGAGGTCCTCGCCGGCCCAGACGGGGAAGACGAAGATGGTGGTGCAGAGGCAGGTGAAGACGCCGACGACGATAGTGGAGAACCGCTGGTGCGCGAGCTGGATGAGCTCCTCGACGCGGTAGCTCGACACGGCCACCAGGCTGAAGGTCAGTATGAAGATGGTCACTCCATAGTCGTACCGTGCCTTGATCTCCGGGATGAAGCGCGAGAACGTCGCCGCCGAAGCTGCAGTGCCACGAATATATAACCAGCGGTAAGCAAGCGTCGTCGTTAGCTAGGTGTATGTGCTAGTTCTCTTCTCGTTTCAAAAAGTAGGCGAATGTAGGCCAGGAGTTTTTAGTTATTTGAACTTTTTTTTTTGAATGGAATAGTTAATCGAGCCTTTTCAAATTCGAAATGACAAAAATAATACCGTGAAAAACTATACAAACGACATATATCTCCTACTGTGGTTCAGATGTGCGGCAGCGATCTACCGTGCTCCCGGTTCGCTGCAGAGCCAAGCACGTAGCATGCACCAGGGATTCAGCGCACAGTGAGCAACTCACTGATTCGGCACTGCTCACTGCCCGGACATTGTTCACCGTTCCGGGCAGTACTGTTTCTGAGTCAGTGTTTGCTGCCCCGCTCGAGTGACGTTGCTTCCTACCGCCCTCTAGAAGGGCGGCAGTGTCCATCTGCGCTCCCTGTACGCAGCAGGCCACATGTAGTGCTTCCGAAGTACGGTATGCTGTAGGACACATTTCATTTGGCTAATCTACCGCGGTGTCATTTTGTTGTTTCGGATACGAGGTGACTAGATTTGCTATTCTATTCTAAAAAGAGACTCATTCTGTAGGCTTACTTTTGCATGACAACATGTCATATGATAGGTACTGTACTATACCTTGTACTTTATGAAGAGTTTCTGGTCCTATAGACTATAGAGGCCACGAAAAGGGTGGTAAACATGCACAATGCATTCATGTGTACCTAGTAAGAAGACGAACACGGCGAGTAGTATGGGCTCTCCCTGCGCACCACAGCGGTTAGCTACCTGATGAGCTCCGACGGCAATGAACCCAGCCACCAGCGTCGCGAAAGCTCTATTCAAGCCTTTGCTTAGCGTGCCACCTGTTACATATATAGATACACATCAGACACGCATACGCACTGAACGATAGTATCATATACATCTATACACAATTACACATACGTACGTGTACGTGTGCGTATATAATACACATATATATCTTCATCTACGACCTTATCGCACGTACGCACGTACCGACAGTGTACTCCATGACGACCACGACGGTGAGCACCGCCCACATGGTGGAGATCCCGAAGCCTTTGAACAGCGGCGTGACGTAGTAGAGGGTGGACACCAGCGTGAGCGCCAAGCCCACCTTGAGCGAGTGCGCCACGCGCCTCGGGTCGTCCTTGGCGATCCTGGCCACCTTCCCGGCGAACCCGACCACCCAACACCCGAGCCTGTCGAGCAGAGAGCGCACCCGCAGCCAGCACCTCGAGAAGACGCCATTGCCGGTCATCTCGCCGTCGTTGCTCATCTCTCTCTGATGATCAACCTCCATGGAAGAACGATGGCGATGCAAGCTTAGAGAGAGAGAGCGAGAGAGAGATAAGTAGTCTATCTAGTACGCGTCTTGTTTGTGAAGTTAGGCAAACTATGGAAGCATGGGGGCAGATGGCTGGCGCAGGAGGGCTTATATAAGCCGATCGAGGAGAGTGCCAGCTGCGTGCGGCGCTAGCTAGCTTTTGGAGTATCGTAATGAGACAGACAGGACAGCGGAACAAAAGCATAGCATGGCGACTTCTTCGGAGAATATGACTTGGGATATTGTTGTTGTGTTTTGTTTCGTCTCGTTCTCGTTCTCGTTGCTACTACTCGGTTTAATTTGCTCTGCTCCACAGTAAAAGAGTCAGAGTGGACTAGCTGCAAGGGTCAGGGTCAGTGAACTGAGGAAATGTGAAGTCGAATGGGTTTCAGCTGTGCGTCATGCGTTGAAACGTGCAGAACTTTTGCTAGTGTGTGCTTGGATCGTTTGAAGAGGTGTTGGATTCGTTCTTCTTCTTTTTTTGTGTGTGTTGTAGGTGTCCTAGAAGATCCGGATCGATCTTCTGTCATTAATTTGCAATTCTTTTTTTACAACCATCATTTGTGGTTCATGTATATGCTTGTGTTGTTGAGCAAGATTCCACTACCAGAAACAGGATTTTTCCCGAGTGCCAAAAACACTCGGGAAAGGCGGATACACATTCGGGAAATATATTTCCCGAGTGTCACACTCGGGAAAAAGCACTCGGGATAGATTAGTCGGGAGAAAATCGGTTTCCCGAGTGTTACACTCGGAAAATATCACTTTCCCGAGTGCATCTGTAGACACTCGGAAAAGTTAGACACTCGGCAAAAAACCCTGCTGAACGGCTTCTCAACCAGTAACGGGAAGTATTCCCGAGTGTCAACACTCGGCAATACGCGGAAAAGACACTCGGGAAAGGTTCCATCGGATCCGCAGGAAATCGTCACGGGTCAAGTGTTCCCGAGTGTCGACACTCGGGAAAGTTTTGGTCTATTTCCCGAGTGTCGACACTCGGGAAAGTTTTGGTCTATTTTCCGAGTGCCAAACACTCGGGAAAGCGAGAGGACACTCGGGAAAACGACAAACCAGCTGAACCCCAATTTTCACAAATTCATTTAAAATCCATTCCACAGCAGTCAAATAATCCATTCATCCATTCCACAGCAGTCAAATAATCCATCCATCCATTCCACAGCTATCAAATAATCCATCCATCCATCCATTCCACAATATATGTATATATATGTATAGATCGAAAAAAGGCATCATAACAGTTCCCGGGCTCACAACATTCAAGTTTAAGTTCGAAAATGTAAGCATAAGGTATTATTATACATATGACAGTTCTAAATAGCAAGTACCACTACAACCATTTGCATGCACAGAGTTTCCTGCTTCAATCTTCCGTGCATGAGAGCATCATTTTCAAAGTTCTGCAGATAGAGCAAAACTTAATATTAGTGCCATGTTACAACAAAAGTTAGGAATTGATGCATGAAAAGATAATTAACCAAACTATTGACAAAGCAAAAAAATTCCTTTAAATCATGATGAGCAACCTAATAACAAGGCAAATCAGTTAAGGGCATGCACAGGGTGTGGGCCACTAGCTTGTGGTCTAATTGATCATTTACTTATGTCATTTACAAAGACATGCAAGAGAAATTTGAGTATAATGATGTACTCTTGTAAAAGGAATGAGTGAAACTATATATGGACTTAATTAAGAGGTGCGAGGAGTGATATTTTGTTAGATATATAATTACATGCATGGTATCCACTTGTATGATGTACCTTTTAAAAGCTCGCAAATTCATATGTTGGCGTGCTTATTAGCACCTAACCATATAGAACATGAAAAGCACAGTGCTAAAAATGTTAAACTCCAACTCTCAATATTTTGTCATTGTGAACTACTGATCAACATTTATGTCTCAAGCACTTATCATCAAATTCATAGAAAGGAGTGTACATACAAATTATTATATGTTGACACATTTCATTTCAAAAGAATTTATGATATAGATATAGAGAATTAGTTATATATGAAGCCATTTTTATCCATTTTTTAGCAATCACCTGATTGTGAATGTTTTCTAATATTGGTATCTTTTAGTAGATCATGAAAATAGCAAGCACCTGGTGGTGGCCTCTCGGCGATGGACGTCATGTGAACATTAGGACCAGCATCTTGACTTCAAACATTAGCGAGAGAAGCAACCGATCCCGCTTCCCTACATTTTTATAAGAAATCGCATTATAAAAATTTGCGATGGCGACGAATAATTACATTGCATGTCATTTCAATGTCTTCAATCAGCGGTCATAAGAGACTAACAATATAATAATCAGTATGCAGTTACTAACCGGAGCAGATAAGGGAGGCAGTGGTTCCCCCGACGGAGAGGCATTAAGTCGAGTCCCGGTCCCGAGTGCCTGCATATTTGTTTGCACATTGCCATACATTAGCCAAGTATGAATATATATATATATATATATATATATATATATATATATATATATATATATATATATATATATATATTGCATATTACTTTGTTATTGTACTACCACGCTCCAACTAACCTGCAGGAGCATTTGCTCCAACCGCTGTCTAGCCTCAATTTCCTGTCGCAGCTGCGCCTGAAGCTCAGAAAACTGAGACTGGGAAACATGTGATGGTTGCTGTCGACTTTGAAGGTGTACTTCATTCTGGTAGTGTTCGCTAGTTCTGTAGCTCGTAACACATCACTTGTGGAGGTAATTAGTTTAGCGATTTATCTTCTTTTGACTTGCATATTCTGATATTCACGTGAAAAATTGTCGGATGAGGTAAAATGCAACTTGTTCTTGCCTTTCAAAGGTACGGACGGCTTACCTGATGCATGCTACGTCCTCCACTCTCTTACTTTTGATGAAGTATTTTTTTTCTAGAAGAAGTCTTCTTTTGCATTTGTGATATGTAAACCAACTATTGCATCATTTAAAAACCAAAAAGGGATCTGATGACTTGCTGTATACCCCATTTCTAGCTATCATGATGTGGCCTGACTTATCAATATACTTTTCTGAAATTTTAGGTAGATCTCAACTATAGCTTATCATCACATTGAATTCCATAAACGTTCTAGTCCAAGCACGCAGTTCTATTTTCTGACACTCCGAAATTTATGAACTTGTTCAATGCATGTGGACGAATTTATCATCTTTTCATCCTTCGTCAAACGCTTTCTCCACCGCTGGGCTGACCACTACTGTTTGCTTCTTTGTGTACGTAATTTCCCTTTCATCTCTTGCACTGCATTTTGTGATCGAGAAACCAGTCACAGTCTCAGGTGCAACCTGATCCACAGATTCAGACTAGTGCAATGGTTCAGACTACAGTGTCACGCATGCACAGCTCATAAAGCAATAATATGTACTTGATTGCACTACAGCGGTTCTTTCACTCAGTTCATGCTAGCTTCTTCGTGCAGCTAGCTAGAATCACTCCAAGTGAACCGAAGCACAATTCACCCATCGCTCAAAAACTCTTACCTTTATGATATGCGTGAAACAGATGACACACAAGCACGGAGTCTGAAGCTCTTGCTGACGATACAGGAAACGGCAACGCTCCGCCGTTTGTTTCGCCTTTCTCCTCTCCTCGGTAATATTCTCCTTATCCTGGTTGATACAAGTTCAATCCAGTCTTACATCCACGCAATCTCTCTGTACGAGAGATGCGTTGGATAACATACTCAGAGAACAAGAGGGGTACATGTGAATAACTGTTTCATCGGTAACCAGGACGACGTATCATGGAACAATATTCAGAGAATATGTGCTAATATGCTCCCAAAGGTTCCAAGTGCGCCTACCTGTGGTCTCTGAGGATCCCAGAAATCTCACTAGCTAGCGAGTGGGCTATGTCTAAAGCAAAATCATTACTGCATTACCTACTGGCCATTCACTTCTTTCCTTTTTCCATTTGGTCGAACTAAAATTTGCCGCGAAAGCAAAAGGTGACTCTAATATGTATAATGGCATCTGAAAAGCAGCGTTTCTGCCTTGCATGTGCAATTGCAAGCAGCTAGTGACCTTAATTCGTAGGCGCAATATGAGATAATGTAATTATGGAAGGCGCCGCGAATTAAGCTGAGCAAAATGGCCTTAGTGGATTTGCCTTTACGGACAGAAAAGGAGCCTTCTCGACATTAATAGTGCTGTTCGCTGACTTAATCTTGGAGGATCATGCACTCATGGTCTGTGTGACTGTGTGCACTCACCGTACATCTCTGTCCTATGAACTTCGCCGTACTTCTAGGGCCGTCGTTTTTTGGCGGTGGAATTCTGCAATTGCAGCTCACTTTCTCCCATGTCCCTTTCTGCCTGTCATTCCTCCGTCTGTTAGAAGCGTTTCTGCTTTCTGCAGGGAGCAAAACATGCCTATAAGATGATTTGGGCTGCGCATGCGTGCAGATCATGTCTATAAGATGATTTGGGCTGTGCATGCGTGCAGGTCATGTCTATAATCTTAATCTTAGTGTTGAGCAAATTTGGGGAATGTGATTAAACACTTATGTGGGAGTGTTTGGAGGTGTGTTTGCAATAGGTTAATGGAAAAAGGAGTTTCGAAGCAAAACCAAATAGAATTTTGCCGAAACGTCCAGGGAGCGTGTTTTCCGGGACTTGGGAAAATTTGGTGTAACATTCCAAAGTTCTGTTAACAAAAATAAAATTAATAAAGTTATTATTTTATTGGATTTTCAGTCATCAAAGTTCTTTCTTGATTTTACGTAATTTAAAAAGAGTTTTCTTTGTTAAAAGGAAAAATTAATTAATTAATTAATTTCTTGGTTTTAAAGTCAAAAAGAAAATTTATTGAGTTTTCTAGGATTTTATTGAATTTAAAGTGAAAAATAAAAATTTAATTAATTTCTAGAATTTTCTAGAATTTTTAAAAGCTTTTCCTAATTATTTTAAAGCCAAAATAAATTATGTGCAAAAAATATTACCAATTATAAGTTGGAATTATTTTTATTAAGATCAAAATAATTCTAGGAATTTTTTGTGAATTTTTCTAGAATTTTTGAACTCTATTTGCTATTTTCTAAAAGTCTATTTGATTTATTGCTTTTCTGATATTCGAAAATCCAAAATTCCGAATCTCAAATCAAAATCCAAATTGTGAGTCTCAATTCAAATCCTTGTTCTAAAATTAAATATCTTTGCGGCCAATTCTGGATTCAAATTTTTATTTTGAATTCATCTCAAATTCAAATTTCAGCCGAATTTAAAAATTCACATTTAAATTTGAATTTTTCTCTGAAATAGAAATGTTAGAATTCATTTCAATTTTTGGCCAAAATTTATTTTCTTTCATTTTTCCTTTCTTCCCCTTTTCCTTTTCCTTCTTTCCCTTTTCTTTCTTTCTTTCCTTCTTTTCCTTTCCTTCTTTTCCTTCTTTTCCCTCTTTCCTTTTCTTCTCTTTCTTGTTCTTCACATGGCATTCTATGTGCAGCACACACAAACATGAGATACACACGCATGCATGCCATTTGCACACAAAACAAACTCCTGAATTCCCTCCATTCATTTCTTTTTTTTTCTCGCGCAATTAATTGTATACAAATCCCCACTAATTTCTGTTCAGTAAATAAAAACTAAAATTTTGTTGAAAATATTATATTTAAGCTAAAATACCCTATTTAACTGTTCTGAAAATTTATAGAATTTTTAGAGCTATATTACTATTTTTCAAGTTTAGAAAGTATTTTTAGCATCATAAAATAATTACTGTGCAATAATAAAATTATTATTTTTAAAATTAATATTTTATTTGAACTGAGAATGTTGTGTTTAGTATCTGTGATTTATTTTGGAAATTTTGGAATTTATTTGCTATTTTTCCGAATTAATTAGTGTCTTTCCGAATTTTTCAAAATGAATATTCCTTGGAACATTCCAGAAGCTACAGTGTAACATCCCCAAGTTAATTAATGATAATTAGTATGTATCTTATCAGCATGCATGGCATTTTGGAAATATTTGCATAAATTATTGCACTTGAAAAATATTAATCAAAGTTTAAACATACACTTTCTATTTAAGCTCCAAAAGAAAACAGGAACAAAAACTTATGATCATCATCTAGAAACAATTTATTCAAATACTATAATATTTATCATGAATAAATATAAATTTTCCCAAATTTTTGGAACTTAAATTGACCCAAAGAAAATTCAAACTCAAATCAATAACCTATTCCAAGTTTGAATTTAAACTAAGCAAATAAATCATGAACAGTAATGTTTAATAATTTTTGTGAACACTAGGATGTCCCAGGAACACCTCTGAATTATTTCAGATTTTCAGGAATTTTATTTATATTTTTAGAGCCTTGGTCAAACCTGTTGAGTTTTGGTCAAACCTGTTTTCCAAAACTCAAATACTGTTGCTCCAGCTCAAGCCCTAGCACTGTTGACCCGAGCCGCTCCGTCTCGACTCAACCAAGTCACTTTGTTGCACCGGACCAGACCAGCTAACGCTTGGACCGTCGGATTGAAAATCGACCGCCAGATTCGAGTGGGCCGTTCGGACCATCCGTAGTTGCCGTGCATCTGGACCATCCATTCATGATCGTGTGGTCCATACAAAATCGACCCGGGTGAATCGACTCGATTGAACCAACTAAGCACACGCGCTGCACTAGGCTCCGTTGCGCACCCCTTCATAGTCGCTGCCAGCGGGCTCGCCCTACGCGTGCGGCCATCTTCAACCTCGGGCAGGCGACGCTCAGAGCGCGCCTGCCACACGCTCGTCGCATGCTGCCCCGCTCTGCCGCTTCCGTCCATCCACTGCCCAACCTGACCAACCCGAGGGCGTCTCCTTGTGACGTCGCCTCCACTCCATCCTCTTTCCGAGCTTAATACCCCCTCGAGGCCTCTCTCTTAGCTCACTTCTCTTCCCGGCCGAGGAAGAGAGGGAAGCTCTAGCTCCGTCTCCGTCCTGGTAAGCACCACCGCGACCGCTCCATTCTTTTTCTCCTTCGACGCCGTCCTCATTTTCTCTAACCTCAGCTCCTACCTCAGCTTGCAGCTCCTGGAACGCAACCATGCTCTCGGCGGTCTTGAAGCGTGTCCCGAAGGCCACATTTGTGTAAACTTCGCCTCCGGTGAGACCCTCCCAGTTCTTGTGCGTCATATTATGTCCCGGAGTATGACATCTAAAACCCCTCCATCAATTTTGGTCATTTCATCACAGGATCGTTTGAATTTGGATTTTCCCCTTTTGTCGGCCGACAACTCTAATTCCAGTCCATTGTCGATTTGGTGAGTCCTCCCTCGATTGCTCACATTTACACCATCTTCAATGCCCCTGGACCTCTTCCAACCATTCTTTGTTGGTCCCATGGCGCAGGGTGACCCCTCCACGTGAAGCTCTCCGCCGCCAGGGCCATTATCGTTGACCTGTTCTTCCTGAGCTCCTCCGGCCTCTCCATCCTTCTGGTAAGGTTCGCTGGACCTTGTAGATACTTATGCGCATGCTATTTTGCTCAGTGCATCGCCGAGTTGTCTTAGCCTCGTTTGCCGTATAGCTCACCGCCGCTCGCCGCCGGCTAGCCGTCGGTACAAGCCGTCTCCGTCACTGCAACCATCACCATTAGGTACGCAATAGTATTAGGGACCCTTTCCTGGTTTTGGCTGACGACGTCGTGGACTGCCGCGCCGGCGAGACGCCGGGGAGATCACACGGGCGCGCGTCTCGTTTTGTCGGAACTCAGACCAACCCTGTAGCAGCGTCATTAGGGATTAATTGCAGTGTTTAATAATTAATGGTTCAATCTTTGTCGGGAGATCTGGTTTAAACTAAATAATGTGAGCTTGGTATCTATGGCATGTGGGCCTCCTGGCCGGTTAAGTGATAGTGTAGAGTATGAAGTACGTATTCCCTTAAGGAGAACATATTCTTTATACACCTAATTAGAGAGTACATGTTTGTTTTTAGAAGGTGTATTTTCTAAAAGACGTCTTCGACGTCATTTCAGCAGGGGCTGGTCAATGTTGATCGAGTTTCTAAAATGATTTATTTCTACACTGAAAATACAATTAAATTCAAAAGTGCATAACTAATTCATTTAACTCCAAAAACAGTGAAACCAGTTTTGATAATTTTATTTTTAAGTCATATTTATTTTAAAATAGGTTTCAAACATGTCTCTGTAACAGAGAAGGTAGTTTTGGAAAATTATCCATTAACTCCAATATTTTACAAAAGAAAAAGGCTGATAACTTTAGAAATTCATAACTAATTCATAAAAACTCCAAATGAGATAAACTCAGTTATTTTGGTCTTATAATATTATTATCTAATTATCTATGTAATACTTTTTCTCACTACTACTCTACAAATTTTGGCAAAATAATTAAATTAGTATGAACAGTAACCAGTTCTATTTATTTTGGATTTTCCAGAAAACTGAGATTCAAACCTCCATAACTTTCACATACTAAATCCAAATGGAATGAATCTTTCACCTAAATTTATCTAAAATCATAGTCTACTTACTGTATGAATTTCATGCATTTTTGAGCATTTTGAATTTTTGACTTATTTGGTGTTGATTGCAATATCGTTCTTTCGATAGATTTCTCCACGATACGAACGTATACATGAGTGTAACCTGAGATTGAACAAGTGGTACAGCAAAGGTGCGAGCACCCTCCTCTTGATCATATTGCTCCTATTGATTTTAAAATGTTTTGTATGATTTTTTAATCTCTCAATTGCATGCTATGTTGAAAAGTATGTTCATAGGTAGAAGTAGTTAATTCCCTACTTGCTGCATTGGCCCTCCTTTGAATGTTGATTACCCTTTTACCTTGAATGATTAAGGCCATATGTCATATGGGATTGTTGCTAATTTGTAGAACGATGCTTAGTCGTGCTAGTAGTTGCAGTCGATAACGGTTAATGGAGCTAGTCCATCGGCCAATGGATCGAATTGAATCTTAATGAAATTTGAGGATTATATGGATTTGAGTATGTTGAATTTGAGGAAAATGTCCAGATCTTCGTATCTAATTATTATGAACTTGTTGATGGGTTGTTGTTGTGTGTTGGACTTGGACGAGTGATAGGGTGATGAAGGGGTGGTCCCGGATTCGTGTAGCCCCGTTTGGGTATTTGAGGACCGGTCTGTGGTGTGATGAACCAAGTCTTACGTACAACCACACGCCGGGATAATGGTGAAGGCTTGGCTTAATAATTTGTTGTGTGTTAGCTATCAAAACATAATTAGATTGGCAATTGTTATTGTTTGGTTTTAATGGCTCTCTTGTCAATCTGGTGGGGGCATATTATATTTTTATTTTCTTGCCCTTAAGGGTCTCTTGTTTGTAAGGGACTTACTTACACAACGGGGTTAGCCGTGGTTCTAGCGCGTACGATAGCCTGCCATGGTGGACATCCTTGGGTGGTTTAATAGTTAGGACATGAAATTGTAACGGCCTCGTTATGGTACCTCGGTCACACTCCAAAGGAAGAGTGCATTGGCTGACATTACGAGGTATGCATATCATGTGGGTAAAGCTGTACAACTCTGCAGAGTCTAAATAAATCTATTCGAATAGCCGTGTCCCCGGTTATGGACATCATTTGTGGGAAAGCATGCACAGTTAGCTTATGGGAAATTAAGTTTGGGTTATGGTTGAAAATGTTATGTCTTTATGTTAGTTTGTCCAGATCTGAAATGTTATCTCAAACGGGATGTTCGCTTGTTAATTTTGTTATGGAATGAATTGTGTCACGAATGGGATGTTTGTGTGTTGATTATATTTGGAGATTATACTGTTGATGATCATTGCTTACTGTTATACAATGTTTTATAAATGTTTTAAAAATGGCAATTTGAATCTATACTGTTTATCTAATTGTAAAACTTGCTTTATGCTGAAAATTGACTAGTGTAGTAGCCTTCCTTTGATACTTACATGCATCCTTATTTTTCTTGAAAAGTCTTGCGAGTACAACTTTGTACTTAAAAATTGTCTATTTATTCAGGTGAGAAGTCATTCAAATTGGGTAAAGTATTTCAGACGCTACGACTTTAATCCCAGTTGGTTGCTTGTGGGATTGTGGGCATGCCAACTTGGTTATTCCCTTTTTATTTCAAGTTTGTCTTCCGCTGTGATTTATCATTTGATAATTACTTTTGGCCAATTGGCCCTCTTATGCAAACTTGTACATTGTGTTTCTATTCAATGATGTTGTATTTACGATTCCATTATTCTTGTATATTGTGTATGGATGTGAATGCAATGTTGTGTTTGGATATGTGCATGTTAGTCACTGATCCTTGGGAGCTAACACGAGACACATATCCGGGTACTCGAAATCGTTTTCGTTTCATGTTAAGTATTGTGCTTTTTCAGCATAATTACTTAGCTTGAAACGGATCCGATCTCGGGGTCCCCACATACAGTAACTACGATGTGAATAGTAACCACACCCGAATTTCCGCTCATAACTCCACCGAGCAATTCCTGGCAAACCGTTACTCCTTTGGCTCTATAAATTGAACCGTAGTCTCTCCACCTCATTCCCCACATCCCACTCACTCAGGTTTGCTAAAAGCCTCCCGGAGCTCCCTCTGTTAGCCCTTCTTCTCCAACTCCGGTGACAACTCCGGCGAGGCTGATCTCCTCATCCGTAGCTCCGTTGTTCACCAAATTTTACCGGTGAGTTCCTATTGACATTCTTTACATTTGTATTCAAGCCAAATTTTGATTTACCTATTGGTTTAGCTCGGCCATAAAAGCGCCGACGATCTTCTTCTCGAACTCTAGCAAGCCCGATCTCCTCATCCATTGGTCCGTTGTGCACCAAATTTGACCAGTGAGTTCCTATTGAGTTTCTCCACATTTCTATTCAAGTGGAATATTGTTTTACTTAATTTTTCACCACCGGCCACATCTTCTTCCCCAAGTCCGGCAAGAACTTCGTCGAGCTCGATCTCTTCATCTGTTGGGTAATTGCGTGAGCCCTTTTACCTAAATGTTCATTTCAATATTATCTACCTTTCTATACAAATGGAATTTTGAATTTCGCAATAATTCACAACCACCATGTCGTGCCATGTTGCGCCAAAAACATCGCCACGTCATCGCCACGTCACTATATCATATACATAGCTGCCACCCGAGCACCACCTCACTTTCTCTCTCCAAGTCAGTAGCCGCGTCATGCCATGTGTATATTTCCTCTTTCTCTTTAGAAAAACAATTCCTTAAATTCTGAAATTCGGAATTCCATCTTTTCATGTGATAATTAACCTTCTGGATGTTCGTTCTCCTTCATATGAACTTCGATTCCACCGATTCTTGTTCCTAAATTCATATAAAATAAAATTATAGCTATCTAAACTGAAATTATTTAATTTGGAGTTTATTTGAATTTTGTTTGAATTTAGATTGTTTACGGCAGATAGATTTAACGACTTGGACAATCGGATTACTTTACTGTTTGAAAACAACGACGAATTAAGCAAGGCAAGTTATACCTTTGATCATATTTGATCCAATTATTTCAAATTATTTAAATTCTATTTTAAATTATTATTGCATGCGTATTTCTATTCAATGTAATTTAAATTCCTGTTTTAAATTTATAGATATGCCTAAATCATTTGTATGGCCAATGTTGATATTTGAATCGAATATATTGTTACCCTAGATAAAACCTAGTTGATATGATAGTATGAACTAGGAACATTTGGAAAAATTATGCTTAGTGATGCTTAGACCCAAAAATATTTGATTTGGGGAATTCTAGCCAAATGATCAACTATTGTTTAAAAGTCTATGGTATTGGTTTGTCATGGAAGATTTTGCAAATATTTTTGAAAAGCAAAAAGGAAAAGTTGGTTTGTACTTTGGCGAAATGGATGGTTGGAGGGTGCAGGTTTATGCACGGGCTCAATCCGGGTAGGGTTGAGGCCCAGGGGTTATTTTGGAAAGTCGCCCAAGTCAGTCAAGGACCAGTTTTCGAGCGTATTTTGCTTCGCCCTACCATACTACCACAAGTCTAGAACGGGACAGACTATGCTAAATAATTTGTATCCACCAATGCGAGTTGCACCATTGGAGTGACCCACGAGTCGTGTCGCTGGTTAAGCCGTCATGGACACGGGTCATGTCGCTGGGTAAGCCGCCGTGTGGCGCAAGAGGGGGCTTGGGTGTGGTGAACTTAACCACTCTCAGGTGAAACCTTAGTGGGTGTAGCTTACACTAGAGGATGCATTGTAAAGGCCTCGTGATAGTCACTTAGTCACACACCTTCAGAAGTGTGTTGGACGGACATTAAAAGTTGATTATCTCTTGTGGGTAAAGTTGTACAACCTCTGCAGAATGTAAAACTATTCGAATAGCCGTAACCACAGTCATAGACTTGCTGAGCAAAGCCACTCAAAGTTAAACTTTGATTTTGATTTCAAAAGATTTTGACAAATGATTCGAGGATGGTTAATCCTTGTGGTAAATTGGGCTGTTAGCCATGTGATAGGAGGGTATCAATCACCATATTTCATATGGAGGTTATTCTACTATAAAACTTGAGAATTTATAAAATGAATTTTAGTTATAGAATAACCGCTCTGGAACCTAGTACAAATATTTAAAGAAAATATTGCTTTATGCAAATTCAACCAATAAGCCTTCATTTGATATATCCTTGCATGCATTAAACGCTGTTATTGGGTGTAACTTGTGAGCACAGAAGTTGTGCTCACCCTTGCTTAATGCAAATAAATTTCAGAGGAGAAGGACTTCGCTATCGGTGTGGATTGCGATGACTAGGCCGCTACCCCAGTCAATTGCCTATGGCAGATCAACTGGACTCTACTACGTCTTCTTCATCTTCCGTTGTGTTTCTTTATTGTTGGCTTGTAAGTCTCTTTTGTAATAAACTCTGTTGATTATTAATAAAGTTATGCGATTTATGGATGTTACCATATCTGTTTACTATGTGAACTATCTACTAATCATGGGACTAGTTCAGAAATACATAGAGGATTTGGGGGTGTTACTCCCAGGTCCGACAGAAGTGGTATCAGAGCCATATCGACTGTAGGTCGTGACCTAGTTAGAATGACCGTTAGTTGAAAACCTTCAAAGCTTATTTTATATAACAAGAAAAATAATTTGTTCTCTCCTCATCTTAGTCATCTATCTTTTTTTAGCTTCTTCATAGCAATTCTTTCTTACCCTATTCTCCTTTCACCATTTTGTAATGTTAAATGAATCCTCTTTTCCTTGAAAATTTTTTCTATAGAAGGTCAACACGATCATTAACCATTATCATTAACCATTACGTTCAAGATTACAAGACATGGAGCCATCGAGAAAGTATCATCGTCTCCACCATCCAAGGACGACGGACAAGATATACCAAGATCGTGATGTCTGTGGGAGCCCCCGGGTTATTTTTGTAAAACCGAGACCTACCCGATCTTAAGGAGATAACCCTGGGCTTCCAGGTAAATGGATTCTAAGTTAACTCCATCTAAATGAGAAGTCTTTACTGAAACTAGAGCCCCGGTGATCATGCATACCGCTCCCCTGCGAGTACTGCATGATTATCGGTTCTCTGAACAATCAAAGACCATATTTAGTGAGTTAAAATGGAATCCATGAATAGCGAGCATGTGGTCATGTTGGCTCCCAAGATCAGTGACCAACATACCCAAACTCACATACAACATTGATCATATCCATACAACATTCATACATTGATAGTTCAAAAGACATACATCGTAATAGTTCAAGTCTACAACTATTACAAGTGGCCGACCGGCCAAATTCAAATGAGATCATAAAGTAGGAGCAGAAACAAGTAAATAAACCAAAAGTCCAGTATGGTATGTCCCATAACCCATCGGCAATCGGTTAGGAGTTAAATGATAGCACTACTCGTCAGTGTCGCCTAAATCGACACTCACAAGCTCAACGGGCTCACAGTCTTCTATACCTGGAATTGTAGCAACCAGGTTGAGTACAAAATTGTACTCGCAAGTCTTACACAAAGATAAAATTAGTTATGCATAATGTTCATTCAAAGGATAGCATTAATGGCCTTAGTTTTGCGAAAAACGTAACAAATTTTCCAACCTATGCATACTAGTTTATCAATTGCCATTTTAAAAACAGATTTGAAGTAGAAGTAAAACATGTGATTAAGTAATACAAAGATAAATTAATGAACCAAACAAACATCAAAGTGGTAGCCCACTTTGATACGCTAAAATGCATGAACACCCGTTCATACCGAATACCAAGTTGTACCCAAAATTTTAATTCAAAGTCTAACAATTAGCAGCCACATACTCAAGCGATCATCCATAACCGCGGACACGGCTATTCGAATAGATTTATCTCTGCAGTGGTGTACTACTCTACCCACACTCGATTAGCCCATAAGCTTCCAGATGCCTCCGAAAATAGCACACTTCCTTAGGTATGCCGGCTGGGGAGAATCGAGATACGGTCGTTTTCAGCAAGAAAAATCCTATTGGGCTAAGTCCCCCTCGCAAGATGTTCCCTTACTTAGTTCAAGCGACCGATAGCACTTGCTAAGCGGTTCACAAGTTGTATTGGAAATATCGATGCAATGCACAGATTAAAAATTGGTGCTCCCTTGCACACTATAGAACATTACATCGGCTCCCAAGGACAAATGATCAACACAAGTGCCCTTACACCACCATGGGATGTAACATAATAAAACCTTCCCCCTACTTAATCGTACAGCACCCATATACCGTATGTGATAGCACGAGTTTTATTTGAATCGTAGGTACCAAAGTTCGGTTCTTAATGGTCCGGACAAGACAACCACACACCTAGTCTCGTGCACAAAGGCACCCTCACTAGCATCCATTTGTCTAGACCTCAAAACTCATTTAAAATGATAAAGTTTAACTCATAAAATAGATACGAGGATCTGAAATGAAAGAATATAAGAAAGTGTGTTTCTCCCATAATTGTCGGGTTAATCCCGACAATCAAACTACCGTTCTAGACTTGCATGGCTAAGAAAAACTAAACAATAATTCACACAACCTATCTTAAGCATGTGGTACTCGGATAATTTACGATTAACCTCAATGAATAGGATATAACTAACTACACATCACAAAAATAGTGACATAGAAAATAAGCATGCAAGCAATTATCATTGCACTAACTTATCAAAAACCGGGATCAAATATGGTGCAAAAGAAAGTTCAAATGATGCTTTCTATGCTATTAGGTCAATTTCTCACTCTCAGTAGCGTAGGAGTCAATATCAATCGCTTCGGAATCTAGAGAAATAACGATATCGATAAAAACCGAGAAATACCTCAAAAATTAAAATGCTAAAAAATGCATGATTTTTCTACAGTGTCTAGTGCATGATTTTATATGAATTTAGGTGAAATAATTATTCTTTTTGGAGATCTCATTTGAAAGTTATAGCAATTTGAATTTCAGGTTGTAATATGTTTAAGTTCATGCAATTTAATTATTTGGTCAAAATTTGTAGAGCAGTGGGGGTACAAGGATTATATAGATAAATAGAGAATATTATTACAAATTCATAACATCTGGGTTCAACTCATTTGGAGTTTTTATGAATTAGTTATGCATTTTCAAAGTTTTTTTTATCTTTTTTCTATTGTAAAAATAATAGAGTTATGGATCAATTTCCAAAATAATACTCTCTGCTACACAGACAAGTTTGAAACCAATTTTAAAATGAATTTATTAATAATGTGAATTATCAGCACTGGTTTCATCCATTTTAGAGTTGAGAAGAATTAGTTATGTATTTTTGAAGTTATACATATTTTTCAGTGTGTAAATAAATGGATTTCAAATTTCCGAAAGCTTTTCTTACTTTTCTCACCGAGGGCTACGCTAGCCTCAGTCACTGATTAGTGGGTCCGGTGAACAGTTCATTTTTCATTTAACTTCCGATGAATGCAAGACCGACAGTGGGGACCACTGTCGTGACTTCAATCTCATGAATCGAGTCCACAGGCGATGCACGGTGCACAACGCTTAAGTGGCTGGGCCCACAAGTCAGCCGCTACGGGATTTCTGTGCAAGGGGCCTGCATGTAAGTGACTTATTAGTGTGGCTAAGACAATGATTAAATGCTAATCATCATCATTTAACGCCTAATCATCATGCTACAGTACTTGCCCGCGTACGACAACGGGACTTTGGTCCCACGTGTTTTCCCGGTGGCTCACTAGCGCTACGCGCCGTGGCGGAGTCGGCCAAGGCTGAAGTCAGCTTCGCAATAGTAGTGCGCACATTTGGGTGGTGGTGGCGAGGTCTGAGGCGGTCTGTACCGGCAACTAGCCGGAGCTAAGCGACAACGAGAATACGACAAACATGCACACAGTGATATTGCTTCGCAGTGTTCAATCCAGCAAGTGCCTAAGCTTCTAAGGACTATGAGGAAGCTACCCGAGCTGGTGGGTCCTCAGAGAGGCTTGGAGCAGCTTGAAGCTTGGCCGGCGTCGAAGAAGATGACGGCGGTGGCACGACTTTGCGTGGAGAAGACCCTGAGCAGATTTAGGACGAGTGAAGGCTCGGGATAGCTCAAGGACCTTAAGAGCATGCTATAGGCATAAGGAATCGGACAATGGCTTATCGAATCAAGTGGGCGATGAAAAGTTAGTTCTTCGGCCGAAATAGGGAGAACTTCAATTCACCGCAATCCTGTCGTGCATTATCAAAATTGACTGAGGGGTTTTCATTGTCATGCTAAATGGCATGAGATGGCGTGAAAGAAAGAACGAGAGACTCACCGGAGGCAAGGATGGCTCGGTAGTGTCCTCGGGGACGCACTCTGAGCAACCCTAATGGCATCGAGTTGGATTGAACACTACAAACAACCATGGAAGCTGAGCTTAGCAAAAACGGACATGGCATCGAACAAGAAAGGGAATGGCATCACCCGGTTGAAGCTTACCCGGGCGATAAGCTCGCACGAGCTTCTCTTTCCTCAGACCCGAGAGGAAAGATGAGGAGAAGTGGAGACAAAGGGATGGTATTATGCTCAGGTGATAACATAGATGGGAGTGGCGTTAGACGGTGAAGCTCCAGGAATGGTTGGAAAGGGCGGTGCGGTCACGGCGTCGACGAAGCAGGGCAGAGCATCACGGCCGTGTGGCGAAGCAGCTCTGCGCGAGTGCCCGTGAGAGGAGGAAGAGAGATCCGACAAGTGGGCCCGGTGTGGCAGCGACTCAACATGTGCGCGGGAGCGGGGTTCAGTGGGTCGATGCAGACCGTTGGATTTCGATCAAACGGTTGACATCGCGTGCGTCCGTTCGGATCGGGTCGAAAGGTTACACAATCTGGGTCGTCGATTTCTAATCGGACGGCTCATGGGAGGTGCAATTAGGCGGTTAGATTGAGTCAAGTGGCCGGGTCGGACTTGAGCCCGAGGAATAGTGCCAGTTGATTAGGTTTGAGGTTTTGACTGATTTAAATTCAAACTATTCCACTTTGACTAGGCCACTAAAAATAGAAATAAAAATTCTAAAAATATGAAATAAATCAGAGGGGTTCTTGGGAAGGTCTAGTATCCATAAAAATTATTAAAACTTACTGTTCAAGATATATTTTGTTCAGTAAATCCAAACCCGAGATAGGTTATTATATTGTATTTGAATTTTGTGAGGGTTAAAACTATTCCCAAAAATTTGGGAATTTTTTTATTAATTCATGATAATTAATATAATACTTGAATAAATTACTTCTAGAGGAACTTTAGTAGCATTTGTTTTAGTTTTCTTTTGGAGTTCGATTTTTAAGTGTAGGTTTAACACTTGTTTGAGATTTTATTGGATTTTTAGGCTGTCAATGTTCTTTCATGATTTTCTGTAATTTAAAAACAGTTTTCTTTGTTAAAATAAAATTAATTAATTTCTTAGTATGAAAGTCAAAAATAAAATTTATTGAGTTTTCTGGATTTTATTGAATTTAAAGTGAAAAATAAAATTTAATTAATTTCTAGAATATTCTCGAATTTTTAAAAGCTTTTCCCCGATTATTTTAAAGCCAAAATAAATTATGTGCAAAAAATATTACCAATTATAAGTTGGAATTATTTTTATTAAGTTAAAAATAATTTTAGGAATTTTTGTGAATTTTTCTAGATTTTTTGAACTCTATTTGCTATTTTCTAAAAGTCTATTTGATTTATTGCTTTTCTGAAATTCGAAAATCGAAAATTCCAAATCTCAAATCAAAATCCAAATTGTGAGTCTCAATTCAAATCCTTGTACTAAAATTAAATATCTTTGCGGCCAATTTTGGATTCAAATTTTTATTTTGAATTCATCTGAAATTCAAATTCCAGCTGAATTAAAAATTTTGAATTTAAATTTGAAATTTTCTCTGAAATAGAAATGTTATTCATTTCAATTCCTGGCCAAAATTTATTTTCTTTTCTTTTTGTTCTTTCCTTTCTTCCGCTTTTCCTTTTTCTACTTTCCCTTTTCTTTCTTTCTTTCCTTCTTTTCCCGCTTTCCTTTTCTTCTCTTTCTTGTTCTTCACGTGGCATTCTATGTGCAGCACACGCAAACATGAGATGCACACGCATGCATGCCATCTACACACAAAACAAACTCCTCAATTGCCACACGCAAACATGAGATGCACACGCATGCATGCCATTTACACACAAAATAAACTCCTCAATTCCCTCAATTCCTTTCTTTTTTTTTCTAGCGCAATTAATTGCATACAAATTCCCACGAATTTCTATTCGTAAATAAAAACTAAAATTTTGTTAAAAATATTATATTTAAGATAAAAATACCCTATTTAACCGCTCTGAAAATTTATAGAATTTTTAGAGGTATATTACTATTTTTCAAGTTTAGAAAGTATTTTTAGCATTATAAAAATAATTACTGTGCAATAATAAATTTATTATTTTTAAAAGTAATATTTTATTTGAACTAAGAAGTTGTGTTTAGTATTTGTGATTTATTTTGGAATTTTTGGAATTTATTTGCTATTTTTGCATAATTAATTAGTGTCTTTCCGAATTTTTCAAAAGGAATATTCCTTGGAACATTCCGGAAGCTACAGTAAGTACGGCGTAAACAGTAACCACGCACAAATTTCCGCTCATAAGTCCAGCGAGCAATTCCCGGCAAACCGTTACTCTTTTGGCCCTATAAATTGAATAGTAGCCTCTCCACCTCATTCCCCACATCCCTGTTGCTCAGATTTGCCAAATGCCTTGCGGAGCTCCCTCTGCTAGCCCTTCTTCTCCAACTCCGGTGACAACTCCGTTGTGCACCAAATTTTACCGGTGACTTCCTATTGACATTCTATACATTTCTATTCAAACCAAATTTTGATTTACCTACTGGTTTACCTCAGTCATAAAAGCGCCGACGGTCTTCTTCTCGAACTCCGACGAGAACTCCAGTGAGCCCGATCTCCTCATTCGTTGCTCCGTTGTGCACTAAATTTGACCAGTGAGTTCCTATTGAGATTCTCCACATTTCTGTTCAAGTGGAATCTTGTTTTACTTAGTTTTTCACCACCGACCACATCTTCTTCCCCAAGTCCGGCGAGAACTCCGTCGAGCTCGATCTCTTCATCCGTTGGGTAATTACGTGAGCCCTTTTACCTACATGTTCATTTCAATATTATCTACCTTTATATTCAAATGGAAATTTGAATTTCGCAATAATTCACAACCACCATGTCGTGCTATGTTGCGCCAAAAACATCGCCACGTCACTATATCATATACATAGCCTCTGTCCTTGATATAACTGTTAGGCGACGCATGGTGCAGTTTTCTCTAACGATAACTACCATCAATGTGTGCATTTTATCAGGCGTTGAGGCTCCTCTTGGCATGGAGTAACTGCCACCCCTTTTGTGCGCTATATAAGGGCTGAAGTCAATGGACAGAAGAGGGAGGATGATCGGGATTAGTTGCAAGGGATCATTGAGTCTTAGTCTGAGTGATTTATTTCCGATTGTAACAAGCATACTGAATACAAGAACACAGGAGTAGGGTTATTATTCTCCCAAGAGAAGGCCTGAACCTGTATACATCCCCGTGTCTCTTTCTGTGCGATTCCTTTTCATAGGAAGCCCCTCAAACAATCATTCGTAAGATCGACACTAGATCGTTGACAGTTGGCGTCGACCGTGGGGATCTTCCAGTTCTTCCTTTTTGATAAGTTTTTCTTCATTTTTTCTACTTTGATGCTTTCATGGTAGGAGAGTGGAACGAGGAGAACTGGTTCGACTTGGCAGACTACGCGGAATTTGACATGGATGCCTGCTACGAGTATGAGCAGAGCATTATTTCGTCCGATGGTAATACTGCCTTTAGGGATCTTTCACTAGACCTAGGAGACCGTGCCACAGATAAGGTTGATGAGGGATCTTTGTCCCCCACAACATTATGCTGGGATGAGGAGCCAGATTCCTCAAGGGGCAAGAGTCCATCTGACCAGGGTTAGGATTGCACCAAGGTAGGCACATAGCATGACGAGGGCTCCCATTCCAAGTGTTCAACCCCACCTTAGGGCATCTGATCTAGCACGACAAGTCCTGGAATCTATCATTCTGGGACTCAACCAATATCTGGTAACCGACATCCTTCGGTTACCCCCACAAGGGGCGATGTCGAGCCCGCTTCTCTTGCAGGTTTGACCACACCTTCGCAGGGCTCACCTTCGATTGGAGACGGTTATAACCCGGAATTCCCCTTCTTGGAGGGGATTGCTGCAAGTTGTGAGACACCGTCTCTCAACCACTCCTCGAGTCAGGAGGACTCAGGCACAAGTTCGGATAATAGCATCCAGGTGGACTTTTCCCTCCCCTCAGGTCCTATTCTCTCTCCAAGAGGTAGGACTGGAGATGCTTCCCGTCGCACACTCATTTCGGGCTCTCGTGGTGATGGCGAGGACACCTCCAGCGACGAACAAGATCACCATCTTCATGAGCGTGGCCGAAATCCTAGAAATGATCGCACTCCACTGAGGCATGCTCCGATAGACTATGATGTGAATGATATTGAGACTGTCTGGAGGAGGAGGATTGTAGCCTAGAGAACTTTACCTGGGTGCATGCAATACCTGTCAGAGGAAGCTCAAGAACTTCAGCGGATAAATGACCTGATCGAAAAGCAAACTCAAGAACTTTGACAAGCACCAGGCTACGACCACTTTACTAGAGAGATCGCACGAAGACTTCAGGATACAATGGTCAGGCTTGAGCAAACTCGGCGACACCATTCTGGAAGTCGTACCGGAACTACTTCGTCAAACGCCAGTCATTCAAATAACTCTCCTCATAGAGAACATCAAGGCAACATGTATGATCATTCTCCCAACCATGACTCTAGTTAGAGGAGAGTCATGCAAACGACCAGTGATCGACAAGTGTCTAGAGGAAGTGGTCGTTCACCACTTCTTCCTAGGAATTTGCAACATCGGATGGAATACAAGGAGTATTACCCTTGTACGATCGTCTGCTGATTTCAACTCTTCTTTTTCGCAAAGGAGGCGTCATGACATTATTATCGGATGCTGGACAATTTCACCCGACCTTCGAGCAATCCGCTGACCACCACGATTTCGACCGGTGAATATGAAGAAATTTGATGGGTCACAAAATCCTATTGAGTCTCTTCAAATCTACACCACTGCCGTTAGAGCATTAGGAGGAGAGCACGTCATGGCTACCTACCTTCCTGTTGTGCTTGAAGGATCTGCTCGTTCGTGGTTGTTAAATCAGCCACAGGAGTCGATCTACTCCTGGCAGCATCATTGTGATCTATTGCTAGCTAACTTTCAGGGCACCTACAACTCCCTGGAAAGGAGGATGACCTACACAGAATACAATAGAATTCTCATGAGACCCTGCGCTAGTTTATCAAGCATTTCAATCAGGGTCACAACTAAATTCCTGAAGTTTCTGACTCTTCTGTCATCAGAGTATTTAAACAGGGAGTCCGTAGTCGAAGGATCACAGATGATATCGCTTTAAATCCTCCTGCTACCATCGTCGAGCTTTTTGAGATGGCCGATCGTTATGCAATTGCTGCGGAAGTGGTCGAATGGAATTGCACCATCGATTGAGATGACAAAGGAACTTGGGAAGTAGGTGAAAGTAGTAAGAAGATGGACAAAAAGGCCAAGAAACCAAAGAGTAAGACTAAAGGAAAAAAAATCCTCAAGCCAAAAACACTAAGGAGGTCTTGGCCATGAGCGATAAGGAGCCTCGGAGTTCCAAACCGTACTCCAACCGAGGCAAAGGAAAATGCTCTGAACAGAAGAATGACAAATCGAGGTGGTGTCCTTTCCACAAAAAAAGGACACGATCTTCACAATTGCTGAGTTTTTTTAGTGAAAACTCAAAGATTACTACACCGGCAAAGGACCACTTCCTACACTCGAAGAGGTAGGACAAACAAGTGATAAAAAATAGTCGAACGACGATGAGGAGATGCCATTTCAGGATCAAGAATACACCATCGATCACATCTATGGAGGATCTTGGGTATTCGAGTCAAAATGACAGCCCAAAGCTATCGAACATGAGGAAAACTCTATCGACCCTCATCTTGTCAATAAAGTACCGAAGTGGTCAGAAGTCACCATCTCTTTTGAGAAAGGTGACTGCCCGATCCTTCCTATTCGACCTGGTCGATTTTCGATTGTGGTCGAACCCACCATCAACAACTGTCGAGTAAATTGTGTGTTAGTTGAAGGTGGGAGTTGACTGAACATACTATTCACGAGTACCCTAGATGAAATGCAAGTTCCCAAGACAAAGGTAAAGCCGGTACGATACTCATTTTATGGGATCATACCGGTGTCTTTGGCCAAACCTATTGGTGAAGTATCTTTTCCTGTAACATTTGGTTCTCCAAACAATATTAGGACAGAGAAAATCTCCTTTGATGTGGTTGATTTCGACATGGCATATAATGCCATACTTGGACGACCAACTCTGGCTCGATTTCTAATGGTTGCTCATTATGGTTATCAATGTCTTAAGATGCTAGATCCCAAAGGAATAGTCATAGTCTACTATGATAAAAAGATGGCGTTTACATACGACCGCAAGTCCCTCGAGATGGTTGGCCAAATATCTACTCAAGAAGCAAGAAAAGGGCAATCTTCGACCAAGCAGTCAAAGCCTAAAGTTGCCCCAAATCCGAACGATCAAATCAAAGAGGTTCCACTTAATGCAGAGGAACCTTCAAAGACCGTTCGCATCGGAGTCACTTTCGATCGTGCATAGGAAAACACTCTTGTCACCTTCCTTTGTGCAAACGCATCTGTCTTCGCGTGGCAAGCATCCGACATGCCCGGAGTTCCTAGGGAGGTGATTGAGCACATGCTAGCTCTACGGCCTAACAAGAAACCCGTAAAACAAAAGTTACAGAGGTTCGCACCTGATCGACGAGGTGCCATCAGATCTGAATTGGACAAGCTACTTGAAGCAGGGCGCATGGCAAAATGGTCAGTTGAACTTGGGAAGTGCGACCTCTATTTCGTGTCCCGAATGACCATTAAATCCTAGATCTTAGCAGACTTTTTCACTGAATGGATAAACCCTGAGCCTGTTTAGGATCCCCAGTACAAATCCCATGACCAGTGGACAATGTACTTTGATGGGTCACTTACGCTAAGTGGCTGGGGGGCCGGGGTGGTCCTAGAATCTCCTACAAGAGAAACCTTAAAGTATACTACTCAGTTAAACTTTTCTGCTACTAATAATGTGGCAAAATACAAAGTTTTATTGGCTGGCATACTGTAACATTCCAAATTTTAATTTCTGGTTAAAAATAAAATTTAATTATTTTCCTTGAATTCTTTGATTTTTTTCTAGCATTTAAAAAGATTTTCCCTAATTAGTTTGAAGCTAAAATAATTTAATTGCGAAATTAAATACCAACTTTAAGTTGGAAATATTTTATTTAAGTCTAAAATAACCCTGGGAATTTCTGTAAATTTTTCCATAATTTTTGGCTATATTTGCTATTTTCTAAAAGTCTAATTGAATTAATACAATTTCTGAAATTATAAAATCAATTTAAATCACCTTTACTGTTTTGGGCCGAAACCCAACTCTCAGCCCATTTCCTATTTTTCCCACCAGCCCAGCCCATTCCGCCTCTCTCCCTCTCCCTTCCTCTCACTTACATGTGGGACCCACCCGTCATACCCCTTCCTCTCTCTCTCTCTCTCTCCCTCTGCCCTGGTCCCACCTTGTTAGAACCTTTTTCTCCCCCTCACTTTTTTCTCCGCCGAGCCGCCCGCCATGGCCGTTTCTCGAAGCTTCTAGAATTCAGCCAAAACCTCTCGTATTTGTCTCGCCTGCCCTGTCAGCATTATCCACTTATCTCCTGCAACCGAATCAAACCCGAATATATCTCGTATCGCCGCCAATCTCCTATTTCGCCGTGGCTCCGAAATGGACTCCGACGACTCGTCACCGATTCGGCCACCCCCGTGCACTATAAAAGGGCACCTTGGGTGCGCCTCTACCCCCTCATCTCATCTCATCCCCTCAACTCTTGTAGCCTCCCGCCGCTTCTAGCCGTCGGAATTCGAGGTTTAGTTAGCCGGCCGCCAAAGCTCTCGAAGCCAATTGCCTCGCCGTTGACGACGCCCCTCCACCATCGACCACGCCATTGTCATCATCGTGCCACACTCTACCTCAGGCGCTCATCCACGCTGCCGAAAGACCACTGGAACGCCCTCGCCGCCGTCGACCTAACTCCGCCGCCGCAAAACCTCTCGCCACCGGCCACTCCTTTGTGCTCCGTCGCCACAAGGTAACACATAAGGTTCAACATCATCTCCTCTCCTTTTTGTGAACCTTCACGTAGCTCATCGTGGCGCGTAACGCTAACGACCATCGGGGACCCGTGTCCCTCCTGTAGTTGAAACCCCTTTTCGACCAGGTAGTCAAACCCCTTTCGACCAGTGTAGTAAAAAACTTCCTACGACCAGGTAGTCGTAACCTCCTACGACCACGTACAGTCGAAATCGATGAACAATATTCGGTGTACAGTACTTGAATTCCTTTTTGAGTATTTTCTTTAGATTAGATCTTCTAGAAGCCATACCTTCCTCATCCAAACTTTGATTGAGCCTATTCAAATTTATAAATTCATCTAAAACCAAGATCTAGCCAACTAAACCAAAATTATTTAATTTGGAGTTCATTTGAATTTTATTTGGATTTATTTGAATTTTATTTGAATTTGGCTTGTTTCGCGTATAGATTTTGACGACTCTAGAGAGCTTGATCCTTTTGAAGAATTAGAATATCAGGACTTTGAGCAAGGCAGGTTACACTGACAAGTTACACTCTTTGATCATATTTGAGACCATTATTTAAAGTTATTTAAATTCTATTTCAAAGTATTGCATGCTTATTTATCGTTCAATATTTAAAATTCCTGTTTTAAATTCCTAGTTACCCTATTTCCTTTGTATGGCCAAAATTGATGTTTGGATTGTCATTTCCTTGTCACGTTAGTAAAATAAATTATAAATTATGCTTAGCCAATGCTTAGACTAAAATGTTGATTTTGGGGAATTTAGCCAAAATACAAAGTTGATTTAAAAATGAGACTATGGTATTGTCTTTATCATAGAATGTTTGAAAAATGTTTTGACATGAAAAATAAATAAAACTGGTTTAGACTTGGGCGAATTGGACCGTTGGTGGGTGCAAGTTTATGCACTGGCTCAAGTCAGTGAATGTTTGAGGCCCAAGGATTGTTTTGGAAGTCGCCCAGTCATGTAAGGACTGGTCTGCTGCTGCGGATTGTTAAGCCAAACTCGTACCACAACAAGTCTAGAGTGGGGCATACTTGGCCAATTAAACTATATTATTTCACCATAATTATGTCATAAAAAGGTGTGGGTGTTGTGAAGACTTATTGTTAAAACTCACATGGGGCAAGAGGGGTCCATCGTTTGGTGAGAAGCCTATGATAAAAAAACCTTAGCGGGCATAATTATGTTGAAATAATGTAGGGTAAAGGCCTCGTGATAGTTTCTTAGTCGCACGCCTTCGGAAGCGTGTTTTGGCCGACATGTTAAGCAATCTGTCTCTTGTGGGTAAAGTTGTACCAACTCTGCAGTGTAATAATCTATTCGAATAGCCACGTTCGCGGTCATGGACATGATGAGCAAAGCCTTTTGTGGATTAGACTTGGTTTTGATTTCAAAATAATTTCAAACTTAGATGTTTCTGGATGTTCAATCCAATTGGAGAAAAATTGGGCAGGAAGCCTGGTGTAAGGGAGTTAGCCCTTCACCATTTATGTATGGAGGTTTATCCTACACTTGTGATTGATGAATCAAAATAAAAATTTAACTTTTAATTATAAACTAAAAATTGCCTTGAAACTTAGTAATGATATCTAAAACTTGAAAATGTCGCTTTATGCAAAACAACCATACGAACCTTCCTTGACATTATCCTACATGCATTATATCTGTTATTGGGTGTAGCTTGTGGAGCACGGTTGTTTGTGCTCACCCTTGCTTAATAACTCTTCTTTAAGAGAAGACTTCTATCCAGACGGTGAGGACTTGGAGGACTAGACCGCGCCCCCAGACGATTGCATGTGGCAGATCGTGTGGCCTACCTTTTATTTATGCTTTTCTGCTGTATCTTTTATTTGGCCTTAGGCCCGCTTGTAATAAACCCAGTTGATTATTCAATAAATGCGTGATATGAATTTGTTATCATTTTTATTTTACTATGTACACCAGCTGTTCCTGGACTAGTGTATGAAACACAGAGAATTTGGGATCCTTCGTTCTCGGGTTCGACAGAAGTGGTATCAGAGCTATATCGATTGTAGGTCGTGGCCTTAGTTAGAATTTGCAAAGCCTTTAAGGGTTATTTTCAAAATTTAAAAATATTTTGTTCGTCTCTCTAGAGTCTTGCTCACCCTTTCTCTCTCAAAAGATTTCTAACTCTTGACTCGTTCAAAATTTGTAGATGTCCGAGTCCCCGAAAGCCATCTCCCACGGAGTATATGTAGGGCAATGGGCAGCTGCTCTCTGGAAAATGATGCAGCACCTGCATTTCAAGCAAAGGCCGACGTACCAAGGATACACTTACATGGTGGGAACACAAGAACATTGGAGAGTGGAGGTGATACTGTACTCCAACATACGGCCTGACACCGCCTTCCACATATTTGACGCCCCGATGCACTGCGACTCCTTCCCCGTCATCGTCCAAGACGCTGCACGAGAAGCTGTACGAAGACTCCGATACATCTACGATCATACATTCGACGGCACCGCTTTCTACTACTATCCTATCCATGTTCCCACCACACTTGGCAGCACCTTCCGCTTTGCTCAGGATGAGGATTTTCCAAACTTGACGCATCAGGTGCACCTGACGATCGCGATGGATCACACTTACAACATGGCTTTGGATGATCTATGCACCGTTCACATGCAATTAGAGAAAGCTGAGGAGGAATTGGCTCGCCTCAAGGAAGGCGATGCCAGTTCCAATACTCCAATGGAACCTTCTAAGCTTATGCCAAAGAAGCATAAGCCGGGCAAGAAGGAGTACCTGAAACAGTTCCAGATTAAGGATTACACCCCTATGTCTCCTTAGATTCTTTTATTAGCATTACCGATTAGACGCAGAATTGTGAGCTGCTAATTCCTTTTATGGTAGCCACAATAGTTTAATAAAATAAATAAAGTGAGAATTATTTAAAAAAAAGTTGCTCTTTTTGACTTGTGTTTATTTGGTTCTTGGGTTGTTCTGGAAATATCCCCCTTAGTTGTCTCTCTCTCTTTCCTAAGCCCTTGAACTTCCCATAGATAGTGACTACTCGTACCGGAAGTGGCAGCGCCAGCGGACAAAGAAACGAGAATGATGACTACCAAGACAATCCAATTTAGCAGCCACCACCTCCTCCGACTGAAGCACCTGATTGGCGCCAGTTGATGGCCAACTAGTCTCATCTGATTAATCTGTTAGCTCAGTCCCTCAATAACAACCAGAACGTTCAAGCAACGACCGCGACATCTCATGCTCCTCTACCACACCCGCCACCTCAAAGGGCCATCATGTTCGAGTTTATGAGAATGCATCCGCCAACCTTTTAAAGAAGCACAAAGCCCATGGATACAGATGATTGGCTCCGGGCTATTGGTAAGAAGCTGGACCTTACCAGTGCACTGACCGCGAGAGGGTGCTGTTCGCCTCTCATCAGCTATCAGGACCAGCATCTAAATGGTGGGACAACTACAGCCTAGCCAACGACAATGACCATTCCATCACTTAGGCTAAGTTTGTGCGAGCTTTTCGATGTGCTCACATTCCTGCAATCACTATGACCCTTAAGAAAAAGGAATTTCGCTCACTACGCCAAGGTAACCGCTCAGTGAGCGAGTATCTGCACAAGTTTAATAAGCTTGCTCGCTGTGCACCGGAAGATGTGGCCAAGGATGAAGACAATCAGGAGCAATTCCTAGAAGGATTGAATGACGAATTCTCCGTCCGTCTGATCTCTCAAGACCACACCGACTTTCAGCAGTTAGTAAACAAAGCTATCCACCAGGAGGGCAAACATCAGGAGATGGAGAACCACAAGTGGAGAATGGCAGTTCAAAAATTCAACTCTGGAGGTCTCCCAAAGCCCCACACTACTTCATCTCAGCTACCGTAGTGCGACAGATTCCAGTCTTCTTCCTCTTCAAGGATGCCTACCTCTGCACCTCACCAGGAGTTCCACAACTCGTCTGCAGGAGGCCAGATTCAGAAGGACTTGTTGGCAGTCACTTGCTATCACTGCCAGGAGAAGGGGCACTTCACCAATAAGTGTCCTAAGAAGCATCTTCTAGCTGCACCGAAGACAGGATTCCAAACTACTAGCAACACCTATGTTGCTAAGAAGCTGAATTAGTTCATGAAAGGTAGGGTGAACCACATCATCACCGAAGAAGCTCAGTCTGCACCGGATGTTGTTCTTGGTATGTTTTTTGTTGATTTAGTACCAGCATCAGTTTTGTTTGATTTAGGAGCTTCGCATTCTTTCGTGTCAAGCAAATTTGTGGGAAAATATGGGTTATCTACTTCTCCCTTAGCTAACCCTATGTTAATCCATTCCTCGGGCTCGGAAATGAGAACTAGTTCCCTATGCCCAAACCTCACCTTAGAGATATCTGGAGTATCTTTCTTAGCCGACATAATAGTCTTACATTTCCAAGGATTAGATATGATCCTCGGAATGGATTGGCTAGCCAAGAACCAAGGATAGATAGATTGCGCCAATAGGTCTATCACCCTCACCAATGACCAAGGGATTAAAGTGGAATTCAAGCCTAAGATTCCTATTGGAGGAAGTTCCATCCTCACCAGTCTTAAGGAAGTAAACCTAGAAGAAATTCTAGTGGTACAAGAATACCCGGATGTGTTTCCTGAAGAATTACCTAGCATGTCTCCAGATCGGGACATTATGTTGCTAATTGACTTAGTCCCAGGAACAACACCCATTTCAAAGAGACCCTACAGAATGCCTGCTAACGAGTTAGCAGAATTGAAGAAACAGATTGAAGAACTGCAAAACAAGGGATACATCCAGCCTAGTTCATCACCATGGGGAGCTCCTGTACTCTTTGTCAAAAAGAAAGATAACAGTATGAGGATGTGTGTAGATTACAGATCGCTCGATAAGGTCACAATCAAGAACAAGTATCCGTCACCCAGTATCGACGATCTCTTTGATCAACTAAAAGGAGCAAGTGTCTTCTCGAAGATCGATTTGAGATCCGGCTATCATCAGTTGAAGATCAGACCAGAAGATATCCCCAAGATAGCTTTCACCACCAGATATGGACTGTATGAGTTTACAGTAATGTCATTTGGGTTGACAAACACCCTGACTTATTTCATGAATATGATGAATAAAGTGTTCATGGAATTCTTGGATAAATTTGTGGTAGTTTTCATCGATGACATTCTCATCTATTCAAAGGATGAGTTAGAGCATGAGAAGCACCTTAGGAAAGTGCTAAAGAAGCTTAGAGAACATCAGCTTTATGCCAAGTTTAGCAAAAGTGAATTTTGGCTAAGCCAAGTGGCTTTCCTCGGGCATGTTGTGTCAGCTAGAGGAGTTGCAGGGGATCCTACCAAGGTTGAAGCCGTAATGGATTAGAAGCAGCCTAAATCCGTCACGGAAGTGAGAAGTTTTCTTAGATTGGCTGGTTATTACCACGATTCATTGAAAGTTTCTCTAAGATAGCTAGACCCATGACATAGCTTTTCAAAAAAAGAAAAGAAGTTTGAGTGGACAGATGCTTGTGAACGAAGCTTTCGAGAATTGAAGCAAAGACTAGTTTCTGCCGCAGTTCTAGTTCTACCTGACATCCATAAGGACCTTGAGGTTTTTTGTGATGCCTCTCATCAAGGCCTTGGATGTGAGCTCATGCAAGAAGGCAAGGTCGTAGCCTATGCATCCTGACAGTTGAGACCACATGAACGAAATTACTCGGCACACAATTTGGAGTTAGCAGGAATTGTGCATGCTCTGAAAATCTGTCGACATTACCTCATTGGTAATCGCTATGAGATTTTCACGGACCATAAGAGTTTGAAATACATCTTTACCCAGTCAGAACTCAATTTGAGGCACATAAGATGGTTGGAGCTGATAAATGATTATGACCTTTGAATCCATTATCATCCTAGAAAGGCAAACATAGTGGCAGATGCCCTAAGTAGAAAAGGGTATTGCAATACTATGTTAGTACAGGAAAGTCAGCCAGAATTATACAAAGAGTTGAAGCATCTAAACCTAGAGATTGTCAGTCAAGGCTGTGTGCACACTCTAGAGGTTCAACCAACCATTCAAGCTCAGACTAGAGAGAAACAAAAAGAAGATGAAGACATCAAGGAAATCAAGAAGAACATGCGAAGAGGCAAAGCTCCAGGATTTTCTAAAGATGAACATGGTACAATTTGGTTTGGGAACCATATCTGTGTACCTAACCATCAGGAAACAAAACAATTGATTCTACAAGAAGCCCACGAATCTCCGTACTCTATTCACCCCAGAAGTACCAAAATGTACCAATTTTTGAAGGAAAAGTATGGTGGGTCAAAATGAAGCGAGAAATTGATGAGTTTGTAGCACGTTGTGGTGTATGCCAAAGAGTTAAGGTAGAACATCAGAGACCCGCTGGATTGTTGCAACCATTGCCAGTTCTAGAATGGAAATGGAAAGAAATTGACATAGATTTTATCACCAGATTGCCTAGGACCCAATCGGGACATGATTCCATTTGGGTAGTGATCGATCGTTTGACTAAAGTGGCACATTTCATTCTGGTCAAGACCAAATATGGAGGCAACAAGTTGGTGAAATTGTACATGGCCAGTATTGTCTGTCTGCATGGAGTGCCCAAAAAGATTGTGTCTCATAGAGCTTCGTAATTCACGTCAAGATTTTGGAAGGGTTTACATGAAGCCTTGGGGACACGTCTCAATTTTAGTACAACGTATCATCCTCAAACAGATGGCTAGACAGAACGCATGAACCAGATCCTAGAAGATATGTTGCGAGCTTGTGCTTTGGATTATGGAAAGAGTTGGGATCACAATCTTCCGTATGCAGAGTTTTCATACAACAACAGCTATCAAGCCAGTTTACAGATGTCACCATTTGAAGCACTGTATGGCAGAAAGTATAGAACTCCACTTTTTTGGGATCAAGGAGCACTACTACAAAAAGGCTATCATCGACGCCTCATCACGACGGTTGACCGAAACCGCTTCGGATTACATTCAATCACGAGCGGTTTTGGTTTAGAGACGCTCGGCTATCGGGCTAGCGCTAAAAACCGCTCGTGAAGAGGAATATCACGAGCGGTTCATGTTGAAGACCGTCTGTGAGATCGCAGACGGTTCTTGTTCGTAACCGCTCGTGATATATCGAGATCACTGAGCGGTTTTAAAACACAACCGTTTCAGGAAGTATCACAGATGGTTCGAACAAGAACCGCTCGTGATATTAATTAATATCACTGAGCGGTTCTTAAAATAACCGCTGTGATAATATCGCCCGGCGTGAGTTAATTTCTTCATCGCCGGCGCGCTCGTGTTCGCCGCCATCCGCCCGGCCCCGACGCGTCTCTTCATCGATCGATCCGCTTCGGCCCCGACGCGTTTCTTTCGCCTCACGCCCGAATTTATTCCTTGTTTTATAAAAGGATCATCCGCCATCCAAGATGATCATCCCCGCATACTTATAAAAAAAGTAAATGGTCGCCTCTTCCTTGTCGCCGCAGATCGATGGCCTTCCGGCGCCTTGACGAGCACCTCTCTCAGATAAGTTGAACTGTCTTTGTGGAAGAACACTGCTTGATCAACGGTGTCTTCACTCCTCTGCCGGCGGAGAATTTTGGGGCGGTGACGGCCACCTTCCGCCGCCTTGACATCCTCCTCCGCCGTGTCTTAGGGTGATCTCGACTTTCGGCGAGTTCTACGTCATCGTCGTAGTCCTCCAAAACGACGTTGCATCGTCTCGTGAGGCTTGCCGTCACTTGGGACTGTAATCGAGGCGGCGGCATCGAAGTCGACTGTGCCGAGACCCTCAAGCAAGGGAAGAGAGCCTATGGGCTCAATTCTTCTTGGTTCAACGATCGAGGGTCTTGGAGAGACACTTTCGAGCAAGCGCCAATCGGTGGACGATTTGAGCTTCGTTCGCTAATGATCGAGAACCGCTCGATGCCGACACCGCCGCTTATGAAGTATTGCGAGATGGAGATAGCACCTACCTTCGCCACTAGAAAAACCTTGTTTAATTATAGGTTTTCGCTTTTTAATATAAACATGTAATTTCTTCATGTCATGTAATTGTATATATATACTTGAGAAAAACCATTTCACGATAGGTTCCATTATGGAACCGCTCGTGATATATCCCATATCACGCACGGCTCTATTATGGAACCGTCTCGTGATATTATCACCGACGGTTCCATAATAGAACCGTCTCGATAAGTCTCTTTATAAGTAGGAGCTAGCCCGACTTGCCGCTAGGGTTTGCGCCTAACTCGTCACTCCCCAGCCGCCTTACTCTCATCCGTTCCTCCCGTCGGCTGCCGACGCCGCCATTTTTCCGTCGCCGACGGTTAGCAGCATCTGGTGACACTACAAAGACACTCAGACGATAAGAGTGTCTTTTTGCGTCACCGCACAGCAGCCACAACCACGGTGACGCCCAAACTCTCGTCACTCCCGGCTCTCGCTAGGGTTTGCGCCCGCCCTAACTCCGTTCCTCCCCACCTCGACGCCGCCGCGCTCGACCTGCGTCGCCGCGCCGCCCGACCCGTTGCGCCTGCTATGGCCATGGCGGGCTTTGCTTTCCCCATCCTCCTCTATTCTCCTCTAGATCTGTTAGCTTAATGTCTTTTTTTGAGTTTGATTTTTATGCATGAACCTTAAGTTGTGTCCCGATGTTTGTGTGATTTATGCAAGGTAAAGGAAATGGATGAGGGTTGTCTTTGGTGGTGGGTCGCCACCGTGGTTGGCACTGCACTAAGGTCCCTCTCTGTCTCTACCCCCTTGCTCAGGATGAAAATGGCTAGCTAGTGCTCTGCGATGGATGCCGAGGGCTACTACTTGTGTGGTGGGTTTGGACACCCTTGGTCTTGTTCTCTTGTCGATGAACCGCTCAATGATGTTAATAGTCTTATGCTGAAATTGAATTGATAATTAGTTCATATTAATAGTCCTCTTGCTCTATGATGTAATGATGTAAATAGTCTTATGCTGAAATTGAATTGATAATTAGTTCATATTAATAGTCCTCTTCTTTGTGTGATGTAATGATGTCAATAGTCTTATGCTGAAATTGAATTGATAATTAGTTCATATTAATAGTCCCTTGCTCTGTGATGTAATGATGTAAATAGTCCTATGCTGAAATTGAATTGATAATTAGTTCATATTAATAGTCCTCTTCTGTGTGTGATGTAATGATGTCAATAGTCTTATGCTGAAATTGAATTGATAATTAGTTCATATTAATAGTCCCTTGCTCTGTGATGTAATGGTGTCAATAGTCTTATGCTGAAATTGAATTGATAATTAGTTCATATTAATAGTCCCTTGTTCATGCGGTCAAGTTCTCCTACCTCTTGCGTGCTGTGCACGCCCTACCATTCCATTCATAATCTCTTCTCTATAAAGTCTCCAGCGTTGGTGCTTGTGCCATTAAACCGGCATCATATATATATATATATTATATATATTATTAAGTGATCATGTACCAGCAAACAACAATTCTTGAGCATGTAATTGTTTAGCCAACAAGAACACCAAGCAACAAGTTGAGAATTCTTTGAAATATGAGAATGGTTGCTTAGTGTTCTTGTTGGGTTTAAAGACGATTACATACTCAAGAATGGATAGTTGCTAATACATGATGCCACTTCCCATGGAGTACTCACAAGATCAACGACAATTCTTCAACATAGCGACGCCCAATCTAGGTAATTGATGTCCTAATGCCTCCTTGCATCCATACTTTTTATACTTGCAAGGGCTCAATGAGGTTGCTCGTGGCTACCGCCTCATCCTTCTCATGTCATGTGGACGCATCCCCCAAAGTGGCCGAGAGACTCATATATAATATATATATATATATATATATATATATATATATATATATATATATATATATATATGATGCCGATTTAATGGTACAAGCGCCAACGCTGGGCCTTTATAGAAAAGTCATCATGCACGGTTCCAAACCATAAACCGCTCAGTGATATAGCTATCACGCAGGCGGTTTGTGGTGAAACCATCTGGTGATATGTGCTTATCACAGATGGTTTGTGGCTGAAACCGCTCAGTGATATGTGCTTATATCATGCATTTGCTTGGATGAAACCGCTCGTGATATTGTTATCGCAGACGGTTTGAACCACAAACCGCTCAGGAAAGTATACATCATGATGGTTCAAAACCGCTCGTGATGACCTCATGCCATCATCGACTTGATAAACTCGGACGGCCATTTAAACCGCTCGTGATGACGTTTGAACCGCTCAGGAAAGCCTTTTTCGTAGTAGTGGAGGCGAGTGGTAGTTCTTGGACCCGATTTAATCAAGGATGCTAAGGACAAGGTAAAGGTAATAATGGAAAGATTGAGAGTGGCTCAGTCCCGACAGAAGAGTTATGCCGATAATCGTCGAAGGGATTTGTCCTTTGAAGCCGGAGACTTTGTTTACCTTAGAGTAACTCCCCTCAAAGGAGTTAGAAGATTTCAGATCAAAGGAAAACTTGCACCCAAATTTGTTGGACCGTACAAGATTTTAAGGAAAAGAGGCGAAGTTGCTTACTAATTAGAATTACCAGCATCTTTGTCTTCTGTTCATGATGTTTTCTTGTCTCCCAATTAAAGAAATATCTTCAAGTTCCAACCGAGCAAACGCCGCTAGAAAGCACCGACCTTCAGGAAGATCTCACCTATGTGGAACATTCGATCAAGATCCTCGACGTCGTAGAACACATTACCAGAAGCAAAGTCATCCGTTTTTGCAAGGTTCAGTGGAGCAATCACTCGGAAGAGGAAGCCACCTGGGAGAAAGAAGAAGAGTTGAAAGCCGATGTAACATCCCAATTTTTTGAGCTTTAAAAAATCCTTTTGATTAGTTAGTAGTTGAAAATTCACCATTTGGATTTATTTGAATTTAATTCAAAAGCTTAACTTGGACTTTTAGTACCAAAACAATTTAACATGGTTAAAGTCAACATCAACAATGATCAAAACTATTTTATTTGGGTTTTATGTGCTTGGATATATTTTCTAGATTTTTTTTAGAATTTTTCCAAGTTCATTTGTTATTTCCTAATTGCCAATTGGATTTTTTGCTATTTATTAAAAGGAAAAACCTATTAAAAATCTCGGAACAGTCCATGGGCCGAATTCTTCTTAACCCAACTCCTATTCTCATGCAAGGCCCACGAAGCGGCCTAATTGCGCGCGTTTGTTAGCTCGCTCGCTCGCGCGCACGCCCACACCCGCTAACGCGTGGGCCCCACGCCTTCGTCGTCTTCACTACGTCGTCTTCGTCGCGTGCACGTGGCCGAGTCCGCCATTGCTGGAAGCTCGAGCCTCGTACGACAACACGAAATCTCCAAGTAAATCGTCCTAGATTTCTGCATAGGATCTTATCTCTAGCTATCTCGCATCCAAATCTGCAACCAAACGTCCCCGAAACGGATTCTATCTCCTTTAAATGCGGGATTGTTTTTGTGTTCATCTCGGACTGTTTTGGGGATTTCCAAATCCGTGCTGCCCCAACCCTATAAAAGGTGCCCCCGGGTTCACATTGTCGCCCTCATCCCGAACCCCGGATCACCCTAGCGCCGCCGGAATCAAGCTTTTTGGGGTTTTGGCCAAAGCTTTTCGTTTTCGAATTGCACCTCCATCGTGGTCGCCCTATCATCTTCGACCACATCGCCGGGTCCACCGTCGCAGCCGCTACCTCCAGAGCCCATCCGTGTCGTCGGAGCGTCACCGGAGGACCTTCCCGACAATAGCTGAACCTTCCTCGCCGCTTCGAGCTCGCCGCCGGCCACCTTAGTTAACCCCAACCACCCGAAAGTACACCATCAGGTTCGCAATAGCCTCACCAACATTCTGGTACCACTCATTGCTGGAGTAATGCCGCCGTTCGCCATTGTCGTGTGCAACCAAGCCATCACCGTCGTTGATCTGATGTGGCATCCCGGTCGGCCAGCCACCTCAGTGCCAGTTCAGCCCCGTGCGTGAGTGTCAGCCTAGATGGCACCCACGTGTGCATTGTGTGTAAGCCGCGTGGCTGTCCAACCCAGGCCAGATCTGATCGGTTCAGTGGACTTGGTCTACCGTGAGCCGTCTCACTGACTAGTGGGTCCCACTTGTCAGATTTCTTTTTATTTCTTTTAATAGCGTAATTCCCTTCACTGACATCAGCCTATGCATTAATCCAAAATTTTCCTTTGGAAAATAATTCAAAAATTCTGATAAATCCTTTTTAGGGTATTTTCTTTAGATTCAAACTTCTAAAGCCCATATCTTTTGCATCTGAACTCCAATTGAGCCTACTCAAATTTCTAAATTCATCTAAATTCGAGATCTATTTATCTGAAATTTTTATTTAATTTTTTGGAGTTTTCCTCTGTTATTTTTTTATTTTTTTTATTTGCTTCGTTTGTGAGTAGATGTTGATACTTCGAGGAACATTGGAGAAGGAGTTTCTCAAGGGCAAGATCAGTACCTAAACCTATTCCAAGGAAAGTTATACCTTTGATCATATTGAACCCAGTTTTCAAAATACCCTGATTCAAATTATTGCATTTACTTTAAGTATTTATTTAAATGCTTTTGGGTGTAGTTATTAATCCAATTTGTTATATCCACCTTGTCTATTGTTATGTCATGATCTTTTGTCACCCTAGATTGGTCCATTATTTTGTTGGTATTATCATAGCACCAATGTGGGTTGATTAGATATGATTAGATTGCTTAGCCATGCTACGAGTCATCATCTCATGTGAGATGTAAATATAAACTTGACTAAGTGATTATGGACTTAACTTTGTGCGCTATTGAACTGAGTCTTTCGTACAACCACATGCTTGATGGGATGGGCCTAACTTAGTAAGTTATGAATTCCTGACATTGATTACTCGGGAAGTAGGTTAGGCTGTGTGCATGGGTGGAGGTGTGTATTACTGTGTAGTTGCATCATGACTGCTTCCGCTTCCCTCGTCTACGGTGTGTGTCGATCGATTTCCTATGTGGGGTTAGTCTGGCAATAAAGCACATCAGGAGTATCAATGCTTGAGATGAAGTTTCTAAAAAGTTTTGTTATGATTAGTGCTATCTACACTAGTTGTATTGTGTGGGCAAAGTGTACAAACTCTGCAGAGTGTTAAATCAATCTATTCGAATAGCCGCGTCCGCGATCATGGACATGCTCGGGGATTTCACATGAGGGGTAGTTTTCATAAAACATTTGGGAAGGGAGCTGTGTGATCTAAGTCATATGGCTGTGTGAATAACTTGTTTAGGCTTCGTGTCCTTTGTGAAAATAACTGTTAAAATTAATATAGTTTAATTGTTTTACTTCATGTTTCAATCTATTATTCATATTCAAATTGCAAATGTTGCATTTCTGCAAAAGAACCACAGAAGCCATTCCTTTGGAATAAGCCATCATGTATAAATTGCATTATGTGGTATGACTTGCGAGTACGGTTGTGTACTCATGCTTGCTATAATCAATTAACAGAAGTGGAGGAGTCATCGCTTGCCTTTTAGGAGGAGTTCTACGAAGGTGCTGATCATTAGGGTCTTGATCCCAGTCAGTTGTCTGTGGTGAATTGATGGGATTTCGTTGAAGTTATTTGTTCTGCTGCTTATTTCTCTATTGTCAGCCATGCGTGGCTTAATAAATGTAAACTCGACTATAAGGTCAAAATGGTTATCTGTTAATCAAATTACTCGTTTATGCTATTAATCGTCTTGTGTGGATCGATATTCATCTATGCTGACACTGTGTGCACTAGCGTGATCCTGGACTAGTGCATTATGCACAGAGGGTCCAGAATTGCATTTTTGGGTCCCGACAGCCAAGTACCCCAACATTTTTGCTAGCCAGTTTGAATCTCGGGGTCGAGTTTCCCTTTAGGGGGGAGGGGGTAGGTTTGTAACATTCTAAATTTAAATTTCTGGTTAAAAATAAAATTTAATTATTTTTCTTGAATTATCTGATTTTTTTCTGGGATTTAAAAAGATTTTCCCTAATTAGTTTGAAGCTAAAATAATTTAATTATGAAATTAAACAACCAAATTTAAGTTGGAAATACTTTATTTAAGTCCAAAATAACCCTGGGAATTTCTGTGAATCTTCCATAATTTTTGGACTATATTTGCTATTTTCTAAAAGTCTAATTGAATTAATACAATTTCTGAAATTAGAAAATCAATTTAAATCTCCTGTACTGTTTTGGGCCGAAACCCAACTCCCGGCCAATTTCCTATTTTTCCCACCAACCTAGCCCATTCTGCCTCTCTCCCTCTCCCTTCCTCTCACTTACCGGTGGGACCCACCCGTCATACCCCTTCCTCTCTCTCTCTCTCTCTCTCCCTCCACCCTGGTCCCACCTTGTCAGCACCATCTTCTCCCTCTCGCTTTCTTCTTCGTCGAGTCACCCGCCATGGCCATTTCTCGAAGCTTCTAGAATCCGACCAAAACCTCCCGCATTTGTCTCACCTACCCTATCAGCGTTATCCTCTTATCTCCCACAATTGAATCAAACTCGATTCTATCTCGTATCGCCGCTAATCTCCTATTTCACCGCGGCTCCGAAATGGACTCCAACGGCTCATCACCAATTCGGCCACCCCCGTGCACTAGCCCGGAAGACTTCTATTATGTATGAGGAATGAAGAAATGATCCCTAACCTGTAAATGATGACCTATCTTATGTATGTCACCGGCACACACATTTCGACAACCTTTCTTTTAAAGTCACTACAAAAGGGCACCCCGGGTGCGCCTCTGCCCCCTCATCTCATCCTCTTAACTCTCGTAGCCTCCCGCTGCTTCCAGCTGCCAGAATTTGAGGTTTGGTTCGCCGGTCGCCGAAGCTCTTGCCGTCGACGATGCCCCTTGTAGCATCCCAGTTTTTCTGAGCTTTTTGAATTTTTTTTTAAAAAATAACCATTTGGTTTTGTTGAAGTTCTAAAGCTTAACTTGAGATTTTGGAATTAAAAGTGTTTAAAATGACTTAATCAAACTTCAATTAATTCAAAATTTGGTTTGTTTTGAGTTTGTTGGAGTTCTCTGGTATTGAATTTCCCTTTCTCTATTCGTCCTATTCCCTCCCTCTTATTTGGACCTCCCCCTCTGTCCGGACCTCCTTCTTGTTTGGACCTCCTCCGTCTGCCTCTCCTCTCGCTTGGACCTCCTCCGCCGTCTGCACCTCCTCTCGCTTGGGACCACCCTCCGCCTGCAGACCTCCCACTCGCTTGGACCTCCTCCTCCGTCTGCACCTCCTCAAGTTTGACTTCCTCCGTCTGACCTCCCTCAAGTTTGACTTCCCTCCGTCTGCACCTCCTGGTGGTCCTGGGAGACCTCTGGGTGATCCTAGGAGACCTCCGGGTGGGCTCGAGACCGGTCCCGACCACCTCTTTGGTCCCGACCACCTTTTTGGTCACGACCTCCCCTTTGGTCACGACCACCCCATTGGTGGGACCACCCTCCCGAGTTTTGACTAGCCCCGCTTGTCAGCCCTGCTCACCTTCTCCTTCCTCCCTTGGCGTCACATCTTGATGCAAAAGTTCACAAGATTAAATGTGTTGTGTCGATTAAATTGTGTAAACCTGCGAGCACCTCCTCTCTTGTCTCCTCCCCAACCTGCCCCATCTCCTCCTTCACCTACCCTTGAACTCGTGCGCCTCCGAGTCTCTCAGTGACTCTCCCAGTCTCCCCTGGTTATAAAAGCCTGAGCAGCTCTCTTTAATCTCTTTTTTCCTCACCCAACTCTCTTGCTCTCGCCTAGTTCCTCCGTGCTTCGAGTTTCGCCACCGCCAGCTGGAGCCTGCGCTGTCGCCTCCTCGTTGCCTAAGAATTCACCGGAGCACTCGCACCGTTCACCGTCCTCCTCCAGTCTTCTCCGGTCTCTCTCTCTCTCTCTGTCCTGGTGAGTTTCTCCGTGCCCTGTTCTTTTCCCTTGTTCCTATGACCATGTTGCGTAGTCATATCCTTCATTGGACCTCCTCCCAGGACCTCCTCCCGAGAGCCCGTTCATAATTCATCTTAATTCAGAGCCTTTCTTTTGATTCTTAGTTTGGTGGCTTTTGGATCTTATGTGGATTTGTTTTATTTATTTGGTTCTTTTCGCGCATGTAGATTCCGGCTTCTCTGAAAAGTTCTTGGACCCAACGACCTCTACCGAAGAATCTCAGCTCTTTAGTGAAGGCAAGTTGTAGTCCTTTGATCATGTCGTACCCAGTTTGCAAAATTACTTTGTTTTATACCAACATGCATGGCTAATTGTATAGAAATGGTTTGGGAAATAGCTAAAAACCCACTCGACAGTATGACTCCTTGAATACTTGTGTTTGACATGTTGACATGTACCCTTGGACACCATAGGTTGGGTAATCTTAGTTGGACATCTTTGAGATACCAACATGGGAGCGTATAATGCTTAGACATGCTTTAGTTATACGATGTCTCTCGATCACCTGATTCAATGATGATGAATTTAACTTAATGATATATGAAATTGTGGCGCGGCCACTGTTGTTAAAAGATGTTGTTCCATGACTAGGGTGGTCATTTGGCCGGGTTGAACCCAAAATGATTTTGTACTCGGGCGAGTGATCGTGCAGTAAAGGGGGTGCAGGAAGCACATTGGGATGTGGTTTGTCTCGCTTGAGTAGTCCATAAGGACTTAACCTTGCAAGCCATTAATCTGGACCATACCGTGCAACCACAAGTTCATTATAGGGTGGACCGGGCCAACTAATTAGCAATGCTTTGAGCCGATTCTGTTTTGGTTGAGAATGGCGCAAGAGGGGGCTAGGAAGGTGAAACCTTAGTGAGCAGAACCGGGTCAAAACGGAGCTTTGTGAAGGCCTTGTCACGTGCTCTAGACTGCTTACCTAAGGTAGTGAGAAGGGGCATCGACGGGTTCCCAACCAACTAGAGAAGTAATGTCTTGTGGGTCAAGCTGTACAACCTCTGCAGATTATAAAACTATTCGTATAGCCATGTCCCCGGTTATGGACAATGCCTGGTGATTACAACCAAGGGGTAGATTTTCTCAAAAATATGGTCGTGGTTGGTTCCGACTGGTTTGGGAAGTGAATAGGGTGTTCACGAGTGGTCTAGGAAGTGAACAGGGTGTTCACATGTTGTTTCAATAGAAACTTGATTACTTATGTATTAGTCTTTCAACTTGAGCTTTGCAATCTACTTACTATATTTCCAGTCAATTCTGCTTTATGCAAAGTAACCATAAAGCTGTCCTTGTCAAGCCTGGCATGAATACTATTTGCATACATTTCCCTACGACTTGCTGAGTATATTCAAAGTACTCACGACTTTATGCCTCTGGTTGATCAGTCGCTGAAGAGGACCCAGGGAGCTCCGAGCTCTATGAAGAGGAGTTCTTCGAAGACCTTGCGAGCTAGGAGACGTCCTCCACTCGATTGCCTGTGGGCATGTCGAATGGCTTCCACAAATGTCTTGTTTCCCGCTACGAGCTCTCTTGTGTTGTAAGCCCTGCATGACAACTCTATAAAAGGCTTGACCATAAGGTCTTTTGCTTCTATTAATATTAATTTGTCTGCTTCTTCTATAGTTTGTTGTATGGTTTTGATTACATCGATGTTAAAACTGTGTGAGCTAGCTACTGATCATAGGACTAGATCAGAATACACAGAGGGTCTCGAGGTTGCATTACTCGGGGTCCCGACAGCGGTGGTATCTGAGCCATATCGACTGTAGGACGTAACCTTAGTTAGCATGGTCGTTTTAGTCAAGAGTTTCAAAATTTATATTATAAATCAAACCAACAGAGTAACGTGAGTAATTATTCTCCTCTCATCTTATTCTATTCTGTTCTCATCTTTATCTAATCTCTTCTCACATCATTATTAGATTCTTACACCTTATCTCTTCTGAAACTTTGTGTTCAAAATTTAAATTGATCTTTCTCATCTTGGTAATCTCAATAGGATTGAGCTTCGCTTTAAATCGACCTCCCAGATAAGTTAGATTAGAAGTGCTATAGCAAAGCTGACCTTCTTATTTCCAGTATCGTTTAGTCTGGTAATTAGGACCTTTTGTTTGAGTTTTGTTGCCTCTTAATATCTCTCTGGCTATTTGCTCGTTGGGTTAAACCGACTTTCCCTAGTTAGGTTGTTCCATCTTGCTCCCTTGCTCTCGCTCACCTCTGTGCTTTTCCCTTTTATCTATCTTGCTTTCTTCTCCTCATCTGTTAAGCCTGGGAAGATTTGTGCAGATGGTCCAAATCCGCAATTCGGCAAGTCAAGATGCGCTAGTGGATCCCTTCACACAGCCACCACCGCCTCCTCCAGCCGTAAAAACAGATCAGGGTTTGGGACAGTTCATGGCAGCCCAGACGCAGTTGATGAATGCAATGATGCAGAACATGAACCAGATGATGATTCAACAAAATCAGACAGCTGTCACTCTTCTCGCAATGCTGAACCAGAACAACCAAGTAGCTGCCATGCCACCACCGCCGCCACCCATTATCCCCCAGTCAAGGTTGGCAGAATTCATGAGGACCCGTCCACCAACGTTCTCCAGCTCCTCCGAGCCATTGGACGCAGATGACTGGCTACGCTCAAGGGAAAAGAAGCTTGCCATCACCCGGTGTGACGACCGTGAAAAAGTTCTGTATGCTGTACACCAACTGGAAGGCACCGCCACGGAATAGTGGGAGAACTACTGCACCGCCTATGAAGACCACCAGAACATCAGTTGGGCTGAGTTTTCTGAAGCCTTCCGCCACTCCCATATTCCCGATGAAAAGATAGAAATGAAGAAGAACGAGTTCCGCGAGCTGCGCCAAGGAAACCTGTCAGTGAGTGAATACCTCACTAAGTTCACTCAACTCTCGCGTTATGCTTTAGAGGATGTTGCCACAGAAGATCCACATCAGAAGTGTTTTAAGCGAGGACTCCACTCTAGCTTGAAGGTTCAAGTCGTTGGCAACGACTATAAGGATTTCCAGTATCTAGTGAACAAGGCTATGCTTATAGAAGAGTCTCATCGCGAGCTTGCAGAATTTCATAAGAGGAAGGCGATACAGCATGGTACCCATCAAGGTCATCCGCAGAGAGCCAGAACGAATGCACAACCCCCTGCCCGCTTTGCTCCTCTTGTTGCTTCCAGGACCTCTACGACAGCGCCTCGCCCGGTTACTCTAGGTTTTCGCAGCCCCAGCAACAACAACCAGCAGTCAAGAAACATCAATCAGGCCGTAGGAATCACTTGTTTCAACTGTCATCAATTCGGACATTACGCCAGCAATTGTCTTTTGAAGCAAGGTCCATCACCTGTCAGATTCAACTTGGGAGCTGCTCCGACCAGGACCACTATTCCAGGAGCAGAATGTGGAGCACCTCAGACTCTAGCCGCCCCAGCCAAGACCTCCCAGCTTTTTGGGAGAGGTCGTGTGAACCATGTCATGGTGGAGGAAGCCTAAATAGCCCCGGATGTCGTGCTGGGTAAGTTCTTAGTAAATTCAGCACCTGCTACTGTTTTGTTTGATTCTGGAGCTTCGCATTCGTATGTTTCTCGGATTTTTACTACAAAGCATCAGTTGAAGGTTTCAACTCTTAAAACCACCTTATTGGTTCAATCCCCTGGTTCGGAGTTAAGTACGAACCAGGGTTGCCCATAAGTTAAGATGATTATAAAAGGGGTAGAATTTCTAGCCAACCTGATCATCATCGACACCAAGTGTTTGGATGTGATTTTGGGAATGGATTGACTTACTGATCACCAAGCAATTTTGGATTGTGGTGGAAGAAGCATCACCTTGGTCAGTCCTGTTGGGATTAAAGTAAAATTTGAAGCCTCCTTGGAGAAGCATGAAGGAGCAATAGTCTGTAGTGTCAAGGCTGTATTTTTAGAAGATGTGCCAGTGGTCCGTGAGTTTCCAGATGTCTTTCCAGATGAGTTACCTGGAATGCCACCAGACAGAGACTTAGAGTTCTTCATCAACCTAGTTCCTGGAACTGCACCAATTTCCAAGAGACACTACCGTCTACCTATTAACAGCTTGGTCGAGCTGAAGAAGCAGATTGAGGAGATACAAGTTAAAGGTTTTGTCAGACCAAGTTCCTCACATTGGGGAGCCCCAGTGATCTTTGTTGCAAAGAAGGATGGGACTTAGCGGATGTGTGTGGATTATCGCTCACTCAACAAAGTCACCATTAAGAACAAGTACCCTCTGCCCAGGATTGATGATTTGTTCAACCAATTGAAGGGAGCCAGAGTATTCTCCAAGATAGATTTGAGGTCAGGATACCATCAGTTGAAGATTCGCCAAGAGGATATCCCCAAGACAGTTTTCTCAACTCGTTATGGATTGTACAAGTACACGGTCATGTCTTTTGGATTGACCAATGCCCCTGCTTACTTTATGAACTTGATGAATAAAGTATTTATGGAGTATTTGGATAAGTTCATCATTGTCTTTATTGATGATATTCTGGTATACTCTAAAAGTGAAGAAGAGCATGAAGAGCACCTTCGCTTAGTCCAAAACAAGCTTAGAGATCATCAACTCTATGCTAAATTCGACAAGTGTGAGTTTTGGATGAAGTCACCTTTTTGGGACATGTTTTGTCTGCAGAGGGAGTCGCCGTCAATCCTAGCAAGGTCAAGGATGCGCTCAATTGGGAGTCACCCAAGTCAGTGCCTCAGATCAGAAGTTTCCTTGGAATGGCATGTTACTACCATAGATTTATAGAAGGATTCTCCAAAATAGCAAGACCTCTCACTCAGTTGCTGAAGAAGGAAAAGAAGTATGCTTGGACGCCAGAATGTGAGCAGGGTTTTCAAGAGCTAAAGAAGCGTTTGACCACGGCTCCAGTGTTGATCTTACCTGATGTTTGAAAGTATTTTGTGATTTTCTGTGATGCCTCACGTCCAGGTCTCGGTTGTGTCCTGATGCAAGAAAGGAAAGTAGTAACTTATGCTTCCCGTCAGTTAAAGCCTCATGAAGCCAATTACCCCACTCATGACTCAGAATTGGCTGCCATAGTATATGCTTTGAAGATATGGCACCATTACCTCATCGGTAATCGCTGTGAAGTCTACACTAACCATAAAAGTTTGAAGTACATTTTCACTCAAGGTGATCTGAATATGAGGCAAAGAAGATGGTTGAAGTTGATCAAATATTACAATATGGGAATCTATTACCATCCAAGAAAGGCTAATGTGGTAGCTGATGCTTTAAGTAGGAAGGTCTACTGCAATACTCTGATGATCAAGAAAAGTCAGCCAGCACTACATGAAGAATTTCAGAAGCTCAAGCTTGAATTGGTTGAAGAAAGTTACTTAGCTGCTCTAGAAGTGCAACCAACTCTCCAAGATCAGATCAGGAAAGCTTAAGAGGAGGATGCAGATGCCATGGAGATTAAAAGAAACACGAAGAAGGGTAAATCCCTAAGATTTTCAAAAGATGAACAAGGAACCGTCTGGTTCAATAAGCGTATTTGTGTACCAGACCAGGGAGAGCTCAAGCAGTTGATACTTAAGGAAGCCCACGAAACCTTGTACTCCATTCACCCCGGAAGCACTAAGATGCATCAAGATCTCAAGGAATTGTACTAGTGGCCTAGCATGAAGCGTGAGATTGCTGAGTATGTAGCACAATGTGATATTTGCTAGCGAGTTAAATTCGAGCATCAGAGACCTATTGGACTCTTGCAACCGTTGAGCATAACTGAATGGAAGTGGGAAGAAATTGGTATGGACTTTATCACCGGTCTGCCAAGAACCCAAGCTGGATATGATTCTATCTGGGTAATTATAGATCGTCTGACAAAAGTTACACAATTTATCCCAGTCAAGACCACCTACTCAGGAGACAGACTTGCAGAATTGTATATGGCTAAGATAGTATATCAGCATGGAGTACCAAAAACGATCGTGTCGGATCAAGGATCTCAGTTCACCTCAAGATTTTGGCAAAAGCTACACAGTGTTCTGGATACTAATCTGAATTTCAGTACAGCCTACCACCCTCAGATAAATGGGCAAACAAAAAGGGTAAATCAAATCCTAGAAGATATGTTAAGAGCCTGCGCCCTGGAGAACCAGACTAGCTGGGATTAAATGTTGCCTTACATAGAGTTTTCATACAACAACAGTTATCAATCAAGTCTGCAGATGTCCACGTTCGAAGCTCTTTATAGAAGAAAGTGTCGGACACCATTATATTGGACCGACTCAGGCAAAGGACAAGTGCTTGGACCAGATATTCTGAAAAAGGCCGAAGATCAAGCTACGTCAATCAGAGAAAAACTGAGAATAGCCCAGACCAGGCAGAAAAGTTATGCGGATAACTGTCGCCAAGATTTAGCTTTTGCACCAGGAGATCATGTGTATCTAAAGGTTTCACCTCTCAAAGGAATGCGTCGCTTTAGAGTAAGTGGGAAGCTTGCACCTCGATATATCAGACCCTTTCCAATTCTAGTCAGAAGAGGAAAATTTGCTTACAAATTGGAGCTTTTGCCCCAGCTGTTAGACATGCATGATGTCTTTCATGTGTCTCAATTGAGGAAGTGTTTGCGTGTGCTAGAGGAGCAGATGCTCGTAGAAGCCGTTGACCTGCAACAAAATCTCACCTACAAGGAGCAACCCATCGAGATTATGAAAGTGTCCGAGCGAGTGACAAGAAGCAAGATCCTCTATTTTTGCAAAGTCCAGTGGAGCAATCACACTGAAGAAGAAGCCACCTAGGAGCGTGAAAAAGACCTAAAGGCCAAGTTTCCGCACATATTCTTTAGTCAGCCTAAATCTCGGGGTCAAGATTACCTTTAAGGGGTGTAGGTTTGTAGTGTCCCAGTTTTTCTTAGCCTTTTGAAATTTTAAATTTCAAAAATAAAACTAACTATTTAGTTTTGTTGAAGTTCTAAAGCTTAACTTGAGATTTTAGAATTAAAAGTGTTTAAAATGACTTAATCAAACTTCAATTAATTCAAAATTTGGTTTGTTTTGGGTTTGTTGGAGTTCTCTGGTCTTGAATTTCCCTTTCTCTGCTCGTCCCATTCCCTCCCTCTCATTTGGACCTCCCCCTCTGTCCAGACCTTCCTCTCGTTTGGACCTCCCCCTCTGTCCAGACCTCCCTCTCGTTTGGACATCCCCCTCTGTTCGGATCTCCCTCTCGTTTGGACATCCCCCTCTGTCCAGACCTCCCTGTCGTTTGGACCTCCCCCTCGGTCCAGATCTCCCTCTCGTTTGGACCTCCCCCTCCGTCCAGACCTCCCTCTTGTTTGGACCTCCTCATCCGTCCAGACCTCCTGGGTGGTCCTGGGAGACCTCCTCGGTGGTCCTAGGAGACCTCCCGGGTGGTCTTGGAGACTGGTCCCGACCACCTTTTTGGTCACAACCTCCTCTTTGGTTACGACCTCCCCTTTGGTCACGATCACCCCACTGGTGGGACCACCCTCCCGAGTTTTGACTAGCCCTGCCTGTCAGTCCTGCTCACCTTCTCCTTCCTCCCGTCGTGTCACTGCTGATGCAAAAGTCTTCGCACATTAAATGCCGTTGTGTCGCATTAAATTGTGTCGCTTCTGCAGTACCCGTTCCCTCTATTGTCTCCTCTCCCACCTGCCCTATCTCCTCCTTCACCTACCCTTGAACTCGTGCACCTCTGAGTCTCTCAGTGACTCTCCCAGTCTCCCCTGGTTATAAAAGCCTGAGCAGCTCTCTTTCATCTCCTTTTTCCTCTCCCAACTCTCTTGATCTCGCTAGTTCCTCCGTGCTTCGAGTTTCGCCACCGGCGGTTGGATCCTGCATCATCGCCTCCTTGTCCCCTAAGAATTCACCAGAGCGCTCACACCGTTCGCCGTCCTCCTCCAGTCATCTCCGGTCTCTCTCTTTGTCCTAGTGAGTTTCTCCTCGCCCTGTTCTTTTCCCTTGTTCCTACGACCATGTTGCATAGTCATATCATTCATTGGACCTCCTCCCCAGGACCTCCTCCTCAGGACCTCCTCCCAGTTGGACCTCCTCCTGAGAGCCCGTTCCTAATTCATTTTAATTCAGTGTCTTTCTTTTGATTCTTTGTTTGGTAGCTTTTGGATCTTATGTGGATTTGTTTTATTTATTTGGTTCTTTTCACGCGTGTAGATTCCGGCTTCTCTGAAGAGTTCTTGGACCCGACGACCTCTACCGAAGAATCTCAGCTCTTCAACGAAGACAAGTCATAGACCTTTAATTATGTCGTACCCAGTTTGCAAAATTACTTTGTTTTATACCAACATGCATGGCTAATTGTATAAAAATGGTTTAGGAAATAGCTAAAAACCCACTCGACAGTATGACTCCTTGAATATTTGTGTTTGATATGTTGACATGTACCCTTGGACACCATATTTTGGGTAATCTTAGTTGGACATCTTTGAGATGCCAACATGGGTGTGTATAATGCTTAGACATGCTTTAGTTATACGATGTCTCTCGATCACATGATTCAATGATGATGAATTTGACTTAATGATATATGGAATTGTGACGTGGCCACTATTGTTAAAAGATGTTATGCCATGACTAGGGTGGTCATTTGACCGGGTTGAACCCAAAATGATTTTGTACTCGGGCGAGTGATCGTGCAGTAAAGGGAGTGCAGGAAACACATTGGGATGTGGTTGTCTTGCCATTGATCTGGGCCATACCGTGCAACCACAAGTTGGCGAGTGATCATGCAGTAAAGGGGGTGCAGGAAGCACATCGGGATGTGGTTGTCTTGCCATTGATCTGGGCCATACCGTGCAACCACAAGTTCATTATGGGGTGGACTTGGCCAACTAATTAGCAATGCTTTGAGCCGGTTTTGTTTTGGTTGCGAATGGTGCAAGAGGGGGCCAGGAAGGCGAAACTTTAGCGCACAAAACCAGGTCAAAACGGAGCTTTGTAAAGGCCTTGTCACGTGCTCTAAATTGCTTACCTAAGGTAGTGAGCAGGGGCATCGACGGGTGCCCAACCAACTAGAGAAGTTGTGTAACATCCCCAAGTTAATTAATGATAATTAGTATGCATCTTATCAACATGCATGACATTTTGGAAATATTTGCATAAATTATTGTACTTGGAAAATCTCAAAACAAGATTAAACCTACAATTCAAAATTTAACTCCAAAAGAAAAAAAGAACAAAAACTTGTGGTTATCATCTATAAATAATTTATTCAAATACTAGAATAATTATCATGAATAAATATAATTTTTCCCAAATTTTTGGGAATAGTTTCAACCCTCAGATAATTCAAACACAATCCAATTACACATTTTAAGTTTGAATTTAAACTGAACAAAATATAATATGAAAAGTGGGATTTCAAATTTTATATAGGAACTCGATTATCCCAGGAACACCCTTGAATTATTTCCAAAGTTATAGAATTTTATTTCTATTTTTGGAGCCCCGGTCAAACTTCTTGCAAATTGGTCAAATCTGATTTTAACCTCGGGCTCCGTACTGTTCATCTGGCCCGAGCCACACCCTGTTGCTCCGACCCCAGCCAACCTCGTCACGATCCAACCAAGCCACCTAGCACCGACCGGACCCCAACTCGTTTTGACTCGACCAAACCATCTCTTGAAACGCTTTTCTCTTCTGCGTGACCAGGCCCCCTTTGCAGTCATCTTCTTCCTCATCTTTGGCCTTTCAGCCTTGAGCTCCATGCGGCGCCTTCACCCTGAGTGCCCCCGTCAACGGCATTGCTGCACCACCCTTCGCGACCACTCACAGCGCTTTGCCTGCTCACGCCGCTTAGTCCTCCGTCCTCAATCCAGCACAAAACCATCTCTACCTCTCCCTTTTTGCTCACTTCCCTTCCCGGCCGTGGGAGAGAAGGAAGCAAAGCTCCCTTCCCCGTCCCGGTAAGCGCCGCCGCGACAGTCCATTCTCCTTCTCTTTCGTTGCCGTCCCCATTTTATCTAACCCGAGCTTCTCCCTCGCCTTGTAGCTCCTAGAACACAACCGTGTCCTCATCGGCTCCAGTGCGCGCTCTACGGAGCTCCACCGCGTCCCTGTCGTCTCCGGTGTGCTTCTTCACATTTCTTGTGCGTCATATCATGTCTCTTACCACAACATCACTTTCCCCTCAATCAATTTGTCCGATGCTTTACAGGAGCCCGTGTATTTTTGGAGTTCTTCCTTTTTGGCCACAAGCCCCCTTTTCTTCTTCATCTCCGATGTGGTGAGGCTCGACCCAATTCCCGGTGTTAGGAGCATTGTGCTGGCACCACGGAGCTTCCCCAAGCTTCACCGATGTTCTTCTTCCTCTACGGCAAGCTCTCCACGAGGAACCACTTCGTCGCCGCCTCGGTCTTCGTCGCCAGCCTTCCTCCGGCGAGCTTCGACCACCCGCGTCTCTCCTGTGAGTTCACTCGACATTGTAGATACTCATGCGCGCGTTATTTTGCTCAGTGCATCGCTGAGTTGCCCTAGCCTCTTGAGCCATAGGACCGCCTCCGCTCGCCGGCGTTGCGCCACCATTACCGGCCATCCCATCCTTCACCACCGATATCTATAGGAGCCTAAGGGCATGAGGAACCTGTTCCTGACCTTAGATCACGTTGCTGAGGGTCACATCGCCGGCGACGAGCGTGGCAATGCCGCTACTGCGCGCTCTCTGTTGTCGGACCGGCCGACACTGCTGTAGTGATCTCATTAGGGTTAACCCAGGTCATTAATTAGCTAATGATTGATTAGGAAATTTAATGTTTGTCTTAATGCGTTAATGTCTCTTTTACAAGTGGGCCCATATGGCCGGTTAAGTGAGTAAGTAAAACCGAGCAGTACGTTTTCTGTCATGGAAAACATATTTCCTTTGCGTTAAGTTCCAATCTTCGTTTTAGTGTCCAGAAGACGTATTTCTTGTAATACGCTTTCGGCGTAGTCATCGGCTGTGACCGGTCAACGTAGACCGAGTCAAACCCTCACCCTGGCCACACCTGTTATAGGCTATGGTTAGCTCCAGCTTGGTAGAAAAAGTATTAAAAGCAAATATAAATGCTGAAGTGAATTATAGTTACACTGAAAATTTGCTTTAACTTCAAAAATGCATAACTAAATCATTTTAACTCCAAAGACAGTGAAACGAATTTTGTTATTTATAATTTTAAATGAAATATATATGAAAATAGGTTTCAACCTTGTCACTATCACAGAAAATATAGTTATTGGAGATTGATCCAAAACCCATTTATTTATACACTAGAAAATGCCTTTAACTTTAAAAAAATTCATAACTATTTCATCTTAACTCCAAAATGGATGAAACTAGTTTTTATAATTTTCATTTTAGTGAATTTTATTTTAAAATATGTTTCAAACATGTCTCTTTAGCAAAGAATATAGTTTTGTAAAATGATCCATAACTCTATTATCTTTACAATAGAAAAAGACTAATAACTTTAACAATGTATAACTAATTCATAAAAACTCCAAATGAGGTAAACTCAACTATTTTGGTCTTATTAAATTTTTCTCTATTTATCTATTTAATCCTTTTTCCCACAATGTTTCTACAAATTTTAACCAAATAATTAAATTAGGTGAATAGTGAAAGATTGGATTTTTTTTAGAAAGCTGAGATTCAAACTGTTATAACTTTCACATGCTAAATCCAAATGGAATGATGATTTCACCTAAATTCATCTAAAATCATGACCTACCCACTGTATAAATTTCATGCATTTTTGAGTATTTTGAATTTTTGACTTATTTGGTGTTAATTACAATATCGTTCTTTCGATAGATATCTCGACGATACAAACGTATACATGAGTGTAATCTGAGATTGAAAAAGTGGTGCAGCAAAGGTGCGAGCACTCTCCTCTTGAACATATTGCTCCTATTGATTTTAAAATATTTTGTATGGTTTTAATCTCTCAATTGCATGCTATGTTGAAAAGTATGTTCATGGGTAGAAGTAGTTAATTTCTTACTTGCTGCATTAGCCCTCCTTTGAATCTCGATTACCCTTTTTACCTTGAATGATTAAGGCTATATATTATATGGGTTTGTTGCTAATTTGTAGAACGATGCTTAGTCATGCTAGTAGTTGTAGTCGATAACAGTTGATGGAGCTAGTCCATCAGCCGATGGATCAAATTGAATCTTAATGAAATTTGAGGATTATATGGATTTGATTATGTTGAATTTGAGGAAAATATCTAGATCTTTGTATCTGATTATTATGAACTTGTTAATGGGTTGTTGTTGTGTGTTGGACTTGGACGGGTGATAGGGTGATGAAGGGGTGGTCCCGGATTCGCGTAGCCCCGTCTAGGTAATTGAGGACCGGTCTATGATGTGATGAACCAAGTCTTACGTACAACCACACAACGGGATAATGGCAAAGGCTTGGCTTAATAATTTGTTGTTTGTTAGCTATCAAAACACAATCAGATTGGCAATTGTTGTTGTTTGGTTTTAATGGCTCTCTTGTCAATCTGGTGGGGGCATGTTACACTTTTCTTTTCCTGCCCTTAAGGGTCTTTTGCGTTTGCCGTGAAACTACGCAAGGGACTTACTTACATAACGAGGTTCACCTGTGGTGCTAGGCGACTTTAGTCTGCTACGGGATTCTGATCCTCGGGTGGGTTGATAGTTAGGATATAACATTGTAATAGCCTCGTTATGCTACCTTAGTCACACTCCAAAGGAAGAGTGCATTGGCCGACATTACGAGGTATGCATATCGTGTGGGTAAAGCTGTAAACCTCTGCAGAGTTTAAATAAATCTATTCTAATAGTTGTTTCCCCGGTTATGGACATCACTTGGGGGAAAGCATGCACAGTTAGCTTATGGGAAATTAAGTTTGAGTTATGGTTAAAAATGTTATGTCTTTATGTTAGTTTGTCCAGATCTGAAATGTTATCTCGAACGGGATGTTCACTTGTTAATTTGTTATGGAATGATTTGTGTCACGAATGGGATGTTCGTGTGTTGATTATATTTGGAGATTATACTGTTGATGATCATTGCTTCTGTTATACAATGTTTTATAAATGTTTTAAAATGGCAATTTGAATCTATCTTTGTTTATCTAATTGCAAAACTCGCTTTATGCTGAAAATTGACTAGTGTAGTAGCCTTCCTTTGATACTTACATGCATCCTTATTTTTCTTGAAAAGTCTCATGAGTACAACTTTGTACTTAAAATTGTCCATTTGTTCGGTGAGAAGTCATTCAAATTGGGTAAAATACTTCAGCGCTATGACTTTAATCGGTTGGTTGCTTGTGGGATTGTGGGCATGCCAACTTGGTTATTCCTTTTTATTTTAAGTTTGTCTTCCGCTGCGATTTATCATTTGATAATTACTTTTGGCCGATTGGCCCTCTTATGCAAACTTGTACGTTATGTTTCTATTCAATGATGTTGTATTTACGTTTCCTTTATTCTCATATATTGTGTATGGATGTGAATACAATGTTGTGTTTGGATATGTGCATGTTAGTCACTGATCCTTGGGAGCTAACATGAGACACCTATCCGGGTACTCGGAATCATTTTCGTTTCATGTTTAGTAGAGTGCTCTTTTAGCGTAATTACTTAGCTTGAAACGGATCCAATCTCGGGGGTCCCCACACCTCTCGCCATCGTCCACTCCGTTGTGCTCCGGCGCCGCAAGGTATCAGTTGGACCGGAAAGGCGACTAGAGGGGGGGGGGTGAATAGGAGCACGATAAGTTTTTCACTTTAATTGAATTCAATACCAATTTCACTCCAATAGCTATGAAAGCTATGAAGATTAATATACAAGCACAGCAGAAGACTTGTATTGAATCCAATCAAAACCCCGAAGTAAAACAACCAAAATTACCAAAAACTCAATTCACAATGAGTTGGGCGGTCAGACCTCTTAGCCTAGCGGTTTGACCGCTCCATGGGGAGGTCGACCAGAACGCAGCGATCGACCTCGGCGATGAACAGTAAAATTTGCCCGAACTTCCAAAACACAAAAGGTCTAACTTTTGATTCGTGACTCCAAACTTCACGAAACTTGAAACATACCTTCCTTAGGATGTCAGAAACCTATTCCAATCAACGATCATGAAGATCGTTGCCAAAGTTCCGACCTTTATCCGTTTTAGTGAAGGTTGCTTCAAACCGAGCCAAATACGAAAACGGTGATTGAGATGATTTCGTGGGAGGAATCAATCCAAGATGGCTAAGGATAGTCTCCCATACGTCCTAGCATCCTCAATCACATGAAGAATCAAGCCAAAAGCCCTCAAGAGCAAAACCCCCTAAAATCACCCTTTCTTTCACAAGAACGGGGCAAAAATAAAACTTAGATCCAAAAGTTTGCTCGTGGTTGATTGATGATCTAGATGATTCTAGATAGGTTCCCACATATCACAGCAAGCTAGATCAAGAGAAGAAACCAATAGAAAACACGTGGATCAAAGAAAGACCCAAAATCACCAAATAAAGAGCAACAACAAATAGAGACTAATCTTTGAGAAATCTTGCATAGACTGATTTGATAGATGGTATGTTTACAGCTACTCCAATATAGAGGACAAAGCTCAACACATGAGCACCCAAATCAATTCATCTCTCTAGAACCCTAACATCCCACTAATCTCTCCAAGCCCTAACACCAAAAGCTAGGGTTTCTAAATCCAAAGGGTTGAGGGGGTGCAGCCACCTCCCTCCTCTATTTATAGTGTAGGCTTAGACCTTCTAGAAGCAAAACCCTAATGGGCTCCCGTTAAGGCCCACACACAAATGGGTCACACACGCACGCATTGTAAAGCGTCGTCTTCATCTCCTCTTGACCTAATCTGCTTCTCCTTGCGCCATCTTGCGCCGCGGGTTAGCAAAAGGTTACCAAGACGGTATTTAGGTAAAATTACCAAAATACCCCTTCTCGATCTTTTTGCAAAGACCGAGTCCCATCTTCGTGAAGCACTCCTCATGCTTCGCTACGTGTAGGTTGATCAACGGCTCTCATCATGTCGGCAAGTCTCTCCCATCCGGCTCCCACGGAGATCACCATGGCACTTGCACCGACCCTCGCGCCGCTTGATCCAACCCGTCGCACCGAACTGCCTGTTCGGTCATACTTGTCCTTTTTGCGCTATGCTTGAATCCATTGAACTCACCCGGCATCCCCGACCGTTCTGGACCTCAGCTCTCCAAGCTTATTCCCGATCATCCTAGCCGTTGACCATCATTGACCTTCAAGCAACCTGCACAACAATAGACCAAGAAATGGTTTCTGGGAACAAGTTCTTTGCAACTTGACCCACGTTAGTCAAAACATGCATCATGCAACACATATGCTATGAAACCCGTGAACTTGACCTAACCAAGCAATCATCGCCACCAATTGGCCGATGAGACAAGTGAAAACCGGTCAGACCGCCACTTGTTTGCCGGTTTGACCGCCCCCTGGCCGGTCTGACCGCCACCTGTTGGCCGCTCTGACCGCCCAGCTGGGACTTAGCCAAATTTTCTCCCTAGAAATCCGAAACCTACTAGAATTTTCAAACCAATAGAACTTTTGCCTAGAAGCTCCAAAAATTATGAAACCAAGTGTAGGAGAATCCCCTTTCTTGCCTACACCCTCTATTTTTGGCCCAGCTCCAAAACTCAAAATCTCATTAAGGCCGATCTGACCAATTTCCCAAAGCCGGTCTGACCGCCACTCATAGCCGGTCAGACCGCCGCTTGGGCCGATCAGACCGCCAGTTGCCTTACAGCCTTTTGAACTTTGCCGAAAACACGTGATTCGACAAACCTTCAATACCATTGCCAATTGTAACATCATTCTAAGATCATGAGCATATCCCCATGATATCCACAGTATCACATAAGGTTCAATGTCAGCTCCTCTCCTTTTTGTGCACCTTCATGTAGCTCACCATGGTGCGTAGCACCGGTGACCATCGGGGACCCGTGCCCCTCCTATAGTCGAAACCCCTTTTCGACCAAGTAGTCAAAACCCCTTTTCGACCAGGTAGTCAAACCCCTTTCGACTAATATATTCGATGAACAGTATTTGATGTATAGTGCTTGATAAACAGTACTCGAATTCCTTTTTGAGTATTTTCTTTATATTAGACCTTCTAAAAGCCACATCTTCTTCATCCAAACTCCGATTGAGCCCATTCAAATTTCTAAATTCATCTAAAATAAGATCTAGCCAACTAAACCAAAATTATTTAATTTGGAGTTCATTTGAATTTTATTTGGATTTTGTTTGAATTTGGCTTGTTTCGTGTATAGATTTTGATCACGACTCCGGGTAGCTTTACCCTTCTGAAGAATTAGAATATTAGGACTTTGAGCAAGGCACGTTACACTCTTTGATCATATTTGAGCCTATTATTTAAAGTTATTTAAATTCTATTTCAAAATATTGTATGCTTATTTATAGTTCAATATTTTAAATTCCTGTTTTAAATTCCTAGTTACACTATTTCCTTTGTATGGCCAAAATTGATGTTTGGATTGTCACTTCATTGTCACCTTAGTAAAATAAATTATAAAATCATGCTTAGCCAATGCTTAGACCAAAATGTTGATTTTGGGGAATTTAGCCAAAACACAAAGTTGATTTAAAAATGAGACTATGGTATTGTCTTTACCATAGAATATTTTAAAAAATATTTTGACATGAAAAATAAACAAAACTGGTTTAGACTTGGGTGAATTAGACCGTTAGTGGGTTCAAGTTTATGCACGGGCTCAGATCAGTGAATGTTTGAGGCCTAGGGATTGTTTTGGAAGTCACCCAGACATGTAAGGACCGGTCTGCGAGCTGCGGATTGTTAAGCCAAACTCGTACCACCACAAGTCTGCAGTGGGACAAACTTGTCCTATTAAACTATATTATTTTACCATAATTATGTCATAAAAAGGTCTGAGTGTCGTGAAGACTTGTTGTTAAAACTCACATGGCACAAGATGGGGTCATCGTTTGGTGCGAAGCCTACGACAACAAAACCTTAGCGGGCATAATTATGTTAAAATAATGTAGGGTAAGGCCTCGTGATAGTTGCTTAGTCGCACACCTTCGGAAGCGTGTTTTGGCCGACATGTTAAGCAAACTGTCTCTTGTGGGTAAAGTTGTACCAACTCTGCAGAGTAATAATATATTTGAATAACCGCGTCCATGGTCATGGACATGCTAAGCAAAGCCTTTCGTGGATTAGACTTGGTTTTGATTTCAAAATAATTTCAAACTTAGATGTTTTTGGATGTTCAATCCAATTAGAGAAAAATTGGGCAGGAAGCCTGGTGTCCGGGAGTTAGTCCTTCACCATTTGTGTATGGATGTTTATCCTACACTTGTGATTGATGAATCAAAATAAAAATTTTACTTTTAATTATAAACTAAAAGTTGCATTGAAACTTAATAATGATATCTAAAACTTGAAAATATCGTTTTATGTAAAACAACCATATGAACCTTCCTTAACATTATCCTGCATGCATTATATCTGTTATTGGGTGTAACTTGCGGAGCACGGTTGTTTGTGCTCGCCCTTGCCTAATAACTCTTCTTCAAGAGAAGACTTCTATCCAGACGGTGAGGACTTGGAGGACTAGACTATGCCCCCTAGACAATTGCATGTGGCAGATCGTGTGGCATACCTTTTGTTTACGCTTTTTCGTTGTATCTTTTATTTGGCCTCAGGCCCACTTGTAATGAACTCAGTTGATTATTCAATAAAAGCGTGATATGAATCTGTTATCATTTTTGTTTGACTGTGTACACTGGCTGTTCCTAGACTAGTGTATGAAACACAGAGAATTCGGGATCCTTTGTTCCCGGGTTCAACACATATGAGCAGTGAAAGCGCCCAAGATTCGATGACTACTCATGAGAGGAGACTCTCAACTAGTTGTGAATCAGGTTGGTAAAGAGTATCAATGCTCCAATATGACCATGTCTCGGTACTTATCGAAATTCAGGAAGCTTGAAAAGCATTTCTTCGGTTTTGAGTTGCAATGTATCCCTCGAAAGGATAATTTGCTCGCTCACCAGTTAGCTCGAATAGCTTCTTCCCAATCACAAGTGGTAAAAGGAGTCTTCTTGGAACAACTCCAGAAGTCGTCCCTGGTCGAAACACCAGATGCATCCCCCGTTGAGACAGCCTCCCTATAATACGAAGATACCTGGATAAACCCCATCTATGAGTATCTTCAGAAGTGCACCATGCCCAATGACGATTTTGAGGCTGATCGTTTATCCCGCAAGGCCAAAATGTATACTTTGGTCGAAGGAGTCCTCTACAAACGAGGAATTCAAGGGGTTCTCATGCGATGCAAATGGGTTTACACTCACGCACGCTTCTCAAAGTGGATGACGAACCAGGCTTTCCGAATCTGTTTCTCCATGATCTTTATCTTTATTTGACCTAAACCGTATCTCCTTGCATCTTCTTGCACCACGGTTTACCCAAAGGTCACTAAGGCGGTATTTTAGTGAAGTTACCAAAATACCCCTTCTTGGTCCTTCTCCAAAGACCGAGTCCAATCTTCATGAAGCAATCTCATGCTTCGCCACGTGTGGGTTGATCAACGACTCACTTCATGTAGGCAAGTATCTCCTATCCGGCTCCTACTGAAACCACCATGGCACTTGCACCGACCCCCGCACCGCTTGATGCAACCCATCGTACCGAACTTATTGTTTAGTCATCCTTGTCTATTTTGTGCCATGCTTGAGTCCACTAACTTTTCCTAGCATCCTTGATCGTTCTGGACCTCAGCTCTCCAAGCCTAGTCCCGATCATCCTTGCCGTTGACCGTCGTTGACCTCCAAGCCTCCTGCACAACAATAGACTAAGAAATCGATTCCGGGAACAAGTTCTTCGCAATTTGACCCATGTTAGTCAAAACGTGCATCATGCAACACATATGCACTAAAATCCATTAAATTGACCTAACCTACGAACATCGCCGCCAAGCCGGCCAGTGAACAGGGCAAAACTGGTCAGCCCGCCACCCATTGCTGGTCAAACTGCCACCCATGGCCGCTCTGACCGCCCTTGGCCGATATGACTACCCAGGATGGGGACTTAACCAAATTTTCTCCCTAGAAATCCGAAACCTCTCTTGAAATTTAAAACGAATAAAACTTTTGGCTTGAAGCTCCAAAAATTATGAGACTAAGTGTAGAAGAATTCTCTATCTTGCCTACACTCTCTATTTTTGGCCCAGCTCCAAACTCGAAAGACACCTTTTTGGCCGGTCTGACCACCAGCCTCTTGGCCAAAGCCCTGGCCGGTCTGACCGCCAGAGGTGCTCAGTCAGACTGCCACAAAGGCTGGTCTAACCACCGCCCTGGCCGGTTTGACGGCCTATAGCCTAACAGAACTTGAATTTTGCTGAAAACGAGTGTTTCGACAAACCCTCAACACCATTACCAATTGTATCATCATTCTAAGACCATGAGCATATCTTCATGATATCCACATAAACCTATAATCCCTCTAATTAATCCAATCAAGATTGCCCCAACATGAGTTACATCTTGTTCTTTTTCTCTCTTTGATGTTTTTGGTGTTTTTGTATTCCAAGGGTTTTGATTGGATATTTTGCTGTGATCTAGCTTGCTAGGACTTATGGGATCTGAGGTTATCTTGACCATCTTCCACCCACGAGCAAGCTTTTGGATCAAGTTTTATTTCCCCCCCCCCCCCGTTTTCGTGCTCTCTTGACCTCAATCAAGAATTTTGTTGAACCTTGGCTTTGGTCGTCCCAATCATCGGTTGGAATAGTTTCCTGACCTTATTGATGAGCTATATCTGAAATCTCAGGGAATTTGGATCTCAGAATCAAAAATTAGGTTGTTTTTGTAGATCTTTCAGGCTGCTGTTCTTTCACCCAGCTGTCAGACCGACAAGGCAACGATGGTCAGACCGGCCGAGTGGTTTTGATCTCAGGGACTTTCTTTTTCAACGCAAAACATCTGCTGTGTTCTTGTGCCTTTAATCTTCATGGTTTTCATAGCTATTGGTGTGAAAAGAAGTTGAATATCGTTGATAGTAAAAAAAAAGTAGGTGCTTCTATTGACCTGTGGTCGATTATTCGGTCCAACGGCATGCTCTGGAAAAAAAGAACGGGCGTGCATGCTCGGTTTTGACGGCTGCTTGCACTTGTGGTTTGTACATCACGCTATGCACTTTGGAAAAACGATCTAGGGGAAGTAGGAACTAGATGCCACGACCGTTCTCCTCCCTTTTCTTTTCATCAAGAGCAGCCCATCGCCGTCGAATTTGTGATTATTTTTTTCACACCAAGAATCACGCAGCTTCACCTATTCTGAAACCGCACTAGCAATCAGAACCGTGCGTGGTACGACAAGCCTACAACTTGACCGGAAAAAAAAGGTTTCCGACAAGAACCTGTGGTCATGGTACGGTGGAGAACGCCACTAGATCTACGTGCACTTGTTAGGTCAGCCAAGCTTGCTGTGGTTTGTACATTACGCAATCCACTTTGGAAAAAGGGTAATGATATCCATTGTGCGTCCGATATAAATCAATATAATTGGACGCCTACTCATCTCGGGCTTAAGTTTATCTGTATATTCTGAACTAATTCTAAATCAGTAGCTAGCTCATATAGTTTCAACATCGATGTAATCATATACATACAACAAACTATAGATGAAGCAGACAAATTAATATTAATTAGTAGCAAACGACCATATGGGCAAGTATTACAAAGTTGCCACGCAGGGCTTAACAACAAAAGAGAACTTGCAGCGGAGAACAAAACATCTCGTGGTGGCCATCCGATGTGCCCACAGGCAATCGAGTGGAGGACACGACCTAATTCGCAAAGTCTTCGTAGTAATCTTCCTCGTAGAACTCAATGTTCCCTGGTTCTTCTTCGGCGTCTGATCAACAGAAGGCGCAAAGCCGTGAGTACTTTAAAGTACTCAGCAAGTCGTAGGGAAATGTATGCGGATAGTATTCATACAAGGCTTCACAAGGATAGCTTTATGGCTATTTTTGCAGAAAGCAGTATTGACAGTAAATACAATACATAGATTGAAAGCATAACTTTAAAAGATTAAAAACATAAGTAGACAAGTTCTTTTGAAACAACTAGTGAACACCCTGTTCACTTCCTAACCATTCTAACCAAACCATTCCAACATTTTTTATAAGATCTACCCCTCGTGTGAAATCACTAGGTATTGTCCATAACCGGGGACACGGCTATTCGAATAGTTTTACACTTTGCAGAGGTTGTATAGCTTGACCCACAACAGATAATCATCTTTTAATGTCAGGCATTTCACGCTTCCAATGGCTTGTGACTAAGTAATTATCACAAGACTTTTACAAAGCTCCATTTTGACTTGGTTCTGCATGCTAAGATTTCGCCATTTTGGACCCTCTCTTGTGCCATGTGAATCCCTCCGTAAGCTCGGAGATCACACCACCAAGACAGAACCAACTCAAAACATTGCTAATTAGTTGGCTAGGTCCACCCCATCCTGGACATGTGGTTGTACGGTATGGCCCAAATCAATGGCGTACAAAGTTAAGTCCTTAGTGACTACTCAGGCAAGGCAACCACATCCCAGAATTCTCCCCCTTTACTGCACGTTCGTTCGGCTGAGTATAAAATCATTTTCGGTTCAACTAGGCCAAATGGCAACCCTTACCATGGCACCACAAATTTTATCAATATTGGCTCCGCCACAATTCCATATATCATTTTGTCAAATTCAATTATTCTTTGAGTATGTGATCATGAATCCCATCGTGACTAAGCATGACTAAGCATAATAAACACCCAAGTTGGTAGTACAATAATATCCAACTAATAGTTAACCATCCTAGGGTGTCCAAGGGTTTATGTCATTCAAGGGTACATGCCATTCACAATTTATCAAGGAGGCATAATGGCAATTAGGTAATTAACTATTCCCAAAACCATTTTTATACAACTAGCCATGCATGTTTATATTAAACAATATAGTTTTATAAATTTAGGTTCAACATGATCAAAGGTCTACGACTTGCCTTCGTTGAAGAGTTGAGATGCTTTGGTCGTCGGGTTCGCGAAGTCTTCCGAAATGCCGGAATCTATACATGTGTACAAAACCAAATAAACAAAACAATACCAAATAAATCCAAATAAATACCAAATAAACACTAACAGCAAGATAACAAATTTATATGAATTTAGAAATTTGAATCACACGAATCGGAGTTCGAATGAAGAAGTTACGGCCTTTAGAAGTTTGAAAAACACATGAAATGATAGAATTAGGGTTTTCCCTGATTTCCTGATTTATTTTTGTAAAAGAAAATTGGTTTAATTGCCATGTGGACGCCACTGGACTGCCATGTGGGCAAAACGGTGATGTGGTGCCACGCGGCGCTGATGTGGCGCCACCTAAGCATTGCCACGTGCGCACCAAAGCGGCGGCGCACAGGAGGCGAGGGCTCACCGGCGAACGGCTGGGTCTTGGCCGGCGGCGAGGAGAGCTTGACGCGGCGAACATGGTGCTCACGGATATGAGGACGTGGTGGCACGGGAAGGCCAGCGGCGAGCGAGGAAGGCGGCGGCGGCGGGTGAAGGCGGCGCCAACGCTTCTGGAGGCTCCCGACGAAGGGGAGGTGCACACAAGGGAGCCATATGTCTTGCGATGACGCTGGTGAAGATGGAGGTGGCGAAGAGGGCTCGGTGGTGGCGCTAGCGGCGGCGGCGGAGCTCACGGCCGGTGGCGGTTGAAGCTTGAAATACAGCGAGCTCGGAGGGAGAGAGGGGGAGTGAATGGGGGGAAGAGCAAGAGGAGAGGGAGGTGCATCCGGTGCTCCCTCTTATAGAGGATGAGGAGGCCCGGAGGAGGAGGAGGGCGTCGAGGTCAAGTCGGCCATTAAGGGAGAGCTTGCGTGCTTCGGAGAATCCGCACGTAGGGGACGGGCGTTGACACTCGGGACGGTGTCGGCGGAGGACTGGGCATTTATTGCGCACGACGGGCGGCGGTGAAGAAAAGTGCGGCGGCAACAAGAAACGCTGCACACGCAGCATAGGCCTGCATCGCCCAAGGAAGAAGATGACCAGGAGGTGGTGGCGTCAGGGTGACAAAGGGACCAGCCACAGAGAGAGAGGGAGAGGAAAGTGAGCGGGTCGGGCGAAGGAGGTAGGCTTACGACTAGGCCTCGCACGCGGGAGAAGCGGGCGGGCCATGGCTGAAGTGGACAAGATGGTGGGCCAAGGCAGGGATGGGGAGTGGGCCGAAGAAGAAATCGGCCCAAAGTCGGATAGAGGATTTTAAATCCTTTTTGAATAAAATAAATGCCAGAAAAGCAAAAGCTTTTTAGAAAATAGCTAAAGTAGTCCAAAAATTCTAGGAAAATGCACAGAAGTCCCTTGAATTATTTAGAACTTAATAAAAATATTTTCAGCTTAACTTTTGCTTTTAGTTTTGCAAATAAAATATTTTTAGCTTTGGAACAAAAAAGAGAGCCCTTTTTAAAATCCAAGAAAATACTTAAAATAATATTTTTGGTTTTAAATCCAATTAAGATCCAGAAAACTTAAATAAACCAACTTTGAATCAATTGATGTTTGATTAATTCCAATTAAATTGCTTTTGATTTCTAAATTTCAAGTTAAGCTTTAGCAACTTAATAAAACCGAATGGTTATTTTTAATTTTTGCAAATTTTCAAAAGCCCAGAAAATTTAGGATGTTACAGGCTCTCACAGCTCCCACCGATAGCTCCACCCCTCACACACCCATCCATTCCCCACACACTTGAGCTCACCTAAACTGTAAGCCTCCTCTCTCTCTCTCTCTCTCTCTCTCGCATTCTCCCTGCTACTTCCCACACCCTACTACTTCCCACACATCATCTCTCTCTCGTTGCACATGGCCAGCCAGATGGAGCTCACGCTCCTTCTCCTTCTCTCAACTCCATACCTCTCTCGCTGCAACGAAACCCCAGGAGAAGGCCTCCACTTCTAAGCCTCTCTGAATTTCCTGTTGTTGGGACCCCGGATATACAACTCTGGGACCCTCTGTGTATTCTGAACTAGTCCCAGATCAGTAGCTAGCTCACACAGTTGCAACATCGATGTAATCAAATCCATACAATAAGACAGCTAATGAAGTAGACAAAATAATATTACTTAGCAGCAAAGGACTTTATGGTTAAGGTTTTACAGAGTTTGCCTCTTAGGGCTAAAGACAACAGAGTAACTTGCAGCGGAATAAAACCATCTCGTGGAAACCATCCGACATGCCCACAGACAATCGAGTGGAGAACGTAGCCTAGTTCGCATGGTCTTCACGATGATCCTCCTCGTAGAACTCAGTGCTCCCTAGTGCTTCTTTGGTGACTGATCAACAAAATGGCGCAAAGCCACTCAGCAAGTCATAGGGAACAATATGCAAATAGTATTCATGCAAGGCTTGACAAGGATAACTTTATGGCTCTTTTGCAGAAAACAATATTGACAGTAAATACAATAAGCAGATTGAAAAATATAATTTAAAAGATTAATACATAAGTAAAAAAGTTCTTTGAAACGACTAGTGAACAACCCTGTTCACTTCCCAACCAACAACCAACTTCTCGATCGCTACCCAACCAAACCTTTCCAACATTTTTGAGAAAATCTACCCCTTGTGTGAAATCACCATGCATTGTCCATAACCAGGGACACGGCTATTCGAATAGTTTTACACTCTGCAGAGGTTGTACAACTTGACCCACAAGAGATAATCATCTTGATAAAAACACACGTTTCCTTAGACATGTGAATTAAGGAGAGACTATCACAAGGCTTTTACAAAGCTCTGTTTTGACTCGGTTCCGCTCGCTAAGGATTCGTCATTCTGGACCCCCTCTTGCGCCATGTTTGCTAAGGTTTCACCACATAGGCCCAATTTTGCGCCGCGCTCATTAAGGTTTTGCCACACAGGCCCCCTCTTGCGCCGCAGATCAACCCAAACAGAACCGACTCAAAACATTGCTAATTAGTTGGCTAGGTCCACCCCATCCTGTACATGTGGTTGTACGATATGACCCAGATCAATGGCGCACAAAGTTAAGTCCATAGTGACCACTCAGGCAAGGCAACCACATCCCAAAATCACCCCCCCTTTACTGCACGACCATTCGCCCGAGTATGAAATCATTTTTGGTTCAACCCAACCAATTGGCAACCCATGCCATGGTACAACAAATTTTAATATTAGTGGCAACACATGCCACAATTTCATATTTCATTTAGTCAAGATTAACCATCATTGAATCATGTGATCGTGAGACCATCGCATAACTAAAGCATGACTAAGCATAATACACACCCATATTGGTATTACAATAATGTCCAACTAAGATTACCCAACCTATGGTGTCTAAGGTACATGTCAACATGTCATTCACAATTATTCAAGGAGTCATACTGTCAAGTAAGTATTTAACTACTCCCAAAACCATTTTTATACAACTAGCCATGCATGTTTATATCAAACAATATAATTTTATAAATTAGGTACGACATGATCAAAGGTATACAACTTGCCTTCGTTAAAGAGTTGAGATGCTTCGGTCGTCGGGTCCAAGAACTCTTCGGAAACGCCGGAATCTATACGTGCGAAAAGAGACAAATAAAAAAAATAAGTCCAAATAAAATCCAAAATTACCAAACTAGAACCAAATAAAAGGCACTAAATTTATATGAATACAGAAATTTGAATCACTCGAATCGGAACACGAACGAAGGAGAATGGGCTCTCGGATGTTTGAAAACACAAGGTCGGAAGAAGGTTCGACTGCCTGGTCAGAAGGTTTTTGAGGGAGAACAGGGCACAGGGAGCTCACCAAGATCGAGAGAGAGAGAGAGGCTAGAGGAGGTCGGTGGACGGTAAACAGCGGTGGGGAAGCTCGCGGTCAAAGGTGAAGAAGGACGGTGATGACGGGGTCGGCCGAGATTGAAAGAGAAGAGGAAATGCGGTGGCTCCTATGAAACAAAACTAAAATTGAGCGAGAGGATTGCTTCAAGGAGATCTGGGGCACGAATTGACGCGGGTAGAAAAGGAAGGGGCTGCACTAGCTACCACGCGAACACTGGCAGGCGGGTGAGGTGGCACTGATGTGGCGCGGAGCTGGTGGCGAGGAGGTGCGCACCGAGTAGGCCGCGCACGGGGCTCCGGCGAACCAGTGGAGCTTCGGAGAAAAGGAAGGGAGCACAGTGTAGATCGTCGCGAGGTGAACTCAATGGAGGGGACGATGTTGCCGGGGGATCAAAAACGACAGCGGAACATGAGGAGGAAGGTGGTTCGACCGTCGGCAGGAGAAGCTTTGACAACGGTGCTAGAGGCAGTGGTGTGAGCTTCAGCCGGCGGCGGCGAAACTTGAAGCACGGCGAAATGAGGGCGAGAGAGAGAGAGAGAGAGAGAGAGAGGGAGAGTTGAGGGGAAAACAAGAGGAGGGCAAAGGGCACCCTGGTGCTCCATTTAAAGAAGAAGGAGGGGGAACTAGGCGACAAGATGGAGCAGCGGGATTCGCGATGGCGCGGCGGAGATGACGACATTTAATGCGCACTTAGTGGTAGGGACGGCGACATTTAATGCGCATGTTGCGACGGAGACGACGACATTTAATGTGCACATCACTGAGGAAAAAGAGGGGCGGGATTCACGCCGGAGGCAACGGCTTTTGCGGTGACGTGACACGGGCACGTCCAAAGCGGCATGGGCGAACAACAAGAGGAGAAAAAGGTGAGTAGGGGGGCTGACAGGCGGGGCTGGTCGAAACCGAGTGGGTGGTCGAAACTAAGAGGTGGTCGAGACCAAGAGGCTGGTCGAGACTGAGGGGCTGGTCGAGACCGAGAGGGTGGTCGAGACTGAGAGGGTGGTCAACCGAGAGGGTCGTCCAAACCGAGAGGGTGGTCGAGACCGAGAGGCGGTCGAGACCGAGAGGTGGTCAAGACCAAGAGGCTGGTCTAAACCGAGAGGATGGTCGAAACTGAGAGGCGATCGAAACCAAAAGGCGGCCGAGACCAAGAGGCTGGTCGAGAGCAAGAGGCTGGTCTATACCAAGAGGGTGGTTTAAACCGAAAGGATGGTCAACACCGAGAGGGTGGTCTGCACCGAGAGGGTTTTTGACAACAAGAGGGTGGAGCGGGTCGGCGCGCGGGGAATGGAACGGGCCGACGGGAATTCGGAACAAACAGAGAAAGGGGATTTTAAATACCAGAGAACTCCAATAAACTCAAAATAAACTAAATTTTGAATTAGTTGAAGTTTGATTAATTCATATTAAATTATTTTTAATTTCGAAAATATCAAGTTAAGCTTTAGCAAATCAATAAAATCAAATGGTTATCTTTATTTTGAAATTTTTCAAAAAGCTCTAAAAATTGGGATGTTACACCTGTCAAGCTCCGTTGCTGAGCCACGGAGACCAGGACACTGCTCCCCAGCTTCCACCGCCCCCACCGGCCCTCCCTGAGGCGCACGGGTCCCCTCGCTCTGCCGACGCAGCCGCACCACAAAGTGGCCACAGAAAAACTCGGCAAGTTATCCTCTTGTTTCTGGTTCTGATGTTGCGACTCGTTGAAAAAAATGTTGCGACCGTCAAAAAATTGTTGCATGCTGTTCTTTGAGATGTCGCGACCCGTTGAAAAAATGTTACAATTGTCGAAAAAAATATTGCACCCTGTTCACAGTGATGTTGCAAGATTTTTTATTATGTTCGGATTATACTTCCTGTTCTTTCCTAATCTCTCTCTTCCCACGAAGAGAATATCTCAAAGGTTTCATATGTTCAAAAAACGGTGTACACGAGGAAAAAAAATATTGCAAATGAATTCTAAGATATTACATCTTTTTTTTTGATATGTTGGCATAATCCGAGCGCTAGTCGCTCCCTTAGAAAAAGGACCTAGGTAAGTAGGAACTAGATGCCTGCTCTCTTTTCTTTTCATCAAGAGCAGCCCATCGCCACCAACACGGTCGGATCGGAGTTCCGTGCAGGGTATTCGAATTTTATCTCAAATTCCGTCACAATTCACCTTTCAATCCTCTTCTTTCCAACAGCAGGAGCTTTCTTGGATTTTGTGCCGCGAGCATTGTTCCTTGCAGGATTGAGCCAAACTGTACAAAGTACACTAGCTAACGCAGGACAAGTTGTGCGAAAAACACGGCCTCTGGAGCCACAGACGTCGCATCTTGGAGTACGCCTGAATCGCGCATACATGCAGCACGTGCTTGCGGCAGATGCGAGTATGCAAGTAGCGATCGAGGACGTCGGCCAGAAATAGCCCCATGCAGTGAATAGAACGGCCTCTTCGCTGCGGCTGGTGAGCACTCGTTGGGAATAAAGGGGTCGAGGTCGAGGCAGTGGCGCAGTGCTAAACTAGGTGAGTTTTGGAGATCAAGTGAAGGAATCAAGTTCTCTCTCCTGTAGGAAGTTACTGGCCACTATGAAAAAGGAGACGTTTTACAGCTATCTGCTCCGGCTGAGAACCATATCCGTATCGAAACAACTCGAGATTTGATTTTGCATGGATCGGCCTAGTGCCCTATCCACTGTGCACCGTATCTGTGGCGGTGCTCACGAGGCCATTCTATCTCCTATTCTCATGTGGTACGAGCCTACGTACGTACGAGGTGTTGTGGATGGCATTGACAGGACAGCGGCGACCTTGCTCCGAGACGTTTAGCCGATGGTTGCATCGACGGCAGCGACGACTTCTGTGCGCTTCGTCAGCGTACCACACGTGTCCGAGAGTTTGCCGGTGGCTGCGTATCCCATGGCCACGCGTTTCGTAGACGTGACGGAGGGCGCCTCTGTTTTTTTTATGAGAAGTGTTATGACCTATGAGTGCATTGGATATTGAAAATCATGACCGGGTACAATGGATCTAGTCCTCGGATCCAGATGCCTCTCGTTGCAGTCACCTAGCTATATATGAGATAAAATTCCTTCTACACCAATCGCGAACACTGCCATCCCGATTTACCATCGATAAACAGGGGACGTATCCTGTGCATAAGGATACATCTGTACACATATGCACATGGTGCATCCGGGCCCTTCCTTCTCAGATCCACGGCCAAGATTTCCCCCTCGGTTCCTACTTGACGCTTTGCGAAAAACCCCCTGCGCTCGGCTCTCCTTCTTTCCTTTGGCCCCCGCGCCTGCTCGGCCCTGCTGCATTCCATCCCCGCCTTCTTCACCCTATGAGCTAGGGTTGCACCGCGCCGCGCCTCCCCTGCGGCTCCGCCCCTGCGACCACGGCTCCGCCCGCGCCTCCGCCTCCGCCACCGTGCCTCCCCTGCAGCTCCGCTCCTCGCGATCTGGCTCCGCCCGCCTCTCCCGCCTCTGCCCCGCGCCTCCCCTGCGGCTCCGCCCCGCACCTCCGCCTCCGCCCACCACCACCACAGACCGAAGCGCCCCCACGCCACCTCCACCTTGCGGTAAGGATTTTTGGCACTTGCTTTGAAATCTTTGATGTGTTGTGTTGTATGAATACTCCTGACAGTAATTTCTCATACGAGGCATCTCTAATGTGATCCCTTTTCCCCCCCTTTTCATCAGTTCTGCAGGAGCAATATGTAGAAGCCAAGATGGCCGAAGAACCAAGAACGTAGGGAAGCAAGAGAAGCAACATCCTGATACTTGAAATGTTTGAGGGCGGTTGGTAGTCTTGACAGTATTCCATTGCAATTTCATTGGTTAGTACACTTGTTCATGAATCAAATATTACTGTGTTTAATTGAACAGGAGGAAGGCTGCCGTTGACATGGTTCAAGAACAAGTACATCCACCAGATCCCCATGACGTCCATGGAGCTGCGCCTTGGGGCTGAAGCTCGGCTACCCCGGCAGGATGTACAAGTCCCCAGAGGGTGTTCGTGCAGACCTGGAGCACCGCCAACGTGAGCTTCACGCTCAACGTCTGCAAGGCCTTCGGCATCGTCGAGAAGACGGCCTACACCGTCGTGCTGTCCGGCGTCAGCACTATCCTGATCGAGAATGGCGACTCATCGGTGTCTTTCCCCGTCAAGATCAAGTTCTCGGTTTAGATTAATTTTATTTTATCATGTGATCTTTTAGGATTGTTTCATTTGTTTCCTGACAATATTCAGCATCGTGCTGAATATACAGTGTTACTGTCATGCTGTTCAAAGGGAACCTCTTGTTGTATGTGGTGCATAGTGCCGAATTATGACTTTATTGTTGTAATTTGGGTTTCAGGAAATGTTGTGTAATACCTCTTGTGCACTGAAATGTTGTCTGATTTGTTGATTTCCAGATTGTTTCAAGAATTTGTGAATGTCCAGAATGTGTTGGCTTGTTTCAAGAGTTTGTGAATGCTATCTGATTGATTCAAGTATTTGTGAATGTACAGATTGTTTCAAGAATTTGTGAATATACAGATTGTTTCAAGAATTTGTGAAATTGTGATTGTTGTCTGAATGGTGTCTCAATTTGAAATGTGCTGACTGAATGGTGTCTCAATTTCAGATTTCATACCCAAATGTTGTCCAAAATGCTGACTGAATTCTGAAATATGGTCTGAACTACTGCCCATGGTGCAAATACTACTTTCATCTTTTTGTCCAATCTGATTGTCTGAATCTGATTCTTTTCATTCTAGGTAATGAAATAGTAGGTTAATCTGGTTACCGTTTGTCTTGCTTTCATCTTTTCAAACTGGACAGATCATGCCAAATTGGAGTAGTACTGCCCCTCTTCAAATAGATAATAGAGAGTATATATGTCTTGTTTCACAACTTGCATCCTTAAAGTTTCTTGGGAGGAATATTTCCTCCATTAGTTGGTTCATTTTTTGACTGTTCTACAGTGCCATGCACAGTTATATGCATTTCTTGAACTCCAGATCTGTGTACTGAAACTATTGTTTGAAAAGGATAACTGGAGACAATACTAAACACATGTGTTGGAATGTAGATCAACAGTTAAGTCCTAAGAATTCAACATTATGCTCACCCAGATTGGTTTTCTGATTGCATCAAGATTGGTACATGTATGTTTACATGTCTCAAGCACCCAGTTTAGAAAATGACAGCCTTTCGAAGAAACCAATCTGGATGTCCAGGATTCCATTCATCTTCAACTTGTCCAATTCCATTCATCTTCAACATGTCCAGGATACTGTACAATGTCCAGGATTCCATTCATCTTCAACATGTCCAACAGAAAAAATCGGATTTCAATAGCACATTCAGAATTTCAGTGTCCAAGATTCCATTCATTTTCAACAGGTAGCAGATACTGTAGCAGATACACACAAATTCAGAATTCATTCAGTCAGTGATCCAGAGCAGCATTTGGAAACATGAGTCAGAATTCCAAAGCACGATTACAGGACTGATGCTTCCATTCCAACAAAACAAAAAAAACTTAGCACATACATTTGGATCATTCAACAAGGTGCCAATAGCTTCTTGATGTTGGCTAAATGATTGAATACACTTCAAGAACAGAATACATTTCAAGCTTCTGCTGCTACACAGCCTAAAAAAATGACAATCATTCGCTTGGGACGCAGTCGGCTGAGCTTGGGGTAGCCAATCCTCTGAAGACGACGCCGGCGGCGAGACGCCGCAAACCCTACCTTTCGAGGAGAGTCGCTGAGGCGACGGCGTAGATGGAGGAGGAGTCGTAGACATTTCTTCTTGTCCATGGTGAGGCAACGCGCAGGTGAGCGGCGCTCGAGGCGTACCACGGGCGCTCGATTTGGGTGAGGCGGAGGCGCAAGGAGCACAAGGGGGAGGTGGAGCGGCACACGGAGCTCAAGGGGGAGGCGGAGCGGCGAACGGAGCTCAAGGGGGAGGCGGAGCGGCCGTTAAGGGGGAGGTGGAGCGCCGCCATGGTCGCCAGAAGGCGGCCATCAAGGGGGAGGTGGAGCGGCCGTCAAGGGGGAGGTGGAGCACCGCCACGGTCGCCAAAGCTCGGCGGCCGTCAAGGGGGAGGTGGAGCGCCGCCATGGTCGCCAGAGCTCAATTAGGGTTCGGCGTGGGATATTGGGGAATGGATGTCGCTGGATTCGTTCGCCCGGGGCGGGGGGCCAAACGCAAAAGTGTCCTTCGGCCGCACATCACCTCCTGCGTGCGCGCTGCTCGCCGTCCGATTGGAAATGGAGCGCCCAGATCTTGTTTGTGCATATGTTCACAAAAGTGCTCATGTGCACCTGATACCTCCCCCGATAAACACTACTAGGAGGTTACGCGCGCCGTCCAACCTGTCGGTTGGGGAAGTGATTCAATGACAACGGTGATATAGAGTGTCGCTTACGGATAGGAATTTTTTCACTGGATCGAACAATCTATAAGCAATGATAGAATGATGTAATATTTGTATATTATAATATTTGTAACAGAAAACTTATTTTAATGGTAAGGTTTGAAGCACACAACACTACTATATAGATATCTCACTATTACAGAAAGAGTCATCATAAACGGTTCTAAACCGTTATCATAGATGGTTTCTAAACCGTCTGATTTTATGTGTCTGTAATAACAGGTGGTTATCAAAGATGGTTTATGAGCCGTCTGTGATAAGACACAACACAAACGGTTTTGCGGTATAAACTGTCTATGAAGGCCTACTATCACAAACAACTTATACAAAAAACTGTCTGTGATACGTCGGCCATCATAGACGGTTATATGTACAAACCATTTGTGATATCCGACATATCACAGACGGTTAGTGAAAGGAACCATCTTTGATATTCTACATATCACAGATGCATGGTTAGTACAAATAATCGTCTGTGATATCCGACATATCACAGACGGTTGTTAGTGGTAGCCGTCTGTGATAGTAGTCCTTTACGGGCGGTTTGTACCACAAAACCATCTGTGATAGTTCGTTCTATACCTAAATAATTTTCTGTTTTTCGGTTAACATCATTAATTGCTAGCCATGCCCTCTGAAAACAAGCAAGCAGAAAAAAGATGAATCAGTTGTTTACAACTCAAACAACTCAAAGTGATTTACAACTCAAAATTAATTACAAAAGAAGGCTCAAGTATTGTCGCTAGAGTTACAATCGAATTACAACTCAAAGTGAATTACAATTGAATCAATTTTTTAAAGGTCGTTCAATGGTGTCGACGGAGTGAAACTCTCTGTTGGAGTTAATGATCTCCGTCTTGATGAAGCTGGAGAGCAGTCCTCGAACCTCCGTGATTTCGTTCATAGCCAATACATCTAAATCGAGTATCATGGCATGTCGCTAGGAGGAGTAAAGTAATAAGCATATATAGTTAAATTTATAATTAGGAAGGGGAGGCGATCTTTGTGGTTTGTGAGGAAGGATCGCTTGGCCGCACTGCTGTCGGGCGATGTCATCCCCCCACGCGTGGCCGATGGGGGGGTGTAGAGGGACACATGGAGAAGGGTGTCGGCACGGTGAGAGAGGGGGGCGCAGTGTCGTGGGGAAGGGGGAGGGGGAAGCGGCGGTGGGGAGAGGGGGTAGATGGTGATGGGTCAAGTGAAAAGGGAAGGCTCGGCTGGGAAGAAGCGCACAGGGGAGAGGGGGCCTGTTTGCTAGGAAGGGGAGGCGCAGGCAGGCCATGAGGAAGGTGAAACAACGGTCTGGAGAGGGGAGTGGCAAGCCAAGGGTAGAGGGAACGACGGCATTGCAAGGAGGAGTGGCGACTCAGAAGGAGTGCATAGAGGGGAGGGGAAGGGAAGGGATGGGAGGGTTCTGGAGGCATTGCAAAGAGGCAGAACAGGAACCTGTACACCAACCGAGGCAGAACAGGAACACGTGCCAACCGAGGCAGAACAGGACGGGCTTTAATCTCTGTGTTGGGGCATCACGCCTCAACGCTGGGCCTCTCTCGGTAGCACGAAAGCATCAGCGGATTGCTCTCGGCTGCACTCATGCATCGAATGGCTGTAAACCGAGCAAAGGCCAACGCACTACAGGATGCCTCACACGCGTCGACATGCCACTGGAAGAAATTGGCCATGAAGTGTGGAGACCGCGGCGATTCATCTGCCCTTATAAGGAGTAATATATTCCCTATATCTCATCGATTTGTGCAAGTGACCACTTCCATGCCATTGCCATTAGTCAAACGTCTGTTAAACATAGATCAATGTTTTGAGGTATTGTCCAAAATACCCATACCCTCTCATCTCTTCCTGTGATCATGTTTCTACCCTTCTCTCTCAATACATATCAACATCGGTAGACGATGAGGAAGTAGGGGAGCACGACTAGCCGGTTGAACACCACCAGCTTGCCCTTGCCGACGCGCACAGAATCGTAGTCCTTGCTGGACGCCCGATAGATGTTGGCCACTGCCATCAAAGGATCAGATGCACATGGTGTTTTCATCGCCTGAGGCGTCGGCAGAGTAGACGTAGGGCGGGGCTGGAGAGAAACGCAACATCTCGTTGTCGGCGGAGGCCCTGCGTGTGGCCCCGCCATACTACACACGTCATCTTCCTCATGCCTGGTCGATGCTCCACCACATTGTCTCATCGCTCCGGTGAGCTTCTTGCAAATCTGTTCGCATCACATTGTGTTCTCGGGCATCTTTAACTTTTCCACTATATCAATTTGTGTAGTTGGTCATCAAAATCGAGCTTCTTCCTCATCTCTGACCTGTTGGGTCACGGGTAGGCTACGATAGCAACAAATCAAAATTTTCTACCATGTAAACCAGGAAGCCAAGCAAGTAGATGATCACAGATCGTTACCACCAGACACGCAAAGCTGCGGAAGAAGGGTTGGAGCAGCCTGGTCCAACATAGAGCGCGTCGTTGTACTGGTCGTAGTCGATCGTCCAGCGTCGAGCACGTCGGTGCGGTGGTCGTGATCGATCTTCTCCTCTAGCGACCTCTGCAGTTCCATATGCAGATCGCGGATTGTCCTCAAGCGCAACAGCAACCGCAGTAGAGCCTCTACGGTATCCACACGTCTAGGGAAGGAACAACCATACACCGGTGTGCTAGCACCAAGTCGCACGGCAGAGCTCTCAGGAAGATGGTGGCTAGGGCTTCGGTGGAACAACTCAACTCACGACTTTCGTATGTCTCATTTGTTACGTTCACTCCTGTCCCAACAGCCTTATGCATCTCCTTATATAGTGCTCATGACGGATCCTATCCAAACACGTTTGACGAATTGTATCCGTACTAGTTTGTTCCAACCCGTTAATTGTGTGACCCTGTAGGTTCATGCGTAATCGGTTGTGACTCAGAAACCCTTTCCGATCACGAGTCGTTAGCGGTTCCTAGCAGGACATAACGATTCCCGAATGCATACAAAATATATCGGACGAACCTTAGTGCAATATGATCTACGACCAGGTCCCCATCACTTATGACCAGGTTCTATCTCTATACGACCAGTTCGTATTTGATCACGACCAGTTCGTAAGTCCTTACAACTAGGCTTCGACCACTCTGTGATTTCGTTCGACCAGTCTACGACCAGCTCGTATCTCCATACGACCAGTTCGTAACTGATCGAACTAAGCGACCTACTCATGTATTCTCCCTTTGCCTCATGATGTCTGGTTGAACTCCAGGTGAGATGTTGTGTCATCCATGGACTGTTCAATACTTTCTCGATCGAGTGTCGGATAACTTTATGTGGTCGAACACTTCGACCACTAGTGGCATGGCCATGCACTTTCTTTATCCGACCACAACGAGGGACCCAGAGGCATCTCTCCTGTTATGTTAGGAGGAGCAAATCCCATATCCGACTAGTCACATTCCTCCGCATGTTTCATAGCATACCAAAAAGCTACCTTTATAACTACCTAGTTACGAGTAGCGATTGGCAACCCCTAAGAGTGCTATTACATATATAGGAAACCATGCTGATCTCAGGTCTAAGGATTATACATCGTCATTACTTGAGACCAACTAACGACACATAGAATCATAACAATCTCAATAGTGTCTCAAGGTGGGTCAATCCAACCCTATGTTCTCTAACATATGTGTCGACGATCAAATCGCAATCTTATGAAATGAAAAAGAGGAAAATGACGCGATAATTCCTGGGAGAAAATGGGGGGCCGCTCTTTATTGATATGAACTGGATTTACAAGGGAATGCCTACAACCCGACTGAGGACTAATCCTAATTACACTGGATGTGAAGATTGCTATCTTGCTTGTCTTAGTTTGCCTCTTGATCTGTAGAACTTGGATTGATGTTCTGATCTGCCCCTTGGTCTTCTGTGCTTCGCCCTTTAAATAACTTCCGAAGGGGTGGCAGTTACTTTTGGAGAATGCGTCTCTAGTGAAGCGTTGCGACTAGTCGGGGCACACAGTTAACAATGTGTTTAACTGTGCGGTGGTTTAGTGCCCGAGAGACATCAAACCGCTTGGTAGTTGTTGTCAGTGTCTTTAGGACCCTCTAACCGCGTAGTATGAAGTATACAGCACATGCCATATTCATCGCACGGTAAGAATATATTTGGGATTAGTTATAAAAACCAGTTCATAGCATTTCCGAGCAGTTACCCGGTCGGAGGCTGGGTACAGACCTTGTCCGACCACGGTACCCTTATGTAACCTCTGAATCCTTATGACCAGTCAGGTTGTTAGCCTTAGGGGTTACGACCATGAAGACATATGGTCTTTTATTATGTATTTTTTATAATACATAGAGGTTTTAATCCTCGTCAATGTGTTCACATTATTAATTCGATATCCCTATATCCATGACTGGTGAAACATGGTCATCAATCAATACAATGCGCTGATCGATAGATTCAATAGTGTTCCGACCAGGGATACATTTAGAATGACATCATATAAGTTAAGAGTTTCACCAACAAGTCACATACTTGTTAATCTTCATAACCAATGATACATTCAAGGAACAGGATAACACATTATCCAATATTATGAATATAATAAAATATAATAATCTCTATGATTGCCTCTACGGCATATTTCCAACACGACCATCACCACTGCCATTGTCAAATTTGTCATCTCCGGTGAGCACCTCTCTAATTCCTCTCGCCAATAGTACCACCCCCACATACTCGCTTTGTTTCCCCTATTTTGCCACCCTAGCACAGCCACTGTTGTCTCTATCCTCTTCAACCCCGGACACCGTCACCCTGCCGCTCCACCGTGTCTCTGTCCACATTGACCCTAGTGGTGAGCTACAAAGGATGTCTCGTTGCTTGTGTGCATCTCACCTTCGCTGGAAGATCGGGCGCACATAGAAGAGTGGTGGTCTCAAAAAGCGACATGGCGCGTGGTAGGTTGTGGATGCGGAATAACAACTCTATCTCGCTCGTGAACGCACCATTGGTGGTGGTGGGTGTGGCAGGCGGAGGAGGAGACCATGAAGAGAGGAAGATGATCTCGACCACCTACCGCTAGAGTGAGGGCATGTTAAGGTGGCTGAGACGAGCGCCAATGTAGAATCGAGACTGGCAATCAGAGGAGGTGAATGAGAGCCTAAAACTTTTCCCCTTGGTATTATAAGATTCTCACTCCAATAGCTATAAGAAGTTATGAAGATCAGAGCCTAACACCCCCAGCGAAAATCACCATGAAAAAAAAGCAAGATAAACATGACTTAGTACAAAGGTTGACCGTTTGTAGGTTTGAAGCTCTATGCACTTAAGCTAGAGTTCAAACAGTGCAGACGATCTACCTCTTTGTACTGAAGACGTTCTGTAGGTTTGATAGAAAACTTGCCAAAACCATAAAATGACACAACTTTCACACCAAAGCTTCAAATGGCTCGAAACTTGAAACACACCTTCTCTAAGACCTCGAGAACCTATTTCAACAAGAGATCAAAGAAATCATTACCAAAATTTCAACCTTTTTGATTCAAAGTAAAGTTGCACCAAAATCGGACAAAGAACCAAATATGATCCTAGAGCTTGCTCGTGGGTTAAAGATGGTCATGGTGACCAAGAATCAACTCTCACACATCATAGCAAGCCTTGTAATAGCAAGAACCCAAGCAAAACTCTATGGATCCAATCCTCCCAAGAACCACCTAAAAAACAAGGTAAAGGTTGAGCAAACTTCACGATTTTGCTATAGGCTTGCCTCAATGGATGGAATCTGACCTCCAAGTGGCATTTCCACCGCTTACATGTCCTTGGCAACTAGCAAGATCAAGAAGAAGAGAAAAGAGAGCAAAAACCAAATAAATGAAGAAGCAACATGATAAGAACAAGAACACAACTTCTTGGAAGAATATTGGATTTATTGCTACTTGAAGAGGGTGGTTTTTACAGCCACTCCTAGGAGGACAAGAGCCATAGAGGCAGCACTACAAAGCACTCATACATAGATTCCTTACCTTGCTATAAACTACTTACTCAAGGCTTGAAGAGATGGAAGGCATCCCTCTCTATACTTCCCTTATATAGAGGAGGCAAGCACCTTGCCGCCATTCATCCTACCTACCACACATGAGTGGCTCATTTTCACCCTAATCCAAAACGGGCACTCGTTAAGCCCACACAAACGTGTTTCATTCACTTAACACATATATGCATGCTTTTCAAAGTACATAAGCCCAAATCCATGAAGTCTTGATCTCTTGATATTCTCAGCTTCTCCATGATCTAAGCCGCCTTTCTTAAGTGCCACAGTTTAGCCTCTTCACCTTTTTTGGTATTTGGCAAAGTACCAAAATACCCTTGTCTTGACCCGGTCACATCCTTCACTAGCAAGCAATCTTGATGCTTGACACGTATAGGTTCACCAATGACTTTCCTCATGTCGGCAAGTCTCTCCCGTTTTGATTCACACTAGACCACCATTGCACTTGCACCGACCAAGCCACTTGGTGCACCCGTTGCTCGAACCTTGCCTTCCATGTTCTTGTCCACCATGCACCTTGCTTGAGCTCAACCATATCACCCAACATCTATGACTATTTTGGACCTTAGTTCCCCAACCAAGTCACAATCCTCCGAACCATAGTTGACTCCAAGCCTCCTGCACACATGTAAAGACCAAGACACTATGTTCGGGCACAAGTTCTTCACAACTTGACCCACGTTTGTTCAAACATGCATCATGCAACCATATGCACTAACCCAATCCCTCTAGGACCAAACAACAATGAGATTCACAAATTTTACTCTGGCCCCTATGTTTCAGTAATGATAGACAGTCTGCCCCCCCCCCCAATGACAGACAATCTTCTACTCAATAAACCACGGATGGTCTGCCATACAACAACAGTGGGTCTTCAAATCAACAAAATCATAGACAGTCCGCTAACTAATGGTAGACTGTCCGCAAACATTGAAACTTGCTAAAATTTCTCAAACCAAAGTTCCAACCTGACAAATCATGCCAATTGTTCATCACAATTACCATGACACCTTCTCACTTGGTCTTACAAACACCATATTTCCAGCCATGGATCACCTATTCATGGTAGGAATAGAGGAAGGGAGGAGGAAGAATGGGGGAGAAGAGGGCAAAATGATCTTTGCACACATTTAACTAACAGGGAGGTTACAACGATGGCATGGAAGGGATCACTTTTACAAACTGACAGCATATTGGGAATACATTGTTTGTGGATGGCAAATCGGGGTTCAGAGCATTTGTTAGTGGTATAGAAGGAAATTTCTCTATATATAAACATAAATTATCAAAAGGTAAAAAAAGAGAAAATTCCTTCCATGCCACTGAAAGTTACCCTGATCCCTGATTTGCCACTAAAAAAATTGTGTTTCCTTTAGTACCACTGAGATTGACATTGCTACCCATTCATGCCATTGCAGTCCATCTCCAATTAGTGTGTTGTTAAATAGGATGTGAAAAGACAAAAAAAAAAAACACCCTTCTTCTCCCTCCCCTATCTCTTCTTCTCCCTCCTCTTCCCTTCCCTATCTTCTATCTCATGGGCTCCTCACTAACATCCTCTTTATGTCTTCTTCCCCTCACTCTTCTCCCTCTCCTCACTTAACCACCGAGCTTGTCGCTGCCATTCAGCTCCTCATCCCTATGCCGGCCTTTCCTCTTCCTCCCCTCCCTCTTTCTTTTGCCACTACACAGTCTCCAGATTCGGTCGGGTCTGCCTCGCCTTGGAGCAGTCGACGATCCCCTTGCTGGTTAATTACTATGTGCTTCTCTACCACCGACGTAGAACTGACGACCAGTCAGCTAGATCTAGCGTAAGCGTTGGGTGTGGTAGGAGGAGTGGAGATGGGGAGCGTGGAGTGACGGTGCTTTCCGGCGGCGAGGTCGGTACTGACAACAAGCACTGGCACCCTAGTCCTATTCTTGCACTAGTCTGGTGAATGAGCACCCTCACTTCACAAAGGTATGTCCCCGTCTTAGTGAGGCATTCACCGTTGTGTCGGAAGGCTTTGTGCCTAATGCCTCGGTTAAGGGAGCCCCTTCGAACATGCCTACACCAGTCATGCTCGCACTACTATAGCCTACCAATGTGCAAAGCTAGTTTTCGATAACTTAATTAGCTAAGGTCGTCCCATACCAGCACAAGTGGTTGTACGCTTATGCTTAGGTTAGATATACCGGTGTTCGGTCCTTAATTGACTGGGGTGAGGATCTCCTCCTATCTACTTGTGAGATACACCTCTCACATTTCTCAGTTTATAATATAACTCGCCCGCGTCACAAACTAAGTTTTTTATTTTTATTTTTATATAAAATAACAGAGGTAAACCCCTTTGGACCATCATTTCAAAATATCCTAAACTCATTTTCAACAAGTCATCCATTTTTTTAGCAAATTTTAGTAAAGACCAAGTCAAGCTAAGCATTTATGCGATATTCGCATTCGAAAAACCCAATTTGACATCATTCATTGTCTAAACCATAACCTAATGGCTACAACAGTAAGGGTATCAATATTTCAAGGAGGTTCATGCAACGAGTAGGACTACAACTACCGTTATCCCCAAATATACAAATTTTAAGCAAACATACACGCATGCATAATAAATTTTTCAAAAAGAAGTACAATAATTAACATAGTAGGGTCAACATGGTAAAAGGATATGCTTGCCTTGCTCTTGTTCCTGTGAATATGAGGGTGAAGGATCGTTGTGAAAATCGTTCGAACAATCGTCGTGAAAATCGTTCGAATAATCGTCGTGAAAAAGAGCCGAAAGCAAATTAAATATAGAAAAATAATTTCAAACTCAACAAAATCCAAATATTTTTGTATATTCAGGTATATCATGCTTTTATATGAATTTATAAAAAAGTTTCATCTCATTTGGAGTTTGTATGCAAAAGTTATTAACGTTTTAATTTGCTTCGGTTTGAAAATTCAACAAATTAGAAAAAGGGTGACGTCAAAGGCTTATTTTTTGTAGTTTATGCTTTCCAACAGAGAAAGTGTATTATTCTCTGGGTTCTTATGAGGTTTATGCTTTCTAGTAAGAAAAACGTATTTTCCTCAAAACTAGAGGCGGCTTTTCTCATTTTTCTGATTTTTATTAACTTACATATTGGGCCTACTTGTCAGTGACTCATTCTTTTGTTTTATTGATTTTATTTATAAAACAGAGATAGTCCCACAAGTCATATACTTATTATTTATTAACTAATGATTAAACCTGTTTATGATTTTAATTAACTGGCGCCGGGGCCAACATGTTAGCCTCACGGGTTTTAAAACGTGTTTAAAACTGAGAATAGTGTGTGGTCCCACACACTACTATAAAAAGGCTAATAGTGGACACCTCATCACAAACGGTTGACCAAAATTGTCTATATTACAAGCAATCACGGACAGTTTTGGTTTAGAGACCGTTTGTGTTACTAGCTGCGCTAAAAACCGTCTGTGAAGAGGTAATATCACAAATGGTTCATATTGAAAACCGTCTGTGAAGTATCACAAACGGTTCTAAACACAAACCGTTTGTGATAAATGTAGACTTCACAGATAGTTTTTAATTATAACCGTCTACGATAATATTGCTTTAGCTCCCCGGTGAGTTTCTTCATCGCCCGATGAGTTTCTTCGTCGCCGATGCGTCTCTTCGTCACATCAATGCTGCTTCGGCTCCCCGATGTATCTCTTCGTCTCACGTGCTGAATTTATTCCTTATTTTATAAAAAGGATCATCTACCATTGAAGATGATCATTCCCCACATATAACTCTACTATATATATACTTCTAATGCAGATATGGCTCCCTCTTCTATTTTCTTGTCACCGGCATTGATAGCCTACCTGGCCATACTATACGAGCACCTCTCCGGCCGTACGTTGGCAGATGATGTGAAATGACACTATTTCAACAGTGTATTCACTCCTCTGTCCGAGGATTTGCCGGAGCAGGTGACGGCCACCTTTCACCGTCTTGACATCCTCCTCCACCGCGTCTTTCGGGTGATCTCCCACTTCCGGCAAGTTAACCACATCATCAACGTGGTCCTCCACCTCCACAACGATGTTGCACGTCTCTAGGAGGCTTGCCTTCACTTAGACTACTTAATCGAGGCGGTGGGCGACCGAGTCGACCATGCCAAGACCCCTCAAGCAAGGGAAGAGAGCCTATGGGCTCAATTCTTCTTGATTCAACGGTCTGAGGGTCTGAGGGAGACACTCGAATGAGCGCATCAGTGGGTGGATGTATTTCGGGCTTCGTTCGCTAATGATCATGAACCGTCCAATGCCGACGCCACCGCTTATGAAGTTTTGAAGACGGAGATAGTAGCCTACCTCTGCCACTAGAAAAACTTTGTTTATTTAGGTTTCTGCTTTTTTTTAATCTTTGTAAGAAGCGACTGACCACTTGTTTGGCCATAGGTAAATTCCAAAATGAAAAAAAAAACTAGTTTGGAGGTGAAGTTACTATATATATTATATGTATACATGATAATATGCTCAAAACATAAAACTTGAGAACAACCATATCAGAGGCGACTCCATAATAGAACCTTCTGTGATATGTTTCATACCACAGACGACTCTATTATGGAACCGTCTGTGATATGAGACATATCACGGACGGTTCTATTATGGAACCGTTTATGATAAGCATCACTAACAGTTACATAATAGAATCATCTGTGATATCTCTTTATTAGTACTAGCCCACTATGGTTTGCACCCTATCTCGTCACTCCCCAGTCCTCAGTGCTAGATCTACCTTCCCCTCTTTGTCCTCTCCCCCCGGCGTGCGCGACCCCAACTACCTCTCCACCGACCTCGACACTGCCGCCCCCGACATCGACGACTCCGCCCGAGTCGTGCCTTCTCCCCGACACCTGTGCCTCCTTGAGCTCGGCTCCGACCCAGCTGTGGTTTGAGGCTCGGTTGTTTGGGGCTTCCTGCTCTCGGGACTCAATCCTCCATTCCCCCACTTCCTCTTTCTGTTATTTTAGTTTCATGCTTGAGCTTGTTTTGGTTTACTGATGTGAGTTGATTATTTACTGATGTGGGTTAATTTATTGATTAAGCATGATAAATGAAATGGAGGTGGGTTAATGCATGGTGGAGATGTTGCCTCCGGTATTGCGTCACACTAAGGTAACTACTTCCCTCTACTCTTTATCGCTTTCCCTCTCCTTGCTTTGTGATGTAACTGAGCTTGTTTTGGTTTACTGATGTGAGTTGATTATTTACTGATGTGGGTTAATTTACTGATTAAGCATGGTATATGAAATGGAGATGGGTTAATACATGGTGGAGGTGTTGCCACCGGTATTGCGTCGCACTGAGATAACTACTCCCCTCTACTCTCTATCGCTTTCCCTCCCCTTGCTCTGTGATGTTGAGGGCTATTGGTGTATGTGCATTATGTGCATCTTGCTTAGTTTATGCGGTGGGTTCAGATTGATAAAAAGGAATGGGGCAAAATGGTGGGTTTGGCTAATACTCTCTGATGGATACTGAGGGTTATTGATGCCGGTTCTTTGTGCTTGGTTGGCTTACGTGGGATATGGTTCAGATGGGGCAAAACATCAGTATGTACACATACAAATTTTTGTACATGTCATTGATTATTTTCACTTAACTAATGTCATTTGTGTTAAGCTACTACCCAATCGGGTGGGTCCCACCGGTCAGAGCGAGAAAGAAGAGAGAAGCTGAGCCACGCAAAGCCGAGCACCATGGTGAGCTCGTCGACGGCGAGGCAGGCACGGGGAGGTTCGGGACAAGGGCAAAATGAGTTCCTCTCTCAACAGCGATGCCACCGGTTGGTGGTGAAGGCCGGATGCGGTGCTATGCCGGAGAAGAGCGCGGAGCTCCTCGGGTCCGAGGTGGATTTCACGAATGGAGCCAATTGGCAGTGAAAGGTGATGCGCATTTACTTCAGGAGGTTAGTACAGTTTTACACGCAGTGGCTCGAGGACCAATGGTCACCGGAGCGGCGGCTACAAGGTTTCCCATGGCGGCACCATGATCTGCTATGATGAAGTCTATTCTACACTGGCGAATCCTCCGATCTAATGCACGCAAAAGCTCACCAAGGTCCTTGACGGCGTCGGGGGATGACCGGAGTGGCTTGGCGACATTGAGTAGCGGTGGCGTAAGGATGGCTCCCAGTGACAGCATGCTACAGGGATGGAGATGCTATGAGAAGGAGCGCATTAGCTTGCATGCACAATGAGGATGGTATGGATAGAAGAAATCGACGAGAGACTCACCGAGGTGGCGGCTAACTGGAAAAGTGTTATGTCAGCCGAAATTGAGGAAGAAGGTCGATTTGGGTGATTCTCTGTGTGTGGAGCATCATCTACCGAGGGAGAACATTAGTGTAGCACAGGACATGAAATGACATGGTCAGGTGAGGTTCAAGATCACCAAAACGCCAGGAACACCAAGGTCTGAAGTGGAGTGTGCATTGGAGGTGAAGAAGACGATGGAGCGTCCACGCTATGGGGTTCTTGGAGCTACATTAAGCAAGGAAGAAGCATCAGTGAGATAAGGGGCACGCGACGGCGGTGACACGGTTGGCGAGGGCAAGGAAGCTCACCAGAGAAGATGGCGTTGTGGAGCTTGCTCACTGGTGTCGAGAATGACACACTCGTTCTCGACGATTTAGAGGGCTAGAAACTGAGAGAAAGCACGAGATGGAACAATGGGCAAGCTGGAGAGATGGAGATGCGCTCGAGGGCTCAAGTAGTAGCGAGCATCACGTGAGATTCACGGCGAGAAGATACGACCGCGACAAGAAACTCGCACTCTTGGGCTTTCCTGGGTGAGGTCTGGCGGAGGTGATGGAGGTAGGTGGGACGCGAAATGGTGGGTGGCGAGGCGAAACCACGGGTGGAGCGGGCGAGGGATCGCTGGCGCGCTGGTGAGCGAGGTGGACAAAGGGTTTTGACAAGCGGGGTCCACCCATTAGTGAGAGGGAGGGAGCAGCATTGGCGTGGGCTGGATCTGGGCGAGCGATAATGGGCCGGCTCATATTCGGCCCAAAGGTTTGGCGGGAATTCATATCAGTTTTCGAATTTCCAAAATCTGGCTGAGTATTTGCTAAATTTTTGTATTGAGAAAACGGGGTCCACAATTTTCAAAAATTTTGTGAGGGTTACTGACTTAGTATAGTTTCTTATGTAAAATGTTCAGGATTTTCTGTGCTCTGTGATTTACTCGATAATTCTTACAAGTTTTTGTTTTCATGTAAATGAATTGTTACCTCTAATGAAGATTCACAAAATATGCTCAATTAATTTTTCCTTCATGTAAACATGACCAAATTTATTCTCCTACAAATTTTCATCCTATTTTCCCAAAATTGGGATTTTTAGGATGTTACATATATTTTGTTGACAAATCACATTGATATTATAAATCATTCAGCACAACGTCATCACCTAGTTTTTCTACATATCAAAGTGATATTACAAAGCATTGGGCACCACATATTTCAAAAAGAAGAACCTTTCCCGTGGCCGCGACCTCAATGTCCGCCATGTTGACCGCCTCGAGTGGGACGGTCAGATGAGGTCCCTGCGGCGATGTCCGGACTGCCGATGTCTCCTTCGTCCTGTAGATTTTTGATATGACATTTCTGAAAGGTGTGCCTAGACTCTCTACAAATGAAGTACTTCTTTGTACGACGTCCAGCTTCTGCTTCGTCCAGTTCGTTCCTGATACATTGTACGTGTCGTGGGCCAACCTTTCCCTTTAGCCTATCATTGTCTGCGGCCCAGATAAGTTGCTCCCAGGTCGGATGGCCAGTGAAATGGCCAACCACGCCGTAACCATACAGCTCTGTACTCAACGTTGGCATCACCTCCTCCTTGTTGAAATAATCTGAGAGGAACTGGCCTGACTGTTGCGCCACCGTCTATAACATCCCAAAGTTCTGTTACCAAACATAAAATTAATAAAGTTATTATTTTATTGGATTTTCTGAGTTTCAATAGTGTTTTCTTGGATTTCCTAGATTTCAAAAGTCAAAAATAAAATTTATTGAGTTTTATGGGTTTTATTTGATTTAAAGTGAAAAAGGAAAAATGTAATTAATTTCTGGATTTTAAAAAGGTTTTTCCTATTTTTTAAAAACTAAAAATAATTTATGTGCAAAAATAAAAGCCAACTTTAAGTTGGAAATAATTTTATTTAAGTCCAAAATGACTCGGGGAATTTCTGTGAATTTTTTCATAATTTTTGGACTTTATTTACTATTTTCTAAAGCTAAAATGAATTAGCTGAGTTAATTAAATCGTTAAATCAGTTAAGAATTGGAAAACCTCCTTTGGGCCGAATCTTTCTTGGCCCGTCACTGTTTTACCCTGCGAATGGCCCTTTTTCCCTGTCCCGACCTGTCTCAGCCCGCTCGTGCGCCTTCTCTCCAACTCCCTCTGACACGCAGGGCCCGCGTGTCAGCTGCTGCCTCTCTCATCCGCTCTCTCTTTCTCCGCCTCACTTCCAAGTGGGCCCACAAGCCACGTCACCCCCTTCGTCCTCCTTCTTTTCTTCCTCCCCCGCCTTCCTTTTTTGTCCCACCATTAACGACGCGATGGAGCTTTCCAAATCCTGGCCAAATCAATCGTATTTCCCAAATCGTCGCCAAATTAATGAACGCGTATCAATCCCGCGCCCGTTACAGCCCTGTTGTTTCCTTCTACAGCCATCAATCCCTCAGAATCCGCCATTGACCTGATGGGAGCTTCTTGCGCTCCATGCCGCTCCGGCGTCGCCTTTGCCCTATAAAAGGACGCCCCGGGTGCGCCATCTCCATCTCATCCCAGGACCACCACACACCTTGCCCCAATCCTCTCGAGTTCACCAGAATTTGAAGTTGGAGCCTCGCCGCCTAAAGCTTTTCCGCCGTCGATTCCGCCACTGACAAGCTCGCTCGTCGCTTCGCTTCACGACCAAGATCGCTTTCACCGCCGTCTCGCGCAAGACTCTCTTGGCCGGATGACCACAAGAATGCCCTCGTCGTCGTCGACCTAAGTCCGCCACTGCAAAACCTCTCACTACCGGCCACTCTGTTGTGCTCTGTCACCGCAAGGTAACGCATAAGGTTCAGCGTCATCTCCACTTTGTTTTTTGCACCTTCGTGTAGCTCCCCGTGGCGCGTAGCGCTGGCAACCATGGGGACCCGTGCCCTCAGGTGGTCGAAAACCCCTTCTGACCAGATAGCCGAAAGCCCATCCAACCAGGTAGTCGAATGCCCTTCCGACCGGATGGTCGTAACTCCTTCTGACCACGCGAAGTTGAAGATGTGAGCAGTACTCAGAGGTGAATAGTACTCAGAAGGTGTTTAGTACTCAGAAGGTGAATAGCATTTTCGGATTTCTATCTGTTCTTGTGACATCAAAACTTCCAGATATTCGTTCTCCTTCATACGAACACCGATTCCGTGGATTCTTATTCCTAAATTCATATAAATTCGATATCTTCCTTGCAGTATTTATTTTATAATTTTTGGATTTTATTTGAATGTTATTTAAATTTGGCTTGTTTTCGCATATAGTTTTCGACGACTTCGAAGAACCGGATTTTGACGCCGTTTAAGAACAACTAATTGAGCAAGGAAAGTTACATCCTTTGATTATATTTGAATCCTAGCATTTTAAATTATTTAAATTCTATTTTAAATTATTATTGCATGTGTATTTATATTCAAGTAATTTAAATTCATGTTTTAAAGTTATAGCTATTCCCAATCCCATTGTATAGCCAATCTTGTTATTGAATTAGTCACCCCTTGACACCATAAATGAAAATCTAGTTTATACAGTAGTATGAACTAGAACGCTTTGGGAAAATTATGCTTAGTCATGCTTAGACCCAAAAGTGTTTGATTTGGGGAGTTTTCAGCCAAAAATCAAATATGGTTTAAAAATATGTTTACGGCATTGGTGTGCCTTAGATATTTACAAATGGTTTGAAAAGCAAAAATGAAAATTGGTTTGAACTTAGGCGAAATAGAAAGTTGGTGGGTGCAGGTTTATGCACGGGCTCAATTCGGGAATGGTTGAGGCCCTGGGGTTATTTTGGAAGTCGCCCAAGTTAGTTAAGGATCAGTCTTTGAGCCGCATCTTTCTAAGCCCCATCGTACTACCACAAGTCCAGAGTGGGGAGGACTAGGCTAAATAATTTACAATATTTCACTGTGGTTGTGCCTGGTTGCGTGGGTGTCCCAATGACCTACTTTTATGTATTCCCACATGGCGCAAGAGGGGGCTTAAGTCTGGCGCAAGAGGGGGCTTAAGGCCGGCGTATGGTTCAATCCAAAGGAAGCAAAACCTTAGCGAGACAAAACTACGTTGGAATGACGCATTGTAAAGACCTCATGATAATCACTTAGTCGCATACCTATGGAAGTGTGTGAAGCGGACATCAAAAGTCGATTATCTCTTATGGGTAAAGTTATACAACCTTTGCAGAGTGTAAAACTATTCGAATAGCTGTATCCACGGTCATGGACATGCTAGCAAAGCCACTCAAAGTTAGACTTTAGTTTTGATTTCAAAAGATTTTGACAAATGATTTTGGATAGTTTATCCCATTGGGAAATTGAGCAGTTAGCCATGTGATAGGAGGGTATCCATCACCATATTTCATATGGACGTTATCGTACTATAAAATTTGAGAATTTATAAAATGAATTTTAGTTATAGAATAATTGCTTTGGAACTTAGTACAAATATTCAAAGAAAACATTGCTTTATGCAAATTCGACCAATAAGCCTTCCTTTAATATATCCTTGCATGCATTATAACCTGTTATTGGGTGTAACTTGTGGAATACAGTTGTTTGTGGTCACCCTTGCTTAATGCGAATAATGTTCAGATGAGAAGGACTTCGCTACCAGTGTGGATCTCAACGACTAGGCTACTTCCCCCAATCGATTGCCTGTGGCAGATTAGCTGGGCTCTACTACGTCTTCTTTGTCTTTCGCCGTGTTCTTCATTGTTGGCTCGTAAGCTTTTTTTGTAATAAACTCTGATATTTCTTAATAAAGTTATGTGATTTATGGATGTTACCATATTTGTTTACTGTGTGAACTAGCTACTGATCATGAGACTAGTTCAGAAATACACAGAGAATTTAGGGGTGTTACTCCCGGGTGTGACAGAAATGGTATCAGAGCCATATTGACTGTAGGTCGCGACCTAGTTAGAATGGAAAACTTCAAAACTTATTTTATATAACAAGAAAAATAATTTGTTCTCTCCTCATCTTGGTCACCTATCTATCCTTAGCTTCTTCATAGCAATTGTTCCTTTCCTAAATTCTCCTTTCACCATTTTATAATGTTAAATGGATCCTCTTTCCCTTGAAAAATTTCTATAGATGGTCAACACGTTTCCTACCATTACGATCAAGACCATAAGATATGAAGCCATCAAGAGAGCATCGTCCTACAAGATTTACTGAAGATCGTTTTGTCAGCCAAGCCAGATAGTTTATGTTTGCCAAGACTCATTCTGTGTATTGAGTCGTATCACCAGATTAATAGTATCGATCAAGTAGAACGTTGTATTGTTTCCTAACTTGTATGATATATTTTCTTTTCGTACGTCGTACATAGATCTTTTTGATCTTACGTGCAACGTTTGCTTAAGTGGGTAGACTTCTTTCCTCATAGCTTTCTTTCTCATTTATTGCTTTTGCCTTTTCTCTAATAATCCATTGGACAACCTAACCTTTCGATGCACAAGGGACTTAAAGGACGAATCGATACTTCAAAACTTTGAACAACTCAATACCCCTGGACATAACACCAACTTGAAGATAGACTCTCTCTATCTCTCAATTCATTTATCCTATGTGTGTCTTCTTTCTTTCTAACCTCTCCGAATCTCGGGGACGAGATTTCTTTTAAGGGGGGTAGTTTGTAACATTCCAAAGTTCTGTTACCAAAAATAAAATTAATAAAGTTATTATTTTATTGAATTTTCTGAGTTTCAATAGTGTTTTCTTGGATTTTCTAGATTTAAAAAGTCAAAAATAAAATTTATTGAGTTTTATGGGGTTTTATTGGATTTAAAGTGAAAAAGGAATAATATAATTAATTTCTGGAACTTTCTGGATTTTAACAAGGTTTTTCCTATTTTCCAAAAATAAAAATAATTTATGTGCAAAAATAAAAGCCAACTTTAAGTTGGAAATAATTTTATTTAAGTCCAAAATGACTCAGAGAATTTCTTTTGGGTACTACATATAAATAAGACCACTTATCGTTTATTGCATACATTCTTGCATCTTTTCTTTCTCATCCAAACAAGTCTTTTACTTCCGACCATATACTATTTTGTTTGGCATTACGATTATGACAAACAGATCTATAACTAGTCGCAATCAGACACTGGTTCCGACCAATTTGGTTTCCTAGTATTCTTTGCGATCGGTTTATCACATAATCGAAGATTCGCTTTCAAACAATGATTGAGACTTTAGTTCTCCTTCTTAGCTTACTGCTTATTTAGTAAAGGCCTTCTACTAAAAAGCAGTTGGGGGCTAGAGAATATATAAGAACTTCATGAGTCGACAGGATAAACAAAAGAAAAGACTTGTTGATGACAGAAAGGTAAGTTTTATACATTTCATAATTCTTATATTACAATTGCCTACTTCTAGAGAACTCCCGACTAGTTGCTGCTTGACGGAGATCCGACCTCCATTTCCTCTGCAACCTTGTCTCTGAGAGGCTTTACTTCCTCGAGAAACCTGGTCGCCTCATCAGGCAAGCAGTTGAAATCTTCTTCAACAGCTTGGAGATTGGTAGAGGGGTCGGAAGCCTTCAGTTTTACCAAAGCAAAACTAACTCCGCTAACCACAGCTTCTTTCATTGTCTAGACATAGTTTTCTCTAGTAGTCTTGAGCAGGCCATTGAGATCTTCCAGAAGTTGGCATAAATAGTTTATTTTCTCTGTTGGATCTCTTAAGGTAGGCAGACTTGGTCCTGATCCCATATCAAAGATCATTTTGTTAAGTGAGTGGACTTTTCCATCAAGGTTCTGTACAAGAGCTGCCCCCTATCTTGCTCAAATTCTAGAGTTTTTTCTACTCTTGTTACCGCTTGAGTTTTCTTTGCATGTAAACCAAGTGGTAAATATTTATGATTAAAAGAGATAATACATTGGTCAAGTTTACGACCAGCTACCTTTAATCTCCTTTTCAAAAGTCTCAGTGACTTCTTTAATCTCCTTTTCAAAAGTCTCAGTGACTTCTTTGAGCCTGGTCGTCGTATATGTGATCGACCGATCCTTAGTTTGGCCTTCTTCTTCAAGCTTGTTATTCTGGCTTCTTTAGCCACAATTTCTTCTTCAAGCTTTATTATTTTGACTTCTTTAGCCACGACTTCTTCTTTTGTTTTCTCTAAATCTATCAAATATGATAATGGAGAATAATTAACAGAAGAAGAACAAAGAAGAGAAGAAGAAGACAAGTTAAGAAGAAAGTCCATACTTTTTAATCGGAATGTTTTTGCTCTAGGTCCTTTAGTCGCTGGGTCAGTCCTCTGACCATAGCATAATTCTCGACCATGTGCTACACAAATAAGCATTCTTCTTTGAGTTTCTTATAAAATCTTAGAGAAACTATAAAAATGGTCGTAGATACTTACCCGAATCGCCATGTAATTATATTCGGCGAAAATCGCATCAGCACCCGTCTTGGCTTGATGGTCTGATATCTTTCCCCAAAACTCGTCAAGCTCCTTATCCTCGATAAATCGGGGGGGGGAAGGAACTTGTTAGTTTGAGAGGAATTACCGGCGAAGTCGAACTAGCCGAGATCTTCGTGGCGTCTACCTCCTGACGGAGTCGAATCACAGAGGATCCTCGGCGAGCTCGCATGGACACTGCTCGGGCTGCCTCGACCACCTTGTCTTCAGGAGCTTTTTCCTGAAGAACATTCTGATCGTGGGCTGCCTCGACCACCTTGTCTTTAAGAGCTTTTTCCCGAAGAACATTCTGATCGTGGGCTTCCGCAATATCCTGGTCGAAGACGATCAAAATACCAGAAGATCTACACAAAAATAAGAAAGGAAGCTCAAGAAATCAATATGCCAAAGGTTTTTAAGGTATGCTCTCATATGACTATTTCGTTTGTACATACTTGGTAGATTTTTTGGTTTTGACCTTGAAGCGCGCCGGATTAAAATCCATAGCACTAGCCTTTCTTTTCTTCTCAACCGACTTCACCGGTTCTGGGCTGGCGGGGCTGGTTAGACCAACTACGTTCTCCAACCGAAGGTCGGAATCCAAATCAGTTGCTTCAACAGCAACTAGCAAGTCCTGGGTGACTGCATTGGAGTCTATGACAACCACCTAGATTAACAAATAAAGGTAGTTAGGTGATGGAAATTCTTCATCTAGAATAGATGTTTCTGCTCGGTTACATACCTCTATATGACCATCATCTTGAGTGGTCAGATCGTCAATTGGCTCACAACTTTCAGTGGCCTTGTTGATCCTTAACCCGACCGACTACACATCAAAGAGGATCTATGGTAAACTGATCAGAAACTATAAAAAAGAGATGAAAAGTAATTGATATTTTACCTTAAGTCTCTCCGCCCTCTCCTTTGGGGAAACAATCGCTAAGATCCGAGGAAATTCAGCCTTCTCCCTAGGCTCTCCACCGCAGATAATCTTGATCCGGTTTTTGATCTCTTCAGGAGATAGAGCTGTAAGGGCAAACAAGAGATTTTAGGATCACAGAAATAGTCAACTAATAACCAAAAACCGGTCGGAATCCTTCAGGATTTACCCTCCTTGGAGTCTTTGGTCGCATCGTCATGACCAATATAGCAGAGCATCGGATATGCTCGGGCCTTCAAAGGACTAATCCGGTGCATGGAAAAGTCTTTCACTACATGCCAGGAGGTTAAACCCTTGACACTAAGGAGCTGGATGGCTTCAACCCATCTCCCTACTTTTCCCTCCTTTGTGGAGGAGCACCATTGCGGGTTCTCGACCGCTTTCTTACCACTATAGTAAAGGTTGTCATTCTGAGTGATCGTCATGTAGAACCAGCTTTTCTTCCATGATGACCACGAAGACTTTGACTACATAGGAATATACTCATCAGCTTTTCCATCATGGAGGCGCAAGGTGCACTCTCCAGGCGTTCCGGTCGTCTTCCCAGACTTCATCATTCTATAGTAGTATTTGAATAGATCCATAGTTGCGGGAATACCTAAGTACGCTTCGCAAATGTAGACGAAGATACTGAGATTGGCGATAGCATTAGGAGCCAAATTGACCAATTCAACTCCGTAATGCTCCAAAACTGTGGGAAGGAAGGAGTGAATTGGGAGCCTAAATCCGCATTCGATGTATGCGGGGAAAACAGAAATTTCCTCATCTTTACTGCTCGGAGAATGCTCCCCAGCCGCTAATCTCTAAGAAATCAGATTCTTATCGGGAAGCAACCCAATCTTCTCCAAGCTCTCAAGTTTCTTGTCACTCAGATCTGAAACCGACTAATTGGTGATTTGATCCGACATGGTGGAGTTTTTTTGGAAGAAGAGGTCATAGGAGGTCGAAGGCGATTTTCGTTTCAAAAGATGAAAAGGGGAAATCAGAAGGCGTAAAATTACTAAAGCCCCATGCTAAGGGATTTTATAGCCGCTGTTCTTTAACCGCAATCGGGAGTTACCCAAAAGTCCAACAGACAAAATCTTTTTGTCCAACAGATGGAAAAACTCTTCGGTTCCCAAGGCAGGTTCTCAACTTTAAAGTGAACACAGACTACCTCGTATATCATGACATTAAAAGAGGGTCTACCCGATACGACTTAATCGGAAGAAGGTGTTCACACGACCTATTCATTTAAAGTTCGAGGGCTAGCTGACACGGATTAAAATCTCTATGTATTACTTTAATACATAATAAAAGACCATACGTCTTTATGGTCGTAAGCCGTAAGGCTAACGACCTCACTGGTCGTAAAGATTACAGAGGTTACATATGTTGGAAATATGCCCTAGAGGCAATCATAGAGATGATTATATTTCATTATGTTCACAATATTTGATAATATGTTCCTTGAATGAATCATCAGTCATGAAGATTAACGAGTATGTGACTTGTTGGTGAAGCTCTTTTTAACTTATGATGATGTCATTCTAAAAGTATCCCTGGTCGAAAGTCACTGGCCGGAACACTAGTGACTCTACGACTAGCACATGCATTGATTGATGACCATGTTTCACCGGTCATGGATATAAGGATATCGAATCAATAATGTGGACACGTGTTAGAGAACGTGGTGTTGGATAAGACCCACCTTGAGACACTATTGAGATTGTTATGATTCTATGTGTCGTTAGTTGGTCTCAAGCAATGATGATGTATAATCCTTAGACACGAGATCAACATGGTTTCCTACATGTGTAATAGCACTCTTAGGGGTTGCCAAACGCTACTAGAATCGGGTAGTTATAAAGGTAGCTTTAGGGTATGCTATGAAACATGCGAGAGGGATGTATTTGGTCGATATGGGATTTGCCCTCCTAACATAACAGAGAGATATCTGGGCCCCTCGAAGTGGTCGGATAAAGAAAGTGCATGGCCATGCCCTTTGGTGGTCGAAGAGTTCGACCACATAAGGTTATCCGATACTCGATCGAGAAAGCATTGAGCAGATCCATGTATGACACAACATCTCACCGAATTCAACCAGATATCATGAGGCAAAGGAGAATACATGAGTAGGTCGCTAGTTCGACCGACCACGGACCGGTCGTATGGAGATACAAGCAAGTCGAGGCGGTTGAGCGTAATCACAAAGTGGTGAAACCAAGTCGTAAGGAATTACGAGTTGGTCGTGATCAAATCTGAATCGGTCGTATAGGACACGGTCGTAAGTGATGAGGACACAGTCGAGATCATATTGCATCAAGGTTCGTCCGATATAATTTGTGTGTATTCGGAATCGTTATGTCTGCTAGGAACCGCTTCGACTCGTGGCGGAAAGGGTTTCGAGTCACAACAGAACTACACATGAACCTAACGGGTCACACACTTAACGGGTTGGAACAAACCAAGACGAATCTGATTAAATGGCGTGTTTGGATAGGATCCATCACGGGCACTATATAAGGAGATGCATGAGAAATTTGGAAGAGGAGAGTTGACACGAGTTGCCCTCTGAAACCCTAGCCGCCATCTTCTTGAGAGCCTCCGTGCGATTTGGTGCTAGCACACCGCGCACGGTTGTTCCTTCCTGGACATGTGGATACCATAGAGGCGCTTCTCGTTGTTGCGCTTAGGGCGATCTGCGATCTTCGCAAGGAGCTGCAGAGGTCTTTGGAGAGCGATCAACTCACGAGGTATTTGGACGATCGACTCGACCAAGACATCGACGCGCTCTTCGTCGGACCAGTGCCCGACACTTCTTCCGCTGCTCTGCGCGTCTAGTGGTAACGATCTGTGATCATCTTCTTGCTTGGATTCCTGGTTTACGTGGTAGAAATTTTTGATTTGTCGCTATTGTAGCCTACCCGTATCCCAACAACATAATGGGTACCCTGGTCGGAAAAGGTCCTGTATCTAGTCTCCAACTAGGTAACTACTTGTAAAAGCTATGAACTGGTATCTGGATTTGAGTCCAAGTATATTCTTTACTGTGTGATGAATGGAACACGTGCTGTTTATACCATACCACGCGACGTTATATAATCTTAAGACACTGACAAACAACCACCGAACGGTTGAGTATCTCACGGACGCCCAACCGCAATGCGGTTGGTACTTTATCAACCATGGCGGGCTCCGACCAGCCGCAACACTTCACAACGGACGTCTTCTCCAAGAGTAACTGCTACCTCTTCGGAAGTTATATAAAGATGGAGCGCAGAAGATGATGGGGCATCAAAATATAGCAGCGCAATCATCATTAGATTCATGCTTTAAGTCTGATAAGATAGCATAGCAAGAATCATACTCAGTGTAATTAAGATTAGTCCTCCGCCAGTTCATATCAATAAAAGAGCAGTCTCATTCTCTCCCCAGAAATCTGTGCCATTTTCCTCTATTTTATTTTGTAAGATCGGCGACTTGCTCGTCGATAGCTAGCGTCGTCCGTGGCGAAAAGACGCAGATTTCTTGAAGAAATTCTTCACTCATCAAATCATCGCTCACTCCTCATAATCGCTCGTAAGCCTTTCTTGTAGTAAACTCTTATATTTATTAATAAAGTTGTGCGATTTATGGATGTTACCATATTTGTTTACTGTGTGAACTAGCTACTCATCTTGGGACTAGTTCAGAAATACACAAAGGATTTAGGAGTGTCACTCCCGGGTTCGACACCATCGAACATGCGGCCATGACATGTGAGTAGGGCCTTTGCAGAAGAAGAGGCTTGTTGCAAGTGCATACGCAACTAGCACGGTGTAGCGTGCACTCGTGGGTGATCCTCTCAAAATGAAGTTCCCTTGTACCCATCTTGAATGCCTAGTGCATCTCACCCATCTCGCTCTTCTTCTCCATGTACTTGGTGATCATGATGGAGTACAGTACTCTATCATTTACCATAGTGAGCGACGCGTTGTTGCTTCTGTCAACAAAGTAATTGGTGGTACCGCGAAAAATTACCTCCATAATACCAACCAAAGGGAGGCACCTTGCGTCGCGCATGACCCAATTATACACATCGACTAGATTAGTTGTCATGATACCATATCAAGTACCACCCATGTCATGTAGCAGCGACCACTTCTACTTAGGCTCATGCTCAATCTAGTCCAAGAAGCATTTGGCCTGCACCCCCGTCTTCCTCGCCACACTAGGACCATCTATGGGTAGGTGTGGCAATGCTTCGGGGGCTTGATCAACGCTTGTAGCAGCCTTTTTCACTACATCCTTTTTGTGCTTCTAGGTCCGCTCATCCAGAATCTTCTAGAGTACGTCAAACTTTCGCTATTGGTTCTGGTTGCACAGCCGCTTGAATACGTTCATCAAATACTTGTTGCAGAACTGCTTGTAGAAGTTTGCACCCAAGTGCCTCATGCACCACCTGCTTTCAGATCCACCCATAGAAGTGGTTCATTCTCTTCTTGTTGTAGCTGAGTTATTGTACTCAGCAGGCCCGCATGCTGATCATATATGATGCATACGTTAGGATGGCCCTGTACAACAAAAATCCTCAAATTCCTTAGGAACCACAACCAGCTGTCTATGTTCTTGCTTTCAACGAATGCGAATGCTATGGGAAGAACTTGATTGTTTTCGTCCGTCGCTATTGTAGTCAGAATCTGGCCCTTGTACTTTCTAGTCAGGACTATGTCATCCCCGCATAAGATTGGACTGTAGTGCCAAAATGCATTGATACATGGACCAAAGTCAAAGAATGCTCACTTCAGTACCCTCTTATTGCCCCAGTTCGGATGCGTAGAATCTTGAATGTCGACTTGTCGACGATCGAATCGCCGATCTTATGAAAATAAACGAGGAAAATGACGTGGAATATCCTGGAATGGAATGGGGTCGCTCTTTATTGATATGAGCTGGATTTACAAGATGTGGCTAAGTACTACCTGAATTACATGAATGGAGGAATGTAGCCCGCAATCGGACTTAGAATATGAGTCTAAGGTCGATTATCTAGCTTCTAATTCCACCGCTTAGGCTTCGTGCATATCTTTGCCTTGGCCTTGTTTTGTGTGTCGCCTATCGTCTCCTTCTTGTCTCTGTTGTTGTCTCTTGTGCTTCACCTTTAAATAACTTCGAAGAGGTGGCGCGTTACTCTGGAGAAGATGTCCTGGTGAAGCGACTGTTGGTCGGAACGGTAGAGAAGTTAGCAATGTGCTAACTTCCTTGCGGTTGCTTGTGAAAAGCTTAACCGTAGGGTGGTTAATAGTCGATGTCTCGGGGTTGTACCATCGCATGGTTTGGAGCATTATAACACGTGTTCCATTCATCATACGATAAGAAATACCGATTCGATAATTTTACGGCGGTTATACGGTCGGAGATTAGGCACAAAGCCTCATCCCACCGAGGTACCCATAAGTAACCTTGGAATACTAACGACCGGGGTGGAGGTCGGTCTTAGGGTTACGACTATGAAAACGTATGGTCTTTTATTATATATTAAAATAATACATAGATGTTTTAATCCTCGTCGGCTAGCCCCGAACTTTAAATGAACTGGTCGTGTATATACCTTTTCCCGATGAAATCGTATCAGGCGAACCCATTTAATGTCGTGGTATCTGAAGTGGTGCGTGTTCACTTTAAAGTTGAGAACTTGCCTTGGGAAGCGAAGAGTTCCTCTGTCGTTTGAACAAAAAAAGCTTTTTGTCGGTTGGACTTTTGTAGAAATCCTTGAAAGTATCGGAAGGTTATAAGATCTCCTCTCATTTGGGCTCTTAGAATTTTTATGCTTCCGAATCCCTTCGATCCCCTTTAGCTTCTCGCTAAGAAATCCTCCGAGTCTTTTCTGTTCTTCCGACCACAAAGTCTCCAACTTTTGCTACTCATTCTTGAGGATTTTCGCCATGTCGGAGCAGATTACAAAGTGGTTGCCTTGAATTGGGCAAGAAAAACTCGAGGCCTTGAAGAAGATGGGAATGCTCCCAGATAGGAATCGATTAATTGGAGACCGCGATCGGAGAGCATTTTCCGAGCCGTGAAGATGGCGAAATCCTGTTTTCTTGCCTACATCGAATGTGAAATTTGAGACTATCGGTACACAAATTCCTCCTCCGCGTTCTTGAACATTACGGGTGGAATTGGTGAATTGGCCCCAAATTCGATCGCAAATATTAGTATTTTCGCATATTTGTGCGAGGCATACACGGGAATACAACCGAACTTGAAGCTCTTTAGTTATTTCTACCGCATGGTGATGGGAAAATCTGCGGCAAAATCTGAGGCGCTCTGGGGAATGCACATTGCGTCTTCATGACGGGAAGGCCGATGAGTACATCTTCATGTCGCAAAATCTTCGTGGTCATCATGGAAAAAATCTTGGTTTTACATGCGGTTCTGAAGACGATGGCCTCTACTTCGCGGAACTAGAGCAAGTGAAAACTCCAAGTGGAAGGAAGCCAGTAAAGAAGACGAGGATAGTCAAGAGATGGGCGGATGCCATCTCGACTTCTTGTAGTCGAGGGCTTGACTTCGTGGCATGTGGTGAAGGATTTTACCCTTTGCGGATTAGCCCATTGAAGCTCAGGACTCATTCCTGCTCTGGTGCCTTGATCGTGATGAAGCTACCTCGGAAGGTGGTAAGTCTTTGAGATAAATTCGATCGGTATTTTGATTTGATAAATGTATTACCTTAAAATCTGTCTATTCTTCCTTACATTAAAGTTCTTACCCTGGAGAAGTTAGAGAACGAGTTAGCCGATCTGCAAGGGGAGCTGGAGAAAATTTGAATGCCCCAAGATCTTAGCCGCAACTCCTATTGAAGGGGCGGCAAGGCTTAAGGTAATTTATTAAATTCCTTTTACCATGTATATACATATATTAGACCAGATCTCCAATCGTGCTCTATATTTGCGATCGGTCGGATTGCGAATCATACAATCTGGTGAGGATCAACATCCCACCTTGGTTCCGACCGAGTCGTGCCTCGAGGCACTTGAAGGAGATGAATCCTCGAGGTAATAGAACATTTTGGAGTCATATATGTACGAAATTTTTTTTAGATAAAGGATTTCTTCACCTAATCAAATTTGTTCTTTGATTTAGGTGGATAAGCTGAAGGCCCATGAGAATGTAGCTGGAGGTGTGAACTCAGAGTGGTCGTGCACGACCTTACGGTTATTCTTGAAACAAGCGATCTGGAGATTGAAGAAACCACTCCCTCAGGCAGGATAGTCGGGAATGTGGACCTTGACGAGGCGGTCGAGGACATAGCTTCCGACATCTTGTTGGAGGATGTGAGGTTCAACAAACCCTCTTTGGTCGAGAACCAAACAAAATTGGAAGAGAAGAAAATGAAGGCTAGCGGCACAGATTTCTCTCTGGCGCGTTTGAGTCAAATCCGGAAATTAACAAGGTATGTACAAATGAAAGTGATTGTATAAGTATGTATCTTTAATAATTCCTTGATGATTTGATATTTTGAACTTCCATCTTGGTTTGCATAGGTCTTACGGTGTTAGGTCATTTCCGACTGAGTTCTTCCGAGGACGCTTTGTGGAAGTTCGGCAGAGCACTTCTCGGGACAAAGTTCTGAGGAAGTAGTGGTCGAAGAAGCCCCGGCGGTGACAAAGAACCTTGGTGAGTTGGATCCTTTGGTGATTGAAACCCCTTACGTGGAGGTAGATGCCTCGAGAGGTCTCAACAGTTCCGATCCTGCCGATAACCCTTCCCAACCTAACAAGTTCCTTTTAGTCCCGATTCGCCGAGGATAAGGAGCTTGATGAGGCGTGGCGAAAGTATCGGATACTCGGCTCAAGATGCACCTCGATTTGATTTTTGCGGTTATAATGACCGAGCAATTCGTAAGTATTCTCGACCGGTTACATAACTCTTTTTACAAAGTTTATAAGGAACTTAAGAAAGAGAATGCTAATTGTGTAGCATTTGGTCGAGAACTTTCTTTGTGATCGGAGGATGACCCAATGAGTTAAGGACTTGGAGCAAAAGCACTCCGAGTTGGAAAGTAAGAACTTTTCCTTTTAAACTTCGTTTCTTCTTCAATACTTTGCTCCTCTACAATTATTCTCCTTATCGCATTCGATAGATCTGGAGAAAATAAAAGAGGAGGTTGTGGTGAAAGCCAAGGCGACTTTTCTTGAAGAAGAAATAAAAGCTAAGGACCGATCATTTGTTGAAGCAAGTTGACTAAGGACGGTTCGATCGTGAAGCAACGACCAAATATGAAACACTTAGCAAAACAAATAAAGGTAATATGTCGTAAACTTGATTTTCCTTCAATGATGCTTGTATTCATTAAGCGATTTGTTTTTGCAGAGCAAGCGAAATGCTAACAGAGTAAAAACTACGAAATTTGAGCGGGATAAGGAGGCGCTCTTGCTCAAAATATTGATGAAAAGATTCATACTTTGAACAAGATGATCTTTGATTTGGGATCGAGGATCAAGCATGCCTATCTTAAGAGATCCAATAGAAAATGAACTATTTGGGTTAACTTCTAGGGATCTTAAAGTTACGGTCAAAACTACTCGGACGAATTATGCCGAGACCTAAAAGCAGTGTTGCAAGTGGAGTTAGTTTTGCTTTGGCAAAAGCGAAAGCTTCCGACCCTCCATTGATCTCCAAGCTGTTAAAGATGACTTCAATCGCCCACTGAGGAGGCGACCAAGTTCATGGAAGAACTCGGGCCACTCGGAGATATAGTTGTAGAGGAGATGGAGGTCGAATCTCCGACAAGCGATGAGTTAGGCGGGAATATTTCTTAGAGTAGGTTCTGCAAGTGTAAAAATATTTGAATATCTATGAAAACTTACCTTTTATGTCATTGACAAAGCTTTTGTTTATCTGTTTGACTTTTTAAAATTCTCGTATATTTCCTAGCCCCATCGCTTGATAGTAGAAGAAGCGTTCTTGTACAAGCGGTGAGCCAAGAAAGAGAATAAAAAGAGGTCATAACCATGTATGTGAGTTTTAAAGGTATGTTTGGACATGTAAGACAAAAGCGATCGTTCTTGTACTAGGAAATCAAATGTGGTCAGGACCAGCGTATGATTTCGACTAGTTATAGATCTTTGTTTGTCATAATGGAAATACCAATCAAAAACACTATATATGGTCGGAAAAAAGACTTTGTCAAACTTGACATAAGAAGAAATGCAAATATGTATGCAACAAATTATAAGTGAACTTTGTTTATATCTATTGTCCCATAATCTGTGGAACTAATGCTAAGACACGAAGGCATCGACACATTTCTTGAAAGCGTGTTCAAACTACGTATCCGATGGTAGCGAGGATCGAAGAAAAGAACCGTCGCTAGGAAGCTCCTTCCGATTAGGCGGGACCACGCGCGAAAAAGGAGAGACTTGACTAGGAGGCTTTCCGTGTCCCACCGAGAGCTGACAAGAATAGACCGAATCGTGAAATAATGAAGCATAATCTTCAAAATCGTAAGCATATCATTCATGAGATAGGTAGTTGTGTGGTGCTCGATTACTCATTTTCTTAAAAAAAAAGAGTGTAGTCGCGTGGGAATCATTTGAAAAAATGCTCACGACTAGGACCATAGAGTATCGAGATCCTTATAAAGGATATCGGAGAGAAAAATGTCTTCTCAGGCCGGACTAACAATAATAAGCGACGAATGTAGGTGTATATATATAAGCAAGGTTGCACTTCTTAATTAATTAATGAATTTAATGAAATTGAAATTGAAAGAAATGAAAGAATGAAAATTAAACATAGAACTTACGCAATTGATCGATGTTCCAAGAATTTGACAAAATTTGCCCATCGGACATAGCGATCGTCGCGGAACACGGTCGGGTTACGCCGACCACGATGTAAGGACCTTCCCATTTAGGAGAAAGTTTATTGCGATTTGTTTGGCTCTAAATTTTTCTGAGAACAAGATCACCTACAGCAAGGCTGCGAGGCTACACCTTACGACTATGGTACCTTCGCATGGCTTGTTGGTAGACTGCTGATCGTACAAGGGCTTGGTTTAAATCGTTCTTCAAGGAAATCGGCGTCGTCGAAGTCGTCTTTCATTACGATCATTTTCGTCAAAGCGATCGATTCGGCGAGCCAATTTTGAGTTCGGAGGAAGCATGGCTTGGCACCATAAACCAAAAAGAATGGAGTTTCACCGGTCGCACGATCGGTCGTGGGTTCGAACGGCCCATAACACGTAGGAAGTTCTTTAACCCAAGCGCTGACCGTTTGATTAAGCGGTGAATACTCGGCGTTTGATCCCGCATAAGGATACCATTAGCCGCTCAAGCGCTCCGTTGCTCTGCGGATGTGCAATGAAGCAAAATGAATTTTGACACTAAGTTCATCGCAGAACTCACGGAATTGACTCTTTGGAGGCGGGAACCATTATGCTGTGATGATCTGTTGGGTACACCGTCGCGTGATCACATTTTTCAAGAGAAATCTCTTAGCGGCCTCGGTTGTTATTTTAACAATGGCTCGCTTCAATCCATTTTGTAAGCGTGTCAATCATGACGAAAAGGAATTGAAGCCCCGGTGCTCTTGGGAAAGGTCCCGAATGTCTAGTCCCCATGTTGCAAAAGGCCAAGAAAGAGGAATTGTTTGTAAGGCTTGTCTTTGGTGATGTACTTATCGACTATAAACCGACATTGTACACACTTCGTCACAAGCTCTTTTGCATCATGAAGGCGGTTGGCGATAATAGCCTTTTAGGAAGGCTTCTGAAACCAGTGGTTACGTAGGAATGGTGTGCTCCTGAGCGCCTTCATGGATTTGGTTAGCAATCTAATGCCATCCGTTTGAGATATGCATCTCATCAACACTCCATGAGATCCTCGTTTATACAAGATACGTTCGATTAGAGTGTATGATTTGGCTTTTTCGTGCTATACGATCGGCCTCTACATCATCTTCTGGAATTGTGTCATCTTTGAAGATAATTGTAGATCGATGTCATCCGATCTCTAGTGATCGTGGCGGCGCCAAGCCGTCAACGACTGTGGAGCATCCATGTTTCCTTGATTAGTTTGTTCAACTTGCAAAGAATCATGTATGTTCTCGGAAGGCTCAACTACCGAGGGTGAATTGAGTTGCTCGAGAAAAACTCCGGCGGGACGGTCGACCTCGTGGAGGCCATCCGTGCTAACTGGTGCGCGAGAAAGTTTTCCTTTCTAGGAATATGTTGGATCTAAAACCGAAGAAGTGCTTTTCAAGTTTTCGTACTTCCGCCAGATAAGATGACATCTTGGTACTCGAGCATTGATACTCTTTCCCACTTGATTAGCTACTAGTTGAGAATCGCCTTTCACTAATGTCTGCGAATCCGGCGAGCGAGCTGCCGGAGTCCTGCCGATAAACCTTCATATTCTGCCACATTATTGGTGGTAGGAAAATTTAACTGGATGGCGTATTTGATGTGTTCGCCAGTAGGGGATATCAAGACCACTCCAGCCCCCGATCCTTGTAACATCAAGGAACCGTCGAAATACATTGTCCACTCGTCGTGGTGTTCGTACTCGGGTCCTTGGGTGGGTTCAGGGTTTGTCCATTCGGCAATGAATTCTGCTATTGCCTGGGACTTTATTGCTGTTCGTGAAATAAAATGGAATCGAGCGCCCTAGCTCGACCGCCCATTTGGCTATTCGTCCTGATGATTCCCTGTTTCCAAGGACTTGACCAAGGGGATATCCGGTAGGTACGACCACTTTGTGGGCCTGAAAGTAGTGCCTTAGCTTCCTTGAAGACATAAGGAGGCCATAGAGCAACTTTTGTACCTGTGGGTATCTTTCCTTTGGTCCATGTAAGACTTCGCTTACGTAATAGACTGGTCGTTGGATATTATTCCTTTCTACAACGATTACACCGCTAAGCATGCGTGGTGTTCTTTGCCACGTAAATTAGCAATGTTTCTCCGATCTCGGAGAAACTAAGACCCGGTACTCGTAAGGTACTTTTGAGTTCCTCAAAGGCATCGCTTGCCTCTTTAGTCCCTCGAAACTCCCATGTTTCGAAGAAGTTTAAAGAAAGGTAATCCTTTTCCCTAATCTTGCTATGAAGCGGCTTAACGCCGCCATCTGACCCGATTAGTTTTGGACTTCCTTCTTCGTGGTGGGGCGATCTCAGTCGATGGCGCAATTTTTCTTTGGATTAGCTTCAATACCTCTAGCGAAACTAGGAAACCAAGCGGTTTTCAACAGAAACTCGAACACACACTTTTAGGATTTAACTTGAGGTTATGTCTTCTCAAGTTGTTAAAGGTTTCTTGTAAGTCGGGAATGTAGTGCTTGGCGTTGGTGGTCTTCTGACGGATCGTCAACATAAGCTTCTAGATTCCGACCGATTTGTGGACTAAAAGTTTTTGCATCAACCTTTGAAAAGTTGCACCAAACATTTTGAGACCAAATGGCATCTTAATATAACAAGAAGTACCATATGGGGTGATGAAGGAAGTTTTCTCCTCATCTTCTTTACACATACTAATCTGGTGGTACCACGAATCGCATCTAAAAACTTAGTAACTCGCACCTGTAAGTAGAGTCTACTAGTTGATCAATGCGGAAGGGGAAAGTCATCCTTCGGACAAGCTTTATTAAGATTTGTAAAGTCGATACACATTCGCCATTTCCCATTATTTTTCCTAACCATTACAGATTAGCAAGCCCTTGTGGGTGGTTGACTTCACGAATAAATCTGCCGAGAAGCTTGTCAATCTCCATTGGATTGCTTCCTTCCGATCGGGTGCAAAGCGTCGTAGTTTACGCTTGATCGGTTTTTATCGGTGGAGAGCAAGCACTGCTCGATCACCTCGGGGACTCGAGGCATATCGGACGCTTGCCAAGCAAACCGTCTTGATTTGCTCGGAGGAAGGAGACGGCGACTCTTCCTATTTAGGGTCGAGTCTTGCCCCGACCAGAATCTTGCGGCGGTTGGATCTGGTTGTCTGACCCATGTGACGACTTGTATTTGTCCGGAGAAGCGCTTTTGTCGAGTAGTACCTCCTTGGTGCAGTCGGATGGTTTGGGCGTCATCTTTGGCTTCGAAAGTGCTTGACTGCATGGGAGACGGATTAACCTCTCGGTGGAAGTTCATCAACGAGGCAAAGGATTTCGATCGCATCGTAAGCCATTTTTCGATCTCCTCGGTGTGATGACTCCTTCGGCTCGGCATTTTCAAACTTTGATAACCGTAATGCGTGGCTATCAAGAATTTAGCTAATCTTTGGTCGATCGAGGATTCCGTTGTATCGGATTCAAGTTTACTACATCAAGCGGGATCTTCTCTGTTGGAAATTGTCGGGTTTTCCAAACGTCACCGGAAGGAAACTTGTCCTATCGGTTTAGCGGTAGAACCGGAACTATGCCATGAAAAGCATATTTCATGTGTTTCACCTTTGACATGGGGACTGCATTTCTTCTAAAGCTCCTACAAATAATATATTCAAGGAACTACCCCATCCACTAAGACCGATTAACCCGACAATTATTAATAGTTGGTTCAGCGGCGATGGGGAACCTACCGGTCGAGTCGATGGGATGGTGCGATCGTCTTTCTTTGAAGAAATTGCGGTGTCCGACCATTTGAGTGCTTGATTACGATTGGAGATTCGACGAGGTTGACCTCCGCTCCATGGCCTTCAGATAGCGTCTGGACTCGTATGAAGAAGATCCTCCAAAAATCATGTTGGTGTGTGTTGGGGATCTGGTACTCCATCTCCTCGTCGCCATCCTTGTCCTTTTTGGAGCTCGTTTCTCCATGTTCTGTATTCTTTGAAATGGTCCTTACTGCATAATAATCCTCCAGTTTCTTACGCGAGACCACGACAGCGCAGATCATGCCCTCGTCTTTGGTGAAGTGGACACCACTTCTTATTAAATCTCGAATCCTTGATCGGAACTTTTGCTTTGCTTCGACCGGCATAGTCCTTCTTGCCCTTCCGATCTTATGCAGGCGGCGAGAACTTCTTTGTCGTCGGTCTGCGGTTCTTTTTCTTCTTGAGAGACTTCTTGTTCTTTTCTCTCTGTTTGTCGGGCACTGGTGGGGAATCTTGTCTTTCCGATCGATGGCTTCACACCACTCGATTGCTTCACTAGCGATGGCATATTTGTCCGCCATATCAAAAAGCTCAGCGGTTGTTCTTGGAGGGTTCATTGCTATGTCCTCCGTAAACCGCCGATTCCTTAGACTGTTTTAAAAGCTTTGAATAACAGAGGACTCTGCGACTTGGGTATAGAGTTCTGAACTGGTGAACCTCTTGATATATTGGCGTAAAGTCTCATCGGATCCTGCCGGATTACGTGGAGATCGTCCTCCTTCGAGGCGATCGACGTACCTCGAAGTTGGCAATCGAAGATCACGAGTTGTTCCCAAGTATATATGGATCCGGCCGTAAGTTTAACAACCACGGCCAAGGCGGACCCTTCGAGCACGGTGGGTAAATAGTTGGCCATTACATTCTCATCGCCACAGCAGCCTCGATAGCGGTGGTATATATTTGGAGAAATTCAATGGGTTTTGAGTTCCATTGAATTTGTCCAAGTTGGCTTGGTCCGAACAAGCTAGGCTAACGCACGACTTGGAGCCCAGCAGAGAAGGCTCGACAAACTCGTGATTGATTCATGGCGTCTTCTCGGGAAGGTGCGGATTATGTCGATGGGAGACCGATCCCTAAGATTGGCACGCTGGAACTCCGGTAGTCGATCCGGTCGTGGACATTGATATGATGTCCACGACCACCACTTGGTTCAAGCGATGTCGGAGATCGTTAGGTCCTAGTGGTGGTTCTTCTCGGACTTGAGCGGGGGAGTATCTTCTTGAAATAGCCTTCTCCCTCGTGACTCCTTGGTGGAATCGTCGAGGAGGTCTTGGTATCAAGCGCTCTCTGGTATGACCATCTTTGTCCCCTCTTGAGGAGGGCGTTGGGGCGAAGTCCTAGTCGACTTCTGAACCCTCTGTTCTCGTCGCTTCCGTGCTTTGCATGGTGCATTGGAGAATTTGGATACCGACCTCGAGTTGTACAAAACTAGGCGTTCTGCTAGAGCAGATCGAATTATTTAACATGTTTTGAATACGCCGCAAGTTTTGTGCGATTCTATAGAAGGTCTCGTGGTTCATCTTGGTCGTGGGTGTCGCTGTCTCGAACCTTCCCCGACCTTCGGATTTGTTCGATCTGTCGGTCACCTCTGGGTGGGGCGGTGCAAAGCGAGTTAAGCGATTGGCGTCGATTAGTTCCGTTGCCTCCGGAAGTTGGTGCTTGGCGGCCGGATCATCTCTAACAACACGTGATGGCGTGGTAGAGAGTGTAGGACCGCAGGGCATCTTGATCTTCATCTCCGATCGCGTTGACCTCGTGCTTCCAAAGATTGATCTTCCGATGAGCTTCCATCGTAACTAATGGAGAGCTTGTCGATTATACGCGAAATTTTCCACGATGGAGATCGGTCGGAGATGAGCACTTCTCGAGGTCTTCTCGGCTGATCCGATGAAGCCGCCGATCGTATCTTTGAGTGTGATCATCCCCACATGGCCTACGACCGGTGGAGGTTTTATCGACACCGCTATCGGTGACGGTTGACTCTGGAATTGCGAAGCGAAGGAGAGTATCTTTCACCATGATTTCATCAATGGTATATAGTTTTCGGGTGATGAGGTGAAACTTCTTCACTGTTTCACGGTCGAAAAGGCGGGCTTGAGAGATCCTCGGCATTCGAATCTGGTCGGAACGGCGGTTCTCTGGTTGCGCCACCGGTAGTGGCGGCGCATCTTCATCCATCCGTCGACCTCGCTAACGTCGGTGACGGCGAGCCGGCGGAGGAGGATGAGGAGGATGACTGCCATTTTCTTCCATGGCGCGGATACATCCTTCCATGTCGAGGTTGGCGTAGTCCGCCGTCGAACCGAGTTTTCCTCATCCCAAACTCGGGCATAGTCGCATGAGCGATTGCGAGTTTTTGGGCGAGATTTTCTTGGCGAAAAAAAAATTTCTTGAAACTTCGCCTTCTTCCCCACGGACGGCGCCGGTGTCGGCGATCGAATCGCCGATCTTACGAAAATAAGCGAGGAAAATGGCGTGGAATATCACGGAATGGAATGGGGTCGCTCTTTATTGATATGAACTGGATTTACAAGATGTGGCTAAGTACTACCCTGAATTACCTTGAATGGAGGAATGTAGCAAGACAATCGGACTTAGAATATGAGTCTAAGGTGATTATCTAGCTTCTAATTCCACCGCTTAGGCTTCGTGCATATCTTTGCCTTGGCCTTGTTTTGTGTGTCGCCTATCGTCTCCCCTTCTTGTCTCTGTTGTTGTCTCTTGTGCTTCACCTTTAAATAACTTCCAAAGAGGTGGCGCATTACTCTGGAGAAGACGCCCTGGTGAAGCGTTACGTTGGTTTGAACGGTAGAGAAGTTAGCAATGTGCTAACTTCCTTGCGATTCTTGTGAAAAGCTTAACCGTAGGGTGGTTAATAGTCGATGTCTCGGGGTTGTACCATCGCATGGTTTGGAATGTATAACACGTGTTCCATTCATCATACGATAAGAAATACCGATTCAATAATTTTCTGGCGGTTATCACGGTCGGGATTAGGCACAAAGCCTCATCAGGCCGTGGTACCCATTAAGTAACCTCACGGAATACTAACGACTGTGGAGGTCGCGGTCTTAGGGTTACGACCATGAAGACGTATGGTCTTTTATTATATATTAAAATAATACATAGATGTTTTAATCCTCGTCACGACTTGAGTGCCGGGATTCCTGTCTTGTATGACTCAGAGTTGGTCGGGGAGGTTGTAGTAGGAGTCCTCGAATGTACCAAACCTTGATTCTAGTGCCTTCTGTTTTGCCCTCCACGCCTTAGCACAGCTGATTATGGATTAGAACCTTGCCTCAATCGCTTGAATGATGGATAGTGGCTCAAAATTTAGATTATCTACAATCTCACCGTACATGATGTTCGCGATGAAGCCTGATAACAGATTCTTGTGGGACTGCACTGACTCAGTGACGACACATGTGTGAGGGACCAGTATAGAGCATTTCTAGTATGTGTCCCACTTAGGCTGAAATGTGTGCACTTGCCAAGGGCATCCCTCTATGTCGCACTTCACATCGTAGCATCTTGGGTTAGACTTGACAACTGTGAATGTACACCACACCGACAAGGCCCAAAATTTGACCGCCTCCTGCACGAAATCCTTGCATTTTTACATAACTCCTTGCATGACCTCGCTCTGGTCGTACCCCCACGGCACATGGGAGCCTTCGTTAACGACGAGGTTGTCGAACTGGTATATGTTTCACTCGAATGGAACCGTCTGCTGTTCCACAGCATTCTTGTCGTTAGATCCTTCATCTTCTGACAATGTCATGTAGTCTTGGTCTTCGAGATCCATCCTTTGGACTAGAGCTTCCAGCTCCCCACCCTCGTTAGCAAGCCCACTAGCTTGCCTCACTGAAGGAGCTCCTTCCACAGTGTCTTCATCGACAGGATCAGCAACTCCCGATCCTTCGGCCATTGTGTGCGCCATATTGTGGCTGAAGTCCCCGACTTCTTCTTCGACATCACCACCCCCTTCTTGTTCAACCACCGATACAGGAGTGGGCTTGGTATATGCCTGGGCCAGAAGGACCAAATCCCACTGTTCTTCCTCGCCCTACGTATATGAGTGTCATGACCTTATTCCCTTGAGCTGCACTAACTCCCAATATGTGTCCTATGGTGCTCGGTTGGCAAGGCCACTTAATCTCAGATCATACACAACATGGTCCAAATTGAATATGTGGAACAATCATTGTATCATAGCGCCCCATATACGCTGCTCTGGCTTTGTTAGGGTCACGATCGCCGATTGGAAATAACACAAATTAATCCCCTCAGGACCCTCAAGAATAGTCCCCTGACCGTAGTAAATTTTGAAATTGATGGCATCCGACATATTTGACATACCGCACTGTAAACATGATTTCCACGATTAACCACATATCTAAAAATAAACTACCCACCGAAAATGATTATGTACAACATACTACACTATGTAACCGTACATCTAACACTATGTAATCCATTCGGTTAAAAAAATTACCTAAAAGGTATAAGACCGGACGGACAGTGCTTCGCTAGCTTCTTTCCTCCCTTGTACTCTTCTATGCTCCTCTCCCTCCCCTCCCCTCTTTCTCTTTTTGCTGAATAAAAGTGAGTTATGCTAGAATTTTTGGGTCTTTTATATGGTAGATTGTGCCACCATTTGGAACGGTGATAGGGACTTGCAGTATCCCTGTCGCCATTTGAAATGACGGTTTTCCAAAATTTTAATATTAAAAAATTTAGAGACTTGCAGAATCCCTGTCGCCATTTGAAATCACGGCAAGGTCTTGTCGCCAGTTGAAGTGGCAATAGGTCCATGTCATCATTTCAACTGATGACAAGGACCTCTCTGCACTATTCAAGTCCCCATCGCCATTCTCTAGACTACTGTCGCAATTTGGAATGGCGGCATAGCTCTTTCGCCATTTTAAATGGCGACAATAACCTAGTTTTGTAAATAAAAAAAAGACTATTTGTTTTCGTAAATTTCTTTCAGAATAATATTATTTCAAAAAAATATTCCCAAGTCACCAACATGAATTAGCAAGTTGACATGGGCTTGACAAGTGCTAATCAAACCAAATATTAGTAACTAACGGAAATTCATCATTGTTTGGTTTGCCACCAATATTTTGTAATGTCTAGAAAAATTTGGTAAGACTAATGAAATCTAACATCGTACCTGAGCAATCCCTCAGCAATTCAAAGACGGAAAAATTGCTCACAAAAAATTGTCTTGACCACTATCCAGGTGATCCCCCCACCACACACACAAAAATGGCCTTTCCCAGGTTGCCGAGTCTACGGTGAAAGGCTAAAACCCGTTGAAAGGCTGAAAGCCTAAACGGTCACGATACAACAGCGTCAACCGGTCGGGCTCCATGCACTCCCCTATGTATACACGGCCGCACGCCGCTCGCCGCTCGCCGCACGCCGCAGGAGCCGTCCCAGTGGAGCGAAGGAGCGGATCTGCGGCCTCCATTGCACTCCACACGACGAACCGCGAACCACGCCGCGCGGGCGTTTTCCTCGTTTCTGGCTGGGCCGCCACGCCCCCGTTTCCTCCCACCGAATATATCTACTGGGCCGCGCTGCATAACACATGGGTAGCACCCGCACGCCCGCACCGAGGAGCGCGGAACAACGCGTGCTGCGACGTGCAACCTCGAACGGTCGAACCCCTCGCCTAGGCATGTGCGCTACCTCCTGCGGGGACTACCCATCCAGCCGCGCAGCCTATTACTCTTTTTGTCCTTTTCTTTTCTTTGCCTGGCCGCCGTCCCAGTAGTTAGGTACTTAGAACGTATGCGATAATATCCATGGACCTCATTTTTGGTTCAATCCTCTCAATGCACTCAACAGTCGCTAGCAAACCGGACTCCCATCAACCTCATTAAATCAACACACTCCAACTGTCCCCATTCACATCCGCAGGCTAAATTATCAATCACCCCAGTAAACCGCCTAAGCACCCTTGTTTGTATCAATATACTTTGGCAACCAGATGATAACATACCAATGTCACAGACACTTCAGAGGGTAATCCCACCATTAGCGCACTCATCCTATATGAAATAGAATCATTCTCTTGACTTAATGACGTAAGAGAGGTTCATCCAAACTCCTATTTAAATACCATTCACGTCATTAAGCCTCACACGCATCCCTCCAGATTTGTACCACTTCATTTATGATTCCCATCAACATCTTCAACTGCGACTGGATCCAATGTATCAGTCAAATGTCAAGAACAAATCTTCATGTAAACTTCCGCTTGTCATTATCATCAGATTTTGAGAAGAATGCATCATGCGAAGAAACTGCTTGACAGTTCTAAGTAATAAGAGGTATTTGTTTGATGGTTCTCAATCTATGCTATTATAATTTTGTCACGATGAATGCTTGTATCTATTGGTTTTCACATTGAATTGCCTACTGCTCACATACATGTGAATTGTACACCTTAATCTTGTGAATTGTTGTGCCATAAATAGTGCACACTGCTATCGCTTCACATGTGAAGACAGAAAGTGAGAAAGCAAAATGGCCATTCTATTTGCAGTGCAACACCACTTCCATGTCACACATTCATCTTTCAATCTCACCATCCTGTGAATCAGCCAATCAGCCATCTCGCCATCGCTGCACATCAAATGGTCCAAGTACTAAACAAGATGGTATGGCAAAATCTTTTAGGTTACTTCCGGTCATTTCGGTAAGTAAGACTCAAAGATAGCAAAATCTTAGGTTACAAGATTTCTAAAGACATGTTAGCACCGAGAATGTAGCAAAACCCACACATCCAAACATGTAGCTTTATGGCCACCTACAAGAAAATACAGATGCCAACAATCATCCACACTTCAAGAACAATTACTGGTTTGAAAGGTACCTTTCACATTGTACAATTTACGTATGTTTTTTTTTTTTTTTTTTTTTTTTTTTTTTTTTTTTTTTTTTTTTTTTTTTTTTTTTTTTTTTTTTTTTTTTTTTTTTTTTTTTTTTTTTTTTTTTTTTTTTTTTTTTTTTTTTTTTTTTTTTTTTTTTTTTTTTTTTTTTTTTTTTTTTTTTTTTTTTTTTTTTTGGTCCTTCCCCCATCTTGTTCCTTTCAAAAATACACTTTCAGTAAAAGACAAATTGCCATTACTGTGAGTTATCTTCACACGCTTCTGTAGTTGTATGTAAACAACATTTGACGGGATGAATTGGGAAGAGCCTTGAGGGATACCACTTCGCGATTCAGAATGGTTGAGAACTTCACCACCTCAGCCACACCACTTTTTTTTCATTTATTTGATGGGAACTCACACAAGCAAACCACCACGGCATCCCAGGCCCACTGTAATCAATACCCAAGTCGGCGCGGCTACCGAATGACACATGAAACTCTGCCATGAAGAGGGGATTTTTTCCTTACATGTTTTTGAATTGCGTGGTTACGAACACACTGTTAACTGAAATCACTTTATCGATGTCCTCGCTGCCTCTCAGTCATCTAGCTTTTTTTTTTTTTTTTTTTTTTTTTTTTTTTTTTTTTTTTTTTTTTTTCAATTTCCATGAATTTTTCTTTCTTTGTTTTTTTTTTTTTTTTTTTTTCCCAAGCTCTGAGAGTTTTTTTTTTTTTTTTTTTTTTTTTTTTTTTTTTTTTTTTTTTTTTTTTTTTTTTTTTTTTTTTTTTTTTTTTTTTTTTTTTTTTTTTTTTGTTTTTTTTTATTTTTTGTTTTTTTTTTTTTTTTTTTTTTTTTTTTTTTTTTTTTCTCTTAGATCTCGGCTTTTTTTTTTTTTTTTTTTTTTTTTTTTTTTTTTTTTTTTTTTTTTTTTTTTTTTTTTTTTTTTTCCTTTTTTTTTTTTTTTTTTTTTTTTAAAATTTTCATTCCCAGTAGAAAACTCACATGTTTATGGCAAGCTTAGATTCCACCCAAAGGCTCTCTCACCTGGGAGTCCTTCCTGTCTTCCTCTTCTCCACGCGAAACCGAGGGATTGGCCGATGTCACACCATTGTACATGCAGTTTTTTCCATACATTCCAAGTCACATGAAATTTAAAACTCTAATTTCCGAAACCTAAAATCTAAATTTAGGTCGCCTAAGAGCATGTACAATGGTGTGACGTCAGCCGATGGTGTGACGTCAGCCGTCTATAGCATTTGCCACATAGGTTTTTTGCTGATGTGGAGGAAAGAGAACAAAGAAAGAGAAAATTGATGTCTACATATTCATAGCCGACTATAGCACAGAGATCAAAAAATAATAGACGCACTCGCCTCCCTGCTGTATGGAGAGCCACCGCGATCGCAGTAAAAACTCGATCCCGCGCGCATTCACTCCCCTGTCTATCTCTATCCAACGCTAAACCGCTTTTCTCCAACTGCAGGCGCTAACGATGCCTCTTCCCCATTTTTTCCGCCCGAAAAATCCTCTCAAGGCCCGCCATGAATCTCAAGGCCTCCGCCAAATCTCACAAGGCTCGCCAATCCCGCCTCCCAATCCTCGCCGCCAAATCCTCCCAATCCTCCGCCTCCCTCCCAATCCTGCAAGCCTCGCCAAATCCCTCCCAATCCTCACTGGTGGAATCGACGATGCTCGTGGGAGAAAGCGAATCGCTGGCCGCCACCACCACGGCCACGATCACAACCAAACAACTCTACAGAGCTTGGGAGCGACGGCGCCAGGCCAAAGGTTGGGTTTGGAGGGCGATCCACCCAGAGCTCCACCGCTGGCCACACTGTGGTGTTCCATACGACAAGTCAGATTTGCCATGGGTGGCCGAGTTCTCAACCCCGGCTACAGATCCGCAGAGCTGGTATGCGTGCTCTTCCCAATTCCAAAAAAAATGTTGTTTAAGACATCGGTTCTTTGTGCTATAGTGACTGCAATTGTTTGAGTTCTACACATCTCTGTGCATTATTGTCGTGACTTTTGATTATGGGTAGATTGCAATTGCATCCGTAGCTTAACCGCCTCATTCATGTTCCCAAGCAAGAAGCATTGTCATACCTAACTTCCTGAAGCATTGTAGAAGATAACTCACAATGTGGCAATTTGTCTCAAGACCAAACCAAGATGACCAGATTATGTGGTAGATTGTTTGATATGTGTCTTGCCATATGGTGGCAATACGACACTCTTGGTAAATGACAATGGTGATTCTCGATTTATGTATTATTGAGGGAGTAGCAATCCCGCCTCCCGGTCATCTATTGCCACTCCAGGAAAACTCCATCATAACTTTCAACAATCCGTGTTCCGCTAATCCTATTCTTCCTCGATTTGAGGATGAGATACAAGCCACATGATGAAAGAATTACTTCTACGACTTGCATTGCGTGTCATCTAGCACTCTTTATCGCTGTGTTCTTCTTTTCCTTGTTAACTTTGTTTTATATGTCGCTACCAACCACTAAAACTCACGACTACTCATAAAATTTTCCTTAGTTTCATTGTCGATGTTTTGCCCTTTCAATTTTATTATGGTGTCAAATGCTACAGCTTGGTTCTTAGAATCAACTGAGCTGGTTGGTCATTGGATATAGTACTAGACCGCTTGTAGGAAAGGTGATATCTTTAAAATGTTTTTACTAGAAGTATGTATTTCAAATAATTTCGCTTATGCTTTGAGCTTGTCAAAGTTTCTAGAATGCCTGCTTTCTCCCGTGATTTTTCAAGGTATTGTTGTTAATGGTGCATGCATAGCTCATTTGCCATTGTTATTTTTTTTGTTAGTGTATACATTCAGCACTTATTTATTTACATTGAGCACATATTTACAATTAGCACTTATAATCTATAATTTATAGTTATATTCAGCGCTTATTTATTTTAAATTCAGTTGGTATGTACAACATAGGATGGATTATCATTTGCCATTGATAATTTTTACATGCCTTTTTTAAGGGAAAGGATTATCGCCTATCGGAGGATTCCTAAATTATTTGCAAAATTCATCCTGCTTTCTTTTCCACAACATGCTCCTCATCACCTCCTATGTCACAAAATCCATCCAACTTCCTTTTTCCACAACATGCTCCTCATCAGCCTCACATGTCACAAAATTTGCACTACGTTGGTGGCACTTCATACTACACTCCATCCCTGGCACCGCAGCCCCTAGCGTACCAATCTGAGTCCGTCACCATCACTCTAAAGCGCAGTCCACTTATCTCAATCATTCATCCATATTGACAATGAGACGACGATGGAGAAGGTAGGACCAAGAAGCGCTTGATCCGACACAAGAGGAGGATGTAAGATTGGTAAGTTTTACATATAGTCATACTTAGTAGTCTATATGAATAATTGCATAAGTTTTTCTTGTATGTTTTGAACATAACTAATGTTATTTGTTATCATTGTAGATGAGTGCATGGTTGAACAATTCAAATGATCCTATCATGGGTAATAACAAGAAAAATGATAAATATTGGGGAGATGTTGCTAATTCCTACAACAAAGACCACTCCAAAAATCGGAGACGACTAGCTTAAGCAAGCCAAGGACCGCTGGCATAAACTTAACAAATGGGTCAATGAGTTCCAATGCTTTTGGTTGAAGGCTTTTCAGATATATGCCAAAGGAATTCGATGACCAGCTTGATGGACAAGACCCACCGATCTATGGTGAAGACTAAGGAGGACAGCTTTTACACATGAGTACTTGAAGGTCATAGAGACCAACCCAAGTGGCATGCTTACAATAAAAAGCTCAATGCGGGGAGGCGGGGACCACACATCATCTCCTACAAATATTGAAGATATCCAATACCGATAGGAACAAAAGCAACCAAGGCCGATCGCAACGACAAAGGCAAACCAAAGGCAAAAAAAGAGAAGTGGAAGAGCTCGACAAATATCTCAATATGCAAAGTAAACTAACCAAAAACGTAGCGAGGCGATGGAATTGCAGAAACGTATCTCAGCTGAGAAGCTTGAAGCGGCAAGGCTTGCTCACCTTACAGCAAAGGAGAATAAGGAGGCCAAAATGGTTGATAAGGAATCAAAAATGTTAGAAACATACATGGCACTCATTACTCATGACACTAGTAACATGCCTGACGATGTGAAAGGTGAGCACATGGAGGCAATTAGGTGTATGCGGATGAGGTTATTTGCCAATGTTGATTGAGGTCAAGGGGTAAGTAACAAATTTGCACTTCTATCTTACTTTTGTTCCTTTACTTTCAAATGTTGATTGAGGTCGAGGGGTAAGTAACAGATAGTGTAAGACTATTGCTATTAATCTGGTGTGTTTCTTGGATGGTAGTTGGTACGGAATAATCTTTCTTGAGTGTTATCCTGGCGTATGAGGTTTATATTCCTTCCATAAACATAAATAGAAAGCTATTCTTTATATAGTCTCTGACAAAAGGCTGTTGAAGTTTTTGTAATAACCTGAGTAGCTGACAATTTCAGAATTTATTGTAGTAAATCCTTTTATTTTGGCATTCTAGTTGTAATTCTTGCCTTATCTTTGCAATACTACCCTTTTCAGCCAAAGCTAGATGACGGAGAGGACGAGGACATCGATAAAATGATTTCAGAGTTGACAAAAGGTCGCACGATCAAAGTTACATGAACAAGCATTCCTAAATCCTAATAACATGTGTTCGTAACTTCAGATTTCCATTCAAGAAAAACATGTCTTCAATTTTGATTAAACTCGATGCTTACCTTATTACTCATATAATAAGGCATCAACATGTGCTATTAAGTATAGGGGCCATGGGAGCTATGCATTGACCCATTGGCATGGGCAAATACAGATTAACAAAGTAACATTGTGTGCATCAGACCCATGACTCCACTGTATTGGATGTAAGTGATGTGTATGTGGTGCTCCTGCCATGTGATGTGTGTGTGTGTGGGCACGCTAAATAGAAAGCTATTCTCCGCAGATAGACAAAACAGTTCGCGGGCACGTTGTCGGCTAGTTCTACAACGTCAACGAATCGACCATTTTGTCAGCGATGCACAGTCATGGCTCATAAAATAGGAGATAACCATTAGTTGACTGCCTCAAGCCAGCCATCAAAATTGTCATTAGAATCCTTAGGCTGATTGCATCATCTATGTTTAATTTATTCTTAACTAATCCATTGCCCCTGGCCATTGATCAACTATTCTTTTGCTGTTACTTTTGTTTCAAATTTCCTTAATTTGCTGTCAATCAAGTGACGCATGTGTATGGCTGACATTTCAGTTTGAACAATACAATCATGTATTGGTTGTATATAGGTCAAACCTGCATTTCAGTTTACAGACAACCAGATGGCACCGCACAAATCAACCTCCCCACTGATGAATCGTCCTGAATAACATGATGCTTGTATTTTTTTAAAAAAATGAAAAGGCAGCAGCGTATCTGATCATATTGATAGAAAGGAGGATATATAGGGAAGAAAAACTCTCCAAGATAAAACCGAATAAGAGACCATAAAAACTACAGGCTACTAAATAAGCTACTTGTACATGCCATCTAAAATAGAGATAAAAAGAGAGAGAAAAGGTACTACTACTAATAACACCAGGACCTACTCATCCTGTCACAGCACACCAAGGAAGAGAACAACGACAACTAACAGGTCTAGACATGGGGTATCAAAACACCCAACTTTGGATAAAGTGTTCATTCCTGTTCAGCTAAAGTGTTTGTTTCTTTTGAATCAATTATTTGGCACTCCAGCAGTACCAAGTTCCTATATTATTGTTTCTGATGCAGCTATATTTTCTTGTAGGTGGCCCTAAAGCTACATGTGCTGGATGTGTGGGTTTTGCTACATTCTCGGTGCTAACATGTCTTCAGAGATCTTGTAACCTAAGATTTTGCTATCTTTGAGTTCTTACCTCTGAAATGACTGAGTAACCTAAGATTTTACCATACCATCTTGTTTAGTTTTACTTGGACCATTTGATGCTACAGTTGCAGTGATGGTTGGTTGAATGCTCCATTTTAACTGTTTTGGAATATAGCCCTCTTTGATAGCTTGATTAACTATTGATTGGTTGTATACTGAATGCTGCATTAACATGAGTATAGTCTGTGAACCGATTTTGCTTTCAAACATTCGGCCTTAGCAGTCAAACATTCTGTACTACAAATAGAATGGCCATTTTGCTTTCATGTGAACGTTCGGCTTTCATGTGAACGTTCGGCCTTAGCAGTAGGAAGTAGTGTTCTGCACTACAAATAGAATGGCCATTTTGCTTTCTCACTTTCTGTCTTCCTGCATGTGAACGTGACGGTGTGCACTAGTTTACATGAAAGCAGTCAAGCAATTCACATCTGACTTAACGGTGTACACTAGTTCACATGTATGTGAACAGTGAGAGCATCAGTTCACATGTATGTGAACGTGAATACCAGTAGATACAAGCATTCATACGTGACCTCCAAAATTATATATAGCATCAGACCTTAACGAACCATCCACCAAAAAACCTTTTTGTACCTCTTATTATCCTTTCAACACTAGAACTATGTCACACCAACCAGACTCTTCTTCTTCGGATGATCTTGACCATTCTTCCTCCGAGAATCTCGATGATATTGACCCAACTGAGTTTTACACAATCGAAGATTTCATTGCCGAGCAAGATTTCTTAGACTCAATCGCCGATCGGTCGGCGCGGTTGAAGGCCAATGTTGATCAAAGAGCCGAATCATCTCGTCGCCGAAGTGGTACCAGGAGGTACATACGGAGGGATCGTGAAGACGCCCATGACAGGCTTGTGGCCAATTACTTCTCCGCACAACCTCTCTACACCGATTTAAATGTTTCAGAGAAGGTTTCGATGAGAAGACCTCTTCCTACGAATCGTGAGTGCGCTTAGGCTAATGGGATTCCTATTTCACTAATAGGACAGATGCCACTAATCGCCCAGACTCTCACCACTACGTAAGTGTACGGCAAAGAATTGTATGTTAGCATACGGCACCTCTGCTGACCAACTTGACGAGGTACTAATGATCGGCGCGAGCACTTCATTGGAGTGCTTGGGTAAGTTTGCACAAGGGGTTATTGATAAATTTGGTGCAGAGTATTTGCGCCCCCCCACATGTGAGGAAGTGGAGCGTTTGCTTCAAGTTGGTGAATCTCGTGGCTTCCCTGGCATGCTAGGGAGTATTGACTGTATGCATTGGCCATGGAAGAATTGTCCAGTTGCATGGAGGGGCCAATTCACCCGAGGTGACCATGGTGTCCCTACTATGATCCTCGAAGCGGTTGTTTCATAAGACCTTCGTGATATGGCATGCTTATTTTGGTGTCGCGGCTCAAACAATGACATCAACGTGTTTAATCACCACCACTGCTCATTGAAGCGCTAAAAGGGAATTCCACAGTGCATTTCATCACAATGAGAAGCAATATGATAGGGGTTACTACCTTGCCGACGGTATATATCCGAATGGGCCGTCTTCGTGAAGACAATACCCACCCTCATACAGATAAGGATAAATTATTTGCACAAAGACCAAGAAGGAGCAAGGAAAGATGTTGAGCGGCATTTGGGGTATCGCAAGCTCGCTTTTAACATCGCGGCGCCGTCCAAAGACAGCTTGTGGCAACGGGTTGCCATCGGCAAAATCATGGAAGCTTGTGTCATTCTTCATAATATGATTGTTGAAGATGAACGGGAATTGGTCACCGCTCCTTTGGACTTGAACGAGACATCGGGGACATCTTTCGATCTACCGCCGAAGTCAATAATGGCCCTAACATTTGCTTCATGGATGTGCTGCAGAGAAATTCCTCTATTCGTGCTCGGCCAACACATATCCAACTAAAGAGGGATTTAGTTGATCATATTTGGCAACGCTATGGGAACAAGTAAAATGTTTAGGCCTATTTAAGTTACATATTATTTTTATTCTCTTTATTATGTACTAGTTCCTACTTAATTCATTTCCATATTAATGTATCCGAATTATCATGTCATACAAATTATCGTTATTTATCTATTTCAACCATATTCATTTTATTTTAATCATGTATCCAAATAAAAAATAAAACAACACAAGTAGTCCACAAGGATGAAAGTTAGAGTTAATCACCATATTTTTTAGGTCCATGAAAGCATTAAATGATTGTATGATCTATATAGACAACTAAAAAGACAACCTATTTTATGGGCTGTCTTTAGTGCTGTCTATAAGTGACGTGGATGGTTGTTATAGACAGCAGCTGTCTATACCATTGTACATGCCCTAACAAATTAGTTTGATAGATAGCCCATTAGGCAGGCCCGTTAATTGTGCCATATCTTTTCACTTCACCCTCCCTCAAAAAAAATAAACACACAATTCACTTCACTTCACCCCTGCATTGTAACTATGCAAGTTGGGGTCGACTTGTACAGTTGCACTACACACTACGCAACCAGCAGAGGCTCTTCCGTCGCCAAACACACGATTTGGTTTCCAATGGCGGGAACTGCGAAACGAACGGCAGGTTTTGTTTCTCTTGGCTGACGACGGTGGATCTCAAAGATTGAAAGATGTCAAGGTTTTCCTTCCACTTTGCGGCTCCGAAAGTTGGAAAGCATGGAAAACCGTCATCGAACTAAACGGGGCGCCAAGAGTGCTACAATTTCCTAGCAACGACACGCCGATCGGCAGAGCATGCACGTGTATACTCCATATGGTTTTACACTCATGTGACGCAACAAACCGCGGGAGCGAGCTTCAATTGGGAGCATCTATTCGTTCATCTGTCATCGCCTAATTAACGAATTTGTTAAGATCTAGTGACCATTTTCTAATGGTTCAGTAGCTGCCTAGGATACTTCCTAGTTCACTCTGTCTACTGGGATCGATCCTGCACGCACCCCCCACATTGGCCAGCTAGACCTCCCAGGCTCCCACTGCAACGGCCTGGGTCCGAGCTCGGCGTTTACACGAGCTCGCCGCTCCCCACTTGTTTCGCCGCAACCTAATCTGTACCTACCAAATCCACACATGCATTACCAATGCCTGCCTGCGTCTGGGGCCTGAAATTGAACCGGTCGATTGGAGAATTTATGCATGCTGCTGACCTGCTGTCGCGCGCGCTGCGAATGACGACTTCCTCCAAGTCTCCAACCAACCAACCTGCTTCCGTACTATTTTATGCGCCAAGTTTCTCTCAGCAGCTAGCTCAGGTCGCTGGGTCCCGTTGAGCCGCTAAAACTAGCAAACTCTAGTCATGCGTGAGTATATCAGCATGGCTAGCTGCATGATACGCGCATGTGATTGCGATGTCCTTGTATATAATCTAATTATTGTGGATCGACTGCCACGCTGAAGCTGATGAACTAACTGAAGGACCATATGTGTGTCCGCCCACGGTGTTATATATGTGCAATGTGAACCAAGCAAGCGTGCATGTGTTGCATAATGAGTCGATCCCTGACAACCAGTGATTCAAATCCCGCCCGTTACCGGTAACCGGCTTTCTCGATAAGGGCCGGTCACCAGCAAACCGGACAATTTTAAATTGGAATAAGTCTAATTTATCCTCCTCCCTTGGGGTGCATCTAATCTACCTTTCAACTACAAAACCATCTAAATATAGCTCCCTAAACATTGCAAAACCGTCTAAGTAACCCCTTAAGACAGTTTCAACGATGGGTTTGCTACTTTGACGGTGGTTTTGTCACTATGGCAAATGACTTGGCTGACAATAATTACCCCATTGTTAGCCAAGTCATCCGCCTTGGTGGCATTGCCACATTGTCGACCACATTATCTGTCATGGTGAAAAAACCGCCTCCAAAACCGTTGTTAGGAGTTAGTGAGACGGTTTTGTATAATTCAGGAGCTATTCAGACGGTTTTATAGTTTAAGAGGTAGATTAGACGCTTCCAAAGTTCAGGGAGTAAAATACACTTATTTCATTCAAATTTGAAATTTGACCGGTTTACCGGGCTGTACGATAGATTTGACTGTAATTGTTTGATCCCCATCTTGATTCTTCACCATGCATGCGGAAATTTCAACCGTTTAGATCCATGAAGGCAATAGTACAGTTTATATCTTCTCTCTCTCGTTCTTTTTCCTGATTCATTGACGTTGTCATGCTATCTGCCACAAGTCTACGAGGGCCTTTTCAATAAACTTGACGAACCACCACGAGCAGAATCATCAAAGCTCAACATCCTTGTTCCGTCGAACTTGCTGGCCGCCAACTGCGTGCTTCAAAATTATAATATATATTGGTTTCAATAGCGAGATCATATCTCAGTTGATCATTTAACAACATGATCACTAACAAAATCCTTATTCCAGCTCTATTCTGCCACAAGTTGTGAGGCAGCCTTAATTCAACACGTAAACCTACGTAAACAAAGCATCACACCAATTGCAAAAAAATTTCTTTGCGGAATCATCAGCCAGATCGATGTTATATCCCATATCTTAGTTTTGTAATTCTTCTCCCCAAATTCAAAGAGCTAGTTATACATCAAACCTCCCGGTTGTAACAATTATTACAATCTTTACGTCCAAAAATAGCATTAAAAAACCTAAAGAAAAAGTTTAGCATGAATCATATGATCAGATGAAGAAGACTAGAAGAAAATTGATCAAATGATCTTCCCTATTTGCATGTGATATCAAGAAGGGTAGGATGCATTCAAGTGCGACGTCAAGCACGGCGAGCCCCTCCAGACCCTGGCGTGCATCTTGAGCATCTCCCTAGCCCTCTCCCTCGGCCGGTCGCCGGCGGCGCCGGCCTGCACCAGGAACAACAGCCTCGCCACCACCCCGACCGCCAGCATCTCCTGCAGGACGGCCGGCGTCGCCGAGTGCCTCGCCACTGCGTGCAGCGCGCGTAACACGCTCTCAGTTCCCGCGGTGGACAGCCGTGTGGCCGCTCTCGCCATCACCGCCAGCCCTGCCGGGTGCGCCACCAGCTCCAAACGACCTTCTGCGCAACCGCACAGATGGTCCATCGCCACCACCGCGAGCTCGCACGCGCGGTTGCCGCTGCGGCAGCCATCGTCGAAGAGCAGTTCCACGAGCGCCGCGACGGCGCCGGCCTCGACCGCCCTGACGCGGTTCCGGCCCCACGGGCAGAGACGGCAGAGAACGTGCAGTGCGACCTTGACCGCCTTCGCTGACAACCTGTCCGCCGCCACCCTCACGACGCCCTCGACCAGCTCGGCTCTCACCGAGGTCAGCCGGGCGGGAGGCATCGCCGACACCGCCGCTTTCAGCAGGTGGATGGCGTACGTCCGCGAGAGGTAGCTTGGCCGCTGGAGCACGGACGCCAAGGTGTCCAAGAAGTCGTCGCCTCCTTCCAAGACCCTCTTCAAGCTCTCCTCAGAGAGTTTAAGCGAATGCAGAATGCTCAAAGCTGCCTCCTCCGGCGAGCTCGCCTTTGGTGAATCCAGCACGCCGCACATCTCTTCTTGGGATACCAAAGGCTTTGACGTGTCCGATGCGGCGTGCTTCTTCACAACGGACAAGAGAAACTCCACCGAGCCGGGCGCGCCCTCGACGCAGCGCCGGTTGCGATCGCTCTCGGCGACGATGTCCGCGATCTCCCTCAGGGAAGCCATCAGCTGATCCTGCTGACCGCCACTCTGCCTCGCGGCATCCAAGATCGCGGCCACGCGCGCCGCGTCGACGGGCGGGCGTGGGGTGGGGAACCGCTCGACGGCGTGAGCGGCGCACCAACCCTGGATGAGCCTGCGGAGCGTGTGGTTCGGCGTGGACTCCCGGTCGGCGGCGCCCAGCTGCTGCTTGGTCACTGGGCACTCGCCGTGGCCGTCGGTGAACACCCACCGTTCGATGCTGTCCCGGTCGTAGGTGATCCCCGACGAGAGCGTCACCGGGTCCCGCATGATCTCCAGCGAGATCGGGCACACGAAGTACTTCGGAACATCCACTGGCGCCGGCGACCCCTCCATGGATTCTTTATCCTACCACTGCACGTATCACACCGCGTGTGTATCCGCTTATATATGTCTATATCTATTTACACATGAAGCTAGGAAGAAGCCAATAAGAGGGGGGGAAAGTCTCTGGTCGAAACGGGAAAGCTTCTGGAGCTGAAGGAGACTGGAGGGAGCGTTTATAGCAGTAGAGGGGGGGGGGGGGGGTGGCACGAAGTGCACGGCAGGGAACTTTTTTTTGTTTTTTAAAAATTTGTTGGGGGCTGACATCACCGAAATTTCGGAATTTCTGTTCAAAATTTCGGTGGGTTTTCAAAACGGTCGAATTTTGGATTTGAAATTTGGCTGAAATTTAACCAAAAATTGTCCAAAATCAAATTTAGGATATAATTTGTACAAATTCAAATATTTCCATTTTTTTGAACGAATTATAAAAATTTCGGAGGGGGACGAAATCACCAAAATTTCCTAAATTTCGGTGAAATTGTTTTCCCTGATCCACGGCGAGAGGTGGTAGTCTTCGTTTGGTGTTTTTGAAATGCAGGTGGTGATTTACTTAATAAGTTGGTTGGTGTGGAACGTGAGGGGAGAAGAAATGCACGGTGGGCGCGCGGGGCAAATTGATTAGGGGATGATGGTCGCTTCGTTGTGGGGAGCTGCGTTAAGGTCGATCGGATCGTGGTTGCCGGACGGATCGGACGGGCCGGGGCGGCCACCGCGCGCGCACTGACCACGAAACGTTCTTCGGCTTTGACCTTGCTGGTTTTCTTTATGATTCCGGCCGTTCCTCCCGTCGATTCTTCTCTCGTCCTCTCGCCTCTCGTTGGCTTAGAAAATTTCGGGCTCTGGCTAGCTGCTCGTAGAAACTTCAAGCTTCCATTAATTCCCTGCTACAGTATTCTGCCCCATTTCTACTGTGTGATTTGAGCTGCATGTTCGGATGAGAGCATGTGGATCTTTTCTTTGTCTCATCTCGAACGAATTGACTTTTATTTCTTATTCTGATCATCTACAATAGTTTATTTCTTAGAGCATATGCAACAGTCCACGTTAATTGCTATTAGGGGTTATCATATCAGCATTTAAGTGATGTGGAGGAGAGAAGGTGAAGTTATTTCTATATAAAGAAACTAGCAAATTGTTAATACCAAGACACAAGAAACAACCAAATACTCTATTGGAGACTTACTTGTTACCTAAAAACATATTTTGTGGGTCCCACTGTCTTAAAACAAAATATACACTAGATCATTTGTGCAGCCCGACTTCATTATTGATATGATAAATGAGCTAAAACATGTAGGCCACAAAGTTGTACTTCATTATTGATCATTAAGAATCATGCATACTTGTAGCAATTAAAGTCTTAGACACAAGCGCAAGAAACAATCCATTGGAAGACTTGTTTATTTTTATTAGATTGAGTACTCTCTCTCCTCTTAGTAACAAGTTTCTTCATCTAAAAACAAACTCACTATCAAACCCGGGAGCGAAGGATCCCGGATTCTCTGTGAATCACACACTAGTCCAGGAACAGCTAGTATACACAGTCAACAAAAGCGGATAACATAACCATCAAACATCATTCATTGAAATACTTAAAGTTTGATACAAAAGGGGCATAGAGCCAAAGAGCAAAATACAATGGAAGCAAAAGCAGTAGAGTAGACCACACGATTCGCCACAAGCAATCGTCTGGAGGGCGTAGCCTAGTCGTCCAAGTTTTCATTCTCCTCGTAGTATCCTTCTCCTGATCAGCAATTTATTAAGGTGAGTACAAATGAATGTACTCCGCAAGTTACACTCAATGTAACAGAAATATAATGCATGCAAGGATTCAACAAAGGGAGGCTTATATGGCTCAATTTGCATAAAGCGATATTTTTCATTTAAATACTCATACTAAGTTCTAAAGCAGTTTACTTATAACTAAAATTTATTTTCTAAATCTCAAGTTTTATAGTCAGATAATATTCATCAATAAATGGTGAAGGATATCCTCCTATTACATAGCTAACCGCCAAATTCCCATTTGGATAGAGATCCAAAATCATTTAATAATATCTTTTGAAATAAAAAAAAAATAACTTGGAGTGGCTTTGCTTAGCATGTCCTTGACCGTGAACATGGCTATTCGAATAGTTTTACACTTTGCATAGGTGGTACAACTTTACCCACAAGAGATAATTGACTTATAATGTCCGATTGACACACTACCGAAGGAGTGCGACTAAGTAATTATCACGAAGTCTTTACAATGCATCATCCCACCATAGTCTCGCCTCGCTAAAGTTTCGCCCCCTTTGGATAGAGACCCGCTGAGTTCAGGCCCCCTCTTGCGCCAGGTGGGAATACATAAAAGTAGATCATAAAAGACACACATGCAATCGGATGGCACGACCATGGTGAAATGACACAAATTATTTAGCTAGACCCCACCCACATAGGACATGTGGTAGTATGATGGGGCTTAGTAAGATGCGGCTCGAAGACCGGTCCTTAATTGACTTGGGTGACATTCCATAAAACCCGTGGGTCTCGATCATAGAAATGATCCGATCCCGTGCATGAATACACCATCCAAACATCAATTTCTCCAAGTCTAAACCAATTTTTATTTTATTTAACAAGTTAAAATATTTCAAAGAATGTATGGTATAGATATACCATAACATTGTTCAAAATATAATTGAATTTTTGGCTAATTTCTCCAAAGTAAACATTTTGGTCTAAGCTTTGTCTAAACATAGTGCTTTTCAATATGTTCTAGCTCATACTAATATATCAACTAGATTTTAACTAAGGTGATTGATTTAACAACAAGGTTTGGTTATACAAAGGAATATGGAATAACTATAAGCTTTAAATAGGAATTTAAATTACTTGAATTTAAATAAGCATGCAATAATAGTTTAAAACGGAATTTAAATAATTTAAAATAATAGGATTCAAAATGATCAATAATGTAACTTGCCTTACTCAAATGCTTGAGGATCTACTTCTTCGCAATATTCGGGTTCCCCAGAGTCGTTGAAGTCTACACGCGAAAAGGAACCAAATTCAAATAATACTCAAATAAAATCAAATGAACTCCAAATTAAATAATTTTGGTGTAGATAGGTAGGTCTTGATTTTAGATGAATTTAGAAATTTGAATTGTCCGAATCAGAGTTCGAACGGAGAAGTTATGGCCTTCGGAAGATTACAAATACATTAAATGATAAAAGAAATGGATTTTCAGAATTTTCGGATTTATTTTAATTCAAAAAGGTGGAGCAATGACACCGGGGCCCGCGGCATCGTGGGCGAGGCCACGGGTCGTGACACGGCGCTGCGACACGTCAACCCTAGGCTGCGGTGGCGCCTAGGTGGCACTGACGTGGTAGTGAGGTGGAGCTACGTCGGCGAGGGGAACGCCGGTGGCGTCGGGTTGTGCGGCTCGCCAGCGCTTCGCGCTATGGTGAGCCCGATGGATGGTGCCGATGTGACGAGGAGGGCGCGGTGAAACCAGGGCGCATCAAAACGGTGGTGGTTGGTGTAGAGATGGCCGGCGGCGACGGCAGCGCGGAGGTGGTGATGGGGCTCTGGTGAGGGAGCGAGAGGTGAGTGCGTACACCAGGTGCGTCGTGACGAGGCAGTGCCGGCAGCGGAGATGAAGGTAGCCAGAGAGGTCCCACGGTGGCGCTATAGGCGGTGGAAGGAGCTTCGGCCGCGGAGCTTCGCCGGCAAAATATGAAGCGGTGAGGACGGGAGAGAGGGAGTGGGGAGAGGGGAAAGAGGGAAGAGAGGAAGGGCTCTCAGGGCGCTCTTTTATAGGTGGCGGGGAGGAGCGGAGTGGCGGTTTCAACGGGCTGGCGCACGAGCGGATCTTCGGGCTAGCACCGAGCGATGGGAGCTTGCGTGCTCTGGGGAATCCGCACGGAGGGGACGACACGGCGGGGTGGCGTGGGCGCGGCGGAGTGCCAGGCATTAAATGTGCACGACGGGGCGGTAGGTGACCCGCAGGACGAGGCAGGTAAAGACGGCGCAAAACGCGCGCACGCGCACGGGGCGGCATGTGCGCCCAACAGGCAAGGGGAGGAAGAAGACACGGGTGTGTGACGCCGACAGTGGGCTCCGCGTGGCAGTGGGACAGGGCGAGGGAAAGGAGCGGGCGAGGAGACACTAGCGGGTGTGCCCGCTGTGTCAGCGAAAGAGAAGGTGCGGGCGTGGAGCGGGCTACGTGAACGTGAGCCGTCCGATTTTGATTGGACGGTGACCGAGGGGGAAGGGAGCGGCGACACGGAGCTGGGCCATGCGCGAGAGGCTGGGCCACGTGCGAAGCGGGCCGAGGAAAGACTAGGAACGAACCGGGAAGAAACTGCCCGAAAGGAATAGGATGGATTTTAAATGGATTTCCAATTAAAATAATTCAAGAAGTTGAAAAGGCTTTTTAGAAAATAGTTAATTAGGTCCAAAAATTCTAGAAAAATACACATAAATTCCTTGAATTATTTGGAACTTAATAAAATTATTTATAACTATAGTTTAGCTCTTAATTTTTCCAAATGAATTATTTTTAGCTTTTGGGCAAAAAGGAAAGCCCTTTTAAAATCCGTAAAATCCAATAAAATATTTAATGCACTCTTTTTGACTTTAAATCCAATAAAACCCAAGAATTCAAATAAACCAAGTTTTGATTTAATTGAAGTTTTGATTAACTCATATTAAATTGTTCTTATTTTCTAAAATTTCAAGTTTAAGCTTTAATAATCCAATAAACCAAATGGTTAATTTTGATTTTGAAATTTTTTAAAAAGGCTCTGAAAATTAGGATGTTACACTCACCTTCTCTCATCACCGTCTCTCCTTCACATCATCTAAATGCTGATGTGTTCATCCCTTAGTAACAAGTGATATGGACTATTGTAGATGCTCTAAGGCTGCTCCCAATGGGCAGTATCTTAGTGCAGTTTCTTTAGTGCATGAGGAGTGTTAGGATACTACTTCTCAATGCATGGTTTCTTATGGTGTAGTATCTTAGGCTGTTTCATTTAATTACATGCATGATCTTTACTAATATTTGAACATTGTGGCCTATTTGTGGCATGTACTAAAGCAATACATGTTTGTTGACACACATAAACGTAAATACACGGGATCGATCACAATAAATTTTATGCGTTGGATTTCGAGACCGAACCGGTATCCAAATTAAATACTATAGTACCCTCTCTCTTCATTAACTATGGTGCAACATCATCATTTTGCCTACATGATAGGCTTAAGATACCAGCCAGAGTGGAGCACTGAGAGCAGCCTAAGGGCATTCCCAACAATTTGTTACTATAGCTTGTTATTAGAGGAGAGAGAAATTTTAGATACAAGCACTCCAATATTTTTCCAACAGTTTGTTACTGGAACTTGCTACATTATAGCATCCGGTTTTCTTGGGCTCCCGATTTTTTAGGTGTTTTAAATTTCATTCACGATAGATTTAGGCGAGGCCACGAAAACCATTCATTCCCCTCTCCCTACCAATGATGACAAAAACAGCACCGGCGACAGCCTTGAATAGGTAGCAGAAGAAACACCGGTTGAAGAGGTAGGAATCTAGATCATCTACCGATGCAATCGCTTAGCGTTTGTTGGTAATTTGTCTTTTTTTTACCATTGATTCCAAATCTTATTCTATGTATCAGGTGAATTAATCTTGTTAGTTTTCAAGCCAGTGGTGTTTGCTATGAGCAGATCCTAGAGCATGTTGGAGCCGATCATGGAGCGGCACGGTTGCGGCGGTGGTAGGGTGGAGAAACTCATAAACACACCTCGAACTCTGGCAAACCTATGTAGTAGCATTTTTTTCCCAAAAAAACACACATAGCATTTATGTGGCAGTTTTGCTAAACAACGTTCAACTGTTTTCTTTTGTCAAAATAGTCGAATTTTCATCCGTTTAATATGCTTTGAGATTTGCACTTATTCTCATCTGATGAATTAGGTCCGAATTTATTATGATTTTTTCTTCGAAACATAACGGGTTCACCACATTGCCATATTTTGTCGGTATAGAATTTCATTTTTTTTGTCTTTGTTTTTGCTCTATCTATCAACGGTTTTGCTAAACAACATTCGACTATTTTCTTTTGTCAAAATAGTCGAATTTTTATCCGTCCGATATGCTTTGAGATTTTTGCACTTCTACTCATATGATGAATTGGGTCCGAATTTATTATGATTTTTTCTTTGAAACATAATGGGTTCATCACATTGTCGTATTTTGTTGGTATGGAATTTCATTTTGTGTCATTATTTTTGTTCAATCTCTCAAAGTATATGTTAGATTTTGAATCATGTGATGGAAATATGAGTTATTAAGACTTTCGAGAATAAATACAGTGACCATGAACAAAAATTACATAAATAGTTTGGTGTAATTTATATATAATGAAGCAGTAAATGAACTAAAATTTGACTGTTTCGAGCTGAGAAAATAGTCTAATCTTGTATAGATGGATCGTTTATGTGGTCGGGGTTAGGAAAAAATTCATACAAACGGATCGTTTATGTGGTCGTGGTTAGGAAAAAATTCATACAAACTATTACTTAGGCTAACTAACGAGTCACGTCCTTTTCAGTAGGCCCACATGTCGGCTGCGTACGCCTTTGACCCATGTCACATTTAAACGCACGCGAGCATTTCCTAGTGGACTTTCACTACCAGAAACAGGTTATTTTCCGAGTGCCCTAAACACTCAAGAAAGTCACCAAAACACTCGGGAAAAACTTTCCCGAAGGTTGGCCGTCGGGAAACACCACTCGAGAAAGTTTAGTCGGGGAAAAAAATGCTTTCCCGAGTGTTCCCGAGATTTACACTCGGGAAAAGAGATTTTCCCGAGTGTAGGACTAAACACTTGGGAAACATAAAACCCTCGGGAGAAAAAATATCTCGACAACTTAGGCCACCGTAACGGAAATGTTTACCGAGTGTTAACACTCGGGAAAGAAAGAAAATTGGCACTCGGGAAAAAAAACTTTCCCGATGAGCCCCGAAAGTTCCCCGAGTGTCAACACTCGGGAATATTTTTTTTTGTCCCGAGTGCATTGCAAACAATCACACTCGGGAAAGCTGTCTTTCCTCCCCGGTGAGTGCAAATTTTTTCCCGAGTGTGTGTCAAACAAGGCACTCGGGGACTGACCTAAACAGGGTATGCTCCAATTTAATTTTGCATTTAATTTCGCACCGATTTTGCAATCAAATAAACCAAAATTCCATAGCAAGAAAAAAAAAGCACAGATCATTACATATATAGATTGAACAACATTGACATAATTCCCAAACTCACAATATATATATAGATCGAACATCCACAACATTCGAGTTCAAATTCGATACATATAACAGTTCCAAGTAGTAATTTCATTACATATATAACCATTTTCTTCGGAAAACAGGATGTTACATTCATTGAAGAGGTGGGTATAGTAGTTGATATCTTGTTCATCAAAAGCAAGCCCCGGCTTCACATTTATTTCTTCTAAACCTTCCCTCCCCCTTTCAATGACTGGAACAACACTGACTGAAATGATGATAAACACAATCATGGTAAACACTGACTTTTTTTCTTTGTCAAAACTCTTGATCTTCTCACATACATCTACCACTTCATTGTCCGCATGGGACATTCTTTCAGAAATTTTTCATCGGTTATCATCCATCTAACAACAAGAGGGAAATCAAATGAATCAAATAGAATAAGCATTATAGAATAGAGCAGGAATGATGATATCAGAATTCAAAAGGTTTGATCTAGAAACATGCCTAGCACAGCAGGTGGAACTCCATGGAGTAATTGTGCGAGGTGATATAATAATAGACATGGCTGGCATAAATTATGGCACACATAGAGATGTTTAGAAGTAAATTAAAAAGCAGTGGATAGGCAAGACGTATGGACCATGGTGAGGCATATTACATGCTTATGCACATGCTATCAAGAAACACGGATAACGATGAGCGATGGAATTAGTGGATAACATTCACAAACAATGATTTGTCTCAACAGAACAATGCAATGATTTTTTAAGATCATTGAATAGCTCCACAAGATGACCTAACCAATGAGATGAAAAAGGGCATTCTTTTGTATTATAATTGAAACACATATAGATGGTATCACTTAATTACTCCACCACAGGAAGGTAAGCGGAAAACTAATTCGCATCAATTCACAGAAATCCACTAACAAGAACCATCTAACCGACATTAAACATAAGTATGAAATAATAAATTGTAGGATTCTCCGATTATAAATGCAAATAATAAAACCAAAGAGGCCTTCATTGTGAACATGAAAAGTGAACCTATCACACCGATTCCACAAATATTTTTTAAGTGGTGCATCCGTGCTCTCCGAAAACTAAGTTGCACTGCACTGTAATGGTTAGTGGCGAAAGGTGGGTGGCTGGTTGCACATGCCGTAAATATGTGCTTTTCTTTCTTTCTTTCTTTTCTTCAAGAGCATTGACACGCTCCATATCTTAATGCAATTTCTATATCAGAGGATTTGTGGTCATGTTGAGGGGCACTAAGAACCAAAAGGTTCTTCCATCAGATGGAAGACCACCCAAAAGATAGTCGACAATCAACCCGGTAGGAAATGTTAATGGTTTGTTTGTCAAACTCGGTCCCAAAGCGCCCATTCATTTTTTTAAGTCGACTATTCCAATTTGGATGACATATAAAAAACTAAAAAGTATGCATACATAACAAAAATGGTAGAATCTTACCGGCCAATTCATTCCTAGCATCATTTAGTACATGGTCCAATATAGTATACTCAAGTGATCTTCTTTGTTTGTCCAAATTACTTTGGTACTTTTTCGCTTCTTCTTTCTCTTCATCAAGTTCTCTCACCGTCCTCCAAGTAGCGGACAACTTGATCAATCTGCTTCCTTTTGTTTGTCGTTAATAAAGCATATGAATGAACGCCACAACAAAGTCACTTCACAAAATATAAAAATTATGGAGATTTGAACTTGCCTGTTTCTTGCATTATTTTCGAGCTCTCACGCCGTCTATCTTCATAAACACGTGTACCACCAATCTCTTTGAGAAGATCCAATCGTTGAAATATGCTAATAAATAATTAGTACCACAATGTTGACTACCTTGCATGATCACTTATATAGCAACTTATGCTAACCCAATAACTACATGCATGCACTCATATGGAAGATCTCAGTGATGAAACCTTTGTCATTAAAATATGTAGCTTGAGACTGAACTAGATAATTTGAATTAAATAAACCAAAGTTCAATATAATAGAGGACTTACTGGAATGCGGTTGTCTGAATTATCAAACACTATCTCGACAAAAGCCGATACAACCGAAAGTGTCCAAAGACCTTCCCGCCAAAGGGTTATCAAGATCAAACACCAATCACCTATTCAACTTCTAGATCACTCAAATAAGAAAGGAGGCATAAATGGAGAAGAGCACCCCTGTCTTCACTGCGCAGGTTCTGAAACATGTCACTCATCAATGTTAGTTCATAAAAGAGCACAAAACTATGCACTTAAACTCCACCTAGATTCCTATACCAATTGTATTACATACATGCAATGGTCATGCAAATTTAGAGAAACATAACAAAAACTCAGATTAGCAGGAGCAGGGAAACAGTTACTTCAATCTTGAATTAAAACCCAATGTTGATCGTCACTCAAATGTTGCAATTAGCCTATTAAATATGGAGTATCAATGACAAGATGGAGGTAGTTGTATGTCAAGCTGACAGCACCTTAAGTTAGCCATGCGCTAGTTGATGGAAGCAAAACATGTGAACCTAAGTACCCTATAGTCATGTTAGTTAGAAGGGGAGGAAGAGATTACCAACTACGTTAACTTTGGAGCTGAAAGGGTCTGTTGAGATCTCCTCCTCGTAGCTCTTAAACCCTTCGACACGATCTGCATAGACAACAAACTATTAAGTCAACAGGAATCAGAGATATGATGAAAATCAACATTAAATTATTCCTAAGGTGGCACAATTTACCTTCTTTATATACATAGTTGAGACAGGGGGAGATCACGCCACCATCAAATCCTGCAAATCAAATGCAATGAGTCCTATGAAGAAACTTTATAACCACCAACTCCACTTATTGCAATATGATAGATCTGGAAAAGGCCATCCAATGACCCTGAGAACTTTCTCCTGCAGTCTTATAACATAAAAAAAGATAAATTAACTATATTGTCGATTGTTTATGATAATAACACAAATCTATGGCAAAATTCAAACAAGCAAAAAAAAACACAGACAAATGCTTATGATAAATTAACTATTCAACATTGCAGTACATCACAACTCCATATATTAACTAAATAGCACAACTATCAGGAATGGCAAAGCCACGATAATTATTTAACTGTCATGCAGTAGCTCAACAATGTGAAAGCTAGAAAAAAAAATGAGAACAAAGAAGAAAGACGCTGTTAAGCAGATCTGGATACTAATGTGATACCTTCACATATATGCTCGTACATCGGGAGTAGCAGGGTTCGAAGAGTAGGTAAGATCGATCCGGACCTTGCGGGTGGAGGTGGCCGGCGAGCTGGGCCGCGGCAGCGACCTGACCGGGTCCTCCGGTGCCTGGCCGAGAGGCACGGGCGTGTACTCCTTTTCCTCCGGCATTGTCGATAACGTGGACCTTCCTGAAGCTTTCGGAAGCTTCTCGCGGCGGGCGAAGCGGGTGGGTAGGAGGAGGAAAGCAAAGGCATTTCATTGGGCGGGCGAGCGAGCTGGAACCGGTGGCTGAGGCGGCGGCGCCATGGAGGGCCGAGCAAGCCAGCGGGAGGAGCACGGTGGTGGCGCACAGAGCACGAGGCGAGCGCACTGCATCAGACTGGGGAACTAGAGGGAGCAAGGGCGCAGTGGTAGCGGCACGGTTGGGAGGTGGCGCTTGGAGCAGGGCTAGACGCGCTGGTCAGGCGGGCGCAAGCAGGCCGGTGGCGGTGGGAGGAGGTGGACGGTGGTGCCGGAGGAGGGAGGAGGCGGGCGGCACTCGGGAGGAGGGGAGAGGGGGAGGAGGCGCCGGGGAGGAGGACGACGGCGGTGCCGGAGGAGGGAGGATGCGGGCGGCGCTCGGGAGGAGGGGGAGGGGGAGGAGGCGCCGTTGCACAATGAGGAGGAGGGGGAGGCGGGCACGGATTTGGGGATCTAGGGTTAGAAGAGAAAAGGCTGAAAAAGAAAGGGGGCGCGCGACGGGAAAAAATGGGCGGCCGAAAAAAAGGGCCGCGTGACGGAAAAAAAAAAGTGCGGCCGAAAAAAATCGTTCGATGGAAAAAAAAAAGTCCCGAGTGTTTTTCTTTCGGTGCACTCGGGATTATATATTTTTTCCCGAGTGTTATGAAAAACACTCGGGAAAATTAATTTTACCGAGTGTTGACTTCTTGTCCCGAGTGTCTTATGAAACACTCGGGATCTGCCCGAGTATTTTTGTTCAAACACTCGGGAAATATATAGGCACTCGAGAAAAACATGTTTTCTGGTAGTGTTTGGTAGTTTGGTGTGCTAGTATAACCGTCGCGTGCCATCTCGTTGATTACCATTTACCAGATGTGTTCCAGTAGTAGTTCGTACTTCGTAGTAGTTCCATTCCAACTTAATTCTGATACCATCATCTAACCTAACCTAACCTGGCTATGTCACAATTACTTATAATTAATCTGGTCGTCATACGACTGCAATGTCAATGTTTAGCGCTACCAAATTCGCTTTTAAAATTAACCTACTACAATAGTACAATATCAAAGCCCATACTTGCATTTACTAATTGAATTGAATATGCAACGTTCAAAGCGTGCTTATTGCGTACGTGCAAGTTTCAAAAAGCCAAAGGCCAATCAAATCAAACATCGAAAGTTTCCGCGTGAATCAAAAAGGCAATGTAAACGTATGTCACTGCATAGACGCACGTGCCACGTGAACATCGATGACAGTAGGCAACAACCCATATATTTTGGCTTCTGCAACGCCTTTCTGCCAAGATGCATGCATGCATATATGGATATCGCATTCCTGAGAATTGAGCTCGAGGTAAAGATACTTGAGTGTGGCAAACAAGGCAGATTTATAGTGTGATAGATTCACCCCTCTTTCTGTTAGATCCAAGTCATATCATATGCCGGTAGTGCGAGTCAGCATCAGCGGCGTCTTTGCCGGTGTTGAATGCGACCGATCCATAGACGACGTCGACTTGTCTACAAAGCACGTGTTAGCAGTATATAATTTGTTCGCTCTCCCTTGCATGTCAAAGGTAGTAGTTCGGCGTAACGTGAAGGCTCATCAGGAGATCTTGTGGTGAATCATGAAACCATGCAGATTGCTATTGGTCGTCGATCATGAGAAAACAATTAGAGAAAATATTGATTATATGTCAACGAATAGCTCTACTGTTTACGATATACCATCGAATAACTCATTCACAATATACCATCGGGTTTCATTTATTCTTCATAATATGTCTTCTTGTCACCTAGCCTGTCAATTGCTCGCTGTTAAGAGTGCGCAAATACCATTTTTACCCTCATGAACATGCGAGTAGCAGCTAAACCCCCACATGTCATTCTCTTAGCTTAATTTTACTCTGCCCGTGGGACCTGCAAGAGTCAGCCATCTTCTACCGTGGTGCTGCACTAGTGCATGACCCTCTCTCTCTCCTCTCTCCCTCCCTCAAAACACACACTCTCTCTCACCTTCATCATTCTACAACTACCAATGCGAGAAATTTACGGCGGGGATGAGGGGATTCTCGGGTGTTAGCACCAAGCCAACACTCAACACTCAACGCGAGAACACTCTAAAGCCGAGCACAAACACACGCGCACCTGAACACACACATAGCACCAGAAGCCAATCGGCTAGATAGATAGACACGAACGTATGCTGGGAAGCAATAGCTCACGTGACGAAAACGCTCTGAAAAAAAAAAACTCACGTAGGATTTTTGGTGCTGCATACGGCAGCTTTTCTGGTATTTTTATTTTCTCTATTGCTTCAATCAAAACACATATGATTACATGTCCGTTTAAAGACTACGTAACTTGCTAAGTAAGCTAAAACTAAACATGGAAAGCCTTAACAAAGGAAACAAACTAATTTTAATCTGATGCTGATTGCATCAGGATCCTAACGCCCTATGACTTGGCAAGTCTATATTAGTTTCCAACAATCTCCCCCCTAATCAAGACTTGCCACTATTCGAGCACCTTCTTGTCGAACTTCAGAGTAGCGCCGGTTCGTCATCTGCCACAGCAAAATGCACCACTTCCTTTTTCGGCTTGCGGCACTCGTTGGCAAAATACCCTTAGATGCCACAGTTGTAGCATTTGATATTCTTCTTGTTGAACTTGCCCTCACTGATATCGGAGTCGCTGCTGTCCTCCTCGTCGCCATGGCCACCGCCACGGACCAGCTTTGCCGCGATCACGGTTCTTCTTTGCACCGCTGCCTAACCCTTCCCCATTCTTCTTCTCTTTGGTGAGCAAAAGATGCTCACCTCCCTTTAGGTCGCCGAAACTTATTCGAACGCGCTCGTCGTAGGCTTTGTACCGCCCGACAAGGTCTTCGACGGTGTGGGTCTTTAAGTCCACGCACTGCTCGATCACTACTACAGAAAAGGTCTTCACAGACGGTTCAAAAACGTCATCACAGACGGTTTCGTGAGCCGTCTGAGTTTATGGGTCAGTAATGACATAAGATCATCACAGACGGTTTTCAAACCGTCTGTGATGCATACTGTCACAGATGGTTATTAACTAAGAACCGTTTGTGATAGGCAACTATCACGGACGGTTTTTGGCTGAAACCATCTGTGATGACTTTTCTCTATAAAGCCTTCAAGCAGTGACTGCTTGTGCCTTTAAAACCGGCATCATATATATATTGTTCTTAGTTCCTCAGCCACTTTCGGGAGGTCGTCCACGCACCATGAGAAGGATGAGACAGCAACCACGGTCAACTTCATTGAGCCCATGCAAATTTAAGAAGGACGGTTGCAAGGAGATCGTCAGGACATCCAATTATCTGGTTGTTGATACGTGACACCACTTCCCAGTCGGAGTACCTGCGTGTTTAAGAAAGTGACATGGACGCGCAGTATCTGACCGAAGTGGCATCACGACAGCAACTGTAATTGGATGTCCCGATGCTCTCCCGTAGCCGTGTTTAAACTTGCACGGCTCGATGAAATTGCCCGTGGCTACTGCCTCATCCTCCTCATGTCATGTGGACGCACTTCCTAAAGTGGCTGAGGGACTTAGAACAATATACATACATACATACACACACACACACATACATATGATGCCGGTTTTAAAGGCACAAGCAGCCACTACTTGGAGACTTTATAGAGAAGAGATTAGGAATGGAATGGTAGGATGTACCTGGGACGCAAGGTAGGAGAACTTGACTGGCATGAACATAGTTACACATAGGGGTGCAAACGGAGCGGATACGGACGGATATCGCTCATCCCGTATCCTTTTCCATATTTTTTTCTCGGATTCGAATCGGACACTAACAAAGGCCGGATACTTAATACGTAATGCGATAGTCCCGGCCACGAATACGGTTTAATACATGTCGAACCGAATACGGATTGTCTCGGTCACGAATACTTATTCGTATATTGCGCGAAAACAGAAACCATATATGTCGTACAAATAAAAATCAACCAACCATACTACATGTCCAAAATGCAACTAGATTAGTAGTTTTCTCTCAACCCATGCCCTTTGCAACGCCGTGCACACCTCCTCCCTGCTTTAGCTGGCGCCCAAGCGCCGCTGGGACCAGGGGAACGCCCTCCCGTTCAACACTCTTAGAATCTTCACCACCAAATTTCATATCACAACACCCTTTGATTGTTGCCTTTGCCTCATTAATGGTTTGTCCAAAACTTTCTGAGATTAGGCTAGTTCACTAATGATTCACAAATTTAGTGATTTACGCCTTGTAACTGAACCTACTTTTATTTTGCCAAGCTAGGAAGGAAAATAGTGAATTAACTTTTAACTAGACAACTATATGCCTCCATAGACTGGCAAATGTAAAAAATGATTCTCACTACTACAAAAAAAGGCTAATACTGGACGCCTCATCACAGACAGTTGACCGAAACCGTCGGTATTACATTCAATCACAGACGGTTTTGGTTTAGAAACGCTCTGTATCGGGCCGCGCTTAAAAACCGCTCGTGAAGAGGAATATCACGCACGGTTCATGTTGAAGACCGCTCGTGAAGATCGCAGACGGTTCTTGTTCGTAACCGCTCGTGATATTATCAGATTGCGCACGGTTTTAAAACACAACCGTCAGGAAGTATCACGCGGTTCGCTCAACAAGAACCGCTCGTGATATTAATTCAGATCACGCACGGTTCTTAAAAATAACCGCTCGTGATAATATCGCCCAGCGTGAGTTTCTTCATCGCCGGCGCGCTCGTTTCGCCGCCAATCCGCCGGGCCCCCGACGCGCTCTTCATCGCATCGATCCGCTTCGCCCTCGATGCGTCTCTTCGCCTCACGCCCGAATTTATTCCTTGTTTTATAAAAGGATCATCCGCCATCCAAGATGATCATCCCCACATACTTATAAAAAAGTAAATGGTCGCTTCTTCCTTGTCGCCAAGATCGATGGCCTTCCCGGCCAGATCTGACAGCACCTCTCGGTGCACGTTGAACTGCGTCTGCGGAAGAACACCGCTTGATCAACAGTGTCTTCACTCCTCCGCCGGCGGAGAATTTGCCGAGCAGTGACGCCACCTTCCGCCGCCTTGACATCCTCCTCCGCCGTGTCTTCCGGTGATCTCCCACTTTCGGCGAAGTTTACAGGCATCATCGACGTAGTCCTCCAAAATGACGTTGTACGCCTCTAGGAGGCTTGCCGTCACTTGGATCAGGAAATCGAGGCGCAGGCGCATCGAGTCGACTGTGCCAAGACCCTCAAGAAGGGAAGAGAGCCTATGGGCTCAATTCTTCTTGGTTCAACACCGAGGGTCTTCGGAGACACTGAACGAGCGCGTCAACGGTAGACGATTTCAAAGCTTCGTCACGATGATCAGAATCGTCCGATGCCGACACCGTCGCCTATGAAGTATTGCAGATGGAGATAGCAGTCTACCTTCGCCACTAGAAAAACCTTGTTTAATTATAGGTTTCTGCTTTTTTAATATAAACATGTAATTTCTTCATGTCATGTAATTGTATATATATACTTGAGAAAAAACCATTTCACAGACGGTTTGGAACCGTCCGTGATATGTCCCATATCACAGACGGTTCCATAATGGAACCGTCCGTGATATGTCCCATATCACAGACGGCTCTATTATGGAACCGCTCGTGATATGGGATATATCACGACGGCTTTATTATGGAACCGTCGTGATATTATCACCGACGGTTCCATAATGGAACCGTCTCGATAAGTCTCTTTATAAGTAGGAGCTAGCCCACTTGCCGCTAGGGTTTGCGCCTAACTCGCCACTCCCAGCCGCCTTACTCTCGTCTGCTCCTCCCTGCTGCCGCCGACGCCGCCATTCCTCCCCACCTCGACGCCACCGCCGACCTGTCGCTGCCACCGCCTCGACCCCTTTGCGCCCGCTAGGGCTCCGGCCGCTTTGCTTTCCCCATCCTCCTCTATTCTCCTCTAGATCTGTTAGCTTAATGTCTTTTGTTGAGTTTGATTTTTATGCATGAGCCTTAAGTTGTGTCCCGATGTTTATGTGATTTATGCAAGGTAAAGGAAATGGATGAGGGTTGTTTGGTGGTGGGGTCGCCACCGTGGTTGCGCCTGCACTAAGGTCCTCTCTGCCTCTACCCTCCTTGCTCTGTGATGAAAATGGCTAGCTAGTGCTCATGATGGATGCCGAGGGCTACTACCGTGTGGTGGGTTTGGACACCCTTGGTCTTGTTCTCTTGTCGATGAACCGCTCAATGATGTTAATAGTCTTATGCTGAAATTGAATTGATAATTAGTTCATATTAATAGTCCCTTGCTCGTGATGTAATGATGTAAATAGTCTTATGCTGAAATTGAATTGATAATTAGTTCATATTAATAGTCCTCTTGTCTGTGTGATGTAATGATGTCAATAGTCTTATGCTGAAATTGAATTGATAATTAGTTCATATTAATAGTCCCTTGCTCGTGATGTAATGATGTAAATAGTCTTATGCTGAAATTGAATTGATAATTAGTTCATATTAATAGTCCCATTGCTCGTGATGTAATGGTGTCAATAGTCTTATGCTGAAATTGAATTGATAATTAGTTCATATTTATAGTCCCCTTGTTCATGCCGGTCAAGTTCTTCTACCTCTTATGCACTGCACGCCCTACCATTCAATTCATAATCTCTTCTCTATAGTCTCTAGCGGTTGTTCATGCACCATATATATATATATCCATATATATATTAAGCAATTTGAGATGTAATTGTTTTGAAGTTGTCAAGAACACAAGCAACAAGTTGAGAATGGTTGCTTGGTGTTCTTGTTGGGTTTAAAGACGATTAAATGCTCAAGAATGGTTGGTTGCTAATACATGATGCCACTTCCCACCGGAGTACGCAACATCAACGACACTTTTCAACATAGCGACGCCCAATCCTGTAATTGGATGTCCTAACGCCTCTTTGCATCCATATTTTTGAATTTGCAGGGCTCAATGAGGTTGCCCGTGGCTACCGCCTCATCTTTCTCATGTCATGTGGACGATCCCCAAAGTGGTCGAGAGATCATTTAACAATATATATATATAATATATATATGATGCCGATTTAATGGTACAAGCAACCAACGCTGGGCCTTTATAGAGAAAAGTCATCACAGATTTATTCCAAACCACAAACCGCTCTGTGATATGTACTTATCACGACATTTGTTTGGCTGAAACCGCTCGTGATATGTACTTATCACTGCACGGTTTTTGGCTGAAACCGCTCGTGATAAGTACATATCACGCACGGTTTGTGGTCGAACCGCTCGTGATATTATTATCGCAGACGGTTTGAACCACAAACCGCTCAGGAAAGTATACATCATGACGGTTCAAAACCGCTCGTGATGACCTCATGTCATCATCGACCCATAAACTCGACGGCTCACGAAACCGCTCGTGATGACGTTTGAACCGCTCAGGAAAGCCTTTTTCGTAGTAGATCTTCGCTTCCTTAAAACAATTGTTGAATTGGTGGATAGCATGACATAAAGCAAACATGAGCTTCATATATGGAGTAACAAGTCGAAAATAACTACCATTTAGTGCTTCACCACCCTTGAAGACATAGAGCCGCCATCTATTATCCGACTTGCGAGCCTCGGAGGTTCTCAATACAATGATTTACATCTGAAATGGAAATAAATAGTCATCTTTGAGATCGGTCAAGAAACAATGCACAAAAGGGAAAGCTCACGACATTAGTTTCTTTTACGCTCGTGGTCCCAAGTCCCAACATCATAAGAACCGTAAGTGTATGCAAAATAAATAAACAAACAAATATTTAAGATATATAGGCTTCAAATCAGCACTGCAACTCGTTAGCCTCCTCAACAAGCTTTCAGACAATTCAAATGACGGTTTTGCTGCAAAACAAAAAAACAAATTTTAAAATGACAATATGTAAAAAAAATGAAAAGGAAGGTAAATAAAAAATTGTCATGACAAACATTCAACATTTCAGAAAACAACAAGCATCACATAAAAGAACAATTCACATTGTTTTTCAAATAAATGAATTGCCATTATTTGCAATATTCATCTGGAGGGCGCACCACCTTTTCTTTTGCTTCCAGAGATTCTGCAGCATCATTCATCTCCACCAAAGAATCAGGATCACCACTCTGACCAAAACAGTAATTCTTTGTTGTTAATAATTAGGGGTGCAAACGGAGCGGATACGGACGGATATCGCTCATCCTGTATCATTTTCCATATTTTTTTCTCGGATTCGAATCGACACTGACAAGATGCGGATACTAATCTTAATCTGGATAGTCCCAATCACGAATTTCTATTATAATATATTTATAAAACTTAATAAAATTATAATATTATAAAAGTATTTTTCGTAGCCAATCTATACTTATGAATTTCATGTATCCAATGTAAATATTTAGAAATATATCAATAGTTAAAGGTTTTATCAATAGTTAAAGTTTCAAAGCTATGACTGCAGGTTGCATATGTTTTGGTTAACTGGAGGGGTAAGTTGGAACAGAAATCATTAATGGTGCGATTGATCTGAACATGGCGATGCGGCGCCGTTTTTATCAATAGTTATAGTTTCAAAGCTATGACTGCAGGTTGCATATGTTTTGGTTAACTGGAGGGGTAAGTTGGAACAGAAATCATTAATGGTGCGATTGATCTGAACATGGCGATGCGGGCGCCGCATATATGGAAGTCGGCCGCGCGCGTTTGACAGAACAGGATGCAACTCCGCCCGCGCGCGTCGGATGCGCTAGTTGTGTCCAAGTGTTAGCTTGGTGTGAGGACTGTGAGCTGTACGTGCTCGCTCGATCCCGTGGTGGTCGCGTACTGGCGACCTGGCGTTGGTCGGTGATGGGAGGTGGTTTGGGTTGACTGCAAAATTGCGGCTAGCCCTTAATTAATTTGGTGAGCTGATTTCTTGCGTGTACAGCCAGGTTGCCAGGTTCCACTCTTTTTGCTTTTCTTTTCTTTTGACTCGGAATCGATCCACAAATCCACATTGCTGACCGGCCATTTGGCTACATTAATTAGTTTTCTAGCCAACCCGGATTCAAATAATCTCTTCTTAAATACAGTGTGTCAGAAGAGTAAGTCTTATCCATCTACACCAAAAAAAAATTTAGTTTTCCAGCAATCAATCCGGCCAGTCCTACCCAATTATATATTTAGTAACTCACCCCTGTCACTACCAGGATCCCGGTTTTTCCCGAGTGTATAAAACACTCGAGAAATTAGCAAAAACACTCGGGAGATCTTTTCCCGAAGGTCGGCCGTCGGGAAATAGCACTCGGGAGTGATTAGTCGGGGAAAATCTTGTTTCCCGAGTGTTTCGAGATTTACACTCGGGAAAAATACCTTTCCCGAGTGTAAATCTGAACACTCGGGAAACAAGTCAACACTCGAAAAAAATATTTTTCCCGAGTGTAAATCTGTACACTCGGGAAACATCCAGCACTCGAGAAAAATAACTTTCCTGAGTGTAAATCTAAATACTAGGGAAACATATACACTCGGGAGAATAAGTGCCATAACGGGTTTAGCCACCGTAACAGGGTACTTTTACTGAGTATTGATACTCGGGAAACACTCGGGAAAGTGACACCCACTGAGTACTAGTAGTAAAGCACTAAAATACATCATCCATATCCCGAATTTACTGTGTGCTACATCTAAAAAAGTGAAAAACAATCCAATTACGAAAGTCTCAAAATAACAAATTTGGTCCCATGAGTTCTGCAACCACAAACACATAAGCATAACTAGAACTTACAATGGCTTAAGACAGATCGAAAATGCAGCAAAAGTAACAATAGATTAACAAAGACACCGTGCGAGAAGATAGTGCTACAAATGAAATAAATTCATGAAGGCAAACCGTTAGAACCAAAATGTACTGCATCTAGCTCATCTTGCATTATGGCGGGGCTTTAATAAACATAGATAGTAAACTAGGTGGATCTCAGATATAATAGGGTTAGAACACCAAGAGTGGCGACTAAAAGACAATCAGACGAGCATGGTCCCTAGGGTTTGAACTATGTTTGACAACATCAAATTTGAGACATGTTCTTCCAAATGCTTCTTTGCATCTTGCCGTCCCACATTGGCTATTGCTAGTTTCTCATGTGACATTCATCCTCCTCTTGCAACCGCCTTGTTGTACTTGATGGCTAGGTTCAAGATTTTCGCACGTGAGAACACAAATAAGCAACTAACAAACCCCAAAGAATACTCAAAGCTTGCATCATCGACTAAAAGGACCTTTGAGTGAAAATAGAAAGTTGAATACTACACACCGAGCAAATTGCTCGTTTGTTTTCGAATGAACGTCGAACCTCTTCAAAATTAATCCATCAGTCCATTTCTTTTTCTGCAAATTCAGCAACATTTTTTCCTCAAGCTCATTTTTGCGGTAATTGATTGCAATGGAGTAGTAGTTTCTGTTGAGTCCGTGAATAAGAGCGTGACAGTGCAGAGATGGTTTAATCATCCATAAGAAATGAACATAACAAAAGTTCATTAGATCCAAGTTAATTAGTACTTTACCTGAATAGATGGCTTATTTAGGTGCCTAACATTCGATGTTGTCTGTCGACCAGTGTACAACATTGATTACCTTATTTTCATCAAAATCAAAGTCAACCAGCATTTTAGCATTTGGAACATTGTACTCGTTCATGTATTTGCAACTTTCAGTAGACCAAAGCCGCAGAATCTACTAAAAATCAATGCCAAAATGACATATTAAAAAAAAACTAACTACACTTGGGCTTGATGTAACTTACTCTCGAAAATAAAATAGATGTTTCACATTGACGAAACATATTACACATTGATGAAACATATTAAGAACACCACTAAATGATGCAACATTCACCTTATCTCCAACTCCAGTTAAGATTGAGCCACTCTTCATACGGCACAAGGTAGACAAATTGCGCAACAAATATATAAAGAAAATAGATTTGTTGCAATGGCTCCACGGCTGCACGAATGAGCCTTCTCAAATAACCAAAATAGTTAATATATAGCCAAAATCTAAAAAAAAAAGGCAAAAAAAGGCATTCTATCAGCCTCATCCAACACGAAGAATGACAAAGAATGCAGCTGAGTGATAAAGAGGACAATTAACACCACGACCTCAACATAAAATAACCAGAAAATGGCGATTACAATGAGTAGAAGATTATACTAAATTCTATATAAAAGCTTCTGTTCTACACCCATTCTCTTCTCAAATATGAGACTTTGTTATGAGCTGTCCTATAGAAATCTAGTTTTCTATTGGGTTCATTCATCTAAAACTTAAAAAAAAAAAGTAGTGACAACATATTCGAAAAAGTGTATTAGATATGAGTTAGGTTCAATCATGGATCACAGGGCTTAGTTGGTTCCCTATCATCTAGAAGTATTCGTGGGGGTAAACTGTAGCTCTTCCAAAGTGAAGATACAAGCCTCGCTTTCAGGTTTGTTGTTTGTACAAATAGAAAAAAAGTGAATCAATTGGTATGTCATTTCTTTGCACAACAAAGAGTGTAAACAAAGTGAATGGACCAAATGAGATGGAAATCGCCCCATCAAGAATACATTAATACATCCGTAAGGGCTTATAGGCGGGGAGAAAACTTTATTAATTAAAATTGAGCATTTTTTATCACTCATGCAAAACAAACAAGTTCAGATGGGCTTATCCGACATGGTTCCACTTCATTTGTTATTTTGGATACCACATTTTTATGGGTAAGAATGTTGCATGTTGATGATATATTGAGTTGCCAACATGCATACTGAGAAGTTTTAAGACATATATCCTTTTAGATGTTCACATACTAACCTCAACTAAGTGTTGATTGCCTATTGACATAAGCTCCCACAATCTTCCTGGAGTTCCAACAACAATTTTAGGTTTCTTTTTCAAAAGTTGTTCTTGTTTTTTCATGGATAGACCACCAACAATAGGAACAACCTGGATTCCTAAGAACTTAGCTGCTTCTTTTAGATGATCGTGGACCTGCCAATAAGAATTGTAACATATGCATGACACGCTACCTTATATTCAATTAAACAGAAGACAATAAGGGCGACAGGATGGGCATGCTATTGAGAGTAGCAGCCTCATCAAAATTTTATATTCCACGCTAAATTTAAATTACACCATGTTAGGTCATTCTTATACCTGTTTGGCGAGCTCCCTGGTGTCTTACCAGAACCTGTCTCTGCTCACCAATAACATCCTGTTGCAGTGTAAACACTAGCACAGTTAAATGACCTATGGCTTGGAACAAAAGTTAAGTTCATGGTTAATTGACTACTGAACATAACTAAAAAGGACCAGTACTAGCACAATTAGTTTACAATAATATATCCATTATACAACTAATAAAAGTGACAAGCATAAGAAAATACCTTATTTTGAGTCAACATAATACGTTATCGAGCTAAAAAGAACTTTGTAACAAATAGCATATAAGGTGTCAATAATGAAGTAAATGATATATCGATGCATGAGAACTGTAAAAGTTATACCTCGCTATTTGAGAAGCATTCTTCCGCCATGAAGAAGGATGAGCTCAAGATGAGAGTAAAATCTTTTCATCACCATAAGCAATTTCTTTACTAGAAATGACAAATTCATTGGTTTCCATATAGTCAGCATAAATTATGATCCATAGTCCATAGACTCCATACCATCCTAGCCCATAAATGGATATAACCTTCAAGTGAGCAACAGTCTTCTCCTTATCAGTGAAGACACCAGTGGACTCCACGACATACTCAAGACCTGACCTCGGCCATGGGATCTCCTCGGGGTTCCTCAAGAATTGCAAAGGATCAAACATTAGTTTCACGGACTTCAACACGCATAAGCTTCAACACATCTCTTCCAACGGCCGTGATATTAGTACTACCGATGTCAAGATAAAGGACCGGCTTCTCACCGAAGAGAAGCGCCTTGGAGTCCTTGATCTTGAGGTCCTTGTGGCTTCAATTGGATGTATATTTGTCAGACTTGAACATGTAGGTCTACACATCACAAAGGCGCACACGAAATTATGAGCATAACATACAAAATACATACGATTCAACACACTAAAACAAGCCTAACACAGAGAAAACCACTAAATCTACAAACTCTCAAGTCAGTATGAATCAACTAATAGCATAATTAGGCAACTAAACAAGCAACTACTCGATCTAAGAAAGGAAGTTACCAATTCGAACCAAAACCACTCTAGAACCACGACAAACCACCGTTGCTGGGCCTCCTGCGGCTCTGCATCCCTCCTCATCGCTCGCGCACCTCCCCATGGCCGTTGGCTTGGCCCAGTGCTCGCCTCCTGGCTTCGACACTCACCCGTGTGCCCCTAGGCCCACCCTCCGGTTTCTGCCCGGCCGCTCCTTGCCATGCCGGCCCGTCGGCGCCACACGCCACCGCCATCGCCACCGCAAGAACCCTCCTCGCCGCCGCCTTGGCGTCATCCTCCGCCCACCACAAAGTAGGGAGCGGCCGTCGCCGCAGGGCAACGCAAGGCGGACATTGGGGCAGCAGTGGCGCTTATCGTCGGCAGTGGCGGGGGGGAGGATGGGGCTAGGCCTAGGCGGCGAGGTGGGTGGGTGTCCTCCATGGGCGGCGAGGAGGCGCAAAGGGTCAAGGAGGGAGGAGGCGGCAAGCTTCGGGAGCAAGGACGAGGTGGGCAGCGCTCGGGAGGAGGGAGGAGGGGAGGAGGAGCTGCATGGCAGAGGAGGAGGAGTCGCGGGCGGAGGCACCACAACAAGGGGAGGAGCTTCGGGAGCAGGGGAGGCGAAGGCAAAGCTTGGGAGGAGGGAGGAGGCACCGCAGCGGCGGAGGAGGAGGCGCCACGTGGCGGGAGGAGGAGTAGGGCGGCGCAGCGTGGAAAAGTGCCAAGGGGGTGAGGAAGACGGGAGGCGATCATGATTGGGTCTCGAAGGGCATTAGGTTAAAAGCCAAAAAAGGCGCTTGAGAAAAAAAGCGCAATGGGAAAAAAAAAAGGGTGCGGCCAAAAAAAAAAGTTCCCGAGTGTTTTTGTTTCGATACACTCGGGATTACATTTTGTTTCCCGAGTGTTATGGAAAACACTCGGGAAACTAAATTTTACCGAGTGTCGCCTTCTCGTCCCGAGTGTCCTATGAAACACTCGGGACTTTCCCGAGTGTTTTCGTCCAAACACTCAGGAAAGATATAGACACTCGGGAACTACAGTGTTTCTGGTAGTGTGTGTAGTCAATTCATAAACTAGCTCTGGGCTCTAGCTAGAACGGCTACGTTGATTTGTTCATTTACGCCGTTCTTATTCGTCAGGTTGTCATTTGCTAAGGAGTGCACTTACATGTGTGCGTGTGGTATGTGTGTGCGTCTTCCTTATAATCATAAAAAACCTCTATCACAGTGCTCCATCTTACCCCTTTAGGACATCTCTAATAGTGTATTTAATGTCGTCTCTTAGCTATGATATGTCAACAAAATCCTACGTGGAGGAGAGAGGGGGAGGAGAGAGAGCATAGGTCGTCTCTTCTTGAAGAGACTGTCGTGCAGGTGAAATAAGACATGATACATTAATCTATTCTAGTTGACATGAAAACCCGTTTTAAAGAAAAAATTATAAAATATAAATGTTGGAGAGTGTGTTAGAGACTATCTATTTTAGATATTGTCTCTAAAGATGATGTAGCACATGTTAGAGATAAGGTTATCTCTAACTATTAGAAATGCCCTTAGAGGTAAGAGGATGTTTAAATCTGAGCCACTGGTTTATTGTGGTTCGTTTTGGCCTAATGAAAATGTAACTAGTAAGGAAACTAGCTACCCACTAATTAAGTTGCACCTTAAATAGTAATGTATTAAATTGGCATATCTTTCTATACCGAATCGTTGCAATCCTTTTTAAATAATCGATGTCACCTTATAGGTCTTCACATCTGATCAAATCACATGGTATGATCACATGGTTCTTGCACAAACTTGGTTCAAATACATGCACAAGATCAAAATTTATAGAAGCTATTCTTTTGTACTCCAAACTAATTCCAAGTTTAAAATTTTATGTATTTTTTAATATAATAGTTGAAAGTATTATTATTTAAAATATCAAATTCGATTCCAAAATTAACAAAAATATAAATTTAACCATCAAAGTCAAAAGTAAGTTGAAAATTTCTGAATAACAACAATTTGAGATAAATGTTAAAATTAAATTTGCAATACATTTCATTTCAAACAAAAGAATTTGAATTTAATTGTTTTTGTTGTGACCCCAGCTAGTGTACCCATGCAAGCATGATTATACCTTGATGACTATTAGTGCTGACGCAAAATAGTGGAAAGGACTTTTTTTTGGCAAGGGAGAATTGGCGGTGTTAATGGTAATGGATTCATTTCCTTTTGAAACAAAATATTTCGAAATGATTATTTTCCTTGAAGGAGAAGTGATGCTATGTAAAGACAATATTGACCTTCAGAAGGTCACAAATGGGCTCTTACCCCCACACAAGGTAAGAGATCACTCTACGGAATAATATCCACTACATGGAAACAAATCAACGGTCCTCATGAAAAGTGGTGTACCGTAAAAATATCCCAAAAGAAGAACAAACCCATGGGAATTGGGAAATTCTAACAAACTTAATTCGAAATGCAGTGCACAGACAGCGACTGAAGAGGACATTGGTTTTCATCAAAAGAAAAAGAAGAAAAGGAAATTGGCCCATAAGCCCAGCGTGTCATCAGGCAATGGAAGCCCAAACTAGAGCGAAGCAAAAAGGCCTCTATTATAATTTGCCCTTGGAATTCTCAGCGAACACCCATTGTACTCAGGCCCAAACTGTTTGACCTTTGTACCGTCGTACGATCCAATACTGCAAAGCTCCAGCTTGTATGCGCAAAAGAAGTTTCCACGCCCAGAATTAGGCCGCTGTTGCTATGCCTCATTGTGGGCCGTAAACTGCAAGTACGTTTTTAGACCTGGTTTGCTTTAGCATAGATTTTCTCGAGGAAAAAGACGTCTAGGCATTTTTGTCAGTGCACTTGTGCATTAAAAGTCATCACCATTCTCTCCTAGCAGCAGCATCGTGTGCAAGTGCAACAGTGTACCTAAATGGAAGGGAGAGAAAAGGTAAGCTCTTCATTTGTCACAACTCTTTCCTGTCTTTCCAGTCTCAGCATCAGCGTCTTATCGGTTACCTTGTCTTGCGGTGTTGGTACGTCGAGCCAGACCAGACGCAGATATATTGGGCCATATGCATGCACGGAAGGACCAATGCCTCTTACCATAATGATCGACCCCCACGAACTGCCATCTCCTATTTCGTCTCGAGAATTTTCCATCGATATTTGTCTCTCCAATTGCAATGCAATTCTGTGGTAGGAGACTAGGAGTAGTAGCATGGTTACGAGGACTGTTACACAGTTGTACCTCTCACGAAGCTCCGGCAGGATCTCTTTCGACTTTCGATATAGTTTCGAGTTTTTTGGGTTTTTTCTTGTGCACTATTTCGCGCGACTAAAATGCAAAATAGCTTCCTCCAGAGTAAATTTATAAAAATGGCACCGCGGACCTGTAGGCGCTTGCCACATGTGCCCAGGCCCGCGGTTGCGTCGCTGCCCCCCCCCCTGCGTCGCCGTCGCATCCATGCTCCCCTGAGGGTCTGCATGCGTAATGCCCACGAGCGCTCGGGCCCGCATTCGCATTTGTGTCGCTAACCCCATGCACCATACTGCCTTGCACGACACCAAAGTCTAGGGAGAAAATTACCAGCGAGATTTCGCTATTATTACATAGATAGACTGTGTGGATCAGGGTTTGCATCCGTGGTGTTGTTACGAGTGTAGTGGTTGTACAATGTTCTCCGTCGAAAAAGAGAACAAAATATTAAATAGAGAATACTTTGGGAATTAAATTTAAAAGATGAGATTTCGACTGCGACAATAAGACTTCATGATTTTCGGTGTGAATTACGTGGCACGTAGGATTTGGTTATGTGCATTTGTTTGTCCCACTACTTGTACGGTAGAAACGACAACATACACGAATCATCAAACCGATCTATACGTAGGATACATGTGCGCCTTTTTGAAATCTAAAAAATCGATGTATCGGAAAGAAGTCAGTCTTGAGGGTCCATCGATACCTTTTACTTATCTCCTGCAGACCTGCGAGCGCAACCAATCCCGAAGGCAGCCCTGTACTGGGCTTCCAGTACTTCCTCGGAAATAACCACCCACTTAACAGGAGCATCGGGGACCATGGCTGCCTTCCCCTTGTCTGCCGCACGCACGGCCTGGTCTTTCTCAATGAGCTGTTTGGGGATCTTCCACCACCACCCTGGTTTCTTAGGCATTATCATTGCCTTTCCCTTCTTCCCCGCTCTCGGACGAGTAAGGTTTCTAGTGGGTGAAGTTCTCGGGTGGCATCACGTAGTTCGGGAGAGATTGACCTGTAGAGCCAAGATAGGACGGTGGAGTCTCAGCGCTTCTAGCCAGCATTAGGGGTGATTGATGAGCCGATGACGATGAGATGATCTTCGAGGACGAACTTGGTGATGGCAACCTCGAAGAGTGTGTGCCACTTCATGTTGTTGGTGGCGGAGAGCTCGAGGGTGATGGGGACGAGCGTTTTGATGTTGGCACTGACTGCTTGTGCCCAGAGCTCGAGGGTCACGGGCACCAGCGGCGTCGCGGTTGTCGCCCATCGTGGTGCTGGAGGCTTGGAGGTGGCGCAAGCGTCGCGAAGGTTGGGTGGCGCGTACGGCTGGACAGGTGTCGGGACCCGAATTTCTGAATCCGAACCCTCTAGTGGAGGTTCTAGCTACCAACCACTAGTATCAAGGCTCTAGCCGCTAAGGTTTAAAGGATAGGGCTCTAGCTGTCCAACTGGCTTTAGCTGTCCAAAAAACTACCCAAGAGTCCCAACTGCTTTCAAGTTCCTAAAATTTACTTTTTTGAAATCAAAACCAAAATCTACCATATGAAAACGCACTTTGCCCGCCTTTGACCATGGGCACGGCTATTCGAATAGTTTTACACTCCGCAGAGGTTGTACAACTTGACCCACACGAGATAATCGACTTATAATGTCAGCTATGACACACTTCCTTACGTGTGTTACTAAGCGTTTATCACAGGGCTTTTACAATTCTTTATCCTAATATTAGCCCGCTCGATGAGCTTAACCCCAAGTCATGGGCGCCATCTACCATCGATCCGGAGCTCACCGTTATGGGGGATAACCTGCCCGAACATGGACGTCAATTACCGTCACTCGACGCAAGCCCTAACAGACATGGACGTTCATTTACCATCGTCTACACTACCTAGGATATGAAAGTACATTTACCATAACCCGCATGTCCCAAGATATGGAAGTACATTTACCATAATCAAGAGAACACCTATCAACTACAACCTACCAGCGTAATGCCTGGACTTAGTAGATTATTTAGCCGAGTCCTTCTCATTTAGGACATATAGTTGTACGGTAGTGCTCAGTTTGGATAGTCACAAGCGTCGGTCCTTAATATGACTTGGACAAAACTTAACACATTCCAAGTTATCGTGCTCTAGCTGCACCGCCTGACTTACCATCCGCCCAAGTCTAAACAGATTTTTACTATTTTATTTTATTTTGAAAACCAACAGCAATACCTATTGCCATACATTTCTTGAAAATATTTGCATCATAGGTAATAATAGTTTCCTCCCAATGGGTGATCAAGATCGATAAGCGCATCTAAGCAATTCTATCGCGTTTAACTATTCCACAATGTTGTAATCAATATTGCGGAGTTACTATGCTAGGGTTACAAAGGTATATGATAACAATTATCAAAGGAAGATATTAACAACTTTAGATTTAATTAACAGCCTATAATTTGAACTCATCATTTTATGTGAAATAACAATACATAATACTTTTAAAACTGAAAACATAATTTAAAAATCATAGGTACAAAATGTTCAAAAGAGACTCACCTTCGTCGAAGGTTGAGGTCACACGTTCCGGTTGGTCCAAATTGGTGCCGGCGGTGTCAGACTCTACACACGCGAATCGAGACAAAATAAATAACAGAAAAACAACTAAAATCCAAAAAACTTAAATTAGTATTGATAGAGAGTTACGAATTTAGGAACAAGAATCGACGGAATAGGAGTTCGTATGAAGGATAACGAACACCTGGAAATTTATTAGACATGGAAATTCTAGGAAATTGAGAGGGAGGAGAATATTACCTGGAATCTTCTTTTTTAGAAATAATAGTTTTTCTTTAGCCAATGACATGGGGGACCCACTTGTAAGTGACCTCAAGGCAAAAAGAAATTACATAGCAGAAGCAGAGCACCTCACAGGCGCACGGGCAAGGGGCGGCTGGGGGGTGCCCAAAATGGGTTGCCCTGGGACCGAGGAGGGGAGGGGAAGTGACGGCGACGGTGCAGGTGGCCGAAGGTGGCGTTGGCGCAAGGAGAGGCACGCGGCGACGGCGGGTGGCGCGGGACGACAGCGCACCGGTGTTTCGACGGCGAAGGTGGAGGGAGCACGGGGTGTGCACAGACCTAGGGAACGCGTAGAGCCAGTCGAGGTGGCCGGAGAAGGTCCGAGATGGTGGGGCGACGGCAACCGACGGCGGTGATGGTGGAGCGACGGTGACGACCAACTACGGCGAGAGGAAAGTCAAAATTGGGGAGGGGTGGAAAGGAGATTACCGGGAATACGTTATGACGTAGTCAAAGTGGCTGGAGGATCACCGGAGAAGAAGACCAAGTGATGGAGGAGAATTCGGCCTTGAGGGAGAAGTGGCGAAATTCCAACGATTCACTGCACGAAGGACCAAATTGATTTAGGGGAAAGGATCACGAGGCTCGGGAACACACCGTAACGCGGTTGGTTGGGTGAATTCCTCACTGGAGCGACAGGAAGACCAAATGAGGGTGGTGGCCAGCACACAGGAAGAATGGGATTGCGATGACGGCGATGGTTCGGTGACTAAGGGAGTTGGAGGAGGGGGAAAGGAGATAGAGGAGGTGTCGGGGTGCCCTCTTATAGACAAGGTCGAGGAGGAGCGGCATGGGCACGAATGGCGCAAAGACGAGCATCTGTTGTCTTGCGCAAGGTATTGGATAAGCTGCGTCTGATCTTGGAGCCATGTATGCGAGATTCGCAAATGACAAGATTCATGCAAGCGTAGCGTAGGCACGGCCGGTCTTTGTCGAATCTGGCATGGTCTGGTATAATGAACGCGGCAACACCTGCAGTAGTCTTGGCACCAGAGAGCTGGAGCAAAGAAGAGAAAAGAACAGAGAGGAAATAGGAAAGAAAGGAGAAAGAAGAAAGAGGAAAACAAAAAAGGAAAAAGGAAAAGGAAATAAAATAAAAGATAAGATAAAGGGAAAAAAAGCTTCGTGGAAAATTCAAATTACAATATTTTAATTTGGAAATTTGGCGACGAGCTTTGAATTGAGACGATAGAATTCAAATTTGAATTTGGATTTGGAATTTAATTAAATACAAAAACTCCAATTAAAATCCAAATATTTGAATTAAGTAATGTGAAACAAATTTTTGAAAAGGGCCAAATTTGGGATGTTACAAGCTGGAAGCATTTGCGGTTGGTCTTTGGTGGCGTGGAGATGGTGCGTGCGACCAGAGGGGTGCGCACACAGGAGAGGATGCATCAGGGAGGTGGCGCAAGCAGTAGAGGTGGTGAGTGCGATCGGGAGATCGCGTGCTTGAAGCGATGGAAGGAGATGGGTCGAGAGCGTGACTGTATGCGATACCATGAAAGATTACGAAGAAGCCTCAAAGGGCTTAATCTATTGATCCTCATATATATATATATATATATATATATATATATATATATATATATATATATATATATATATATATATATATATATATATATATATATATATATATATATATATACAAACATGCTAGGTTACAAGAGATAGATTCTATCTATACAAAAGATTACAAAAGACATATTCTATCTATACAAGAGATATACTATCTATATAAAAGATATTGTCGGTTTAGGAATAGTAACAATATCCGTAAGTATGGAAGGAGATCACCCAACCGAAGGAAGGTGATCGACGCATGTACAGAAATAACAGCACGTGCTAACAAAAATATTGTTCACACAGTAGACCTCTGCCGTAATTAGGGGTGAAAAAAAACATGTTAGTGGGGTTCGTTGGCTTGGTTCAAAATTGCTCTAATTATACTCGTTATTTGGTTGAACATTGAAATGAGTCAATTTTAATGGATTTCACTCTGGCTCAACTCGACTCACTAACTCGGTTCTAAAAATACTTTCAAACTATAAACAAAATAATATTAAACTAATCTATATCAATTTTTTTAAAAAAAAAACTCACTAAAACGACCTAGCTCGATATGCACCCTAGCCGTAATACAGAGGTTGCCGTCCTGCCGCAAAGAACCAAAAAAGAACGATTCCTTCACGTCCGACACCGCGCGCGGAACCAAAACCAACGCGAAGCGGCCGTAAAAAAATCTCCCTTCGTTTTGTAAAATCCACGAGTCTCATTGACTGTTCCCCCCCACTGCCAGTCGGCCACACGCGCACTCCCGTCCCGCGACTCCGCCCGAAGCGGGTATGTTAATGCAGAGGAGCAACGACATATATTAGGTTTTGTCTTCATGGTCCGATCCAAAAAACGAATGATATAGATCAAGCACAGAGGATCCAGATCCCCGCTCCGCCTGCCTCATGTTGAACAACTCTCATTCCCATTCCCGTCCCGATTCCCTTTCCCCCCTTCTCCACGTCCTCTCCCGCGCCGCTGCCGAGAGCTCGCCGTCGCCATCTCCGCCCTCGGAGCACCGGGCCCGGGTGACTACCCTGCCGCGGATGGACGCGCCGTCGTCGTCGCCGTCGGGGCGGGCGACGACGCCGAGGCGGCAGCTGCAGGGCCCGCGCCCGCCGCGGCTCAACGTGCGGATGGAGTCGCACGCCATCAAGAAGCCGTCGGGGGCGCCGGCCCCGGGGCAGGCGCAAGTGCAGGACCGGCGGGAACAGCAGCAGCAGCCCGGGCCGCCGCCACGGGCGCCAGTGATCATCTACGACGCGTCGCCGAAGATTATCCACACCAAGCCCAACGAGTTCATGGCACTCGTGCAGCAGCTCACCGGCCCGGGCTCGGGCCCGCCGCCGGCCGAGGCCCAGGCGCAGGCACAGGACTATCAGATGGATGAGCCTGTGCTGGGACAGTCGTTCCTGACGCCGGAGCTGCTGCTCTCGCCGTCCGCCGCGATGTCCCCGGCGGCGAGGCTGGCAACCATCGAGAGATCCGTTCGGCCGATGCCCGCGACGGCGCCGGAGTACACAGACGTTACGGACGACGGCAGCCTCGCAGCTATTCTTGGCTCGATCCGGCCCGGCATCCTGTCCCTGCTGCCTTCGTCGCTGCCGCCGGCCGCGGCCTCCGGGCTGTTCTCACCTCTCCCGTTCGACCCAAGCTGCATCAGCTGGCTGAACGAGTTGAGCCCCATCCTCCGAGCCGCCTCCACCAGCGCCGCCTCGTCCGGCAGCAGCAGCGGCGGCGGCACGAGCGACGGCGGCGCCTCTCGACAACCACCATCCTACTACTCCGACCCGTTCGTCCCCAGCCCCCGCAACCTCCTCGCCACGCCCACCGTGCCGTCGCCGGCGACCTGCGCGGAGCTATTCAGGAACCTACCAGATCTTTAGCCCGCCCTCGCCGCGTCCGTCCATGACAGCCACAGCGGCCGAAGCTTAGTTACAGTTTCCTCTTTCTTTTTCTCGCGATTTTTTTTTCTGGTAGGCGCAACGCAAGGTGGTGGACCCGACACTGATTATGACAATATAATTAGTGCCCCATTTTTATCCTTTTGGTTCTGTTAATCGTTTATTGGGCAACCACTAGGCGAAGGGAGGAGAAAAGAAAGCAATGCAAAGTTAGCAGTAGTAGATGACTTTAGAGGAAGAAGCCGGCGAACTTTTTATTTATTAATTAACTTTTTTTTAAATTTTATTTTAAAGTTAACTCTCGACGTACTTTATTTCCAATTCTGACATCTTTGGCCACGTGGCGTAATAAAACAATACTGTCACACGCCAGAATAAATCCCCAAAATAGAGTGGTGTGACAAGAGTTTAACCAGAAATAGATTGACGTGACAGTGTTATTTTGTCACATCACGGGTGGTGGCGTGATCAAAGGGTCAGAATTAAAAATAAAGTACGTCGATGGTTAACTTTAAAATAAAATTTAAAAAGATTAATTAATAAATAAATTCGAAGCCGGCCGGCCGCTTCTCTTTTTTAATTTTTCCTTTCTTACCTTCCTTTGGGTTTACATCTCTTGTGTAAGCTGACGAGAAATGATTGTTTGTTTAATGGATCATTTGTTTATTCTTTAGTGCTGCTGTGTTCTTGATTGGGTCATACTGACTTGGTGTATTAGAACATAAATACAGAATCGGTAAATTACTCTCTCCGTCCCGCTATATTTGTCAATGGCCCACTATGCGCGTAGATCATGGAAACATAAATCTAAAAAATATTTAATAAGAAATGATATACCGTAACCACTTAATATTTTTTAGGAATAAGTCCAATTTACTCCCCTGAATTTTGGTCCGAGTCTAAAAAACCCTATGAATTACAAAACCGTTCAATTTACACCCCTCAATTGTCAAAACCAGATCAAATAACATCCCCCAACCCAATACCACCTGGTTTCGTACTGATATAGCATCCAAATCATCAAATGAGCTGACGTGGCCAAATAAGTCAAGAAATGAAAGCAAAAAAAAAGGGGCTCAGTGCTGACGCCGCCACGCCGAGATCTGGAGCTCGTCGATGGATCCTGGCGCGGCTCCTCCATGGCCATCACCCTCAGGTACCGCTTCCTCCGCGCCTCACAGTTCTCCGGCTGCCGACAAGATCGCCGCCGCCTCTTCCTCTCCAAATGACGGAGGCCATGTCGCCGAAAGCACGCAGCGGTGACTCAGATCCGTCGTCGCCTCCGTAGGAGAAGCAGGGAGAGGCGGCTACCTCCAGTGCGAGGGGCAACTTACCTCCCGAGCTCCGGCTCCTCCAAGCGGCCACAGCGAGCTCGATCACCGGCGGCTTGTCGAACTTCAGCGCAGCCTAAACATGTCCGCATGGCGAGCCGCATTCCCAGCGGTCGAGCGGCGGCGGTTCGAGGGGGGTGGCGGCGGCAAGTAGGCAGAGGATACGCGCGCGGCTGGCTTGCCGACGACTTGGCGGCGATGGCGGAGATCTGTCGATCTCGTCGCGGGCGCGTGTTCTCGGCGAAGGTGGTGCTCATTGAAGGACATCTCGCCGATGGCCACGGGCCGCCGCAGATTGGGGCGAGGCGTTGGCGGCGTCTCCTTGTATCGCATGTTCTCTGCTTGCAGCTTTCGTTCTCCGTGCACTGTGCCGTGTTCTCTTGCCGCCGTGCTACGTCTGCGATATGAACTTGACTGGAGGGGCTCGAGGCCGAGCTCACGGTGAGCTCCTTGTGCCGCTTGTCGTCGGGTAGGGGCACTCCTTGAAGAAGGCCTCAAGCTCCGGATCCGTCTTTGGGTGTGGCGGTGGCAAGACTTCTTCTTGGGCGCTGGTTGGGAGTCTGCCTCGCCGAAGCCTTTGGGGCCCCGAAGTCGCTCGCGCTCGCTGCCGCATTCTTTGGTGGTGGCGCGCAAGGGGTGGAGAGTGAATGTGGAGTGGAGCCGGTGGAGTCTAGCCAAAGAAGAAGGGCATCAGGACGCCACGTCAGCAAAAGATGTACACATGGACGTCACGTCAGCTAAAACTAGGGTGGTTTAGGGTGAGGGTGTTATTTGATCTGGTTTTGACAATTGAGGGATATAAAGTGAACGGTTTTGTAGTTCAGGGGGTTTTTTGGACTCGGACCAAAGTTCAGGGGGGTAAATTGGACTTATTCCTATTTTCTAAAACATTTAAGTAGGAGTAAAGAGAGAAAAAATTATAATAATTACACTCTAGATTTTCTTAATAGATAAATATATTAAAATTTTGAAACAGATACTCCTAAGACCATAAATAAACATAACGAAACACAGGAGAAATGGTTACCAGTACTTACTAAACACTAGTAGTGCTTAATTTTGTTCGTTATGCTGTGGTGAATTGGCGATCTTCTCGTGTGAACTGACCATGTTAGTGTTGGTGTCAGTGTTGGTGCCGGTGTGGAGTTTTCTTACAGGCGGAAAAGACGAGAGGAAAACGCATCGGAGAGATGGATGGCGGGCCTGATTTTTTTAACAAATAATATTATTCTAATAAAAAATTATAAAAATAAATGAGCAGCGAAGAGATCGATGGCAGATAGGGCCTGATTTTTTTAAACAAATAATATTATTTTTTTTAAAAAAATACAAAAATAGATAAGAAGTGGGGAGATGGATGGCGGCCTGATTTTTTAAACTAATAATATTATGTTAATAAAAATTTACAAAATAAATAATCCATTTTTTTAAAAAAATCAGGTTATTATCGCTATTTGAAATAACGAAATTGCCCTATCAGCACTGTTCCAATTGGCGACCGTAGCGAATTGACGAAATTTCTCTATCGTCATTCCAATTGGCGATAAGGTAATGTCGCCAATTAGAACAATTTCGTCATTCCAATTAGCGACAGTAGCCATGTCTAGAGGGTCTCGAGGGAATTGATTTGCGTTATTTCCAATAGGCGACCCTTAACCCTAACAAGACCAGAGCAGCGTACATGGGGCGCTGTAATACGGTGATTGTTCCACACATTCGATTTGGACCATGTTGTGTATGATATGAGATTGAGTTGCCTTACCAACCGTGCACCACAGAGCACATATTGGGTGTTAGTGTAGCTCAAAGGAACTAGGTCATGGCAGTCATATGTACACCGGACGAGGGAGGAAAGGTGGGATTTGGTCCTTCTAGCCTCGGCATATGCCAAGGCCATTCTTTCATCGGTGGCTGAACAAAAAGGTGGTAGTGAGCTCGGGGAGTTGCTGATGTTGTCGATGAAGACTATATGGAAAGAGCTCCTTTGGTCAGACAAGCTAGTAGGATTGCTGACGAAGATGAGGAGATCGAAGGCCTAGTTCAAAGGATGGATATCGAAGATCAAGACTACCAGGCATTGCCGGAACATAAAGGATCCGATGAGGAGGATGCTGTGGAATAGCAGACGGTTCTATCAGAGTGGAACACATACCAGTTCGACAGCCTCGTCGTTAACGAAGGCTCCCGTGTACCATGGTAAAAGCATCTAGGTCCCTAAAAATAATTTTGGTAATTAATGTCAATAATGTGTTAAAGGACTAACATGTGTGTTAAGATGTTTAAAGGTTTAGTCCTGAAGCTTGAATGATGATATGGATATAAGCAATGCAAAGGTGTTAAAGATCGACATAGCTCAAGGCAAAAGTATCATTTAGTCTAAGGATTCTTTGTAGTATTTTACCGGTCTTGGTGTTTGAAGAAAAGACCAGATTTATAGGCTAGACGCCGTACTATAAAGAGGGATCATGACTATTAGCTTGAGGATCTATTTTTGTGCCATCTTGATCAATTAGGAGTTATGCATTGCATTTGTTTTTGCCTCTGGAAAACTGTTCAGAAAAATTGGTATGATTGCAAGTGACGTGCGGTATTACCACAAGTTGGCAATACCAAAATCTACATGGCGGTATGTATTTTCCAGAGAGCTTGTTTTTGGAAGTTTTTCTTGAAATCCCAAAATCGGTATGACCACATTTGATGAGCGGTTTTATCGCAAGTCGGTAATACAAAAATCTAGTTGGCGGTATGTATTTTCCAGTGAACATGTTTCTGGGAGTTTTTTTGAAACATGAAATCGGTATGACCGCAGTTCTTGAGCGGTATTACCGCAAGTTGGTAATACCAAGTTTTACATGGCGGTACATTATTTCCAGAGAGGGTGTTTTTCTTGATTTTTTTAATCCTCTGAAAATCGGTAATACCGATATAGCCGAGCGATATTACCGTTGTACGGTAGTACCGAATTCTAGTTGGCAGTAGTACCACAACTTTTCCGTAACGGCTATAACAAGCGTATTTAATGAATAGCAGTCGACCGTTGATCTCTGACTGCAGTAATACCGGGTTTGAACGGTGGTATTACCGGAAATCTTGAATTTTTCAGGAGTCTATTCCAAGCGGTTAGTTTTGTGGTTGGGGGCTATAAATACCCCCCCCCCCACCAGCACCAAGCCACCAACCTTTGGCCATATTGAACACACTTGAGTATTTGGTGCTCTCTCTTCTACTCATTTGCATTGAATTCATATTTTGAGGTAGTTGACAGCTATTAAGTGCATTGCATCAATAGTTGATCATCTTAGGCACTTGATAGTCTTCAAGCGAGCGCGACGATTTGTTACTCTTGGTGCTTACTGGCACCTAGACGGCTTGAAGAAGAAGTTGCGCGGTGATCGCTTCAAAGAAGCTTGTGAAGTGACCCAACAAGGAATTTTGAAGTGACTGTGTGCTCACCATCTCCGGAGAGGTGGAAGAGCAATGATAGTAATCGAGGGTAAAGGCTTAATTCGTGGAGCTGACTTGATTTGTTCAAGTTACCTCAACGTGGACTAGTGAAGACTAGCAAGTCTTCGATACCATGGGAAAAACTTCATTGTCTTTATTGTGGTTTATTCTTGTCTTTACAAATTCCGCATTTATATTTCTAGCAATTTACTTGTGTAGATTTGCTTAGCTAGAATTGTATCTAGTTTTGACATAAGCTCATAATTGTCTTAAAAAAACATAGTTGTTCTTGTTTTGTATTTGCGCTAGGAAGTTTTGTTGAGACAATCAAGTTTAAAATTGTTAATTAGTTGAAAAGTTTTAAAAACCTCCTATTCACCCCCTCTAGTCGGATATCCTTGATCCTACACATGGGAATGCGACTAGAACGAGGTCAGGTAAGGAGCGATGTACAAATGCAAGGAGGCTATCAAATTCTAGGCCTTGTCAGTGTGACATACATTCACAGTAGTGAAGTCTAACCCAAGATGCTACGATGTCAAGTGCGACATAGATGGATGTCCTTGGCGAGTGCACGCATTCCAGCCTAAGTGGGACACCTACTGGAAATGCTCTATAGTAGTCCCTCACACATGCATCATCGTTGAATCAATACAGTCCCACAAGAACCTATCATCAGGTTTCATCACAAACATCGTGTACGGTGAGATCACAGATAATCTATATTTCAAGCCACGATTCATCATTCGGGCAATAGAGGCAAGGTTCCAGTATACAATCAACTATGCTAAGACATAAAGGGCAAAGTAGAAGGCATTGAAATCAAGGTTTGGTACATTCGAGGGTTCCTACCACAACCTTTCCGGCCAACTCCGAGTCATACAGGACAAAAATCCCAGCACTCATGTCGACATTCAAGATGACACACATCTGCGGTGGGACGAGAAGAGAGTACTGAAGTGAGCATTTGTCGAACCCGGGAGCGAAGGATCCCGGATTCTCTGTGTTCATACATTAGTCCAGGATTTCTAATGTACACAGTCAACAAAAGTGATAACAAAAACATATCACGATTTATTAATAATTATTCGAGTTTATTACAAAAGGGCACGAGGCCAAATCAAACACAATGGAAAGTAAAGCGGTAGTAGTAGACCCAACGATTCGCCACAGCAATAAATGCTGGGAGCGTGGCCTAAGCATCGATGTCCTCACCGTCTTGATAGAGGTCTTCTCCGAATAAAGATTATTCAAGAAGAGTAAGCACTACTACCGTGCTTGCAAGTTACACCGAATCAAATAATGATTGAATGCATGCATAAGGTAAACAAGGGATAATGGCGGGGTTTATTTGCATAAAGCAAAGATTTTCAATTTTAAATAATCATACTAATTTCCAAGGCATTTTTATACTATATCTAGAATCATGTTTTAAATGACATTTTATAGTGTGGATAACCTCCATGTTGAAAGGGTGAAGGATAACCTCCTATCACAATGGCTAACCGCCTAATTTTTACCACAAGGATAAATCCTCCTGAAATCATCTGTCAAAACCATTACGAAACCAAAACAAGTCTAACTTGGAGTGGCTTTGCTAGCATGTCCATGATCATGACGCTGCTATTGAATAGTTTCTACTCTGCAGAGTTGGTACGACTTTACCCACACGAGATGTTATACTCTTTGTGTCGGCCAATCCACGCTTCCTAAGGCGTGTGTGAGCAAATATCACAAGGCCATTACAATGATTTACCTCATAGTACTCATACCCGCTAAGGTTTCGCTTCCATTGATCGACTGTCCTCAAGGAGCCCCTCTTGCGCCAAAGGGATCTGTGGTCTAACCGACACCCACACATACAACATGGCACGAATAACTATGAAGTATCCCAAATTATTAAGCCAGGTCTTGCCCATACAAGACATGTGGTGGTACGGTAAGGCGTAGCAAAATACGCTCAAAGACCGGTCCTTAACCGACTTGGGCGTCTTTCAAAATTAAACCCTGGGTCTTAAACTTAACCAGTTTAAGCCCGTGCATAAACCTGCACCCACCATTCATCCGTTTCGCCCAAGTCCAAACCATTTTGATTTTATTTTAAGGGAAACCAATTTTACGATAACTCTATGGTAAAACAATACCATAGTTTCAAGTTTAAACAATTTTGTAAAGATTTGGCTAAAATTCTCCCAAAATCAAATCATGGTCTAAACATTTGCTAAGCAAGGATATTTTCCAAACCATTTTATCTATGGTGACAAAGGAATGACATTTCAATTATTCAAGATGGGCCATACAATGATAATTGGAATAAATAAGCATTAAAGCAGGGCATTGAAATAATTGACTAAAAGTATGCATGCAATAATAATTTAAAAACTGAATTAAATAACTTAAAATATTAGGGGCAATATGGTCAAGGGTATAACTTGCCTTCGCTGAAGTCTTGAAATTCTAATTCCTCAGAATGATCTACCTCTCTGGAATCGTCAAAGTCTATACGCGAAAGTACGACAAAAACGAATGAAAATCCAATAAATTCAAAAAGGCAAATTAAACTAACTCCAAATAGAATAATATTATTTTATTTAGATAGATAATAATTTTATAAGATTTTAGCAATTTGAATCACTTAATTTAGAGTTGTGATTCAAAAGATATGAATTTTACAATTTTAGCCTAAATTTGAAATTTAAAAGAGATTCTAAATTTAATTGCAGATTCAAATTAGCCTCAAACTAAATAATTTTGGTTTAGTTGGCTAGACAATGATTTTATATGAATTTAGAAATTTGGAACACCCAATTTGGAGGTTGGATGTGAAAGTTATGAATTTTACAAATTTTAAACCTAAATCGGCTTTTAAATTACATTATGGAATTATTTTCGAAGGAAATTCTGATTTATCGCGATCGCTGATGTCAGCATCTCGGAGGCTGCCATCGACGGGTGGGCCCGTGGTCAATGGACCACTTCCATGGCAGTCAACGCCCAGTGCGCCCGAATGCACAAAGATCAATACAAGGGTGTTGCGGCTTTGGGCGAGGTGGCGTGGCGCCACGTGGGGCCATGTAGGCATGAGCGTCGCGGTGGCGCTGGCGTGTCACTGACGTGGCCAAGCCACATAGGACCGGCGAAGGGCGGCGCTAGGGCTTGGCCTCGCCGGCGCGTTGCGCCACGGCGAGCCAAAACGAGGTGTGCTACTGGCGTAGAGGGTGATGGGGACTTGATGCTATACCTCACGGTGGCGGGTGCGAAGCGGGTGGCCGGCGACGAGCTCTTTAGCGGCGGCGGCGCGGTTTCAACGACGGCGAAGGGCTCGTGGGTTCTCCGGAAGGGTTGGGCGAACGTGTTGGCGGCGGGCGGCGCGGCGAAGACGGCGGTGGCGGTGACGACGGCGTTAACGGGTCGCCGGAATCGACGAAAAACCGAGCCGTCGGCGACGAACTCAAATTCCGGCGCTATGGGCGAAGAGGAGGGTGGGTGGTGGTGGCTGTCTTTGTGAGGATGGAGGCGCACCCGGCACCTATTTATAGGGCGTGGCGAGGTTGAATCACCGTGCCACCCAAGAAGGTCCGTCTTGACGGTGAGCAATTCCGGGATTCGCGGCGAGGGAAAGGAAAGGAGAGCCGTGTTGGGGCGGAGGGATCGGGGAATTTAATGCGCTTTAATTAGAGATGGCGAATCTGGGCGAAGTTTGGAAAGCTCCGAGGGCGTGTCCATGGCGGTTTGTCGGGTGAAACGGAGGGCGCGAGGTTGAAGAAGGAAAGGGGAAGGAGACGCCGGGCGGGCCCATCTGTCGGCGTCTGCAAAACAGAAAGTGAAGGGTGGTGTCCGGCGTTGATTAGAATCGAGGGCTATGATTTGGTGTGATCTTTGTGTAGTCTTGGTGGCTTGGGCCGAAGGGGAGAAGGGAGTTGGGCGGTGAGGATTTGGCCCATAGACATTTGGAATTTCTTTTGATTTCTTATTTGATTTAATTCGAGACAATTCGATTTGTTTTTAGAAAATAGCAAAATAAATCCAAAAATTATGAGAAAATTCACGAAATTCTCAAGGGCATTTTGGATTTAAATAAAATAATTCCAATTTAAACTTGGTAATAGTTTTTGCAATAAATTTTGTTTTAGTTTTAAAATAATTAAGGAAAAGCTTTTAAGATTTCGAAAATCCACAAAAATAATTAGGTTTTAATTTTCTCTGAAATTTGAAAATTTGGGTCATACAAACCTACCCCCTTAAAGGGAATCTCGCCCCGAGATTGAGACTTGGTCGACAAAGAGGTGTGGGTACTCGGCCTTCAAGTCTTCTTCTCGCTCCCGGTGGCTTCTTCTTAGAATGATTGCTCCATCGAACCTTGCATGAGCGGATGACTTTGCTTCGGTGATCCGATTCGCCACATCGAGAATCTTGATTGGTTGTTCTACGTCGTGAGGTCTTCACGAAGGTCAATGTCTCGGGGAGTTTCTTCGTTGGCACTCGGAGACACTTCTTAAGTTGAGAGGCGTGGAAGGCGTCGTGGATCGCCGACAAGGATGTTGGAAGTTCGAGCTTATATGCAACTTCACCTCTCTTGGCCAAAATCTTGTAAGGTCCCACAAATCTGGGTGCAAGTTTTCCTTGGTGCGGAACCTTCTTACTCCTCGAAGTGGAGTAACCACGAGATAAACGAAATCTCCTATCTCAAAGGTTAGTCCTCTTCGCCGATTATCCGCGTAACTCTTACGCTCGGGATTGAGCCACCTTGACGTTCCTTATTGTTTTAACCTTGTTTTCACTTCTTTGATCAACTCCGGTCCAAAGAGTTGATGCTCTCCCACTTCATCCCAAAGAAGCGGAGTTCGCATTTTCTGCCGCACAAAGCTTCAAATGGAGACATCTGTCAGAAGCGGCTTGGTAGCTATTATTGTACGAGAATTTGCATAGGCGATTCTTGTCAAATTTTTCCATACTCTAAGGCACGAGGCTCAAGCATGTCTTCAAGAACTTGGTTGACACGTTCGTCCGCCATCGATCTGCGGATGATAAGCGATCTTTGAAGTTGAGTCTAGTACCCAAGGCTTCGTGCAAGCTTTTCGTAAAGCGGAAGTGAACCGAGATCCTCGGTCGAACCACGATCTTTTGGGTACTCCGTGAAGATGCACAATCTTGGCTATGTATAATTACGCTAATTTCTTTGCTCTGGTAGGTGGTCTTAATCGATAAAATGAGCTACTTTGGTTAATCGGTCAATTATCACCCAAATGGAATCACACCGGATTGGGTTCTAGGAAGTCCGTGATAAAGTCCATACCAATTTCTTCCCATTTCCATTAGGGAATTGGTAATGGTTGCAACAAACCACGGGTCTTTGATGCTCTGCTTTTACTCACGACAAACATCACGGCGTGCTACAAATTCTGCGATCTCACGCTTCATCTTTGACTCCACCAATATTTCTCCTTCAGATCTGGTACATCTTCGTGCTTCCGGTGAATAGAGTATGGCGATTCATGAGCTTCCTTGAGAATCATTGTTTTAGTTCTTCTTGATTAGGTACACAAATCGGTTCCCAAACCATACCGTTCCTGCTCATCTTGAGAGAACCTGCGGCTTTGCCTCTTCTCATATTCTTCTTGATTTCTTTGATGTCTTCATCTTCTAACCGCTTCTCCTGATTTGACTCTGAAGAGTGGGTTGCACCTCCAAAGCATTGACACACCCTTGGTTGACAATCTCGCATTCAGTACCCCAATTCCTCATACAATTCGGCTGATTTTACGAACCAAAGTGGTGTTGCAATCGCTTTTCGCTTAAGGCATCTGCAGAAACTCGTTCGCCTTGCGGGATGATAATGGATTCCAAGGTCGTAATCCTTTATCAACTCTAACCATCTTCTTTGCTCGGAGGTTGAGTTCATTTGGGTGAAGATATATTTGAGACTCTTATGATCGTGAAAATCTCACAACGGTTACCAATGAGGTAATGCCTCCAGATCTTGAGCATGCACAATTCTCGCTAACTCGAGATCATGAGTTGGGTAATTTCCTCGTGTGGCCTCAAGCGACGGGATGCATAAGCTACGACTTTGCCTTCTGCATCAGACACATCCAAGACCTTGTCGAGGCAGCGTCGCAGAAGATTTCAAAGTCTTTATGGATATCCGCAAAACCAAGATCTTGGCAGAGACTAAACTCTTCTTTAGTTCTTGGAAGCTCTTCTCACAAGCATCTGTCCAATCAAACTTCTTTTCCTTCTTCAGAAGTTGTGTCATAGGTCTGGCAGTCTTAGAGAATCCCTCAATGAACCTGCGGTAATATCCGGCTAGTCCAAGGAAACTCCTTACTTACGCGGCGGACTTTGGTTGCTTCCAATCCATAACGGCTTCAACCTTGGTGGATCCACAAACAACTCCTCCCGCCGACACGATATGACCAAGGAATGCCACTTGCCTTAGCCAAAATTCGCACTTCTTTGAATTTGGCATAAAGTCGGATTCTCCCCTGAGTTTTCCCAAAATTAAACCGAGGTGGTTCTCATGTTCTTCTTCATTCTTGAATAGAGCGAGGATGTCATCGATGAAAACAACCACAAACTTATCCAAGAATTCCATGAACACTTTGTTCATCATATTCATGAAATAAGCGAGGCGTTAAATCAAACCGAAAGACATTATCAGAACTTCGTACAATCCATATCCGGTGGTGAAAGCTGTCTTTGGGATATCTTCCGTGCGATCTTGATTGGTGATAGCCCGATCTCAAATCAATCTTCGAGAATACACTTGCTCCTTTTAGTTGATCGAATGATCATCAATCCCGGTAGTGGATACTTATTCTTGATCGTCACCTCATTGAGGGATCTGTAATCCACACACATTCGCATACTATTGTCCTTCTTCTTGACAAATAGTACGGGTGCTCCCCAAGGTGATGAACTAGGTCGTATATAACCTTTGCTCCTTAGTTCTTCAATTTGTTTCTTCAGTTCTGCTAGCTCATTGGTAGGCATTCTCAGAGGGTCGCCGAGATTGGAGCGGTCCACGACTAAATCAATTAAGAACATTACGTCCCTATCCGGTGGCATGCCGGGTAACTCATCAGGAAAGACATCTGGGTATTCTTGTACAACTGGTATGTCTTCAAGCTTTATTTCCTTCAAGCTGGTCAGGATGGAACTTCCTCAGGTTGATAACTTGGGTTTGAATTCTCTTGATTCCCCTTGTTCATTGGTGAGGGTGATAGATCTATTAGCACGATCTATCATCACGATTCTTGGCTAGCCAGTCCATTCCAAGAATCACATCTAGACCTTGAGATTGCAGGACTATCAAGTCCGTTAGAAAAGGTACTCCGGATATTTCAAGGGTAAGGTTTGGGCATAGAGAACTGGTTCTCATTTCTGAGCCCGGGGAGTGGACTATCATGGAGTTAACTAAAGAGGAGATAGGTAACCCATATTTTTCCACAAATTTATTGGAAACAAAGGAATGTGATGCTCCGGAATCAAATAGGACCGATCTTTGATATGAAATTAACAAGGAACGTACCAAGAACGACATCTGGTCTTTGCTTGAGCCTCTTCTCTGCGTGGCGTGGTTCACACGTCCCTTCGTGTATTAAATTTGTCGGCTTGGTGCCGCCAGTAGTTGGAACTCTAGGTCTTGGCTTGGTCGAGCCGTGCCTCTTTGCTTCTTTGGACATCTATTGGCATAATATCCCGTCTCGTTGCAGTGGAAGCAGATTCTTACCGCTGCCGCAGATGAAGCCGGTTTTCTGCCTGAACAGCCTCCGATTGAGTTGTTGCGGAAACCGGAAGTGTTGGGGCGCTGCGGCGGAGGTGGGGTTCTGGACGTAGAGGATTGGAATCTTCCACGCTGCGGTGGTTGGGGTTGAGCGAGGCGAGGTTTGGGTTGTCCTCCAGCATTAAACTTTTGCGCAACCATCCTTCGCTTGCGGTTCTCCATCTCTGTATGCTTGGCTTCCTGGCGAATTGCTTTGTCCACCAATTGTTGAAAGTCAGTGAAATCCTGGGAGATCAGTTGGACAGATATCTCATCATTGATCCTTCCATGAACTTTTCTGCTGTCTTCATCCTTAGCTCGTCATGCGGGCGTAGCGAGCAAGTTAGTTGAACTTATGCAAGTACTCGCTCACCGAAGGTTGCCTTGGCGGCGCGCGAATTCCTTCTTTTCAATGCCATCATCCTGCGGGAATGTGAGCATGACGGAAAGCTTGCACAAACTCTTCCCAAGTAATAGCTTGAGCGTTGGCATGGGTGATGCAGAGATTGTCCCACCACTCCGAAGCGGGACCACTGAGTTGATGAGCGGCAAAAAGTACCCTTTCGCGATCTGAGCACTGAGTGATATCCAGTTTCTTCCCCATGGCACGGAGCCAATCGTCGGCGTCCATAGGTTCAGTGCTGCTTGAAAATGTCGGAGGACGCATCCTCATGAATTCTGACATCGTCAGCCTCTGCGGAGGTGGGGGTGGAGGCGGTGGTGGTGGTGGAGTGTGAGTTGTGGCTTGCATGTGTTGCATCTTTGCTAAGTGATTGGGCGATAAACTCATCATATCGTCGGTGTGCCATTAATTGGCGCCGACTAGGTTCTTCGATTGGTGGAGGTGGTGGGCTGGCTGGGCGGGATTTTCACGAAAATCCGCATTCTCGTTCCACGGCCATGAGCACCGCCCTTCGCCGTGCGGGTGGTCACCATCGCTAGATGTTTCTAAGGATTTTTAGAAGAGAGAGATAGAAAGAAAACTCTAAAGGGGGTAAACCTAAATAGCCCTAGAACAATCACAAGACAAAGAGCCAAAATTTTTCCAAAAATAGTTCTTTTATTATTTTATTCTTTGGTTATGGCTATCACAAGGGTAACGGTAGCTCATAACTTGCGTCTAACGTTTACAATATGGGAAACAACTAAGGGTGCTCGGGGTATAATCGGCTCACTAGATTTGCCCTACTTTGCCTTGTAGCTAGCTAGCTCTTCTTCCACGACCTTGACCTTTCTTACGCATCTTGCAGTGTCTTGAGTGTACGCAGTCATCTAGAGCGTTACCATAAGCATAATCCATTGCCTTGCAGTGTTCACGATCGTGAGCTCAGTGAGTCCTCATCCCTCATTTGGGCAAAAGATCTTTGCCCAACCGAAGTCGGGGCGTGCATTGGATGGTAGTGGAACTTCGGAACCGTGAAATCGATTGTTGTAGGTGTAGCGGAGGCGTCTTGTGGCTTCTCTGGCTGCGTCTTGAATGCCTTGGCGAAGGTGCCACGTCTTATTGGGCGTCGATGATGTGGAAGTCCGTGTTTGGGTTATGATTGGCGAGAGAATCACTTCAACCCTCCAAATGATATTGGTTTCCCACTTCGTCTTGGTACCCTTGATAGGTTGGTCTTCGTTGTAGTCTAGGTGTTGCATCATCTTCCAAAGAAGTGCGGCCCAATGTCCCGCGAAAATTCCGTGGGAGATCCGGGTTGGTTTTTCGCCATCTACAATTTTAGAGAAGGAGATGAGTTAGTGCTTTTTTTTTAAAAGAAAGGTTGAGAAGACTCTTGGATAGACCTAAAATAGTTGTAGTTTTGAAAATAAGTCCTTAAGGCATTTTCTAAGGTCACGACCTCATACCGATATGGCTCGATACCACTTTTGTCGAACCCGGGGCGAAGGATCCGGATTCTCTGTGTTCATACATTAGTCCAGATTTCTAATGTACACAATCAACAAAAGTGATAACAAAACATATCACGTATTTATTAATAATTATTGAGTTTATTACAAAAGGGCACGAGGCCAAATCAAACACAATGGAAAGTAAAGCGGTAGTAGTAGACCCAACGATTCGCCACAGCAATAAATCGGGGAGCGTGGCCTAAGCATCGATGTCCTCACCGTCTTGATAGAGGTCTTCTCTGAATAAAGATTATTGAGAAGAGTAAGCACTACTACCGTGCTTGCAAGTTACACCGATCAAATAATGATTGAATGCATGCATAAGGTAAACAAGGGATAATGGCGGGGTTTATTTGCATAAAGCGGCATTTTCAATTTTAAATAATCATACTAATTTCCAAGGCATTTTTATACTATATCTAGAATCATGTTTAAATGACATTTTATAGTGTGGATAACCTCCATGTTGAAAGGGTGAAGGATAACCTCCTATCACAATGGCTAACCGCCCAATTTTTACCACAAGGATAAATCCTCCACGAAATCATCTGTCAAAACCATTACGAAACCAAAAACAAGTCTAACTTGGAGTGGCTTTGCTAGCATGTCCATGATCATGACGCGCTATTGAATAGTTTCTACTCTGCAGAGTTGGTGCAGCTTTACCCACACGAGATGTTATACTCTTTGTGTCGGCCAATCCACGCTTCTAAGGCGTGTGTGAACAAATATCACAAGGCCGTTACAATGATTTACCTCATAGTACTCATACCGCTAAGGTTTCGCTTCCATTGGATGGCCAGTCCTCAGGAGCCCCTCTTGCGCCAGGTGGGACTGTGGTCTAACCGACACCCACACATACAACATGGCACGAATACTATGAAGTATCCCAAATTATTAAACCAGGTCTTGCCCATACAAGACATGTGGTGGTACGGTAAGGCGTAGCAAAATACGCTCAAAGACCGGTCCTTAACCGACTTGGGCGTCTTTCAAAATTAAACCCTGGGTCTTAAACTTAACCAGTTTAAGCCCGTGCATAAACCTGCACCCACCATTCATCCGTTTCGCCCAAGTCCAAACCATTTTGATTTTATTTTAAGGGAAACCAATTTTACGATAACTCTATGGTAAAACAATACCATAGTTTCAAGTTTAAACAATTTTGTAAAGATTTGGCTAAAATTCTCCCAAAATCAAATCATGGTCTAAACATTTGCTAAGCAAGGATATTTTCCAAACCATTTTATCTATGGTGACAAAGGAATGACATTTCAATTATTCAAGATGGGCCATACAATGATAATTGGAATAAATAAGCATTAAAGCAGGGCATTGAAATAATTGACTAAAAGTATGCATGCAATAATAATTTAAAAACTGAATTAAATAACTTAAAATATTAGGGCAATATGGTCAAGGGTATAACTTGCCTTCGCTGAAGTCTTGAAATTCTAATTCCTCGAGAATGATCTACCTCTCGGAATCGTCAAAGTCTATACGAAAGTACGACAAAAAGCGAATGAAAATCCAATAAATTCAAAAAGGCAAATTAAACTAACTCCAAATAGAATAATATTATTTTATTTAGATAGATAATAATTTTATAAGATTTTAGCAATTTGAATCACTTAATTTAGAGTTGTGATTCAAAAGATATGAATTTTACAATTTTTAGCCTAAATTTGAAATTTAAAAGAGATTCTAAATTTAATTGCAGATTCAAATTAGCCTCAAACTAAATAATTTTGGTTTAGTTGGCTAGACAATGATTTTATATGAATTTAGAAATTTGGAACACCCAATTTGGAGGTTGGATGTGAAAGTTATGAATTTTACAAATTTTAAACCTAAATCGGTTTTTAAATTACATTATGGAATTATTTTCGAAGAAATTCTGATTTATCGCATCGCTGATGTCGACATCTCGGAGGCTGCCAGCGACGGTGGGCCCGTGGTCAATGGACCACGCCCATGGCTTGGTCAACGCCCAGTGCACCCAGCTGCACCTGATCAATACAAGGGTGTTCGCGGCTTTGGGCGAGTGGCGTGGCGCCACGTGGGCGCCATGTAGGCATGGCGTCGCGGTGGCGGCTGGCGTGTCGCGGCGTGGCCAAGCCACATAGGACCGGCGGCGGCGCTGAGGCAGCCTCGCCCGGCGCGTTGCTTGCGGCGAGCCAAAGCGAGGTGTGCTACTGGCGTAGAGAGGTGATGGGGACTTGATGCTATACCTCACGGTGGCGGGTGCGAGCGGGTGGCGGCGACGAGCTCTTTAGCGCGGCGGCGCGGTTTCAACGACGGCGAAGGGCTCGGGGTTCTCCGAGGAAGGCGTTGGGCAAGCGTGTTCGCGGCGATCTGGCGATAGCGAAGGTGGCGGTGGCGGCGACGCGGCGTCAACGGGTCGCGGAATCGACGAAAAACCGAAGCCGTCGGCGGCGCATTTAACTCCAAATTCCGGCGCTATGGGCGAAGAGGGTGTGGGTGGTGGTGTTTGTCTTTGTGAGGATGGAGGCGCGGGGCACCTATTTATAGGGCGCGGCGAGGTTGAATCACCGTGCCACCCAAGAAGGTCCGTCTTGCACGGCGAACAATTCCGGGATTCGGCGAGGAAAGGAAAGGAGAGCCGTGTTGGAGGCGGAGGGATCGGGGAATTTAATGCGCGCTTTAATTAGGAGATTGGCGAATCTGGGCGAGTTTGGAAACTCGAGGGCGTGTCCATGGCGGTTTGTCGGGTGAAACGGAAGGGCGCGAGGTTGAAGAAGGAAAGGGAAGGAGACGCCGGGCGGGCCCATCTGTCGGCGTCTGTAAAACAGAAAGTGAAGGTGGTGTCAGGCGTTGGATTAGAATCGAGGGCCATGATTTGGCGATCTTTGTGTAGTCTTGGTGGCTTGGGCGAAGGGGAGAAAGGAGTTGGGCGGTGAGGATTTGGCCCATAGACTGTTTGGAATTTCTTTTGATTTCTTATTTGATTTAATTCAGACAATTCGATTTGTTTTTAGAAAATAGCAAAATAAATCCAAAAATTATGAGAAAATTCACAGAAATTCTCAAGGGCATTTTGGATTTAAATAAAATAATTCCAATTTAAACTTGGTAATAGTTTTTGCAATAAATTTTGTTTTAGTTTTAAAATAATTAAGGAAAAGCTTTTAAGATTTCAGAAAATCCACAAAAATAATTAGGTTTTAATTTTCTCTGAAATTTGAAAATTTGGGCTGTTACAGCATTCTTCGCCATTGGTTCATGCATCAATGCATTCCAGCATTGTCGTCCAATCTTGTGCATGGATGGCACGTTTTTGACTGGGAACAACAAGGGCATATACTTACTACAATAGCGATGGACAGGAACAATCAGGTTGTTCCCGTGGCCTTCGCATTCGTTGAAAGCGAAAACACAGACAGTTGGTTGTGATTTATGAGGAACGTGAAGATTTATATTGTACAGGGCCATTCTAACGTATGCGTTATACATGATCGACATGCGGGCCTGTTGAGTGCAATAACCCAGCTACAACAAGGGGAGAACGATCCACTTCTATGGGTGGATCTGCAGAGCAGGTGGTGCATGAGGCACTTGGGTGTAAACTTCTATAAACAGTTCCACAACAAGGACTTGATGAATCTGTTCAAGCGGCTGTAGAACCAGAAGAGAAAGTTCGATGCACTTTGGAAGGTTTTGGCTGAGCGGATCAGTGCGCATAGAAGGGAGGCAGCAAAAAAAGCCCGCCACAAGATCGGCGTGTGTACTCAACACTGGAGTAAGAATATCCATGGCCCTAGAGTTCGAAGCGGCGTTGTCTAAAGTAATTGATAATATTTTGTCTGTAAGACCAAAGTCTTCCACGACTTTGGTAATACAGTCCGCAATATTCTCACTCATGTGTGATACATCAATTAATTTCAAACCTATACCCCAGTTGTTATTAACATAATGAGCAACTACACTAAGATAATCCTCCCTAGCCCGACCACTCCATATGTCCGAGGTCAGGGCCACAAAAAATGTGCACGTACTAAATAGTTCCTTTATTTTATTATGCCATTCATTGTAGTATTTTACTAGATCCCTAGTTATTGTTTGTTTAGAAACAGAAGAAAATCTAGGATTATGCGTAGTCCTAATGTAATTTTAGAAAGTATCAGACTCCCTAAAGCCTATCAGTAAATTCTCAGAAGCAATTAAACGATAGAGAGATTGACGAGCTACCTTAGAATCATAGTCCCAGTTACGTCACGTACCATCGGGGTTGTACTGCTGCTACGTCTTACTAGATCCCTAGTTATTGTTTGTTTAGAAACAGAAGAAAATCTAGGATTATGCGTAGTCCTAATGTAATTTTAGAAAGCATCAGACTCCCTAAAGCCTAACGGTAAATTCTTAGAAGCAATTATATGATAGAGAGATTGACGAGCTACCTTAGAATCATAGTCCCAGTTACGTCACGTACCGTCAGGGTTGTACTACTGCTACGTCTGCCTCATAACTAATTCTTGCTTGGCCTTACATCTTGTAGCATGTCTAAGCAAGTGCTCCGTTCCACCTGTAGATCTTGCAGACAATTCATTGCGATGAATTTTACAAATAGCATATAGTACCTCATTTCCCTATGCGTCTTGTTTGGTTGTCTTGTCAAAATTCTCCCACACTCTTGATGTAGACGGCCTTGACCTCTTTGCTCCTACTGGCGTGGAGCTTGATGCTGCTGTGGAGCCTGATGACAGAACTCCGCCTTGCCCTTCCTGTTGGCTTGAGGCAGCTGCAACCGCCTTCATGGATGCAATTTCCTCTGGTGAAAGTCTATAATCACCTAGAGCAAAGCTATCGTAACTGACCATAACTAAAACTGCAAAATCGAAACTAACACTATTATTACTTCCATCTTAGCATAACAAGTACTAACAAAAAAAGTATGCAAAAAATAGAATTGTTCCTCTTTTGCTGACTTGTTGCCGAAAATTGAATTTTCTAAAATTTGGCAATTTTTTTTTTGAATTTCTCCAAATTATCTTACTAAGAAATTGAATTTGCATAACAGAATTTCAAAGAGAGATTGGGGAATGGAGAGGTGCTGAATGAGGGGTGGGGGGTTTGGTGGCTATTTATAGAAACGGTCAAAAACGATAAAAAAATAGACAAAAAGCCCAACGGCCGAATTCTTGTCGGGCCATGTTGTGCTAGGCACGGCCCACGAGCCCACCTGCCCACGCTGCCCGGCCGTCTGCCCACCCCATTTCTTCTTCCCCCTGCCCTACCCCGCTACCCACATGCGGCACTCGGCAATGCCACACTGCCGTAGCGCCCGAGCCGGCGAGCCCCTTCACCCGCCTTCCTCCGCACCGGCCCGCACCGCCTCCTCGGCTCCTCCCTTCGCACCGTTCCACGTGGCCGCACCGCACCGCATCCTCGTCTCCTCCTCTCTTAGCGCCAGCCCGCGCCACCTCTTCCTCTCGTTTTCCTTCTCCCTCTGTGCCGCCTCTTCTTCTCTTCCTCCCTCTCCTCCTTCCTTCTTCCTCTGCGCTAGCAGCCTAGCACAGAGATCAGCTGTCTGTAAGTCTTGTCACGTAGGACACGAGATGGTGTGAAGGAGATAGGGGGATCAAAGAGAATTAGGTTGTTTCTTTTGCAGTAGTTGACGGTAACACGAGAAATAAGACACATTGCACATAAAAGAGCCGTCTATAGGGACGTGTAAAAATACAACTCATTGTAGAAGTTGTTTTAGTGCTTTGTATACATAACATGAAGGAGTACTATAGACAACAATTACCTATGCCATTATACATACCCTAGTTGTACTGTAGTGGCAGATCACTTGGTTACATCCTAGACGTCATATTCCTTTCCCAAAAAACAAAATTACACATCCTTTAGTGTATTCTGGCGGCAAAAGAGGTAACCAATAGACGATAACACATGTAATCCATGTGGTGGATGTGAATTATTGGCTTATTGCAGTTAGATCTGGGCACTGGGTTGTGCCAGGCTAGCATGGCATGAGCCCGATGGGCCACGGGTCAGGACCGTGCCGTGCCGCCCAGCCTGGTCAGCACGTCTTACTGTGCTAGCATAGCACGACTCAACTCCGACAAGCCCAAGCATGGCCCAAAGGCACACCGTGTTGCTATCGTGCTGTGCTAGCCCAGGCATGGCCCCGTCGCACTGTGGAAACGAGGGAGGGACCGAGGGAGGAGATGTCACCAGGGGTGTGGTCATCGTCGCTGTGGAGGACTGTCACCGTCAACCTCGACGCAGCTGAGGGTGATGTGGAACGCCGCCACGACCTCCTTACACCGGTGTCTTGCAGAACTAATAGCGGTCACCTCCCTCTCCCGCCCCATCCTCGGCGGCGGAGGCAGTGAGTCTGAGCGAGGGAGGACACATGTGGCCGCCTGGAAATTTGTGAAGGGGGCGGCAAGCCCGAGGAGGTCGACACGAGGGAGGCGTCGAGAGGGAGCCAAAGTGTCGGGTCCGCACGAGGGAGGTCGCGGGAGGGAGCCAAAGCGTCGAGTCCACGCGAGGGAGCTGCAGGGACGGTGGCGGAGAGGCTGGGCCAAGCCCGAGGGGAGGAGGAGGTGGAGGGACAGGGACAGGGGAGGCTAGTGAGGGGAGGTGGGGCTGCATGGTGGAGGAGAAGGAGGAGACGGGGAAGACTAAGGAGTGGAGGACGGGCGGTGCAAAAGCAAGGGGAAGAAGAGGGGAGAACCGGAGAAGGAAGAGAAGGCTCTCGGTTCGTCTCGGGGAAGGAGAGAAAAGCAGAGGGAGAAGGAAAAAAGAGAGGTCATGGGAAAAAAAGAAACGTGGTTTGGAAAAAAGAGGGGAGTGGGAAAAAAGAGGAGGGAAAAAAGAAAAGAGGTTAGGGAAAAAGTGGGAGAAAGAAAAAATATGATGGGAAATGAAAAATAAAATAAAAAATGTCCATAATGCAGCAACACATAAATATTCAAGGGAATAACTAAAATTTATTCATTGTTCGGTACAGTACAAATACAAAGTTGTTGTCTCATTAAAAACCTTACACCCAATTTGGGGTACCCTTGGTAAGGAAAAGAGTGCATCAACTACATACACATAGATAATCTAGTTAACGTCCAGATTCTCCAGGTCGGCTATCGCCTTCACGATCTCTAGATCCTTGAGCTGATGTTGCGTCCGTTCATCTGCGCTCTCCCAGTCTTTGAGGCATCTGAGTGCCTCAACCATCTTAAGTGTGAGAGACGACCTCCTTGGCTCGATGATCCTCCCACCATTCTAAAAGTGGCTTCCGATGAGACAGTCGACACCAGAACCACAAGTACATCTCCTGCAAAATGTGACAACACGGGATAAATACTCTGGTGGTTCTTCCACCACAAGAGGAGGTTGATATCATTGCCCTCCGTGAAGTCAAGCTCAGTGTCCACAAAAGGTGTATCGAGGTAGTGGTTGATCTCTACTCTTGGATTCCATTGAGACCTGGTCGGCGCATGAGGGGACGAACTAGATGCCGAGCCTTTTAGCTTCTTCCACACATTGGAAGCACTCACATTGCGCTATCCTTGTTGCGTTGTTGAAGGAGTTGTTCTTGATTGACTTCAACTGCCAAACTTTTCATAATACAAATCGAAAACTCAAAAAAGCTCATCATGAATGTGAGTGTAAGCCTCAGAAAAATCAAGATAAAATGCCTCCCCAATTCCCTCATAAGCCCCCTTCAGATCTGCTAATTTTCTCCGAGAGTACCAAAACAGAAGAGATGTGGGATAGCTTGAAAATATTTTAAAAAATTTCTCTGCATTGGTTCAATAATAGGTCTCAGAAGGGCATCATTTTTGTTTTCCTTAAAAGCATTAGCAATAGTCCAAAGCCACTCAATGACTAAGCAAGAAGTAGGATAGTAAACACCAGATAAAACTATGGTTGCATCGTAAAAAACTTTCAAAAATTCACGAAAATGACCAGCAACTAGCCAATCCGCTTTAGTAACCAACTGCTTACCAGAATTAGTATTGATGAAGAGAGTGATGATGTCCTCGTACTCCTTGCACTGCTCCAACGTAGTATATGCGGAGTTCCACCACACCTTCATGTCTAGGTTGAATTTTCCTGGCCTCTTATTGTTGGCTCTACAGTACTCCTTGAACTGGGTGTATCTTGAACCCGAAACTGTAATGAACTAGATAACATCGTGTACGTTGTCTAGATTAGGTTTCATTACCTGCAAGCCTGCCTGCATGATGAGGTTCAAGATGTGGAATATGCATCTCTGGTGGAGGACAAAACCACCAGTGTAGGACTCTAGATGTGGTGCGAGGAACTCCATGGCCGTCGTGTTAGTTGAGGCATTGTCAAGAGTGATGACAACAATTTTGTTCTCTATTTTAAAATCCTGAATGACCTCTAATACACGTTGTGCGGTGGCCTCTCCGGTGTGTGCCTCATTGATAGGCCTGAACCCTGTAACTCGCTTGTTCAAGTTGTAATCGTCATCTAAGTAATGTGCAACAACACTGTGGATGTCATGGGGACATGCTCATGATCTTAGGTGATGAGACAATTGGCAATAGTGTTGAAGGTTTGTTGAAATCTAGAGTTTTGAGAAGTGTCGATAAAATCGTAGTAATCGGCGTTGAAGTCTGCAGTATTATCAGTAGGTCGGTTCGACCGCAAGTTTGTTGGCGGTAGTACCATATCGGATTTTGTGTGGCGGTACGGAAAAACTAGAACGCATGTTTTGGAGACTTTGGTTTTCTCCTGGAGTGGTAGTACCGCGTGTTGAACGGCGGTAGTACCGCATGTCGGTGTGACCACTTGAGAGCGGTATGGAATTTCCAAAGGAGTTGTTTTGGAGAGTTTTGGATTTCCTTGAGAAGCGGTACGACCGCAGGTATATGAGCGGTACGACTGCGGTGCAGTAGTACCAGCCCTTTCATGGCGGTAGTACCGATTCTGTTTTGAAGTTCGGCCATTTTGGAGAAATGGTTTTGGGTTTGGTCAAGTTCATGGGTTTCATTGCATAGATGTTGCATGGTGCATGTTTTGGCTAATATGGGTCAAGTTGTGAAGAACTTGTGCCTGAAAATGGTTGCTTGGTCTATTATTGTGCAGGTAGGTTGGAGTCAACTATGGTCAACGACGAGGAGGACCGGGACAAGGTTAGGAGAACCGAGGTCCAGAACGGTCATGGATGTCGGGTGAGATAGTTGGTCTCAAGCAAGGCGCAAGATGGACTAGAACCATAGAAGGCGAAGTTTGAGCAAAGGCCTTTGTGAAGGACACCGGAGCTAGGTCATGGTGAGGCGGACTAGATCGGGACTAGGTTAGGAGAACCGAGGTCCAGAACGATCGAGGTTGTGCTGGAAGATGACTGAGGCTAGCGGAGTGCGTACAAGCCGAGAAGACAAGGAACAGGAGCGAAAGCTGCCGGTGATGAACATGACGGGCAGCGGCAAGGTGGACCAGGACTAGACTCAGGGAGTCGAGGTCCTGAACGGTCAAGGAAGTCGGGTGCAGTCATGGTGAAACACTGGATGCTCCAAGTGACTTGGTCCCAGTTGCAAGCAATGATGGTTCGGTGGCATCCGGACGTGTGATAGGCTTAGCGGGAAGTCATTGGGGTCACATGGATGATGACGGAGCATGGAAGATGCTTCGAGGCGAAGGAATCGCCAAAGGTCGGTAGAGGGGCATTTTGGTAAATTGCTCTATACCGGAAAAGTGGTTGGTGGTGGTGTGCGAAACCACCTTTTTGGCCTTGGAGAAACCGCAGTGCAAGACGGCGCATGAAGAGGTGATCTAGGTCAAGAGAAGATGAAGACGACGCTTTAAAATATGTGCGTAAGTGCAACCCGTTTGTGTGTGGGCTTAACGGGGGCCCATTAGGGTTAACTCTCAATAGCCTAGTCTCCACTATAAAAAGGGGAGAGTGCTGGTCCAGCACCTCCAACCCCTCATATCTAGAAACACTAATTTGTGTCTTAGGGGAGGATAGGAAAGTGGATGAACTAGGGTTCTTTGAGAGAGGATTCATTGGGTGCTCAAGTGTGAGTTTTGTCCTCCTAGATGGAGTGGCTGTAAACCAACAACAATCACAAATCAATCCATGCAAGATTTCTTGAGATGATTCTCTTTTCGTTCTTGCTCTCTATTTTGTGATTTTGAGTCCTCCTTCAATCCGCGAGTTTTCCTTTGGTTTCCTGCCTAGATTTAGCTTGCTGTGACATGTGGGAATACATCTAGGATCATCTTGATCATCAATCACACATGAGCAAATCTCTAGATCTTATTTTGTGTTAACTCGATTTTTGAAACATTCTTCGTTCAAATAGAAAAAGGTTGGAACTTTTATGTGGATCTACTCAATCTTTAATTGGAATATGTTCCTAACCTCCTAGAGAAGTTTTGTTTCAAATCTCATAGAGTTTGGCCAAGTGGATCAAAAGTTGTGCCAATTTTAGTTTTCGTCGTCGGGCTGTTCCAGGATAATCGGTTGAACCGCCCTTATACCTGCGGTTGTACCGATCATTGGTAGAACCGCCCTTATAACTGTGGTTGTACCGATCATTGGTAGAACCGCCCGTTTGCCTGAGGTTCCAATTTCTGTTTCTTCAGCACATCTTTGTGTTTGTTGATTGCTATGCTTGGGGGTTTGGAGTGGATTCAACATAAGTATTCCATTGTGCTTATCTATTGATCTTCATAGCTCTCATAGCTATTGGAGTGAAATATTTGTTTAATCCAATCTAAAAAGGAAAATTGATTGAGCTCCTATTCACCCCCCCTCTAGTCGCCTTTTCGGTCCTACAAACACTAAGATAGCCTGCCCTTTGGTGGGATGAAGTCCATATATCTGAGGTTAAAGCAAAAGAAAATGTAACTTTCTGGAAATTCTCTTTCAAACTTGATAGTTTACGTTGGTAGAGTTCTACTATGTCACGTGCAATTGTTCTTCTACTTAAGTGTAGGTATTGTTGGCAAAAACTACGTTGGATCATTCTTTCAAAACTAGAGCTTTCGCCCATCCTAATCTGAAGATCCTCAGTAACTATATATCTAGCAATTTCGTCTCTAGCTATTTGAGGGTTGTACATCCACGTACTTACCGAACCATCAGCCCCGAAGTTAAGCTAGGTCTAGACGTTTGTCTGACCCCAAATTTGAAATTTGGGATCTTCTGTGTTTATAGCACCAGTCCCTGGATCAGTAGCAAGTGCCCACAGTTACATCATTGGATATCAAATACATATCACGAAAATGTAAAGCTATTGTATAATAATAAAAAAAACGTAAGTATACCTTACGGCTTTTGACTTTGTAGATTGGCCGACCAGGCCGAATACCTTTCAAAGAACAACAACGAAATCAGAATTTAAAGTGCAACACATGGAACCCTCACGATATACCCACAGGCAATTGACAGGGGCCCACGACCTAGTTCTTGGCCTTCTTGATCTCCAGTCTTGATGAGTGCTCATAAGTACCCACATAGACTTCTTGTTTTATGTTTACTAAATAATAATATATTGAGCGAGCATGAGTCCGTACTCACGAGCTAACACACAAAATGCAATTATATAATATGCAAAGCCGATCAAAGGAATGACTTGTGGTTCTTTTGTTTGTATAAAGCCACTTATTGAAATAGATTAAGTAGTAGCAAATCCTGAGACCTAGCACTTTAACTAACATAGGTTTTGATGAAATCCAGTGTTTTTATATTTATATAATAGTAGCGAATGTTCCATCCACCTCTAGTGGAGAATAGTCACTAGAGAATAGTACCCCGAAGGTTCCATCTATTCACACATAGATATCAGTTCTATTCACCTCATGCTATATCATTTTCTAGGGCTACATCCACCTAGCGATCCCAAGCCTGCAACCACCACCCAGTGAATGTCTCTGGCAACTCTCCGGTTGCACCACCCGGCGAAAGTTAGGTTGCACCCCTGGCGAAACTTAGGTCGTAATCCTCCTAACTCCCGCAGGCTAGACCACCCTCGAATCCCGCACCTGCACCACCCTCAAGCCCCAGGGCGCATCCACTCACCAATTTCAAGGTTGTACCCGTCCACGAATCCCGAACCGCATCCACCTTACGAATCTCGCGGCTGCATGCACCCAATACTTTCCACTAGCTCCAACCAGGACAACTCAAATCCTCGGGTTCCAACCCGACTTTTCATCCCATCCCCAAATCGTTTAGTACACTTAAAATATAATCAAGCAAGTTCTCGGCATCGCCCATGACCGTGGGCAAGGCTATCCAGACAGTTTTACACTTTGCAGAGGTCACACAACTTTGCCCACACGTACAATCATTTTTTAATGTCAACACGCTGCCATAGGCATGAGACTAAGAAGATAATCACGAAGCCTTTGCAATGCCCTGCCCCAACGCAACCCCACCTGCAAGGTTTCACCACCATGGGCCACTCCTACCGGAGGCTCCCTCCTTACGTCGTAGTGGACCTATCCATGCCATGTTCGCGGGATGATGAAGCAATGCCGGGACAAAGCAAATTAGTGAGTCAGGTCCTACACATGGTAGACTTGTGGTTGCACTATTAGTGCACGAGAGGTCATCACATGAACCGGTCCTTAATCGACTTGGTGGTTGTAACAGCCCAAAATCCCTAAGTTGGTTTAGCTAAGCATCTACTGTACATTTGTGAAATTTTGGACCTTTTTAAAACTTTTTGTTGCGAAGCAAATAGGTTACAACCTGGTTTTCCAAAACCTAGAAATGAAAATCTTCAAACAAAATAAAAGTTTGTCAAGAGTTTGAAAACTTAGTTCAGAGTAGGGTCTAAAACCCTATGTAGAAAATCCTTTCATTTTGAAGACTCGATTGAAACCTAGTAATCCAATACTCCTTCTCCCATTCAAAAGCCTAATTTGAATTTGAGCCAAAACTAAAAAGGTTAAAGTGAGGGAATGTATTCTGGTTTTCAACTTAAAAATAGTAAAACCTCATACGCTCCTAGAATGCTTGAGGCACTTTCAAAAGAACTATCAAAAATTCAATTTGCAAATATATTTTCTTTATCTCAGAAATACAAACTATCTTTTATTTTGAAAGTATAGTAGGACCCATAGCTGGAAATACTTTAGTTGAGTTCTAAATGCTCTAGTTTGCTTATTTGGAATTTTCTGGAATTTTTGGAGGTCATTTGATTTCTTCTCAATTTGCATGTTCAAATTTGAGTTTGAATTTAAAATACAAACAATCTTATGAACAGTGCCTGGAAATATTTTTTTCTAGGTTCTGGACCACTCAATGAACTCACCTGCAAAATTTCACTATTTCTAGAATTAAATTGTTATTTTAAACAATCAGTCAAAATAAAGATTTGAAAGTCAAACTTCAAAAACAGGAAGTTAAAATAATTTTAGGAGAAAATGTACTTCAAGTAAAACCCTATAAAAATTACAGAGTAATATTCTCTATATTTGCAACCTTCCCTAAAAATTTTATAATTTTTAGAGCTATTTTTCCCTGTCTAAAAACTACCTAAACACCTCAGCCTTCTTACAAAAAACCAGAAAAACCTATTTCTAACTCACTTCACTGTTCCTCCGACCGGTCGTGTTGCAACCGGACCAGCTCCATGTGTCTCACACCTCCCTCTCCCACTGACCTGCGGGCCCCACCTACAGGTCATCTTCTCCACGCGCTAGCTCTCCTCTGCTGGGCGAGCTCGCATGGGCGCCACGTAGCCCGGCCTTCCCCGTCTTTCCCCCGTCAGCTCCGTTGAGCCACCACCGAAGGCGCCCAGTCCGCAGCTGCCAGCAACCAACACCGTCGCTCCGCTCTCTATCCACGCCACGAAATCGCGGGAAGACACCATGACCAAGAAGAAATGGAGCTCGGGTTCTCGCGAGGAACTCCACCCTTCTCGCCCCTGTTTAGGCCGAGCACCGAGTGCCTCTCATACCCTTCTTCACTTCCATGCTTCTCCATCTCCATTTGCCCTCTTCCCCGAGCCTCAATCGAGCGAAGCTCCAAATGCCACTCTCGGACCCGCCGCGCTGCATCCAAGCTCTCCGGCCGTTTCGATGAACTTCGGTCCTCCACGATCGCGTCACGGTGCGCCTTCAACCACAAGGAAGCCTTTCTCCCAATCAATTTGGAGCTATCGCCACCAGAGCACCGCACACCGCCCTTCTTCTCCGGCTTCGGCCGCAACTGCCATTCCCACCATCGTGCTCCCTCCGGCAAATCTCCCTCCCCCCTGATTCTCCTCTCTGTGAGCATCTTCTAGTTCCCCTTAACCCCTCCCTAGCACTCACTTGCGTTCTCCTCTTCTCCAGGGATCCCGCCGCGTTGAACTGACCGCGCCGCACCAAGTCAATGTCGCCGGAGCACCTTGGAGGTTCCCCATCCTCGGCGACCACTCGGGTGAGTTCCCCACACTCCTTGGCTACTCATGCTCCCCCTAACTCGGTCCCAACCTTACCCGTGCGGCGCCGCGCCGTTTCTTCTCCTTGGCCGGCCGCCGCCTCATCACATGGCCTCCACAAAGGACTCTCCAGCCGCCCCGAGACCACCCCTAGCTTCCTTGTACTCCGGGCAACCCATTTTTGTGGTTGCCGTCGCCTCCGCGTCGCTCCATCGCCGGCGGCGAACCAACGCCCGAGCCCTGTCTGTTCTGTTCCTGTAGCTCCTTGTCTGAAAGACTCCTCTCTGTAACTGAAAATGAAAAACATGTGTACAGCTAACTTAGTACTGCTATCAAACATCAGGGTTGTAAATTAAGTTAAGCAAACGAGTAAGAAAATTTGATGTTTAATTCATGGAGGAAGGTTAGCTGATCTCTGCAGTTCAGAAGATGTTTATGTTGTAGGTTATAGGATCAGTGATCTAAGATCAGTTTTGTCCATTAGCTAATGATATGATTAATGCAATAGTTAGAATTTGTCTTTGGGTTAATGACTTTGTTAAGGCAGTAGTTAGAGTTTGTCTTAATGCAATTAGTCAATTAGGTACTATTTAACAGAAATGACCAAATATGAAAGTCAGTGTTGAAAGAAGAATTTTTAGAAAATCAACTGAGAAGGAGTTGTCTGAAAAGTGTATTGTCAATAAACTCACTTGCTAGAACTACTGTTTTTCTGCTAACTAGTAGGAGGCATGTCATTTTTGACACTCAATTGAACTATCAAAGTGAATTTTAAAGTTTTGTAGGAAGTATGGCTGGTAGCTTTCCTTTTCAAAAGATGTTCTCTTGCTAAATAGTTGAATAGATAGGTGTTGAGATGAACTCAATTAAATAAGCTAACCTGAAAGATTAAGTCTGAATGAAGTTTGACTAGTAGCTTTTCAATTTAGAGAGAAGATATCTTTGTTTTAGGTCGTGTGAACGATGGCGAGAATAGTCAATTTTGCTATCAGGTTTATAGTATTGTTAGTTCGGTAGTTAGAAGTGTTGTTAATACAACTAGTCTTTGGGCTTTTACCTGACAGCAGCACCTCTTTCTCAGAAATTTCCTTCTAATAAGTTTCATAAACAGAGGTAGTGTTTAGCTAAAATCCATTTGAGCCAGTGACCTTGCCATGGTGTTGATGAAATCAAATGGTAGTAAGTCCTTGGGTTGGTTGGTAAAACTTGGTAAAGCAATGCAAGATAAAAACTCATAAGTATATTCTTAACATAAAGTCAAAGATTATGGCCTAAAAGTCTTAACATCATGCTCCTAGTTAAAAATCCACAATAAATTATTTACAACACGAAATTGGTTAAACTTTGAAAATTCATAGAAATTCTTTTGAACTCCAAATGGGATGAATCCAATTGGGTTATTCATATAATTTTATCCTCTACCCATTTCTGTAATCCTTATATCCACCACCATCCTACAAAATTTCACTAAAAAAATTAAAATCGGATGAACAGTAACAGAAGTGAATTTCTTAGCATTTTTCAGAAATCTGATTTTTCAAACTACTATAACTTTCACATACAAACTCCAAATAAAATAATTTTTGTTTCTAAATTCATATTAAATCATAATCTAACTACTGTATTAATTTCATAATTTTTGGAGTCTTTGGAATTTTGGTGTTTATTCGATGCTTTTGCTTTGTCGATTCTTTTCGTTAGATGACGGTGATTCGGGAGTGCAACCGCAATGGTCTTGAGAATGTCCAGAGTACCAGAAAGTAAAGGTAAGTAGTTTGATCATAATAATCCCATTACTTTTAAAGTCTAATACTTTGTTTACAAATTGTATGTATGCATGCTTTTGTGTCAAAGTTTATTTTCCCGATTAGAGGTAGTTATTTCTATTGCATGGTTGCCCTTAAATTATTATCCCCTGCCACTAAACATAAGGTATTAATCTCGCCGGTGAATTAGAGCCCGGTGGTTGAATTATGCTCTTTTATTGTCTTTATGGTGTCATGCTTAGAAATGTTAAGCTACCGGTAGAATTGGGCGGTTATCGACTTAGTCGATAACTTTGATCACACAAAATTATTATTATCATTATGCTCAGCACTTTGTGCTTTGTTACTTTGTAAAGTCAAAAACTGAAACTGAAAATAAAATGTTTTAGACTTGGGCATATAGTTGTTGGTGTGATTATCTGGTGTGTGGTGGTATGCCCAAGTCAACAAGGACCGAGTTACTTGCGCCACCGTACCGAGCAATTTGCATGCTAACCACATGAGAGCGATATGGGACCTCTCTTGACTTAGTACTTTGGCGTGTGTTAGCTCCGAGTCGCAGGAGGTTGTGTGTGTTGTGTTGAAAAAGGATTTATTCCATGTGTGTGTTGGGCGTGACGGGATGGGTTTTGGTATTAAGTCCAAGTTCCCTACCCCGAGGAGCATCGGTAAGTTCTCTCTCTGCCGATGACTCCATCACAACGTATGGGGGTTTCCATTCCCATACGGGCGACTCGTAGTTAATACACAATATTGGAAAACGTCTCGTAGGACTTAGCCGTGCCGGCATACCAAAGGAAGTGTGCTAAATAGCTTGGCGAAAAGGCGGTCTGACATGTGGGTACATTGGTACACCCCTGCAGGGTATAATCTATTCGAATAGCCTCATCCTAGGTTATGGACACGCTTGGATACGCCCCGTGAGAACTAGACTATAACATTTAATTAAAACTTGATGTGAGTGGTATGAATGGGGAATTCATGCTATTGTTGTGGTGGCTATTGGGTTAGCCACTTCCAGGATGTGTTGTTATTATTGTTACTTGTATCTCGCCGTTTTTGTCAAATAAAAACAGATTATAAAACTGCTTTAAATCTATTATATTATTGCAAATAAAAACTTGCTTTATGCTGAAAATGAGTCTAGAGCCTCCTCCACTTAAATAAGCTTGCATGTAGCTATGGATAGGCTGTTACACTACACGTAAGTCTTGCGAGTACATTTTTGTACTCATTTGCTTTGCTTAATTAATTGTTGTAGAGGAGGTTGATCCCCAAGGGATCGACTATTGTGAGACCGACTTCGACTTTGCCTTTGACAACTAGCTTGGCAGCCCGGTCGGTTGCCTTGTGGGTAATGGCAAACTGTTTGGCTTTTATTTATCACCATATTATGGCTTATGTTTCCGCTGCTACTTTGGTTATTTACCTTGTTATTTGGCCGGTCGGCCCTACTTTTGTAATATGAACTTGTATTTGCTTTATGTTGTAAGCTTGTAAACTTGGTAATGTAATGACTTGTGTATGGAATGAATGCTAAATTTTTGTATGGGATATGTGAACTGCAATTCTGGGAAGTACATATACGCCGAGAATCGGGATATTTTATTTGTAATGCTAGGACCAATTTGATGGTTAAGTATTACAAGTTTAATACCCCAGGTTCTCACAGTGGTTCCTCTCCATACCCATTTTAGCGTACTCCCTTACGCATCCACCACTCTTTTACGCATCCACCACTCTTTCCACCCGCCGAGATCTAAAAACAGTTTTTAGGTTTTTTTTTCTTTTGAAATCTCTTTCTTTCTTCAATATACCAGCCAGGCTCCAAGCTCGACTACTCAAATCTAGATTTGAGTTTTGAAAGTTGTCGAGGCAAATCATTGCCCATATGTTAATGTATCTAAGTAAGGATAAGCATGACACTTCGATACAGACTTATTAAGCAGTACGTATACCATTAGTTCTAGGGTGACAAAGGATAGTGTCCAAGTTCAAAGATGTGAATGTTATATTCAATTATTATTAAGGTATTAACTATGAGCTAGACCAACATAGTTGTATAAATCATAGCAGTGTAATTTCATAATTTAAAACAATATAATTGCATTTCAAAAGTAGGTGCAACATGATCAAAGTGTTGAGTCGCCTTGCTCAATGTTCTGATAACCTTGGTCTCGATCTTGTTCTGTCTCAGACTGCTACTTCGTCATGGCTTCAGATTCTAGCTACGCTGAATACGATCGAACCCAAGAACGTCTGAAAGCATTCAAATGAATCCAATAAATCCAAAGACATTCAAACAAAAGAAAACACTTCAAACGAAAGTAAACAAATCTAAACATGTTTGAAGAAGAAAACACTTCAAACAAAACTAAACATATCTAACAACATCTTGAAAGAAGGAAGTACTTAAGATGAAACCAAACATACTCATTTGGAGTTGATGAAGGAAATACTTCAGACGAAGTACATCCAGAGGAAGTTGATGAAGGAAACACTTCAGACAAAGTATAACTAAAGAAAGTTGATGAAGGAAATACTTCAGATGGAATGAAGTACATCCAAGGATATTTGGAATGAAGAAAATACTTCAGACCAAAGTAGATAAATCCAACTATACTCATTTGGTCTAGTGGTGGGGTTTTGGGTCGACAGTCAGACTTAGGGTTAGGTATCTGCCTGATTCGGAGTAAGGGCGAAAGGGATCGGTCTCTCGAAAAGTCCACTAATGTAGAAAGTTATGAATCCAACGGAGAGGGAAAGAATATCTGTAGGAACATTCCTTAACGGTTACCTAGATGGGAGAGATCACTTTGCTAGGTAGGATTCTCTAATCCACTTTCGGATCACGGATCGCACTTCCACGAGGAGCAGATGACGATGGGTGATAGCTGAAGCCTATATGATGTTGTTTGATGGTTGGACTACCATCATCCACTTGGGGACATATCACCGCTATCCATACATGGCGCCTAGCTGATCTAATGATTCCTCTAGTTATTACTTCCTATTCATCGAGGAATTAAGTTTCATGATAGTCAAGTGAGACCTATGCATAAGTTTGGGGGGGTTCGCATAGGGTAGACATAAGTCTCACCGACACTTGGGGCCTAGTTCACTTAATGATTTCTCTTATCATTTTACATATATCAAGGAAGTTCCATGAAATAGGTGGGACTTCCCTGCATTGGCTAGACACCAGCCTTACATCTTTAGTGGTGTCTATGGTTGTGGGTTTCATCTTGGAGGTGATCTAAACTTAGTCTCAATACTTACATGGCTTGGCATACACTAAAGCAAACCTATCATACTAGGTTGATCCTTAGCTACAACACTTGTTCCCGACTATTATTAGTTAACTAAATGACTACTTCTAGTTAAGTAGATCACTACAATACAAGACCTAGGGGCTCTTACCTACTAATCTTTGTTTAGTCACTACTACAAAACAGACAATAGTAGACGCCTCATCACAGACGGTTAAAATGGAACCGTCTGTGTTGGGTCTGTCCGGACCAGGTATTTGCTGTGCCAGCCTATCACAGATGGTTCTTATTAATAACCGTCTGTGATAGGCATCTATCACAGACGATTCATTAATAGAATCGTCTGTGAGCTATCATAGATGGTTCTATTAAATAACCGTTTGTGATAATCTCATGTACCACAGACAGTTGTCAACACAGACCGTCTGTGAAATATCACCGATGGTTCTATTAAATAACCGTCTGTGATAATCTCCTGTACCACAGACGGTTGTCAATAAAGACCATCTGTGAACTATCACCGACGGTTGTATTGAAAAACCGTTGGTGATAGTTGTATATCACAGACGGTTCATAATAAGAACCATCTGTGATATCCTCACACTATAAATTCCTAGACCAGACCCCCTGCCCATTCCCATTTGAGCCGCCACCTGGTGTTTGCCCATCTTGCGCCCGACAGAGAGGGAAGGGAGGAGAAGGAGAGGAGAAAGGGAGAAGAAGGAGAGGATTCTCGAGAGGTTTGGTATTTTTGTGGTAACAATCTATAACCCTTTAGAGCATCTGCAATGTACGTGCTTAATTAGCCAGTTCAAATGGGTAGATTTAATGCTAGGAACCGATTCCACACGTTGGAAGCTGCCGATTTCGAAGCAAAACTCTAGGAACCGATGCAAACTTTGCATCCGGATGCAAGTGAATAGAATAATATATTTCATCAGGTGGTTAGCATATGCATTAAGTTCTGTGAGGGGGAAGGAAATGGAGAGAGAGCGGTTGAGAGAGATTTTATTTCTTTTCTAATTTTTTTAATAAGATGTCGGTCCCACTTAAGAGTAAGAATCGGATCAATACATGGGGGGGATGAGTAGTTCTTTGAATGCTTACGTGGCATCTCTTGGAACCGGCATCGGTTCAATACACTGGAGATGTTCTTATGTTGCTATAAATTAATCACTGATCAATTTAAGTATGTTTGGTAAATAGGAAGCCCATTGCGCCGCCGATAGAGAGGGAAGGGAGGAGAAGGAGAGGATTCTCAAGAGATATTTGGTATTTTCTTCGTGAGCTCCGAGGGTAACGATCTATAACCCTTTATGTTTGCTATAAATTAATATCTAATCAATTTAAGTATGTTTGGTAAATAGGAAGAGTACGTACTTACGGTTTATTAATCTAATTTGACACTAATTTGTTACATGCGTAGCGTAGATGGACTGAAATTGGATGTACGGTGTGAACCGTGTGAGTCAAGAGTATATTAATGGCGTGGTTGCTTTTAGAAGAGCCGCCGAGCAGGATATGTTGAAGAAGGGGATAAATTTTATGTACTGTCCATGCATTGATTGCGTAATCGAAGATGTTCAACAACTTTCGTGCGGATCGAAGCGCACTTGATTGAAGGGTTTCAAAAAGGGTATACATGTTGGACCACCACGATGAAGAGCGATTATCTGGGAAGTTAATAATGACGACATCGCCGAGGAAGTCAACGATATGCCAGATGTGGACTGTGCTTTTGTTGAGGATAGGTCACACGATGACAATCTGGATCAGATGCTAAGCGATGCAGAAGAGAACTACAGTGAGAGAGAGTTTTGTAAATTCGAGAGTATAATGGAGGACTCGGTGAGACCTTTGTTCCCTAGCTGCAAGCCGGAATATACAAGGTTGTCAACCGTGATTGAACTGCTTAAATTGAAGGCAAGCAATGGTTGGTCCGATAAGAGTTTTACGGCGTTGTTAGGTCTCCTAGCGGACATCCTTCCGGAGGGAAACGTGTTGCCCAGCACTACCTACCAAGCAAAGAAGGTTCTTTGTCCATTGGGAATGGAAGTAGAAAGAATACATGCATGTCCGAACGATTGTATCCTCTACCGTAAAGAGTATGCAGACATGCATGTATGTCCCGTGTGCAAAGCATCCCGATACAAGCGTCAGAATACTACTAAGGTGAAGCAAGGACCTCCTGCTAAGATATTGTGGTATTTGCCTGTGATCCCATGTTTGAAGTTTTTATTTGCGAATCCAAAGGAGGCAAGATTGCTGTGTTGGCACTCGGAGGAGCGTAAGAAAGATGAAAAGCTAAGACACCCTGCTGATTCTGTCTAGTGGAGAAACTTCGATCGGAGCTTCGAAGAGTTCGGTGCGGAACCAAGGAACATAAGGTTAGGGTTGAGTACAGATGGAATGAATCTTTTTGGTAACATGAGCAGCCGACATAGCACCTGGCCCGTGAATCTATGTATGTACAACCTTCCTCCTTGGCTGTGTATGAAGCGGAAGTACATTTTGATGTCACTACTTATCTAAGGGCGAAGCAACTGGAAATGATATTGATGTGTACCTAGCACCATTCTTTGGAAGATCTTGTGACACTGTGGAGCGAAGGGTACATGTATGGGATGCGTATAAACGAGAGAACTTTACTTTACGCGCCATGTTGTTACGCACCATCAATGATTTTCCTGCCCTTGGTAACCTGTCAGGCTTCAGTACAAAAGGAGCCAAAGCCTGTCTGCATTGCTTAGATGCTACGGAGTGTTGTATAGCTGAACAACTCACGTAAAACTGTGTATATACGTCATCGTAGGTTCCTTCCCAGGAGTCACCCATACCGCAAGATGAAGAAACAATTCGACGGAAATAAGGAGGACGATTCAGCTCCAAGGGCTTTTAGAGGGAAAGAGGTCTATGATATGGTTAAGGATATCGATGTTGTGCTTGGGAAGGGACGTAAATTAAGAACCCCTCAGAAGAACACCTAGAAGAAGCGGTCAATTTTTTGGGACTTGCCTTATTGGGAGCACTTAGAAGTTTGCCACTGCATCAAAGTCAAGCACGTAGAGAAGAATGTATGTGATAGCTTGATTGGTCTCTTACTGAACATTAGTGGCAAAACAAATGATGGTGTTAACGCACGGCATGGCTTGGTTGATATGAACATAAGGACCGAGTTAGTGGCAAAACAACGGTAGGCTTGTCCGCAGCTTGGGCCAGGTTGCGACCAGAGAGGTGCGAGTAAAGAAGCACAATGTAGGCCAATGCAGCTGGCACGAGAGGGGAAGCCATTTGGAGTTTGTGGAGAAAGGGGATCAAGGAGGTTGTGTGAAATCCATTGTAGAAGGGGATATCTATTTATAGAACAAGTACTAAAGCCAGAGCGGGAGACGAACAGATATTTGGGAGCTGTAGCGACGTTGGAAAATGAAGAGACGAAGCCGTGCGATCGTGAGACGAAGAGACACACGCGGGAAAATGAAGAGACTTATTCATTTGTCACTAGGATGTCAGGTTATCATAGACGGTTCTATTATGGAACCGTCTGTGATAAGGAATCACAGACGGTTCTAATCAGAAACCGTCTGTGATATTTTTATTACAGACGGTTCTATTAAAGAATCGTCTATGATACATTTCATATTACAGACGGTTCTTTAATAGAATCGTCTGTGATATGGAATATCACAGACGGTTCATAAATAGAACTGTCTGTGATTGCTTTTCACAGACGGTTCCATAATAGAACCGTCTGTGATAGGCCTTATAACCTTAGGGCTCGCCCATTCATCTCCCTAGTGTCGCCCATTGACCCCCCCCCAGTCCTTAGCCTGCTCAACTCTCGCGCTGCTTCGCCTCCTCAAGGGTTCGCCTGTTCACCTCCCTGTAAGCCCCGATGCCGCCACCCCCGACATCGCCGACGCTACTGCCGCCTCGACGCGCGGCCTCCTCCCCGTGTCGACATCCTCCCTCTGCACCGGCCTCCTCTAGGGCTCGCCCGTTCACTCCCCTTAATCCCCGGCCGACACCGCCACCTCCGACCTCGGCGCCGCCACCCCCGACATCGACGACGCCGCCATCCTCGACGCACGGCCTCCTCCTCATGTGCCCTCGTCATCGGATTTCCCCTCCAGCGGCCTCACTCTCCCCTCATCGCTTCTTCCCTCGGAGCCGTGGAGGTAAGAGGCTAAGAGCTCGGTGCCACCCTTCCACCTTATCCTCCCTCATCCCCTTTTTATTTGTAATGTGTAGATGCGCATGGATTTGCTAATTAGATGAAAATGTGTAGGATAATATGTAGTATTTTGGTTGTGATTTGTTAGGATTCGGTCATATTTTGGATTTGCACAGATCTGAAATTCTTTGTATGGAATGCATGAGTATGTGTAGGACTCGGTGCTATTGTGATTAATGCCAGATGGTTCTTGAACATTTTTTCATTGCCTATCCACGAATTTGACTGATGGTTCATGCATATATATGGAATTATTTATAGTTGGAATGGCAATGTTCTGATGAATCTATGTTAGGTCAGTAATCCTCCACTGTTAATATAGTATGGCTATGATTACTTGTTTTGATGTTTTCTATGCAAAGTAATTATATGATCTTTACAGAAATATTCAATTGGAATAACAATTACATTTAGATTTTATAATTGATCATACATGTCATTCTCCTATTTTAGTTTGGACTAAGATATTCCTTGTTCTACATGGCAAATTGGTTAGCTGAGAATTGAGTGAATATCTGAAGTTGGAAATATTAGCATTTCAATCAATTTAAATGACTTGACTGATTTACATTTGATTATGTTAATTTCGTCCTCCCTCGTGCCTTGTCTGTTGATCTTCTCGGTGGTTTTTAATACCATCGCCGTTGTGAGTATTTCAACATATTGTGCATTGTCTCTTTGCATATGCATATATATATGTGATGTGCTAGTTGAAATATGTGATCTATGATTGGTGGGTTCTTTGATCTGCTCGGTGATGAATTGTCATAGAAAATAAAATTGAATGTGAATTGGTATATAGATTAAGCCTTGAGTTGTAGATTGTCTAGTCGATTCCTATAACTTTGAGCAATTTATTTCAACTCGTTATACATCTTTGTTCTCGTAGCTCTATCATTCAATTCTTCTTGCTGTTTTGTATCTTTTCAGTGCCTTCTTTCTATTATCCGTGTATTTAGTAAGTCTCTGGATTGCTGGTGCATCGAAGAATATTGTTGATCTCTACTCCTGTGGTCCAGCATATGTTAAGTTGAGTAAATTTGCTTGAATCTGGTTGATTTGAATAGCAAGTTGTAAATTGAACTCAAGGCCTAATCTATAAATTGTCATATTCAATTCATGATTACATTGGACATAAGTGCTGTGATGGCCAAGGTTAAACCTTGTGCAACTAGCTTTCTGAGAGCAATAATCATACAATCAAATCTTAGCTTTATGCTGATTTTAAGTGTACACTTATTGTGTTTGATGAGCATATTGTTCCTTTTAAATGACTTGATTGATTTTCTTGTGCAACTCCATATGAGAGCTCACATTAATTTCAAATTTTTGTGCTCTGTGCTAATTTCATTCATATAAATGTGGTATATGTTTATCATTTCAATCAATTAAAATGACTTGAATGATTTACATTTGATTATGTTAATTTGGTCATTTAAATGCTGTTGGATTAATGCTTTATTGTTTCATATTTCAGCTGGAATTAATTATGATTATTTGCTAATATTGCACATGTTGAACATATTATTCATTTTAAATGACATGGAGAAACTTCATATGTATATGTTAATTTGGGACACTTGCAATCCATTTTATTGCATATGTAACTTATATAGATAGCAAGTAAGCGAGATGGCGAGAGGCCGTCTTCGCATGCAAATCACCGACGCCGCCTAATGCGTTTGGATTTCCGTCGACGATAATGATACGTAAGCGAGATGGCAGAGGAAAATCGAAAATGCCTGCGGGCCGACTGATCATCACGGAGGTCAGTGACTTTGGGGTCCCTCTGCGTCCCAAGAGATCAGCGACGAGATTCCGGACCATCTGCGGGATACTTGCAAGGGAATGGGTCCCCATCACCACACTAAGCTGGAAGTCTCTAACGAAAGAACAGAGAGGCGTGCTGTGGATAGAACTTTCAAGCAAGTTCACTATCCCAGAAGCAGACATGGCACGCGTGGAATGGACGGCGTTGCTCTTGATGGATAAATCGTGGAGGACCTTCAAGAGCATTCTTGTCACGAAGTACGCGAACACGGGTGAGACACCCTTCGCGAAGTATGGATTCTTGACACAGGAAACATGGGATGCCTTTGTGGCTATGAAAACGACGGCCGAATTTAAGGAGTAAAGTGTGGCGCACAAAGCTCTCCAGACACGAAACACTCACTCACACAGACTCGACACCGCTGGGTACGCGGGTAAATACGAGGAATGGGCGGCGGAGGAGGAGAACGCAACCGGGCCATTTCTTGATATCACAGACCCGCGTTCCCTAAGCTGGTTAAAAGCGAGGTCAAAAGTCTCGTCTTCGGGCAGCATCTCTTTCACAAACCTGGCAGACCAGGAAGTGTCCCAACGTGTGGTAAATATGTCGAACTACCTAGTTGTTAATAAGTCCATAACTTCATAGTGTCTATAATAACATGATGACCTCTTGCAGCGTGAATTGACTACCGAAACGTCCCAAGGCTCCTTCCAAGCAGACAGGGAGAAGGATATACTATCTACGTCCTTGGGAACAAGGAGCACCCAGGTCGCACGCGAGGCCTTGGGGTTCACGTACCTTGGAGTCATGGATTCGCAGACGACTATGTAACAGCCCAAAGTTCTGTTACCAATTTAATATTTATTAAAGTTATCGTTTTATTGAACTTTCTGAAATTTGAAAGAGTTTATTTGCTTTATTTGAATTTCTGAAGTTTTAAAAGTCAAAAATAAAATTTATTAAAGTTTTTGAAGTTTTATTTGAGTTAAATCTGAAAAAATAAAAATTAAATTAATTTCTGAAATTTTACGGATTTTTAAAAGCTTTTTCCTAAATATTTTAAAGCCAAATTAATTTATTTGCAAAATTAATAACTAACTTTAAGTTGGAAATAATTTTATTAAGTTCAAAATAATTGTAGGAATTTTTGTGAATTTTTCTAGAATTTTTGGACTCTATTTGCTATATTCTAAAATTACTTGATTTATTTTTAACCTCTTTTTCGAAAATAATAAAAAAAATTGTTCGGACCATGAAGAGTGATTTGCCGATCGGGCATCTACATAACCTATGAACAAGAATACTGAACTAAAATAAATAAAAGGAAAAAAAACATTTTTCCAAGCGTGCATGCGGCACCCATCCCATTTTTGTCGATCTAGCACACTTAACAACAACGCCTTTTGCACGAGCCACCAACATGCCAAGTTGTTTCTCAATTATTAATAGCACTCTTAATTCCTTTTATACACTCTTTTCTCTCTCCTTCTTCCCCAAACACGTTTTGCTTTCTCCTTCCCGAGAGCAACAAATAATTGGTCAAGCCTCTAAATGGCGGCAATGGCCGGCGCCCACACCTCTCAAGCCACCTGCCGCAGTCGACCTCACGGCCACCTCCACCACCGCGCCGCCCTCTCCTCCTCTCCTCTTGCTCTCCTCCCTTTTCTTCTTGCTGTCGATTCATTTCAAAACGACCGACGCCATTAGTGACACTACAAAGCTTCTCAAACCCACCAATTTCTCAACCATTCTTCACGAAATTTGTGGTATTCAAACCGCCCGCTCCCGCCTCCTCTCCCTTGACCGTTTCCCCCTCAATTAGTGCACACGTTCGCAGGAATTTCGCCATGACCGACGTGATGGCCGCGCCACGATCCCCCACCACGGCCTCCCCTCGCCCTTTAAAAGGGAGCACGGTGAGCCCCCGTTCCTCCTCATTCCAACCCCGCCACCCACTCCTCCTCTCTCGCTCTCTTTTGGCCGGATTTCTCAAGTATTCGCTGTCGACCGCCGCCTTGTCTTGCCTCTAGCGCTCTCACGGTGGAGCCCGCACCATCGACCACACCGCTAAGCCGCCTCGCGACGTTCTACTGTAGTGCTCCTCGCCCGGAGCATCGCCGGAACATCCGCGCCACCGTGAGCCCAAACCGCGCCGACGTCGTCGTCCTCGCCTTCGGCCATCTGTACACGATCCTCCACAACCGAGGTGAGCACCGGCATCCCCGTCATCCCCTCTCTCCATTCCACCCCTCGCCGGCCGTCGGAACGCCGTCGTTCGTCGGCAATGTCGCCATCTAAACCTTAAACTGAAGCCTTTTCCTTTGCGAATTGCGTCGCCGTCGAGCTAGCTCCGGCCAAATAGTCTCCATCCCTGGCTTCGCATCGTCGTCCTCTACGCGGTGCTCTCCTCCCCTCACCGACGCCATCACCGGAGCACCCCGACACCATGTCCAAGCCACGACCATGTACTGCCATATTTCTGTTCAGAGCTTGAAGACAATGAACAGTATTTATTTAGTCTATGCTTCATCTTTTGAACATAGAAATTTTATTCTTTCCAAAAATCGTTCTCTCACATGCAAGCTCCAAATCCATTAATTCTTTCACCTAAATTCATCTAAATTCATCTACTATTCCCAGTATTTATTTCATATTTTTTAGATTTTATTTAATTTTCGTTAATTATTTGGTCCATTTTGCGCGTCGTTGCCGCCGCCGGCCGACCGTGCACTTTTCACCACAACCGGAGTGAGCGTTGTGTTCCCCGCGGTTCCTTCTTCAAATCGCCATCAACCTCATCCGCTAACTCCTCTCCAATTGCCCGCAACGCCGGTGTCCGCCCACCGAAGGTCTTATCTGCCGGACTGCGTCGCCATCGAATATCATCTCGCTAAGCCGTCGACACCGTTGAGTTCGCCTCAATGTGTTCTACGTCATACTTTCTCTCCATGTCCATAAAGATCTTTCTTTGTTCTTAGCCATCCGAAACAACAAATTCTGATGAATAGTAAAATTTTCGGAATTATATTATTTCATGTGACATTCAACCTTCCGGAATTTCGTTCTCCCTCATACGAACTCCGATTCCGTCGATTCAACTTTCTAAATTCATATAAAATCGATAAATTCCTAGTAGTATTTATTTTATAATTTTATTTTGTTTTTATTTGGATTTTATTTGATTGTTATTTGAATTCGGATCATTACGCGCATAGATTTCGACGACTTCGGACGACCGGATTTCAACACCATTTGAGAACATCGGATAATCTAGCAAGGCAAGTTACACTTTGACCATGTTGCACCTACTATGTTAAAGTTATTTAATTCAGTTTTTAAAATTATTATTGCATGCATATTTTTAGTCAATTATTTTAATACCTTGTTTAAATGCTTAGTTATTCCATTGGTTGTTGTATGGCCAACTTTGAATATTGAAATGTCATCCCTTGTCACCATAGATAAATTGTTTGGAAATGCTTAGCAAATGCTCAAATCATGATTTTGATTTTGGGAGGATTTAGCCAAGCCAAATCATTACAAATTTGTTTAAACTTGAACCTATGGTATTGTTTTACCATAGCGTTCTATCAAAGGTGGTTTTACTAAATGAAATAAAGATGGTTTGGACTTGGGCGTAACGGATGAAAGGTGGGTGCAGTGTTTATGCACGGATTTAATCTGGTTAGGATTAAAGCCCGTGGTTTAATTGGAAAGACGCCTAAGTCAATTAAGGACCGCCTTTAAGCGTTCCTTTGCTATGCCAAAACGTACCACCACATGTCTGTATGGGAAGGACTGGCTTAATAATTTGGGATACCTCATAGATATTCGTGCCATGTTGTATGAGTGGGTGTTGGTTAGACAAGAGTCCCACATGGCGCAAGAGGGGGCTCCCGGAGGATGGTTAGTCCAATGGAAGCGAAACCTTAGCGGGCATGAGTATTGTGAGGTAGATCATTGTAACGGCCTTGTGATATTTGCTCTGTCACACGCCTTAGGAAGCGTGGATTGGCCGACATAAAGGGTATAATATCTCGTGTGGGTAAAGCTGTACAAACTCTGCGAGTAGAAAACTATTGAATAGCGGCGTCATGATCATGGACATGCTAGCAAAGCCACTTTGAGTTAGACTTGTTTTTGGTTTTAAAATGAATTCAACATATGTTTTCAGGATGGTTAGTCTGTGGGAAAATTAGGCGGTTAGCCATTGTGATTGGAGGTTATCCATCACCTTTGTTGGAGGTTATCCACATTATACATTTGTCATTACAATTATGATTTTAAATCTGTATGAAAATGGCCTTGCAATCTATTATGATTATTTAAATTAAAAGCGCCGCTTTATGCAAAATAACCCTGCCAATGTCCTCTGTTCACTTTATGCATGCATTACAATTCAATATTGGGTGTAACTTGCGAGCACGGTAGTTGTGCTCATACTTGCTTTATGCAAACAAAATTTCAGAGGAGAAGAACTTCACCATCGGTGTGGATCTCGACGACTAGGCCGCTACCCCAGTCAATTACCTATGGCAGATTAACTGGACTCTACTACACCTTCTTCGTCTTCCGCTGTGTTCTTTAATGTTGGCTTGTAAGCCTCTTTTGTAATAAACTCGAATAATTATTAATAAAGTCGTGATATGTTTTGATTATCATTTTTGTATAACTGTACACTAGAAATCCCGGACTAGTGTATGAACACGAGAATCCGAGATCCTTCGCTCCCGGTTCGACTGACTCATCGCACATATAGGAGTAGGAAGAGATCCAAGGTCGAGCGCGAGGACCGGTTAGTACAGATGATTCTTGAAAAATTTGAAGGAAAGCTAGCAAAGATTGCAGGATCAAATGAATCAACTCTGAGCGATGCATAAGCCGCCTGTTAATTTGGGAGCCACCCCGCCGACATCGAGTAGCGTCGGCCCACGCATAATTCTAAACATGACGACGTCCAATTACCGATAGACGACATCAAGGTAATGTACATCTATGGAATACACCAAAGATAGACCTATAGGATGCCTTAGCTAATTGCGTATCGTTTTGTAGGGGCCAACACCCTGCAAGCTCCAAGTGAGGATGGTTGGGTCCATTTTTATTGAGGCTGGGCGGGGGATGGTGTACCCAAACCAGAAGGGCAAGGCAAAGATGGTGCCCACCGGCACAGGTTACGCCAGGGTCTAGGTGGATATGGTACATGACAATTTCATGGCTGTCCCGCTAGAGATTCGCCCGAACGAAGACATCAGAGCACTAGGGGATGTCGTGCACACTTTTATCCAGTGGCCCAAGAAGGATATCACCCTGGACTCAGCAGTGACTCCACCACATATTTTTCCTCAGAAGGCCACCTCATCGGTTCCCGTGGAGAAGACGCCGAAGGAACAAGAAAAGTATGCCGTTGTATCAGTTCTTGAGTCATCTCGCAAGAAGACGCTGCCAGTCATGAAGGCCAAATCGAAATCAATGAACATTAACGCGCCTCCCAAGTCCAGGAAGCCCGGGACGTTCGGGAATTACTCCATCGGGAAACCGTTGTGCTCTGACACAGTATTACTCCATGCTGGATATGCTTATCAGGCTTTGCATGCCTGGTACATGCAGAAGACCAAAAAGAAGGGGTGCGATACTAGAATCACCGTCGCATACAAGGATGACCATTTCTTCAACGGGGTGGGCAACTTCGTCGTGGGCTTCAATGACTTATATGACTTATTCAACCTTGTTGACCTCGACGCCTCGCTTCTACGATGTTGGACACTATAAGTGTGTACAATCAAGTTCTACATTCACGTAATACCGATATAATACCGATAAATATCACAACTCATTGCTTATGCATAGATACATGATGAAAAATGCCCGGGCATGGCAAGAACTGGTGGGTTTCCTCGACCCACCCGTGGTATCTATGCAAACCATCGAAACAGACTCGTCCTTCGTCAAGGAATACATAACGGCGGCATTGCTTCGTCAGCAGAAGAAGAAGTATATAGTGGTGCCCTACAACCAGGGTTAAGTGTCACTACTTGCTATACAAATTTCATTTGTACTTTATACGTAGCACGAACTTAGGTTTAATGACTATAGTGACATACATGAGTAGATACCACTGGATCCTTTTAGTCATTATACCAAAGAGGAACCATGTGATATACCTTGATTCCCTAGTCCGCAACAACCACGACTTTAGCGTTCTGCAAGGAATACTCAAGAGGTATGCTCCTTTCCTCCATACATAATTCTATTGTAGTCTTCATTCGTTTGAAATGGCCGAGGATAACTTTTTGGAATCATGTAGGTCGTTCATCGACTATGTTGCCAACGGAGGATTATACAATGGATCGAGCGCCGAACTAACACACAAGACGCAATTTTCGGTACGTGCTACAACACAATAATCCTATATCATACTCGTAATAACACGCCTCGAATCGACTATACCTATATATGTAATTCTATTTTTGCGGTTGCTTGAAAAAAAAAAAAATGATGAGCTATGTGCAATCTACGTCTACCATCATATGCAGCAAATCATTAGTGCTAGGACGAAGGATCCCGAGGTTTGTCAATCTCGAAATAATTATTTCCTAATTATAAATTTAAATATGTATGCTTACCATTTTACTCTTGCCAGCGACAGGACTTCATAATATATTTAGATGGACACGTTGCGGATGAGATCAACGACATTCGAGAGAATCTCTACGCCTTTATCATATTAGATATCATTAAGTACAAGGGAGAATTTCACTCCGTCGCCGACCCAGAGTTTCACCCCGCCGACACCTCTCAACCACCTGCAAACAATTGACTCAATTGTAACTATCGTGACAATATTTGAACAAATTCGATCTTTTGTAATTTATTTTGAGTAATGATCACTTCGAGTTGTCAACAATTTGATTATCTGTGATGTATCTGTTTGTCTGCATGCTTGTTTTCAGAGGGCATAGCTAGCAATTCCTGAGGCTAGCCAAAAATCAGAAAAAATATAGTTAGGATAATGAACTATCATAAACGGTTTTTGTGCTAAAACCGTCTGTGAAGGCGTAGTATCACAGACGGTTCTATCGACGAACCGTCTATGAAGGCGTAATATCACAGACGGTTCTGTGTACGAACCGTCTGTGATACGCAAAATTTCACAAACGGTTCTATCTACGAACCATCTGTGATATTCTACCATATCACAGACGGTTCGTAGATAGAACCGTCTGTGAAATTCTATGTATCACAGACAGTTCGTACACATAACCGTCTGTGATATTACGCCTTCACGCATAGCTTTGTCGATAGAACCGCTCGTGATACTAGCCTTCATGCATTTATTTAGCAGAAAAAGCCGTCTGTGATATTTGTATCACGACGGTTCCCGAACTATCTGTGATAACCGCTGTTATCACAGACGAACAAATCTGAGCGGTTCGAAACGTGCTCGTGATGACAGTTCCGAACCGTCTGTGATGAGGTGTTCCATAGTAGTGAGTGATCAACCCTATCACCTTGATAACTATCACTACAATGATCCATATGTCAATTGGCATGTATGTTAATTGGCATACATGCATATACATATAATTTTATTCCCTTGCTTATTCTATGTAAGTATAGGGGAGCTTATATGTTTCACTACGGAGTTACTATACTCAGATTAAGCCTAGACACCATGTTGCTAGATCATGGTATACAACCCTATGTTCATTTGGGTACTCCTAGACATAAGGCTATACGTTAATGGTACTTGATTATTATCTAATTACGTTACTACTCCAATTAACTATTTGATTAAATTATTATCCTTATTATTACAACAATGGTATAGGACTTACTGGTGTTTGATCATGTGTGTATGTATATGCCATACCATGACTATATCATCTTAGGTTCTAACAACCTGAATTGATCACTTTAGTTAGCTTACTTACTATGTGATCTCTCGTTAAAGGTTAGACCAGCTGCTTGTCGAAACATTGATAAGGTCAATGACTTTAACCTAAGTCACAAATGAAGAGTTCGACTAAATGCGCTATTCTGACTAAACACTAACTGGTGTTGATCACTGGTCACCTAAAATTGTGTTTCATTTTCTAATGGTCTGTATGTACTCGAATCATCCATCCTATTGTTTCACTAATTGGTTTAGTTAAAGGAAGTATATGGTAATTGAAACTGACTTCATTAATATACTTAATCCTTCCACTTACTTAATCTAACTACTGATCACTTAGTGAACAGGGACTTGCTAGTGGGTGATGTTATTAGCTTATTGCTAATTGGCTTCAAAGTAACCATTGAGTTTGAAAGGGTCCACTGTCAATCATACATTAATGAAGCACTAATTGATGCAATAGTTTATTACTCACTGTTAGCTGACGTCTAACCACCCACACTATTCACTTTAAATTACTTGCTAATTAAATTAGCAGTGTATTTGTGGCATGTAACCTACATTAAATAATTAAAAATTCCTATTTACCATCCTAACTCATTTTATCTAACCATTCATTTGGGTGGGCCCTACTAGTTAGCTGCCTACTCACACACAAAGGAAGCATAGCACAGAGAGGGAAGAGAAGGAGCAGAACAGAGAGGCAGGGCAGGCGGCGGTGGCGAGGGCAACGCCGGCTGAGGAGCCGGCGGCGGTCGTGTATTGGAAAAATGGAACCGCGAAGGCATGGTGGTCCTATGGGTGGTGTCGGCGCTACCACGGGTGGTCCAAGGCGGTGGGGCACAGGGCAACGGGAGCAGGTGGTGAGGCTGGTGCCAGCGGTGGCGGTCGGGGAAAGGGAACAGAGGAGGAGAAAGGAAGAAGGAGGGGGGAGGTCACTGGAGGGTGGGCCAGGGAGGAAAGGAGAGAGAAAAGAAAGAAAAAGGAAAGGAGAAAGAAATGGGAAAGGGAAGGAAAAGAAAGAAAAAGAGAAAAGGAAAGGAAAGTGGGTTGAGCCGGCTAGTTTTAGCCCACGCCAATTTTATTTTATTTTCTACTTTTCCCAATTTACCATTTCCTGATTTTCTTTCTTTCAATCTACAAATACTCAATTCAGTTTTATGTCCTTGGGGTTGAGGTTTAAAATAACAACTCAGAAATTCAAACATCGACGAGCGTAACAAAAAGTTTTTTTAAAATCCCATATTTTTAAACAATTTCAAATGCATGGAATTTTTGGGATGTTACAACGTCCCCCCTCCCTCATCTGCCCAGACGCTATCTTCTTCAAACATGCTTGCGCATGCCGCTTGAGAAGACATGGTTCTCCACCTGAGCGTGCAAACAATTTAGTATGACAATATTTACATGTCGCATAAGGTACCTGGCGCCCGTCCTCCATTTCTATGTTGTACTCCATATGCTGCCAACACCATGCACGTCGACCGCCGGAGCCTCCAACTGATGGAGGAGTTGATGCACCAGCTTCGGTGCCTGGGGTTTAGATGTGGGCATCCTCAAAGCCCTCTGTTCCGTCCATATGACGGTCATCCATGCCATAGTCTCCCATGCCCGAGGAGAGTTGGCGATGATCGATCTCTTGCTCTTGCACTTCTTCTAGGGGAGGACTAGGAGTGCGAGGGTGTCTTCTCCAACTCCCCCTTCCTGACTTCTTCCTACCAAACATATTGGAAGACTAGCGAGTAGTATCACTGTGTCAGTACGAAACTAGAATTTAGAGAGCAAAGAGAGAGCACGGACAAAGGAGGAGATGGTTGTGCGGTGAACAAATGAGGGGAGAGAATTTATAGGCAGGATGGAGAGATGTAAACATTATTCCACTGTCTCTCATGTCCCTAAGACCACAACGTCTCTCGTTCTCCACACTCATGATCTTGTCATTACAAAAGACACTGAGACACTGCCCACATGCAAAAGACACTAGAGCGCTGGGTCCGCGAGGGAGCCGCATGTGCGGGTGAGAGGAGGCGAGGGCGAGGGGCCGTGGCCCCAACGGCACGCTGATGACCATGGCGGGCGGCGGGCGGCGACGACGTCAGACGCTGGGTGTGACACGCCATCGTGCCCTGCCGCGTGCTGTGCCAACTTCGTGCCCATCGGGCACGGACGTGCCATGTCAGCCCAAGCACAGCCCGCAGTGGCATGCCGTGCCACCCGTCGTACCAAGGAGCTAGGCCCGACACGGCCCTAGGCTTCATGTTGTTCTGGCACGGCCCGAACAGTGTTTGTGCCAAGCCGTGCTTCTGCCATGCTGTGCTGGTCGTGCCGTGGGCCAGCCCGAAAAGCCCTGGCCCAGTGCCTAGATCTAATTGCAGTGCATTGGTCGCAGCCTTTGATCTCCGCCCCATTTTGGAACGTGGAGGTGAGTGCTCGTACTATGCTTGTTTGCTGTCCTCAAGTTTCAACTACTGAAAAATTATCTCCATATTTACTACAATTTTTCCATATGCGTCCCGTTGGCCACCGTGGTGTACATGTGGGGACCACCAACATCTTGTCAAGCTCCAGACGAGCCAGCACCATAGACCCCACAATTAGGGGTGGAAACGAGCCAAGAGGGAGGCTCGGCTCAGAATGAAGCTCAAGCTGGCTCACGAGGGCTCGCGAGCCGAGAAACTGATGAGCCAGAAATGACATTACAGATTTTCTTGGACTGCACTGCCACTATCAGAGGTAGGTTTCTCACTAACAAAAAATCTGAACGATTTCCACATTGCAATCAATTAATCCAAACTGGTCTTACTAGATCTAGAAATTTTTTCTATCATCTCGTACTAAGAAACGGGTAAAATTTCTTCAAGAACAATAGTTACAAGACCCATTGCACCAATTCATCCAAAACAAGTACATCCTAACAAATGAAATTGCAAGAACAGCACAGAAATGGCCCAAGAACACCTTTCCAAAGGTGATGATGACTGGGTTCTCCATGACCTTCTTGGAGACAGGGCAGAGGAAGAACTCCGTCATGGCCATCGAACCATGGCCATCGAACCAATCCAGAACCTCCTCGCATCGGCGCCGCGGTGGAGTTCATCGGACCAGGCGCCCTGCAGAGCACAGAACGCGCACTCGAAGAGGTCGAGCGGGGGCACTGGTTTGCCCTCATCAGAGCACAGCTCCGTGAACCATGAGAGCTCGACGACTACCTCCACCCTTTGCAGCCACCTCTCCAACCCTGCCAGGTCGACCACCTTTCGGTTGAGGAGAAGCTCCTTCTTGATCTCCTCCATCCTGGCCCTGGCGCTGGCCCCCATCATCACCTCCAAGAACTCACTCCTCACCTTCGCCTTCCTCTCTGTCTCGGCGCCGGCGAAAAGATCAAGAACCTCCGCTGCGTCGACGTTCGGAGGGGCCTCGAATGGAGGGAAGGAGAACTCCCCCTCCGCGCCCTCCTCCTATGGGGCGGTGGCGCTAATATAGGGGGGAGGGGAAGGACTGGATGGCGAGGCGGATGGAGGAGAGGACGGGGCGGGATGGGCGGGGGGGGCCAAGGGGAAGGACTGGACGGTGGTGCAGTGGAAGGGGCGGCAGTGGCACGGTGGAAGAGTCGGGACTCGGGAGAGAAAGGGGATCGGGGGGAGGACGGGGGGAATTGTGGATTTGGGGATCGAGTGTAGGGTTGGGGGAATTGGGGATTTGGGTGCCTGGGCCTTCGTGGGCCGAGCCAAACGAGGCTCGCGAGCCACTTGTAAGCCAGCTCGAGCTCGACTCTATTTTTTTGCGAGCTAGATAGGGGGCTCGGGTCGGCTCGAAAATTCACAAGCCCGAGCCAACTTGCGAGCCTCGAGCTATTTTTTCGGCCCTACCCACAATGTACGATTGTCAAGTTTGTTACCGCGAGAAAACAAGGCAAAAAAAATCTTTGTTGGCTTCTCTGAACGTATGGTTTGGCTGAGGGCGTAGCCACCAGGCTCAAGCTTGCTTGAGTGGGCTCGAGCCCACCCTCCGGCGCCGGTAGCACACCTCTCCTGCTAGTCTTTCTAGTTCTAATTTTAATTTCGTGTACGAGGTTACATTCTCCTACATTTTGAGAGAAAGAGAGTATGTGTGTGTTATCCGGTAATTTGTGAGAATGATATTGTGAAATTTTGTATGTCAATTTTACTGCGAAACGACATCTTCATATACTAAATTTGATTATTTGAGAATAAATATCTAAATGGGAGGAAGATCTGACTGAGAAATTGACAGTGAGTCGAATTGAGAGAATGAATTTACTTTCTCTGTCTATCTAATTTCAGAATTGATTTTAGTCTAAAACTACTGTGATTGCACATGCATGATGCATAGATCGACTTGTTTTCGACAATTAGCCATATTTAGGCTTGTCCGTGATGAAATTTTGTCATGTACCCATCAGTGCCGGCAGGTACGGATCGTAAGGTTGTGCGCAAAGCCGACAATGCGAGTGCCGCGACGGCGTCGACCACGCGTGTATCAGTCTACGGTACCGCCACGGGCAGCTGGGAAAATCTCCTCTATTTTGATCGTAACTTCGCCACTGGTTTGGCTCCATGGAGTGTAGGATCAAATAGGCATCGCTATGCATAGAAAACTCTGGTCTGAAGGTGGTGATCTCGAGCAGGTGAATGCAAATCATGGTGGGAATGGCATTATGAGTGCAGAAGAATGATGCCAGATACGCCGCAAGCTTGCAAGTCTAAAATGGCCGGAGCCGAGTGACGGCTGCGAGTGACGCCACCATTAGCCGGGCTTCGAAATGTGCGGCTCGGCTGCGTTCAGTTGGAGCTTTTCCTGCCACAAAGTTGGACGCCGTCCATTCGAACAGCTCATCTCCCCCGGGCGTAGCCACCAGATGAACCGCATGTTGACTACAGTGAAATAAAGTGCCTGTTCCTATCTAACGATAAGTAGTGGAGTCCAGGAAAGCACCAGTCCCAGGGAGCTGATGCAGGAAGGAGTTGTCCTCACCAGCTTGACTTGAGCTAGACTAAAATGCAGACAAAACATCAAGACTTAATTAGTTGGGTTGGTCTACATGGTGTGAAGGGTGAAAGGTACAGGGATAGCAAGATGCTCTTGACATCAGCTGCACCAATCTTATTGCATCAGATGCTTGTTACTCTACCTTGGAGAGAGTTAGTACTGAACGGTTTCCTTTAACCAACATCGCAAGTAATGCTAGCAGCAGTGTAACTGGTACTAACAAATTTAAAAAGACATGAGAGCAAATAAAAGCTTATAGACAAAAGCATTTGGATTGATCATCTCTTCTCCATAAGTTCAGGATCTGAACTGATGGTCATGGGTACAAAAAATTCTCTTTCTTGATTCTTCCACCAACACTCCTAACACTTTCTGACAAAACTTCACGTTGTTAGTAGGCTACCGCCAAACTTACAATTCTTTTGTAGCTTCTGCAGTAGTTAGACACTCACACGGTCAGGCTTTAGCAAGCTGATTACTTTTGTCTTTGCAACTCATTATCTCATAGGCAAACCGTAGTTGTGGAAAGATCGGATTACTCCACCGCGGCTTGCAGTCACTATTACCGTGTTCGATGCAGCTGATACCGTGGAGAGAGAATCATCTAGTTGGGGGCCATTTGCAGACTTTGAAGAAGGGAGCTTCTCCTCTGGCCATGTCATAGACCCCCTCATACCGTCAGTAAAAAACCATGCCCCAGGGGAACGGCATTCGCCATGGCCGCGCAAAGTGGGTGCACTAACAGATTTCACAGTCAAGCAGGAAGGCTTCAGGTGGCTATCTTGATGCACTCCCGGCCATGGTACCGCAGTTGTCACGTCCTTGGAGAAGAACATCTCACAAGAGCGAACTGATTTAGCTTCTCCTGTATGCATGGTGCTGCCTGAAATATCAAAGTTCCAAATATAGACATTGGAATCCCTGCCTGCAGATATAAGATATCTACCATCTGATGTTAAAGATGGTGATGATAGAGCTTTCGACTTCCAAGGCCCTGCATCCAAGAAAAGGTGAGGATATCAGTACTGAGGTCGTGAAATGAAAAAAAAATGAAAATGACATATTTTTAAGCAAATGAAAGACGGCAACTTCTAAGCAAATATACCTTCAAACTTTTGGATGATATCAACACCATCAGCAACTCGAATTTTAGAATCTGTTGATGAAACTATAATCCTAAGGGAATCATTTGTACATAACTGCAAAGTGGTGATCACAAATTAGTGGATTGGTATAACAACTGCAAGAACACTGTTGATTCTCTAAATCACGAGTAGAGAAATCTTAAATGAGCCAAGGAAGAAACCAACCTGCAGACTGTTGATCCGACTTGCGGCAGACTTCTTCTTCCCTTGCATAAACAGTTCTTTGTCTAGTTGGATGTTTTCACCTAAACAATAAAATGAACTTGGGAGTACTGAATACTGATACACCAAAAGAGGCATCCTACGTAACAGAAACCAGACAGATGGTAAAAATTGAGCTCTATGTACCTCTTTGATCATAGAAACGACATACTCCTGCAGTCGTGCCAACAATAAAACCCTGATTTGCAAAAGCATGAATTAGCATCCAATGATGCAAAATAATCTGCAATTACATTCTGATCAGATTCAAACCTTTCCATCTGGTTGGTAACTAATAGCAGTTATGATATTCCGTGTATCAGCCCAGTCGACAACTCGTTTCTCTAAAACATCCCAAATGCGGACTTTACCATCTATTGAACCACTGATGAAGTATCTTTCATCGGTAGGGTTGAATTGAACAGACGTCACTGTTGAAAATTTCAAAGGAATGAAAAACAAAGTAAAGTTCTTATCCAGGAAAATATTGAAGCTCTCATAGCTGAAAGTATGGAGAATATCATAAGATTCTTTCTCATCAGCACAAGACTAGAACACGAAAGATATAAATCAAAACTGAGCAAGTTATTCGGATATCAAAGAACACAGGATAATTCGTTAATGTTATTTCTGCTTACCAAAATCTTTGTGTTTGAATACTGCAAGACAACCATCACAGCCAACTTTCCACAAGCACACTGTCTTATCTTTCGATGAGGTCAAGAGATACTGCAGCCAAACCAATTCAAAGCAGGTAAGCAAATGTAAAACAAAAAAAAAATACTAATTACGTTTATGATACATAAAAACATGTTAATAGATAGTCATGCAATTTCAGGTTTATGAATGTGCCAGCTATAGAGAATCAAGAACACAACTTACATCTGACTTTGACCATGTCATATCCAGGATATCACTTTTATGGCCATGGAATTCATGTAGTGGAGTCTCTGAAATACGGAAAGCCTTCTTGGGCATTTCTGCAAGGCCATGGTTCTGACCCTTTGCTAGCTTAGGCTTAAGAACTTTAATTTTCTCCACATATTCATGAGGGTTCTCTCCCCCATACAACTTGCGAGATGCTTCCACTTCCGTAATCTGCCATATTCGTACAACACAGTCCTCACCACCACTTGCTAAATACCAGCCAGATGGACTGAACTTCATGACTCTAATTAAACCCTTGTGAGCTTGGATTTCTTGACCCATATAGACAGCAGAGAATTCTGCATTTTTTTTGTTTCGATGTTGAACTCTTGTTTTGGATGGTATGCCTGTTGTGCAGTTTTTTACATGGACATCATACTGGCAAATTCCACCAAAACACCTATTTTTCATGAAGCTCTTCCACAAGCTTTTGATACCCTTTTTCTTACCCCCAAAGGCTCCTTTTGCCTCTCCTTTAGGACTGTTATACACCCTTCGCAATAACTTGTGAACCAGTCGAGAAAGGCCAAGTAAGCTTTGAAACTCCAGAAGAGACATCATCTTATCTGATGCAACCTCCTTAAGCATGCTAGTTAGTCCGCCATGCCCACTATTGTGAACTATATATCTCTTCCCACTGTCCAGATCCCTTATGCAACAGGAGACATCAAATACTGATTCATTCTCAGGAACAGATGAATCCAAGGAAGAAATGTCGCTGATAGTTCTCTCCTCCAAGTCAGCGGAAGAGCCAGTGGTTGTGATTTCTCCCTGAGGTTGAGAAAAATCCACTCTGGTAGCAACAAATTCATCAAACCCCATTCCCTTCAGGAATCTTTGTCGCCTTTCTTGGACACTCATTGGCTCGTTTGCCCAAATCTCATACTCAAACTTCCTTGGTACTAATCCTTCATCACTCGTGCTACAATCATCTGATGATGAAGGCTCCCTTGCTGGTCTAATATCATCAAATGCATCAAAGAAAATGTCATCCCAACCCGAGTCGGATCTTGGCATATTCCACTAAATTGCTTCAAGACCAAGAAAAGCAATTGACACAGAGGGCTTCTCACCCCCCGTGAAGCGCAAGGAGTAGTGGTCAAAATGTCATCTGGAATTGACAACACAAATGTCAGCCTCATGATATAGCCTAGAGCACAAAACATGAAGCATCATGAAGAAAATGATTTGCACTCGAAAAAAAGGCATATGAACGACATTATGCCAAATGATTTTTCTCCAGCTTTGGCAGTTCTATTTACACCGAAAATCACATATCATTTTTACATTACGAATCCATAAGCAGCTATTGAGCAAAACTGAGTAAAGCAGGAGGTAACTAGTTTAATTACTCCATGGAACTGGCGATGGTATATCCAATCAGTCATTAATCATCAGAGTATGTAAAAATAAATAAAAATCTGCATCAAAATGGCAGTATGTAGTTTAATTACTCCATGGAACTGGCCATGGTATATCCAATCAATCATTAATCATCAGAGTATGTACAAATTAAAAAAATCTGCATCAAAATGGCAGTATGTCTACAACAGCAAAAAAACAAATAAACTTTACAGACTGAGTTTAATCCTCAGGTGTGCAGTACTGCAGACAACCAGCCTATGCCCTATATACCAACCTCTATGTGTCAGTTTACACTACATATCATTGAACAAAGAGGAGACAAATGTTCGACATGATGCGTCTAAGGAGCAACAAATAGCAAGATCTTCAAAACGAACTCAAAACAAACGGATTATAGAATCATAATGGAGCAGTGCAAATTAACCATTTCCAGCAAGAAACTACGCACAAGGCCCGCAACTGATGCAAGAACAACCAGAAGAAACACCGAGAGATCAAACAAGCACAACCACAAGCACAAGCACAGAATTCCCGTCACTCCCCACGCCAACTGAACTCCTAAACCAATCTGCCGTTAAAACATCACTGCCACCTCCAACAGTCGGCACCAACAACGGGAAACCAACTATAAACCCAAACCCACCTCGGGAATCCCACCGGCAGAAGCAAGAACCCAGCCCACACGGGCGACCGAGCGGAGCGCGCAGATCCCCACGGAACTGAGACAAAGAAACAGCTAAAAAACAGCGCATAAAGGCTAAAGAGACAAAAGTAAAAGAGATAGTTCTTCTTTCAACTAGGACGGCATAGTAAAAAACAGCTTCTGCTAGCCTGCTACCGTGTAGTGTAGCGTACTGTGGCTGCTGCCGTGCGCCGGCTATTCTACCACCTACGTCGACGGCGGCACAGGCTCAGGCGTAGGCGTGTCGTTGGCCATTAAAATCGCGTCCTTTAAGCTGCACCAGAAAGTGGGGGAAAAAGAGAGCAGTCTTTTGTTTTTGGTCAGAAACGAAAATTGGACAATTGGTAGGGAAAAAAAGAGTTTTTTTTTTGGTTTGTTCTTCGTGACAGAAATGCGAGTCAAAGAACAAAGAAAGGAAATTTTGAATCGTTCTTTCCTCTTCTTCTAAATCATCTAGCGGGTACCCAGGCAAACTCCAATTGGAATCAAAAGAATCACATTTTTGAAACGTTTCTAGTACCCTCCACTGGTACTAAGTCTGAAAGCTATAGTAAATGCAAAGTGAATAAAAGCGGATCGTCTGGTTGCCAAGTAATCTCGACTAAACGCGTCATTCAAGGGGAAAATCTGATCGCACTAGTGTTAATGGTATGTGAAAAGAGTAACGCTCATCTGTTTCAAAATGACAAGAACAAAAAAATGGCTTTCTTAAATTAAACGTGCGAATTTTTTGCTGATGGGTGGTGGTGCTTTGGTCAAGGGACTGCACAAATTTCCGATCAAATATTGCACAACACATGCAAAGCGAGGCCTAAAAATCCAAACTTTTCAAGAAAACAAAGCGAAATATGGAAAGATCGAAGATTTCTCGTTGCCCATTCAGGTATCTCACAATTTTCCCACTGTTCTGAACTGTTCCATTCAAACAGGAACGCCCATAAAGAAGTAAAAACAAAACAGAGAACAAATCACTGTGTTATTGCCCCATTTAAGCCAAGCCCATACGAATCAAACCTAAAGGAAAGAAAAGACTCCGTAAATCTGAATCTCATCACCTTCTGCGCGAGTCCTCAGACGAGGCAAGAAGAATCTTCACGGCTACTCCTCCCCTCCTGCCGCCGTCGCCAACCGTCTCCAGCCGCGGCGCCATCCCGAGCACGCCCGCGCGAGCGACAGGATCCCGAGTCCCAAACCGGCGGAGGGTTCGAGGGGGACAAGGGGAATGAGTGCTCGTCCCGGTGCGAGCTTGGGATTGGGTTCTTGGACGCGTCCACCTCGCTTTGTTCCTTCCGGTCTTCGTTTCCAAGGCGTTGATGTTTTTTTTTCCGTTCTAATCGAGCTCTAATGCTAATCCCAACGCGGTCTTAAAAGACTTAAAACCGGCCTCATCGCTTTTTTTTAATCCCGGGATTAATCTCCCCTCTCTCTGTGAAACATATCTAATACTAATGGGTAATTGAGTGTTAATATCAATCTTTACCGTTAGATCTGAATTGAACAGCTAAGATTAATACGGACCTTCCGCCTTCAAATCATTTAATCACCATGTATACTCTCACTTCCAATGCGCCTTCATTAATGCGCCTGCATTAAACATCCTGCATGATCCAACGATCAATTACCCATTAGCATTAGATATGTTCCTACACACACACACTCTCACTTCTAATATTCCATTTAAACGCATATATTATACTATTTATCATTTTCAGTATATTTAAATACAAATTATAAGATACTTCAATGCGACTTAAATGGAAAAAAATTCATGGGAACCCTTTATTTTTCGTTATATAACCTTTTTCATATATAAAAAGAAGTATATATACAAAATTTGCTATAAAAAGTGGACTTTCATGAAATTTTTCATAGAACTCACTTTGGGGTATCTTATAATCATTATTGGAGTATGCTCAAATAGATAAAGAGGTATCATCATACGATTTAAGTGGTATATAACAAGTGGGAGTATGTACTCCTTGGAGTACCTGTTGGGACCCTAGATTTTCGAATCCGAGCCCTCTGAACTAGTCTCATAATCAGTAGCTAGTTCGCACAATGACAACATTGATGAAATCATATCCATACAGCAAAATATCTAAGAAGCAGACAAATTAATATTACTTAATAGCAACAGACCTTATAGTCAAGATTTACAAAGTTTGCCACGCAGGGTTTAAGACAAAAGAGTAAGCTAAAAGATTAAATACAAAAGTAAACAAGTACTTTGAAACAACTAGTGAACAACATGTTCACTTCCCAACCAACAACCGGTGAACTGCCTGTTCACTTCTCAATCAAACCATCATCCGAACATTTTATGAAAAATCTGCCACTCGTGTGAAATCTCCAGGCATTGTCTATAACCGGGGATATGACTATTCGAATAGTTTTTAACACTCTGCAGAGGTTGTACAACTTGACCCACACAAGATAATTAGCTTATAATGTATGTTTCACACACTTCTAAAAATGTATGATTAAGTGATTATCACAAGACTTTTACAATACTTTATCCTAATATTAGCCCGTCTGATGAGCTTAACCCCAAATCATGGACGTGATTTACCATTGACCCAAAGCTCACCGTTGTGGGGGATAATCTGTCCGGACATGAACGTCAATTACCATCATCCGGCGCAAGTCCCGACAGACATGGACGTTCATTTACCATCGTCTGCACTACCCACGATATGAAAGTATATTTACCATAATCAAGAGAACACCTATCAACTACAGCCTATGGGCGTAATGCTTGGACTCAGTAGATTATTGAGCTAGGTCCTTCCCATTTAGAACATGTGGTTGTACGATAAGATCCAGATCAATGGTGCATAAAGTTAAGTCCTTAGTGACTACTGAAGCGAGGCAACCACGTCCCAAATCTATCCCCTTTACTGCACGATCATTCGCCTGAGTAAACCATTTTTGTTCAACCCGGCCAAATGACAACCCATGGCACAACAAATTTTAATAACAGCGGCCATGCCACAATTCCATATTTCATTAAGTCAAATTATCATGATTAATCATTGTGAAGGAACCCACCATACAACTAAGCATGACTAAGCATATTTACATTTTCCCATGTTGGTAATAAAATATGTCCAACTAAAATTAACTCAATCTATGGTGTTCAAGGGTACATGTCAATAGCAATCATTCAAGGTGGCATAATGTCGAATAACACTTTAACTATTCCCGAAAGCAGTTATTATAACATTTGCAATGCATGTTGATATAAAATAATATAATTTTACAAAATAGGTATGACATGATCAAATGTCAACGACTTGCCTTCGTTGAGGTTTGAGTTGCTTTGACAGACGGTTCCAGGAAAGCTTCGGAAACGTTAGAATCTATACGTATAAAACGAGGCGAATAAATACAATAAATTCAAATAAAATCCAAAAATTATAAAATTAGTACTAATAGATAGATTATGAATTTATATGAATTTAGGAACAAGAATCGACGGAATCGGAGTTCGTATGAAGGAGAACAAATATCCAGAAGTTTGAAATCACATGAAATGGTAGAAAATCAGAAAATAAGAAAGGAATATTCCTGAGAGATGCTCCTGATTTCTTTTTACAGAGCAAACCAAGAGTGAGGGTATGACAATAGGGGCCCACTTGCAAGACAAAGCAAGAGTGGAAGAGAGGAAGGCTCTGTGTAAGACATTGTTGCCCCCAAATGTAAATGACTCAAGAGCTAGAGAGCAGGGGAGCTCGGGTTCAGCGGTGGCACCGGCGAGGGGAAGGGCGGCGGTATCGTCCGACGGCCAAAATGGGTCGGCCTGGGCCCTAGGAAGCCAGAGGAAGTGGCGGCGCAGCGAGAGATGGCCGGTAGAGGCGGTGGCACAGGGCGTGGTGTACGGGCGACGGCATTCCAGAGGCCGACGAGAGCGGAGATGAGCACGGTCTCGGGCACGGTACAAGGAAGGTGAAGGCAGAGGTGAGCAGGGGCACTTTTTGGCGAATGTACAGGTTGATATATGGCTGTACCTATTTTGGGTTTTCGTTTACAACTTAATCCTTTTTTTTTAACTTGAAAAGCACTAGACGCATGACGTTTTTCAGAGAAGGATGTGGTCTCTGACTCTTGAGTCTTGACAGAGAAGTGCTGCCAAACTCTTCACACAGAATTGAACGCATCTCAAATCGGAGTGTCAGAACGCAGATAGTTAAAAAGAAATTCAGATACCAGACGGCAATGAAGGCAGCTCTGAACGCTGAAAACATAACTTGTTTTGAGATAGCGGCAGAAAAAGCAGACTAGCTACCAGTCTGGAAGACAGAGAACTAAATTCACAGCTCACAGGTTGATGATAATTAAACAAACACGTCAGGCACATTGGTTAGGAAAAGTACGCACCTAAGCTTATGCAGACGACAATTTCGCCGCCAAGAATTGCAAGAACAGAAGCACGATGCTGTGGCCAGGAGTCAGGAGGCAGAGGCGACACTTCAGCTATGCAGTTCGTCTGTACAGAAAGAAGCAGAAGCAGACCCTATTGTCGCCATTTATACTTTTATAGGCAGGGTTAAGACTAAAGCCGACAAACAAAAAACAATAGTACCAATGAGCAGCCGCAAATGGCAAAGCTTTCAGCTCGGCTGTCTAAGTCAAAGGCTCTCCTCCCCAAACAACACGGATAACCATGTGGTTCTCTCGGCTTGTCCCGTCTAATCCCGAGCATCGCCGGTTAGTTAAATCGGGAAGATTCTGCAGCTTTTACGTGGATCCCCGTGCAATAATTCCGAAAAGTTTGGCCAGATCGATCGATCGTTTTTTTCTTTAATCGACCGTGTACGTGCTGCCATGGTTAGTCCACGCCACGTCATGTTATCAACTTATCATAACACCGCGCGCGGCTCGCATGCGCCATACAAAAATGCGTCTGCACAATGTCCATGGCGCAGGCCAGGTCACCAGTTGGGCGAGCAGGCAGAGTTGCCAATGACCCCGCCCTATGGGACGGCCGTGATGGGAGTGGACTCGACGACGATGCGTGAAACAGTGTTGTTGTGGAGATCATGTGGATATGATTCTAATATTAGTGTGTTGAACAATTGACAATAGCGTCGAGGTGTTTGAATAAACCCGCGTTTTCAGTAAAGTCCTGCTGCTATCAGGTCTCAGGTGATCAGACCGGCCTGTGTGGCGGTCAGACCGGCCAGGCCTCAAGTCAGACTCAGGCTAAGTGACTGGCGGTCAGACCGGCCAATAGGTGGTGGTCTGACCGACCATAAGAGATTATGGATTTTGGAGATGGACCAAAAACAGAGGGTGTAGGCAAGCAAGGAAGTTCTAGTACACTTGGTCTCATAATTTTTGGAGCTTTTAGGCAAAAGTTTTATTGGTTTGAAAATTCCAGTAGGTTTCGGATTTCCGGGGAGGAAATTTGGCCAAGTCCCAGCTGGACGGTCAGACCGGTCAAAGTGGCGGTCTGACCGATTTTGGCTGGTTCATCGACCAACTCGATGGCGATGATTATTTGGTTAGGTCAAGTTGATGGGTTTCAGTGCACATGTGGTGCATGATGCATGTTTTGACTAACGTGAGTCAAGTTGCGAAGAACTTGTTCTCGGAAACGATTTCTTAGTCTATTGTTGTGCAGGTTGCGTGGAGGTCAATGACGGTCAACGGCGAGGATGATCAGGACTAGGCTTGGAGAGCTAAGGTCCAGAACGATCGGGGATGCCGGGTGAGGTCAATGGATTCAAGCATAGCACAAAAAGGACAAGGATGACCGAATGAGCAGTTCGGTGCGACGGGTTGTATAAAGCGGCGCGGGGGTCGGTGCAAGGGCCATGGTGGTTTCTATGGAAGCCGGATAGGAGAGACTTGCTGACATGATGAGAGCCGTTGATCAACCTATACGTGGCGAAGCATGGAAGTGCTTCACAAAGATGGGACTCAGTCTTTGGAAAAAAATTGAGAAGGAGTATTTTGGTAATTTTGCCAAATACCGCCTTGGTGACCTTTTACCAACCCGCGGCGCAAGATGGCGCAAGGAGAAGCGGATTAGGTCAAGAGGAGATAAAGACAGCGCTTTAAAATACGTGCGTGAGTGAACCCGTTTGTGTGTGGGCGTAACGGGTGCTTATTAGGGTTTTGCTTCTAGAAGGTCTAAGCCTCCACTATAAATAGAGGAGGGAGGTGACTGCACCCCCTTCAACCCTTCATTTTTGGAAACCCTAGCTTTTATTGTTAGGTCTTGGAGATATTAGTGGGAGGTTAGGGTTCTAGAGAGATGGATTGATTTGAGTGCTCAAGTGTTGAGGTTTGTCCTCCATGGTGGAGTAGCTGTAACCATATCATCTATCCAATCAATCCATGAAAGATTTCACAAGATGAGTTCTTTGGTGTTCTTACTCTCTATTTTGTGATTTTGAGTCTTTCTTTGATCCTCGAGTTTTCTCTTGGTTTCTTGCCTTGATCTAGCTTGCTGTGACATGTGGGAATACATCTAGGATCTTCTTGATCATCAATCACCCATGAGCAAGTCTCTAGATCATATTTCGATTTTGACTCGGTTTTGGAGCACCCTTCGTTCAAACTGAAAAAAAGGAACTTTGGCATGGATCTACGTGATCTTTGATTGGAATAGGTTCCTAATATCTTAGAGAAGGTGTGTCTCAAATTTTGTGGAGTTTGGCCTAATAGATCAAAAGTTAGGCCGATTTGAGTTTTGGTTTTGATTTGTTTGGTGTTCATCGTCAAAGTCTTGGTCAAACCGCTTCTTTCACCGCCAATGATCGGTGGACCCGGTCAGACCGCTCTTAAGCCGTCGGTCAAACTGCTTGCCGGTCCGACCGCGCAATACACGCCGATCTGACCGCTCTCTAGGGTTTGGGCTCTGTGCTGGTCTTTTGCTTTAGGGTTTTGGATTGGATTCAATACAAGTCTTTCGCCGTACTTGTGTATTGATCTTCATAGCTTCTATAGCTATTGGAGTGAGATTCGTGTTGAATCCGTTCAAAGTGAAAAAGTGAGCGTGCTCCTATTCACCCCCCTCTCTAGTTGCCTTTTCGGTCCAACATTTGCCAACGTGCAAGTCTCTTCTGAACTCCCAACCTGGGTTAGCTAATCATGCTTGTGCTCGTGCTTGCACGTATAAACTGTTAAGAAACCCTGAATTAAAGGTTGATGTACATAATATCGAAACTACCTCTGATGTATTTTTATCTATAAATGAGACCTACATGTACACAGAAAGATATTGATCAATAAATAAAGAGGTTTCTCCATATTGTGTTTCCATCTATTCTCTTTCTGCTTATTGTCTCTCATTGCCCAGACCTTAAAAATTATTAGAAAAAATCCTTAAAATATTAGGGAAATTCTGATAAATGTATAAAATTATCTATTGAATAGATAAAATTAATATTTACTATTTTGTACTCATTTCATGCATTTAAAATATTTTACCATCTGTAAACATAGAGAAAATTGCATAAATTATGTGGAACATGTTTGACATCGCTAAGTGGATATTTGTTTGTCCTGGATGACAGCAATGATAAACCCACATTATGCTCTATGGAGACTGGTAGCAATCTCCTAGTTATCCATTAACTTTGTAGAGATATCATTTTCTTACACGAGTTGCATTAGTAGTGTAGATTCAGCTTATGTCGAGCTTGATCCTGCTCCTCCTAAGCATCTCTTATCTTTTACTTTAGGCTGAATCTTATGCATTAGATTGTTATTTTTTAGATGTCATAAATAAATTAATGGTCTGAGTTGTTCTATTAAAGTCTTATCTCCTGCTGAATAGTTGATTAAATATGCTTAATAGAACATGTTGCCAGTAGTATACCTTATCTGTAGTAAACTGATCTTGATGGAATAAAATTTTGTAAACAGCGTGCCTGAAAATTTAAAATACTTTGTCATGCCTTGCTAACAAAATATTAAACATATGCTCTTGATATCTATCTAATAAGCCTCAATTCACTAATTTGTAGTGCACGGATGCCCAGATGGCAAAAGAAAAACTATTTTTCTCAGTGGCACTAGAATAAGCCTAGGGTTGATCTCTGATGGATCATTTTGGCTAGAAAACATCATAGTCCTCAAATAAGTACAGAATAATTTCAGCCCTAAGACTTAGAGTCTATATAACACTATCACCCACCACACTGATTTCTTATTTGAAAAACTTTCTAAGCAGAATATTACAGAGTATATATTGATTTCACGCCAATGAAATTGTACTCCTTTTGAAGTTTGATTGCAAATCTTTAACTCCGAGTTGATTTCAAGCAAATGCCCGATGCACACGCTATCACTTGGGATTTTTATAGTTGGCATGAAAATGGGGAGGATATTGGGCCTGTGTGGGATATTAAAACCTAAGAGGTATAGAAAAATATTCAAAACAAGAGTCATGGTAGGCACAGTGGCATATCCTAGGTCAAAGCCAGAAGCAAATTAGCCCGAAACAATAAATTAATCTAGTTTATTTTGGGAGATAATTAAAGTAAATTGCATGATTATTATCCTTATCCAGTTGATATTGGAAAATGACATTTACGCCATTGCCGATACACATGCTGTTGGCAACCACAATAATTGCTGCTTATGAAGGGCAATTGATTTGTGTCTTCAATAATATGTTAACCACCAGCATACAAGAATTCACACAGCAAATCGACGGCCGCTTGACACAGTCGCATATATGTCATGTTTGGCTATGCACCGAAGCGTGCCATACTCATCAGAAATGACCACCAGAAGCCATATCACTTGCTTGAAGCAAATATAGCTCCCATAAGAAAAATGACCTATTGGACTTTGTTGATCCAAAATGATCTAAATTTGACCATGTTAATTTTGTCATTACAAATTAAAATCACGTATATAATTTATCACCCTTAATCAAATATGGTGTTCCTGTCGAACAATAAATATTGCTGTTAAATAGCTATACTATTTGGGTGATTCAACTAAGATTTAAAGTCCAGAAGAAAATATAGTATTTCTGTGCAAATTAACTATGGTCAAATATTTATGTTCCAGCTGTCGTAGTAAAGAGGGCTAGACAGTATAAAAAAGGGATCCTCGGTAGCTACGAGGGGGACCAGGGGATCCTTGGAGGGGGACCGGTTGTCAAGAGAAGTAAATGTGTATTAATTGTCTCCCCAAAAAGGGTCTGATTTATTGCATGGGGGAGGCGACTATTTATAGCCTTCCGACCGGGTACATGAGATTACAAATCTATCCCTAAAAAGGCTCTAAACCTATAGGGGCCATAGGGGCTTTCCTTCCCCTATGCGTAGCCTTCGGCTTATGGTGAACCTTCCTGGTCTTGGTCCATCTAGTTATTACGCTCGGTCCACCAGTGCTCTCCGTCCTTCGCCTCATGCAGGGTGTCCCTGGGCTGAGGGGCCCCGGACACCCTTTGCCGCCCCCGAGGTGGCCCCGGGAAACTCCTAACTCTTGGGTCCATAGTGTTCAGCGGTCCTTCGAAAGCCTTCGGACCTCCTTTGAAGCCTCTCTGAAGGTATGCCTAGTACCCTCGATGAGGTACCCCTATCACGCCTCTGGCCGTGGCCCACGCGGGCCTCCTGATCGCCTTTGTGTGGGCTTCGGGACCCTCCCGAAGGCGTACTTGGTACCCCTCGGGGCCCCTGGGCCATGCCTCTAGCTCATGGCCTTTGGGGCGGCATTGCGGTGTTCGCCGGGTCGTTGGGGCCGGTGGGGCCGCCCCTACGACACCAGCATTATATTTATGTTCCTGAAGAACATCTTGTAGTTTTATGCTGTTAGAACACACTGCTTATGACCATAAGAAAATATATTGCGTAATTATAAACTTGAAGTTTAATTATCCAGATTATTTAAAATATGGTATGAGTAAATAGATCAAAACTTGGACAAATAATAAAGAAGCTAGTCTATAGAATAAGTCTGCGAACTCTTGGACCCTCGTATGAGACCCTCGTATAGAATAATCAAATAGAAGTTGGAATATCCTACAGAATATTAGGATCATGCAGTTTTCTTGCCACTGCACTGATAAAAGTCTAGCTCACTACATATAATCATCAAACCTCTTATTGAAATAAGTGTGTGTTAGAGGAATCAAATATTTTTCACATGTTATCACACTGTAGCATACACCTTTGGGCAACCACCAGTTGTTGAAGATCATGTTGGATCAGAAATTCAATCAATTTTGTGGTGTGCTATTAATAAAGATCGAATCTTGGCATTAGGGGGAGAGAAATGTCCAAAGGAGAGAATTGTCTAAAAGTTTGAATGTCGTCGTATTTTCCAAAAGAAAAAAATCTTTAGTACTAAGATACCTGCACTAGTCAAGCTAAACTTAAGATTTAGTTTATACTCCTGTGCGCCAGAAGCGGGGAGCCTGTCAGATACTTTCCAATTATGTAGGAGTTACCATAGTGTTTACTTGCAGTAAATACGTCGCTAAGAGTGGAATACCCCAGGTTGAATAGTATATCTACCTCTGCGAAATTGACTTATTGGTTCTTGATCTAAAATCTACGGAGACGCATGCGGGTCTAAGATCTAATGACACTAGTCAAAATAATTATTAATCACTCATTTAACTCTCCTGAAGAGAACTCACCTTGAAGGTGAAATACCTCTTGAAGAGGTTCATCGTGAAGATGAAAGCCCCAGTAATTTGATGTGCACATATTACAATGCTGGGAATGCGGAACGACTAAGAATATTTTATTTGGAAAATAACAAAGATCTGGTTAACACTGAGATATCCTCATTTTGGAGGATATAGGAGAAAAGTTATCGATAATCACTTTGCCTCTACAATTGCTAAAGTTTCTCTTATAAGAACACAGATCCAGAACCAAAGTCTATGACCGAGCGTTTGAAGCGTTCATATCGGGTCATGTAACGAAAGCATATGCAACTAAACCATAATTGCTCAATAAAAGTCTTGGAACAAGGTAGTTCAGACTTGATGGGTTATTATAAATCTAATGAGGTGGTGAAAGCTATGGTTCAAAAGTCCCCGTAGAGACTGTTACTCTCCTATTACGAATGATATAATGTTTTGTTGCATAATAATTCTGGCAAAAGGTGTGAACAAATAAATAAAATACGTAGTTAATGGATTTTGAAATTTTTGATGAGATCCTCGAAGGACTCAAAATTCCTAGCAAGAAAGGAAACAAAATCGCTACACACACACACATACATACATATATGGGAACATATCTAGTGCTAATGGGTAATTGAGTGCTAAGGTGCTAATGTCAATCTTGACTGTTGGATCTGGATTGAACAGCCAAGATTAATGCGGGCTCCCACCTCCAAATCATTTAATTACCTGCATACTCCCACCTCTAATGCGACTTCATTAATGCGCCTTTATTAAACACCTGCATGCTCCCACCTCCAATGCCCTACATTAAACACCGTGCATGATCCAATGGTCAAGATTAGCATTAGCACCTTAGCACTAGATATCCCCCCCCACACACACATATACATACATACATACATACATACATACATACATACATATATATATATATATATATACATATATACATATATACATATATATATATATATATATATATATACACATATATATATATATATATATATATATATATATATATATATATATATATATATATATATATATATATATATATATATACATATCATGTATGGTTTTGGTTTTGCTACCAAAATCATGTATCTTGTCATGCTTAAAACCATCTCGTGAAGAGGCCATATCACGAGCGGTTCATGTTGAAAATCGTCTGTGAAGTATCACAGGCAGTTACGAATAAAAACCGTCTGTGATATTACTAAGTATCACAGACGGTTTCAACAAACAACCGTCTGTGATACTTCACAGACGGTTTTAATAATAAACCGTCTGTGATATGAGACCATATCACGGACGGTTCCAGAACCAAAGTCTATGACCGAGCGTTTGAAGCGTTCATATTGGGTCATGTAATGAAAGCATATGCAACTAAACCATAATTGCTCAATAAAAGTCTTGGAACAAGGTAGTTCAGACTTGATGGGTTATTATAAATCTAATGAGGTGGTGAAAGCTATGGTTCAAAAGTCCCCGTAGAGACTGTTACTCTCCTATTACGAATGATATAATGTTTTGTTGCATAATAATTCTGGCAAAAGGTGTGAACAAATAAATAAAATACGCAGTTAATGGATTTTGAAATTTTTGATGAGATCCTCGAAGGACTCAAAATTCCTAGCAAGAAAGGAAACAAAATCACTACACACACACACACATACATACATATATGGGAACATATCTAGTGCTAATGGGTAATTGAGTGCTAAGGTGCTAATGTCAATCTTGACTGTTGGATCTGGATTGAACAGCCAAGATTAATGCGGGCTCCCACCTCCAAATCATTTAATTACCCTGCATACTCCCACCTCTAATGCGACTTCATTAATGCGCCTTTATTAAACACCCTGCATGCTCCCACCTCCAATGCCCTACATTAAACACCGTGCATGATCCAATGGTCAAGATTAGCATTAGCACCTTAGCACTAGATATCCCCACACACATATACATACATACATACATATATATATATATACATACATATATATGTATATACATATATATATATATATATACATATATATATATATATATATATATATATATATATATATATATATATATATATATATATATATATATATATATATACATACATATATATATATATATATATATATATATATATATATATATATATATATATATATATATATATATATATATATATATATATATATATATATATATATATATATATATATATATATATATATATATATATATATATACATATATATATATATACATATATATATATATATATATATATATATATATATACATATACATATACATATATATATACATATATATATATATATATATACATATACATATATATACATATACATATATATACATATACATATATATATATACATATATATATATATACATATCACAGATGGTTTTGGTTTTGCTACCGTCTGTGTTACTGGCTGCGCTAAAAACCATCTGTGAAGAGGCCATATCACAGACGGTTCATGTTGAAAATCGTCTGTGAAGTATCACAGACGGTTCTGAAAAAAAAACCGTCTGTGATATTACTAAGTATCACAGACGATTTCAACAAACAACCGTCTGTGATACTTCACAGACGGTTTTAATAATAAACCGTCTGTGATATGAGACCATATCACGGACGGTTCCAGAACCAAAGTCTATGACCGAGCGTTTGAAGCGTTCATATCGGGTCATGTAATGAAAGCATATGCAACTAAACCATAATTGCTCAATAAAAGTATTGGAACAAGGTAGTTCAGACTTGATGGGTTATTATAAATCTAATGAGGTGGTGAAAGCTATGGTTCAAAAGTCCCCGTAGAGACTGTTACTCTCCTATTACGAATGATATAATGTTTTGTTGCATAATAATTCTGGCAAAAGGTGTGAACAAATAAATAAAATACGTGATTAATGGATTTTGAAATTTTGATGAGATCCTCAAAGGACTCAAAATTCCTAGCAAGAAAGGAAACAAAATCGCTACACACACACACATACATACATATATGGGAACATATCTAGTGCTAATGGGTAATTGAGTGCTAAGGTGCTAATGTCAATCTTGACTGTTGGATCCGGATTGAACAGCCAAGATTAATGCGGGCTCCCACCTCCAAATCATTTAATTACCCTGCATACTCCCACCTCTAATGCGACTTCATTAATGCGCCTTTATTAAACACCCTGCATGCTCCCACCTCCAATGCCCTACATTAAACACCGTGCATGATCCAATGGTCAAGATTAGCATTAGCACCTTAGCACTAGATATCCCCCCCCCACACACATATACATACATACATACATACATACATACACACACACACACACACACACACACACACACACATATATATAGACACACACATATACATATACATATACATATACATATACATATACATATACATATACATATACATATACATATACATATACATATACATATACATATACATATACATATACATATACACACCTATACATATACACATATATATACATATATATATATATATACACATATATATACACACACACACATATCACAGATGGTTTTGGTTTTGCTACTGCTGCGTATTCTCGGCTCGCGCTAAAACCATCGTGAAGAGGCCATATCACAGGCGGTTCATGTTGAAAATCGTCATGAAGTATCACGAGCAGTTACAACAAAAATAAATCGTGATATTACTAAGTATCACTGACGGTTTCAACAAACAACCGTCTGTGATACTTCACAGACGGTTTTAATAATAAACCGTCTGTGATATGAGACCATATCACGGACGGTTCCATTGTAGAACCGTCTGTGATAAGTATCACTGACGGTTCAATAATAGAACCGTCCGTGATAAGTCTCTTTATTAGTAGGAGCCCGCTAGGGTTTGTACTCTAACTCGTCACTCCCCAGCCCCCTTACTCTCGTCCGTTCCCCTCCCCACCCTAGTGACCCCGTCGCTGACGCCGCCATGCATTCTTCCCGTCGCCGACGGTTGTGATACCATGATAATAGTGTCTTTTTCAGTGTCACCGTTGTGCCACAACTACGGTGACGTTGCGCGCCTTCCCCTCTTCCTCCTCCCGCCGGTGTGTGCGGCCCCGGCTACCTCTCCACTGGCGATGTCGAGGTAAGACAGATCTATCACCTATTGGTTTGTGCTGTTGGTATTCATGTGAATCCGATCTCCTCCTCCCTCTCGCCACCAGCTCCGCACCTCCGGATCAAGCTCCCTCCTCCCTGCGCTGCCAGATCAAGCTCCCAGTCCTCCCTCACTGCGCCGCCGGCCCTGGCTCCTCCTCCCTACACCGCAACTCCAACTCCTCCTCCCTCTCGCCGCCGGCTCGTTGCGCTACCTCAGACCTCCCTCGCGCCTCCAACCTCTCCGGCTCTCCCACTAACGCGTAAGTCCCCTTCTTGTCTTCTTGATGTTGTTTGGTTGTTGGTTGATGCTGATGCTGATGGTGATGGCCATTGGCCAGAGCCCAGATGCTAAATGTGTAATACATACATACATGAAGAGAAGTGCATCATTGCAGAGAAGTGTAAATGTATAATACATACATGTAGAGAAGTAAAGAAATCATAAATATAAATGAATACAATGATTCTGCACTTGTAGCTAATTGCTGATTGCTGAATGAGTGAATTCAGAAGTGTAAGTGTTGTCTGCTATTGAAGTATTGGGCTGTTGATATGTATGGGCTGTTGTCTATTGATATGTTATATTGTTATGACTTATGACTTATTTAGAAGTGTCAAGTGTTGTCTCTTCTATTGATATGTATGGGTTGTTGATATGTTATGACTTATTGGGTTGTTGATATGTATGGGTTTTTGATATGTTATATTGTTATGAGTTATGACTTATTCAGAAGTGTCAAGTGTGTCAAGTGCTGTATGATTGATGATTTGCAAAAATAGATGTATAAAATGTGTGATATGTATGTTATGACTTATTGTTGATTTTTCATTTTGTCAAGATATCATCCGTTGCTTCTTGCCATTCATTTCACCTTTCTGCAGGTCCTTGTGTTCATACCACCAAGTTCTCGAGTTAATAGCCGCTCAGTGATAGTGTGCATCATGCACGGTTCAGAACCGTCTGTGATGACCTCATGTCATCACTGATCCATAAACTTAGACGGCTCACGAAACCGTCTGTGATGACGTTTTTGAACCGTCTGTGAAGACCTTTCCTGTAGTAGTGTAAGACTGGTTATATTTTACTATAGAGTGGTATAACTACACTTTTTAGTTCTGCAGAACAGACAATTCGTTGTAACTTTTAACCACTCAGAGATAGTTACAAAATATTAAGACCCTGAAAGGTTTTGATAAGTCGTATCCGGAGGCATATGACTTTGTAACTAGTATTACCCCATATCCTCTGTGAGGATAATCTACTTGTGTTGCATAATTAAATAGTAGTATTTGATAAGTTAAACATATTACTCCTGAATAGTGATTATCCTAAACCTCCAGATGAGTAATAGGATATTTGTATGTAATACTCCGCATCGTGGTTATCTAGTAGATTTGATCACAATATTCTTGCCTATGTCCATTTTCGAAAAATGTATGAAACGCATTAAAGCAACAAGACTTCAACGGAAGTTGTTTTCAGGGGGGAGCATATGCTAAACACTGATCATCATACTTAAGATTTTGAAAATCTTTGTCAAGCCTAGAAGGTGTTGATACAAATATATGATGATTACTGATTAAATTCACCTTGAAGGTTTTACCACTTAACAATTTAGATCCAATTGGTTGACAATGCAAAGATCATGCATAGATCCTGATGGTCATTATTAAATCCTGAAGATATCTCTCAAATTTCTATAGTGCAAAATTCCAGAATGAATTTATATTACTTTGTGGTGGTGCAGCCATCTCTTGGCGGTCATCTAGCAGCTCTTGGTAGCTATTTCTACCAACCAATCAAAGATTATAGGACTACATGAAGCCTCACTTGAATATGTTTGGCTCAGACGTGTGACTAACCATATCCAGAAGTATTGTGGCATTAACACCGTTAATACCCCTACAATTATATATGAAGATAATATTATTTGTGTTGCATAAATGCAAATGAGTTATGTTAGAAGTAATACCACGAAGTATATTACTCCCAAATTCTTCTACCCTCATGAACTCCAGAAGAATGATGAGTTGAAGATCTTGTAAACTAGATCTTGTGAAGATCTGGCTGATTTATTCATCAAGTCTCTGCCTATGTCCAATTTTCAATGATGCGTTCGTGGTATTGGAATGAAGTGGCTTGAAGAGTTGCCGGAATCAGAGGGAGAATCCCCTAAATCATAATCCACTTAAGGTCCTGAAGCTTTACCTTAATCTTGAAGATTAACCTAGAAGGTAAAGAGGTTGCACTCTTTTTCCGTTAGTGAGTTTTTCATGATCTCTTTTTCCGTTAGTGAGTTTTTCATGATGATTTCTCATATAAAGGTTTTTTTAACAAAGCAACGATGCAATACAGCTTGTGGATGAAATGCGCTCTTTTCTCCGATCCGTTTTTTTTCACTGGGTTTTTTTTGGGGGGGGGGGGGGGGGGGTTAATGAGACATGTGCATGAGGCAGTATTCGTCCAGGGGGGTGTTAAGAAACTCTGAATTAAGAGTTGATGGGTATAATACCGAAACTACCCTTGGTGGGTTTTAGTCTATAAATAGGATCTCCCTATACACAGAAAGAGATTAATTAATGAATAAAGAGATTCCTCCATATTGTGTTTCTATCTGTTTTCTCTTTGTTTATTATCTCTCAATGGTGATTGGATTGATTGTCTGTCTATGACGACTACGTTATTTAACACAAACAAGCTGTTATGAACTTGAACAGCCACTGACAGGCGGTCCCACTCGATGCTATTTCAGACATGGCCCTACCTGTTAGCCGCTGCCATGTCAGACGCTTTCTTTTGTTTTCTCACAGAGATTTCGTCCGTAATGCACAGCGGCGGTGATGAGACATAGATTATGCGTCCATGTGGCGACCTTTTCAGTCAAATCATGAGCACATATGCTTGTTTAGTTCCATGTGTGCGCGCTACTCGCAAGTTGCAGACTTGCAAGTTGCAACGCAGATGCCAACGTAGAATATGCGAGTGCATGTCGCAAGCGGGGCGTGTTCCAGCCTCCAGGTCCACAGCCACAAGACCCGGTGCACATGGCCACATGAGGTGGAGAGGATTGAGTAATCGTTCGAGCTGGACAAGCGAACACTCTTCGGGGCGTGACCGCATGAGGCGATCAAGAACGAAAAGGTGACGACTTCTTAAGTGCAGAGGAGAGGAGTGCCCAGGAGGAAGAAGGATTTAGGATATGCAGGTGAGATGGCCACGATCAGCGACCATAAATCGCCTGAATTAAACTGGCGAGTCGGGAGCGTATCGGCTTGGGTTACATTGTTAATTGACACGGGATATGGCAGGATTTGGAGCTTGGGGATCATCATGCTTGGCTGTCAGGATCGCTTATGGGAGATTTTGATTGTATTAACTGGATGATTTGCTAATCAGTACTCCATAGCTTATTTTTCAGGTAACAGGATCTAGAGTTGCCATTCGTCCTTGCACTACACACACACAAAAAAAAAAAAAAATCAAACTATGCTAGTGTTGTAATCCTGTACGTTTGGTTCTTTCCAGTCAAAATAGTCCTTGAGAGCATCTTTAGTGTATTGAACCGATGTCGATTCAAAGTCATGCCACATAAATATTCTAGGAACTAGGCTCATTTTTCTTCAATGTATTGAACCGATTTCTACTGATAACTGAGACCCACGTTACATTAAAAAACCACAAAATAATAATATCCTCTCAACCGCACTCTCTCCTATGTAGTTGTTTAATGATTTGAATCGACTCCTAAGACCATCTCCAATGTTGTATTTTAGCATGTTCAAATGAGGAAAGAGAAGACATTGAATCGATTCAATACATTGGAGGGGTCCATTTCAACAAAAAAAAATGTATGGAACCGGACCCTACTTAGGAATCAGTTCAAAGCATTAAACAACTCATATGAGCATTAAACAACTACATAGGAGAGAGTGCGGTTGAGATATGATATTATTTTTTTTTGGTTTTTTAATGTAACGTGGGTCCCAGTTATTAGTAGGAATCGGTTTAATACATTGGAGAAAAATAAGCTCAGTTTCTAGAATGCTTACGTAGCATGACTTTGAATCGACATCGATTCAATACACTAAAGATGCTCTAAGTAAAGTCTGGTTCCATGCATTTTTTTTTGTTGGAATCGATCCATCCAATGTATTGAATTGATCAATGCATTCTCTCTTCTCATTTGAACTAGCTAAAATACAACATTGGAGATAATCTCACGATCGAGTTTTCTGAACATTTATGACCATGGTGCTGCCTCCAACAAGAACAAACTCATCGATCACATTTGCCTATCAAGATATTTGGGATCATGTTTGGCTGTCAGGATCGTTGCAAGGTTTACGATTACTATTAGCTCGATTTTAACGTTGATGATAGGTCCACTTAGGAAGAAATAATCAAATCAATAGGTTACCAATTCAACGCTGCACTAGCAATGTTACCTGTTGGGATCCAGATTCATACATCTGAAACTCTCTGTGTATTCTGAACTAGTCCTAGATCGGTAGCTAGCTCACATAAGAGACATCAATGAAATACTATTCACTTATCGATTTAACTAAAAATATATCAAAATAACAAATAGTAGTAATAACCGAACCTTATAGTCGACGTTTACTTAACTTGCTACACAGGGCTAAAAATAAATAAACTCTTGTAGCGGAACGGAAAACTTGAAAATGCCAATTCACATGTTCACAGGCAATCGAATAGAAAATATATCTTAATTCGCAAAACCTTCAAAGGACTCCTCCTCGTAGAACTTTTGAGCAGTTTGATACTTTTCAACTAAACATCAAAGTTTAAAGCCGTGAGAATATAAAGTACCCAATAAGTCATAGGGAACAATATGCAATTAATATTCATGTAAGGCTTGAATAAATGAATAGTTATATGGTTCTTTTGCAGAAAATAATATTGACGGTAAATACGATAAATAGATTGAAATGTGTAATTAAAATGAATAATAAATAAACAAACAAACAATTGCTTTGAAACAACCAGTGACCTTCCCGTTCACTTCCCAACTAAACCACCAAGTGAACATCCCATCCATCAAGCGAACATCACATTCACCTTCCGACACAAACTACTAAGTGAATTCCCCATTCACCAAGTGAACATCATATTCACTAAGTGAACTTCACGTTCACACTCTGACATATTTTTATAAAGAAACTCTACCTCTCATGTGAAATCCCCGAGCGTTGTCCATAACCGGGGACACGACTGTTTAAACAGTTTTAACTCTGCAGATGTTGTACAGCTTTACCTATCAGAGATAAATCAACTCAAAGTGTCCGACCACACTTCCATAGATGTGCGACTAATTGATCATCATAAGGCCTTTAGAAAGCTCATCCTTAACCCAATTCTGCCCTCTAAGATTTTAACACTGAATATCATCACGACCAGACATGCCCCCCTCTTGTGTCATTGTGAGTATCCATCCCGGAACTCACGCTTCTAAAAACAGAACTAAGCTAAGATATTGCTAATTTGTTATCAAGATCCATTCCATACTGGACAAGTGGTTGTACGATATGGCCCAGTTTAATGGTGTACATGATTAAGTCCTTGACAAGTTACCTAGATGAGACTACCTTATTCAAAATAATGTGCCTCACGCACCGCCTTTACTACATGAACACTCGTCAGAGCATAAATCATTTTGTTCAACCAAACTAATGACGGTCTCTATCATGGTATAAAATTTTATAATAGCGGCATCACACCACAATTGATATAATAGTGACATCACACCACAGTTGTACAACAATGACATCGCACCACAATTCCATATATCATTAAGTCAAGTTATCAATATTGAACATGTGATCATGAGCCTATCATAACTAAGCATGTCTAAGCATCTCTGCGATAACTTATGTTGGTGAATCAAATATGTCCAACTAATAATAACCATCCTATGGTGACAAATGATTCATGGTATTTAATTAATTAATGGAGGCGTAGTGATAAATAGATGATTAATTATTCCCAAAAGCAGTTGATATAAAGCTAGCATGTAATTTGATATAAAACAATATAATTTTGGAATCATAGGTTCAATATGATCAAAGGACTATGTTGACGATCAAGTCGCCGATCTTACAAAATGAAATAAGGAAAATGGCTGAGAATTCTTGGAGGAGAATAGGGTTGCTCTTTATTACAATGAACTGGTTTTTACAGGGGTACCTTTGGTAAGGTGACAGACTAGCCCTAATTACACTGAGTATATTCCTTGGAAAAAGTGAGTTGTCTGTAGTGATATTGAATCACTTGTCTACTCATTTGTCTTGTTTGTTGTGCTTCAGTTGTTCTCCTCTTGTTGTTCGTCGTTCACCTTTAAATACTAGCAAAGAGGCGCCAGTTACTCCTGGAGAAGATACCTTTATCCAAACGACACGTTTGGTCAGGCGACACTTGTTGTTGGTTGGAAGAACACCTGATCGCTGGTTGGCATCAATGGGAGATGAACATACACAAGAACCATATAGTAGTTATTGTCAGTGACTTAATGCTAAAAAGCACTGTGTGGTTTGAAGCAGATAACACACATGTCTCATTCATCACACGGAAGAAATATACTTGGAATCAGGTCCAAATACCAGTTCAAGGATTCTTTGAGCAGTTACCTGGTCGGACGACATGTACAGTGCCTCTCTAACCAAGGTACTCGTAAAGCTACCTCTACAATCCTCACGACCACAGGGGTCTTTAACCCTGGGGTTACGACCATAAGGACTGTGTGATCTTTAATTAAATGTTAAAGCAATATTGAGGAATTTAATCCTCGTCAGACCATGACTTGCCTTGGCTTTTCTCAGTTACCACACTTGGATATTCAAAACTTGCTTATGCTCCTGCTCCTTGAAACAGATCGTCTAAACGAGAGAGAAAACAACAGGTGAAACATAAATAAATCCAAACAAAAAAACAAATAAAATCAAAAAATAGCAAAACCAACTCTAAAAGAAAGAGCTCGATTTTAGATGAATTTAGGAATTTGAACGGATTGAATCAGAGTTCGGACGAAAGAGAACAAACTCTCGGAAGATTTGCCTGAAAGGAAAAAGAGAGAGAAAATACTATTATGGATTTTAGAATTTCCTTTCAAAAGAAAATTAAAGATTGTTGTGTGAGCATGACATCAGTAGGAATTTTTAATTTCTGCCGGAATTAAATTTCAAAAGGAAAAGAAATTTAAAAGAAAAAGAAATTTAATGACACTGACATGTGGGCTCATGATATATAGACCAAGTCCACAGAGAGAAGGTTTACGACGCATGGTACACCGGATCTAGGGAATAGGGCTGACAGGTGGGGTCCACGTGTCTGAGACATAGTCCACCGTGGACCAAGTCCACGCGAGTTGGATTTGGGTTGGCTCGGGTTCGCCATGTGGTGCTGACATGTGATGCTAACGGGCCGACAAGGCAATGAGGTGAGTGGCGGACGCGTTAACGGTGACGACGGTGATGCTCTGGGACCAAGGGCTTTCGGCGACGGTGAGGCACGGCGAAGGCGGAGAGGCTGTGGATCGGGGCAAAGGAGGCATGATGAACACCGTGACACGATTGGTTCCCATGAGAGACGACCGCAGCGACGGCGGTGAGGCTTGGCGACGACGAGGTGATTCTTTTGACACGAACGGGACCATCGGAGAAGCTCCACAGCAGCGGCATGATGAGCTTGGCCTTTGGCTTCAATGGCAACGACGGCAAACGCAAGACGGCGGTGCGACTAGGGTTTCCGGGTCAATGGCAGCTCGGAGTGAAGAAGCGAGAGGGGGTCGAGTGGCTTTTAAAGGTGGAGAGCGGGAGAAACCGAGAGGAGGATGGTAGCGCTACCGTGTTCGGCTCAGACACAAGCAAGAAACGGAGATGGGAGGACAATTGTGACATGAGGGACCTGTGGGCAGAGAGAGGGGGGAGGAGGCAGGCAAGCTAGGCTACGGGCTGGCACGGCTTGGGCCGAAAAAAGAAATGGGCCAGGTGCAAAGGAAAAGAGATGGGCCGAAGAGAAAAGAAATCATGCCGGAAAATCCGGAAAAAGAAGAAATTTTGAATTTCAGAAATTGAATTAAATAAAATCAAGCTCAAAGAAATAACAAATAAACTCCAAAAATTCCTAAAAAATTTCAGAAAATACTCTGTAACTCAAGGAACCCAAAAAAATCTGCTTTGAAATTAATTGAAGTATAGATTAATCACATTAAAAATGAGTTTGCCATTTGTTCTTGCACTAGGGAACAACCCTGACAGTCAATATCATACTATTCAGTAAGGCCTGGTTTAGAATGCAGTACGATTTTAGTGAGAACTTTGGAGAATTTTGTGTTGCTTCCTGTAAAGTTCGCTCGCATTCCAAGCTAAAACCTAAAACACAATTTCTCGTCCCAAAGCCACCAAAGGCAAAGGCCCATGGAACTGATGGAAGTTAGCCATGAAACCTATGCTTGCCCGAGTGGCTCGGTCAGCCGCGAACACGATTCGCGCTACCGGCCGCCGAGGCCGCGAGTTGTGGTCGGTTGGCCGATTGCAATGCCGTGCTGCTGCGCCTATGCGACCCGACCGCGGTGGTAGCAGCCGGCAGATTGGAAATTTGTGTGGCTGGGCGCGTCGCCGTGTCAGGGTGGGCTAGCTGGGCGCAAGCACACAGCAGATCGACTGCGCGCGGTTTCTAGTTAGGGTGGCTCGTCATTCTAGATGCATAGCGTGCGGGCCTGGGACGGCCAGTGGTGTTAAGAGTGCATGTTCAGTTAGCGAATTTTTTTTAAAATAATCTATTTTTTATTTGGAAATACAGAAATAATACCACTTATTTTTTTTGACAGAAATAATCTCGTGTCGTCGTACGGTTGGACGCCTCGTGCAAGTCGTCCAACCGTCATATGACAAATCTTTAAGTCGCTCAATGAAACGGCGACTAGAGCGTGACTGGACCTAGTCGCCAAATGGATGTGCAACATGTGTTGGAATCGCCCATTTGTATAGCGAGTTTAGTAAGTCGTACAATGGTTGGGCGACTTAGTTTAAGTCGCCCAACCACTCGGCGATTTTAGCTAATAAACCTAGAATTATGTAAATCCAATTGGAACAATTGTGTTAAAATAGATATTACATTTTTTAGGTATTATATTTAGCAAATCGTATTGTATGATGTTATTTTTTTAAAAGATAAAAGTGTGGTGACAACGTTGGTTGGTCTATTTGTTATTTTAAGTAGAATGTGAAGGGTCTGAAATTTGTCGACTCATAATAACATTTTGTGATAAATCGTATATTGTTGTAGTCGCTAAATTTACGTAGAATTTTGTGAGGACGATTGAGATAGTAATGAGTGGTAAGTAGAAAGGTAAGTGATATTACGATGTGTCGAAGAGTCTCCTCGATGAAGTCGTCTGAGCGATATCTGGCGTATATAGGCAAGTAGTCGATGAAGTACTTTATGAAGCTTATACAGAATATGATTGAAGAGGCTGAGAACGCTCGTTGTGGTTATGAAGATGCCATAAAACATAGAGGATTCGATGGCGGTGCGAATGGTTCTTTCTGGGATTCCACTAGAAGAGGCATACTTGCAATATAGACTTGCTTTGATGGCTTAGCGGAGACACGGAACGAGAAGTACATTAAAGTCCGCGGACAGAAGTATGTTACATGTAGTCACATGGCATGATGGTTCGGCTAATTGCTTTAGTCATCCTCACTACTACTACGGTACACTGCGACACAAGCATCCGGACCATATAAGTATACATGCCTTTAGGGGATACTAAAAAACATGGGGGGTAGGACGGGGGACTACTACGTAATGACTGACGACCTCTGCGTGGGCGGGGTCATTTTCCTTCCTTGCTAGCTCGGCGTTGAACTCCTCGCTGGCCTTCCCCTTCCCCTTGTCGCGGGACTGTCCACGTCGGGCTGGTATGTCGAAGTCGTCCATGTCCTGCGATTCCATGATGTAAGTGCACCGTATAGTGAAAATCATAAGAATGATGTAAATTCTTCATCACTCACGTCGTCGTCGGATTACGCTCGACGGCCGGATCTGTTGTGGCGTAGGGCTCACCGCATGAGCCTTTCCCTTGCCCTTGTCGCGGGACTATTTACGTCGGGCTGGTATGTCGAAGCCATCCATGTCCTGCGATTCTATGATGTAAGTGCACAGTATAGTGAAAATCGTAAGAAGGATGTAAATTCTTCATAACTCACGTCGTGAATCTGATTCGCCGGGCGGCCGGATCTGTTGTGGCGGGCTCACCAAGATGAACCTTTCCCTTGCCCTTGTCGCGGGACTAGTCACGTCGGGCTTGTATGTCGAAGTCGTCCATGTCCTAGGATTCTATGATGTAAGTACATCGTACAGTGAAAAACGTAATAAGGATGTACATTCTTCATAACTCACGTCGTCGATATGGATTACGCCCGGGCGAGTACTGGGCTCCTTCGGTGCCTCCTCAACAGCGTCTGTGCGTAAGGTTTCCACCACACGGTTCTCACCAAGACCGAGTAGTTCAAAGATGTACTTCCTTTGGATGAATGCCCTGTCGTACATCTCCGGGCCGTCGATCCACTGGAAGAAGTGGCAGCGCATCTCGGGCTGCCATTATGTGGGGATGAAGTTAAAAATTGAAGGAATTCAACGTTGGGAGAGGGAAATCGATGTGCGCGAAAGAAACGCTTACGAGGTAGTGCCCGCACGTGTAGTACGCCCGGGCTATAGTGTCTGGGTGTGTGGACTGAATGATCTTTGCCGGTTCGCCACACACACACTACGGGATCGGAAAACGTGGTGGTACTGGAGCATCTTTCATTGAAAAATCTGGGTATTGTGTTGTTTCCTCTTACCTTAAGCCACTTTTATACGCAACATCCTTGCGTAGAAGTTTGCCGAAGAGTCCATAGCTAGGTATCTATTGTGTAGTGTTGTGTAGTCTTGGGTTTGGTTCAACCTCTTTTATAAGCCCCATGGTTGGCATGGTATGGTTAATTTCATGCAGAGTCCTATCTTTTAGTTCTGAAAAGCTGAGGAGGTAGAGTGTTGTTATGACCATCTGAAAAGCTAGCGAGGCAGAGTGTTGTCACTTCTTTCTTTGCAGAGTCTTGTCTTTTCAGTCTGAAAAGCTGGCGAGGCAGTCAGGGTTGGCAAGTTGATCTGAAAAGCGTAACCCTGAACCTAAACCCTAAACTACGCAAAGCTGTCTCCTTTGGTCTTATCACTACGCAAAGCTGGCCCGTGTGGTCTTGTCACTACGCAAAGCTGCCTCGTTTGGTCTTGTCACTGCACAAAGTTGTCTCCTTTGGCCTTATCACTGCGCAAAAGCTAGCTCGTGTGGTCTTGTCATTGCACAAAGCTGCCTCGTCTAGTCTTCTCACTGCACAAGGCTGTCTCTTTTGGTCTTATCACTGCGCAAAGCTACCCCGTGTGGTATTATCACTGCGCAAAGCTGCCCCGTGTGGTCTTGTCACTGCGCAAACCTGCCTCATCTGGTCTTGTCACTGTGCAAAGCAGCTAGCCCCGTCTGGTCTTGTCATCTGCAAGCTAATACATTACCCGCTTTGTTAGCCTCGCCCCGTGGACTATAAAATGCACGCCCCACGCCCCGAAAGTAGGACCACTCGACCATTGAAACCGTAGAAAGAAGAACCTTCTCTGTCGTACAGTAACATACGATGGTAGACACCCAGGGACTAGTTCAACTGGGGTCGCCGAATCTAGACCTTGTCCTGGAAAGGAGGGAGGACTTCGGCCCTAACTATCGGTTGATGCCGAACAAGCGTGCTCAACTGGTATGGTCGAAATGCAGACACGGGGAGGATGCTATCGTGCAGGTCATAGACTGCCTTTTCGATGGCGGACGACGTTTCTTCCGATGCCCATACTCTGGGGTAAATAGTTTTGTTCATGTTACTGCTAATACATCCTCCGTACTAACTGTCCCTTGCAGTAGATGGCGAAATGCAACTTTTCCCGCTGGATCGATCCTCCCCATGAACGACATGTTTCGATGCACGTGGATACATTGTGGAACCGAATCTTTGATTTGGAGGCGCAAATTGGTGCTCTAAAAGAGCAAAATGATGACCTCCGCCAACAGATGCAGCGTGAGAGGGGCAACGAGGAGGTCGTGAACATAGGAAGGTCCTATGATCCCACATGCTGCTGCGCCAACCCTAGCTGCATATGTGCGTGCCACTACAACGACGACCAGCAACGTCCGAGGCGCCCAGTTGGAGAACACTCTATGTGGGTAGCGAGAGGCACCTTCTACCATTAGGCACAGGCGAACCTCGGTAGTCTCCCCTTCTGTACGCACTTATGTTCCATCTCCTAAAGCATGTAACTAAATGGTGGACACGTCATTACGGTTGCCTTTTATCAAGTTGACATGTTGCATCGCTGTGTCGCGTGCTTTAAGCTATATGCATTGAACAAGCATGCATTGTATGAACGAGTATTGAAAACCGAGCTATTCCATACCAGACATTATCCGCTAGAATTAAGATGAGATATTGACACTTCAAATAAAGTTGAAATTTACAATTACGGTACAATTAGTTCCACAGTTGCTTACAAGAACCAAAGTACTGATTGAAGTATAAGTTACAACATACTAGCAGTTCTAATACAAGTTCCTACGTGTCGGCGGATGCCTTGCAAGTTCTCACAGTGTGGCCTTCCTAGCGGCAGCGGCTGCAACGTCTACCCGCCGCTACAGCTTCCTCTTCGTCCATATCGTTCCGAATGCGACGACTCTGCCGACGGCCCTTCCCCCCTTTCAACAGGTCTAGATCCGGAATCCAAGTCCTATTTGCAGTATCCAACGTGGCGAAGTTACCCACAACCCAAAGGCCTCTTAGCTCGCCGCACCACACCTACTGCACCCTTTCCTTCATGAAGTACTCCGATACGAAGTTCGATGGGTCCATGTGGATGGTCTCACACGCGACGAGGACATGAGAGCATGGCTTGTGAAGGAGCTTTAGCTTGTTGCATGTGTAGCTAGGTTCATTCACATGGTCTCCAAGGCATACCTCATGGGTAACAAGAGACCGAGCCGTCCTAAATCCGGCTCTGTCTCGGAGGATCATGTCGAATTGATGCTCCGTATTGCCCATTATGAAGACCGTGTGCAACTGAGCCTTCTCGGTCTTGGCTTTGCATGTATCTTTGTAATCTTGACGAGAGGGTGTACGTGGGTTGGTGCATGAAGTGCCGCATTTGCATGCCTTTCACTGAAATATCCAATTGTACCATGCGAGCGCCGGCGATGGTGACAAGAGGCCGAGAACGGAGGCCCTAATAACCTGGGTTGTACACCTTTGCAAGGTTAGTGGTCATTATGCCATACCTTGCACCGTCCGTGTCGTGCAATAAGGACCACTTCTCTAATGGCTCGGCCTCAATCCAATGAGAGAAACACCCGATGTCCATCGAGATCCTCCGCGTCAAATGGGGAGGTCGAGCCCCGCTTGATGGTGAGGCGCTTGGTCAGTGCCGCCTGTAAATGAGGGGACGCTTGTTCCTCTCGACGACATGGTTCCTGGTGTGCTCGTCGAACATCTACCACAACGCATCAAATTTACGCTGCTGGTTCTACATAGCAAGCCTCTTGAACAGCTTCATCAACGGATGCTGCCTGAATTGTTTGAAGAAGTTGGCCCCCAGATGGTGAATGCACCATCTGTTCCTCAGGTCTGCCTAGGGGAACGGCTCATCGGGGTCTTGTTGAAGTTGTCGGATGGCCTTCATCATCCCGGAGTGGCGATCATGGATTATGCAGACATCAGGACGTGCCCTAGCTACTCCCACCTTTAGATGTCAAAGGAACCACAACTAGTTATCGAAATTCTCACTTTCCGCGAAAGTGATGGCTAAGGGCAGAATCTGATTGTTGCCATCAACGCCAATTGCTGTTAGGATCACGCCCTTGTATTTCCCAATTAGAAATGTCCCGTCCACTGAGATCACGGGAAACATGTGTCGAATCTTGATGATGATGCAGGACCGAATGCTAAGAAGGTCCTCTGCGGTACCATAAAACCTAGCGGCGGTCTTTTGGATGGCTGGTCCTTCACAGCAATGTATGTGCCTGTGTTCTATCCTCAAAGACTGGAGCATACGAGGAAGGTTGTCGTAAGACGCCTTGAAAGAACCGAACCTCCTTTCCAAAGCCTTCTGCTTAGCACGCCATGCCTTCGCGTAGCTAATCTTGTACTTGAATTTCTGCTCGATAGCCACCATGATGTGCTTGGCCTCCAGGTCCGTCTTCTTCACTATCTCTCCATACATGACATTGGCTATGAAGGTGGACGTCAGGTTGCGATGCATCGGCAAAACACTACTGAGCAAGTAGGAGTGCGGCTCCACCTTCGAGACAATCTAGTGAGTCTGGTACTTGGGTCTCCTTGCGTGCACACGCCAAGGACATCCAGCCTGCTCGCATACCACGGTGTACCGTTCCTAGCTGGATTTGAGTACACGAAACGGCCGTTGCATGGACAAGGCCCACAGCTTATGGCATCCTGCAGTGATCCCTTGTCAGTAAACATTGCACGAAGCGGAACCACCGTCCCATTGTACTCCCACAGTGATTCGTGCTTGTCGTGCACAGCAAGACCCTCAACGTCTACCCTATTCCATCCCTGCAGGATGAGACCTTCGTCCTCCTCGGAAGAGTCATCACCATCCTCTTCTAAAGCTTCCTCCTCCGCTCAAGCTGTCAAGTCATCAATCTCCATCTGACGTACTATGCTGTCGACATGATCCCCTACATCTGCCTAGGCACTGGCCTGATCGTGCGGTGCACGATATTCTGCCTCCGCCTCCTCTTCTGCCTTAGCCTCCTCTTCTGCCTTCGCAACATTGGCCACCTTGTCCTCTTTTGCCTCCTCAACGTCGGCCGCCTCGTCCTCTTCTGCGTCCACAACATCAGCCACCGCGTCTTCTTCGTGAACCACACGCTCTGCGTCCGAGCTGCTCCCACCAACTCGACGGTAGCCATCGGAAGGGCCTCCGAGGAGTACCTTCGGACATGGCTGCACGAGTAGCATGCACTCGTAGCCACGACGCCTACAACCTTTAGAAATCCCTTCCATGCAACTGTGCACATCACTCTGCTCAACTCCCACCGAATGTGTGTGGGAGACCTACTTCAAACCCCTTGTATGACGACACTCCACACCTCAGGGTCCAAGGAGAAGCTTCTGGTGAGCCAGTGTAGGACATCTCAGGTCGGGCATTCTCCGTGTTTGGTGTACCAAAGCGACGTGTTGGAAATCACTTAGGTCAACACCGTACGGACCTTCACGAACCGTACCAACATCGTAATGCACTTTTAATCTTGTGGGCTCTGACATGACTGCAAATATTACAAACGTTGCAACCAGTGATTTCTCGACATACATTCCCCATATACGTGCTAAACAAACAAGTAGCTACACGTCGCCTACATTCGGCCGAGAACAAGAACAAACAAGAGTATTACCTTCACGCGGAGACCTTCTCTTCATATCAACAAGCTTCGTTCGTCTTTCTCTTTTACGTCTCGAGCTCCTTTCCTCCCAAACCACCCTCTCCCGAGCTCTGCTCCTACCTGTGTACCTCTCCCGAGCTCCTCTCCTCCTCTTGTCTCCCTCTCTCGAGCTCCTCTACTTCTCCCTCTCCCTACCTTCTCCCCTTTTTCTCCTCTCCCGATCTGCTATGCTTGTCCACAGAGAGAAATGGTGAAAGAAACCATGATGGGACCTGAGCTGGCTTTCTATATGACCGTGTAGTCGCTCAACCATTGGACGACTTGGCAGGAAGTGATGGCCCAAGGGTTGAGCGACACGTGGGCTAGTCGCTGAACCGTTGGACGACTTGGCAGTAAGTACTGGCCCAACGGTTGATAGTCGCTCAACCATTGGACGACTTGACAGGAAGTGCTGGCCCAAGAGTTGAGCGACACGTGGACTAGTCACTGAACCGTTGGACGATTTGGCAGTAAGTACTGGCCCAACGGTTGATAGTCGCTCAACCGTTGGTCGACTTGCAGGCCCAACAGTTGAGTGACACATCGTCGAACTCTTCGGCGACTAGGTCACGAACGATTTGAAACTAATATATTAATAAGTAATAGAATAATGCTAGAGGGAATGCATAGACAACCATGTCATAGTAATTACGAAGGAGAATACGTCAGCACATAATACAAGTTATACAACAATGGTAGAGGGAATGCATAGACAACCATGTCATAGTGCCTACGAAATACAATACGTAAACACAGAATACGTAAACCCCCTACTGGCCACACGTTGTGCCACCCGCAGCACCTCCTCCATCATTGCCACGTCCCACACCCGGTCCGCGCCAAGCAATACGCCTCCGATTGGGCTTCCAAAGCGCGGGGTGCCTAGGCCGAGGCCCAGACAGGGAAAGGCGCCCAGGAGCCCTGCTGATCTGTGGTGCCAGGGGGGTCGACTCCACCTGTTGCTGCGTGATCACTGAGGGCCCGCTAAGCTGCTCATCGGAAATAACCTCCACAGTGCGAGCTCACCGCCCCTGGACCTCCCAGTGCTTCAGCAATCTTGATCCACGTCCCCAGCGGGGAGAACTTCAGTCTTTGGTGGAAAATAGTACCTGCATGGCAAATAATGTTAATCTCTACAATATATCGACGATCCCAAACCCGAAGAGAGGAAACGTACCTAGCTCGAAGGCGATGCGCGAGATGTCAAACCCACCATCTTGTCCCGCACAGTCGGGATGAAAACATACTGCCCTAATGCTCTCTGGTAGGTGTCCTGCAACGACGCCGGTGGCGGTGGCTGTGGTGGTGGTGGTACCCACGTGCGTGCCCAGACCCTCCGGCTGCCGGCAGCGCAGCGACGTGAGCGGCGGCGTAAGCGCGAGCAGACGGGCACGTGGGCGTGCCCCTCCGGGCTGGCCGACCGGGCTATAGGGCGTGGCGTCCGGACTTATGCTGCAAGCGAGGCCACCTCCGGACCGGCGAGGCCACCTCTGTACCATCTCGCACGACATCGGGGCCACGATCGCCTCGCCGCTCTGAGCCCGATGAACAAAGCGCACTAGCTCATCACGCGTGACCTCTGACTAATCTCGATCTGTCCAGATCGACCATCCATCGCCGCAACCCCGACTTTGATGTATGTGCGCAGGAGTATGTCAAAGCGTCAAACCTATAATTGAATATGATGCTCGAGACATTTTCAAACATGATTTTACGTACCACGGTGCACGTTCCGCGCTAAGTGTAGAGGGTAGGAGTCGGTCGGTGCTGGCACACGAGCGGGGGGAGGGTCGGCGACATGCACCAGTCTGGTGCGTGTCTACAGGGCATACCAGTGAAGGTACTCATCGTACGCATTGGGGTCGTGCAGGCCGTCCTCTGGCACGCAATCCTCGTGGGCGTTCGCCCACTGTGCCACCCACGACTCCATCTTGCCCGCCCCGCTGCGTGGTGCCACCCTCCTACTATGCTGCGAAGCGTATCACCGCAATTAGAAGCCACCGTAACAGAAATATCAAAAACATATGTGAACATGTGTTGTATGTAACTCACACGTGGGTCGAGTCAGGCACCCTCATCCCGACGGGAACTGGAACAACCTGGCAGAGGCCGAACTGGTGCATCACCCTTTGCACTGCGTAGTTCTCGACGAACACGTCGAAGACGAGCTTCTGCGTCGCTAGTATGCGGTCGCGCGCCCGGCCACGGTGAAAGGAAGACACCGCGAAACGCAGACGCCGTCTCTGATCGAGTCGGCTTCAGCGCCGACGTCGTCGCGGTGAGGCGGTCGGCTACTCCACAAAGTGCTCATCGCGACGTGTGACTCTGCGTGTGCATACCGTGCTGCGAGCCGAATAGTGGTTACAAAGGATTACATGTCTGTAATACGACTGAAGAAAAGATAAGTATGTACTCATCTACGGCACCAAAGGGACCCTACGATCGGCCGGTCCACCGCGTCCCCATGGTACATGTCCGCACCGTACGGTGAAGTCTACCAGCATGGGCCGTCCAGAGAGAAGCGCTCGAACGACCACAATTTGCGGATGAGGGGCGGCTGTGAGGATAGATGCTTTGGCCGTCCAAAGACGCATCGCACATGTCACGGTACATCGCAGCAAGCACGGCTGATCCCCAACTGATCTCTAGCTCCTCGCCGTCGGTGATGGCCCTCGCGTACCACGAGGCGAGGCGTCGGAGTCCCGTGGTCAGCCGGTAAACAGCGATTACCCAAGAGCCACAACAGGTACGCCTCGAGGTGCCGCGACACCTGATCGACGGTGGGCTGTGGGACCATCCGCTTGACCTACGCATAAACGAATAATTAGTAAGCCCATCATATGGCTAGGCCTCAATGCATCGCTAAACATGGAAAATAGGTAGTATCGTGCGGGCTGCGAAAAGCCACCGTATGGGCGGGCCATGCATTGTCGCTCGAGAAGTCGAAATCTGAGCGTGGCCTCCGCTATAAAAACCCCGAAATCGCCTAACAGTAGGCGTCGCGCCGATTAATGACAAGCGTCCGGCAGAATCGAGGAGCTCCGCGATAAACAAGCCGGCAAACATCGCGACATCTGCGAGTAGGGGCCATCTCCCGAAAGGAGGTGGAAGGTGTGCGTCTCGGGCCGCGGTCCACGAGGCGGTCGCCAGAGCCACGGTCGAGCGGGAATCGTCGTGACCGCTCTCGGTAGCCTAGACCTCCCCATCGTCATCGACGGACCGTCGTCCTCTTGGTGGCCTCTACCATCCACGCGAGAGGTAGAAGGCGGAGCAGCTCGACCTACAAAGCACGAAGAAGTAAGTACATAATCGCCTCGATACGAAAAAAAAAGCACGACTTGCGGACAAACCTCTCTACCCAGCGTGGGTCCAGTCTCCAAGCCTGTTAGGGTGTCCGTGTACGAAACACCCCCAAGTCGGCCGCATCGTCCCCGCCAACCGGATGTGGGACACAATGGCTCGTGCGGTGCTGCACGTCGACCAACCGGTCCAGCAGACCGAAATGTCAATCCGAACCACCAGGGTCTTGAGTTATACCTGCAAATTAAGAAATTAAAAGAATTCATATTACTTAAGCATTTAAATTATATTCAAATGGCAAATAAATCATATTTGATATGTTCTTAGTGGCACCTAAACACTTTGCTCCAACACAATGGTAATACATATGCAATTTCATGAAACCCACATGGTAAAGACATAATTTTTTCTACGAAAGGCTATATTACGTTAACGCATGTACCGGCTGCTATGGATTGCGAAATATTTAATACATCATCGTTACTATGCATATTTATAATGGGTGAAGCTTTCAGGAAAAAAACAAAATTTCACATGTTTGACAATCCTACATGTTTGGAACCATATATTTATGATTCCTTAATCCAACCAAAACTATGAAGTAAATGTTTTCAATTATTTATTGTACAAAAAAATACATGTATTTAACATTCTATATACTAGCATTTGCGAATGCACGAGTTATCGACATGTTTATATAATAGAAAAGTAACATGTTATCATTCATCTAGCCCATACGCAATTAGCGCAGCACGCGGAATAGTACAACTAAATTTATTTTCACCAACTAATTTTTCCTTCATACGAACTTGTAAACTAATTGTATTAATCATGCTATCTCTAAACATTTGCTAATAATATGTCACTACACACGATGTTGCTCGCTAACGTACCATGGTTACTAATTAATCATGCCATCTCTAAATATTTGCTAACAATATGTCACTACACATGAAGTTGCTTGCTAACTTACCATGGTTTCAAAAATAAACTTGTACAAAATAATACTACAAACTCATCGTCCTAACCGTCGATGCGAAGCGAAGAACCTCTTTTTCCTCCTCCTCTTCTTCTTCCCCTCCTCTTTTTTCCCTCTCCTTCTCCTCTTTTTCTTTCCTGCTTTCGATTAAGCTCGATGGAATGGTGAGTGTTCGGCCACGCGCGGGTTTTATAGCCGCCCCAAGTCGCCATACGGTTGGACGACTTCCGTATGGCGACTTGGGTTGAGCTGCGACCTATTCGCTCGACCGTATCATGACTCTCTCCAAGTCGCTATGCCATAAAGTGACGATGCCTCGAACTATTAAATCGCCGTTCCATTGAGCGACTTGAAGATTTGTCGCACGGCGGTTGGGCGACTTGCACGAGTCGCCAAACCGTACGGCGACACGAGATTATTTCTTTAAAAAAAAATTAAACGGTATTATTTCTGTAATTTCGAATCAAAAATAGATTATTTTAAAAAAATTAACAGTTAGCTATAGACTGTCAAAGCACGCATAGCAGTTCTATGTTAGCACTTCAAGTACCGACAACCCCACCGGTAGGCATCGGAACAAATGCAAGAGTTCGCAGCTAGACAAGTCGATTCCTGTTGAGTGTTGGACAATACCGGTCTCGATCGACGATCACCAATTGCCTTGCGGCGGCCACCCTCTTCTTCTATTGCTTCTTCCTGGAGCCTCTTTTGTTGTACTCGAACCCTCTGATTTCTGCTACAATTGTATCAAATACTGAAAATCTTATCGAGTGATTGGGTATCCTAACATCTTGGTATCAGAACAGTTCAATCCTGGAGGGTCCTCATTATCAAACTCGCCAAACCACCAGGATCATGAACATGGAGGAGCAACTCAAGGAAATCCTGCTCAAGCTCAACGGCCTCGATGTGATCAAGGCAGCGGTGGGCAATCTCCAGGTTATGGTGAATGTAGTGGATCAGTGGAAGCCGCAGATGGAGAACCGGGCTGCGGATCTACACGAAGCCATTGGGGGAATTGCGCAAGAAGGTGGAGACGGTCGCGGACAAGCAGGCCGCGGCGGTCGTGGCAACTCCAGATGTGAAACTTGGGTCGGCTTCATGTAACATCCTGTTTTCGGTTTTGTTTATTATCTTTCCATTTGTCTTCTTGATTTTCAAAACCAATTTCAAATTATAGCGTATTTGCAAAATTTTCTAGTTTATGCCCTGTTTCAAAATTCAGGTTTCAAGTTTCAGCATAAATCTCGGCTTCCTTCCGAATCCTCTCAGTTGGACCCGACCTCCTCTCACCCTCTCCTCCCCCTACCTTTTTTTTTCTTTCGGCCAGCTGGTCGGATTTCTCTTTCCGACCAGGTGGGAGGCTCATCTCAGCAGAGTGGTCGGAACTTTCTTTCGACCACGTGCTCGCTGTGCCGCGTCCTTGTGTGCTATGTCCTCACCTGGCGCCCTCTGCTGCCACATGCTCCTCACACCCACTTTGACTTAGGTGCCTTTCTTTCCTGCCTAGTCTTGTCACCAGAGCGCCCCGCTCTGTCCCGCTGCTCCACTACACCCCCGTGCGCTCACCTGCTCGTCAGCACCTTGTCGCGACCCGTACCTACTCCCCTGCCCGCTTGGTCCCACTACCCGCCTCGGGACCGCGCGCTCCTGAGTCTCTTAGTGGCTCTCTCCTCCTCTCCTCCGGGCTATAAAGAGCCAGAGCCATCCTCATTCATTTCCTTCCTCCACACAACTCTTCAACTCTCACTTTTGGTTGTGGTGGTTTGCCCGAAGCTCCGAGCTCAAGCTGTCGCGCATCTCCTCTCGGTCCTCGTCGCGCCAGTACAACCCCTTTTCTACCCGCGTCATTTTGGTATCCTAGAGCTCCTTGAAACAATCCCCTCACTTTATTTCAATTGTGTTTCTCAAGAGCCGTCGCCTTCCTCTTCTCTTTTAGTCCCGGTTGACCCTGTCATCGCCGTCCTTCATCGTAGTTGGACTACGAGCTTCCTCGCCGCCGTTCGCCGTCCGCCGACCCTCTCCGACCTCTCTCTCGGTCTTGGTAAGTTTTCTATACCCTGTTCTCTATCATGTTCTTTCGAAATCTTTTCTTCTTTCGACCACGTTGTGTAGTCGAAATCTTTCCTTCTTTTGACCACGTCGAGTAGTCGACTTCCTTCCTTCTTTCGACCACGGCGAGTAGTCGGAATCCTTCCTTCTTTCGACCACGTCGTGTAGTCAGAATCCTTCCTTCTATCGACCACGTCAAGTAGTCAAATTCTTTCCTTCTTTCGACCATGTTGAGTAGTCGAAATGTTTTCCTTCTTTTGACCACGTTGTGTAGTCGAAATCCTTACTCCTTCTGACCACTCGGGTAGTCAAACCCCTTTCGACCACTTGTGTGGTGTGGTCGCGCCTCTCCTCCCTTCAATCTCGTGTGATCGGATGAGCAGTTCTCAAAAACAAAACTTCGAGGAACCTATTCTCCTCCGTTTTAACTCTGTTTTCAGCTTCCCTTGTTTCTAAATTTGTTTAAATTCAAGATCTTGCTTTTGGCAGTAGTCTTACTTTAATTTAGAGTTCATTTGTTATTTCTTTAGTATTTACTTGTTCTGCTTGCTTGTTGTTCCTTTTCCGGTTCGTTCGTCCGAGTAGAGTTCGAGGAAGCAGGAGACCTCTAGTTTGACCAAGCACCTGACCTCCAAGACCCTCTTACCTGTAACCTAGGCGAGTCAATACTTTTATCATTCTGAGCCTACTTTTTACGCAAATTATATTCCTTTAAATTATCAGAATTTTGCATGCCTTAATTTTTAAGCAAACGTATGTTAACTCTTAAGGTAGTTAAATGTCCACTTGCTGGTTAACTATTTTATTATCCCATCCTTTGACAATTGATTTTGTTATTCCATGTCACCCTAGTAACTATGTGGTAATCTACTAGCAAATAGTTGTACTTAAGCGGCGTGCTAGTCTTGCTTAAGTACCGAGGGCATTGAAATGTTCCGGCCACCATCTCTTAAAAACTTGAAAATGATTTGGGGCAGTCGTGGGAGGTACATGACTGCAGTATTTGAGATAAATTGTTTTCCCTCCTCAAAACCCCAAACTGCTATACCACATCTAGGCGGATGGTATGTTGGTGGGTACAGATGTAGCACGAGAATGGTGGGTATGTGGAATGAATTGCCCAGATGACCTTAAGGACTTAATCCGGTGATGACCACTTATCGTAAAACATGTGCAACCACAAGTCTGCAAAGTGCAACTTGGCTTAGTAAAGTATTCAAACTCTGAAAGTCATCTCGCTGCAGAGGTTTGGTGGTAGTGCAAACCTACATATGCATTCCGGCTTGAATGGGACACCGTGGTAGGGTGAAGTTGCCAGCTGCACTAGTCGTTGTGGCGAGTGTAGGCCAGCTGCGCTAGTCGTTGTGGTGAATATTCCGCACAACGTATGGGCGTAACCCCATATGGGAGAGATGACGACAGAGGCAAGATGATTTGAAAAGTTACTATGATGACCTCTCGACCACACGACTAAGGAATCGTGTGGGGCTACAAGTTGATCATCTCTTGCGGGTACAGTGTGCAAACCTATACAGAGTGTAAAACTGTTTAAACAGCCATGCCTACAGTCAAAGGCGGATATGAGAACTTTACCAGAGTTAGTTCTATTTCAAAAACTTTTGTGGGCAGTAGGGCTGGAAACGAGCCGAGCCGAGCCAGGCTCGGTTAGGCTCGGCTGAACAGACGGCTCGGCTCGTTCCGATCACGAGCCAGAAAGACAGCTTGGCTCGGCTCGGAGGAAGGCTCGAGCTGGCTCGTTCCGGCTCGCGAGCCATGAACAGACAGTGGCCGCCGGCCTGCCGCCCCCAAGCAAAGCTGTTGTTCTTGCTCAGATTTCACGAGACAACCATGGATTCTCATGAACTAATTCCACGAGAACACAACATTTCACACAACTATCTCCAATCACATAGACAAACTTTCCCCAAACAACCATGGATCTAAACAATATTATTTGGAACACCACGAATCAAAATCCAGCAGGTTGGGGCGGCGGTTGTTGGAGATGAGAGCCTATGGCCGGAGTTGGGAGGGGCGTGATGCGGTGGGGGCTGTCTTAGTGTCTTCTGCGACTGCAAGGGCAGCGGCAGCATGGCGGCCAGACCAGCGGCCCTGCTCGGCCTCGGCAGGCGGTGCGGGGCGACCTGGACCAGCTGGGCCAGGCGGAGCGGCCCTCGAGGATGAGGCCCTGCTCGGCTGGGGCCGGAGGCGGCGGGGGAGGCGGGTGGAGATGGGGGAGGGGGAGGCGGCGGCGGCGGGTGGAGGAGGTGGAGGCAGTGGCCAGCGTGGGGAGGGGGAGCCGACGGGCAGGAGGCCATGGGGGTGTTCGGGATCGGGAGGAGTAGCAAGTGGAGTGGAACCGTGGAGGAAAATGAGGGGGAGTTCAGGAGGAGCGAAGGGTGGAGGAAAATGAACTAGATGACATTGACAAGGCGTCAAGGCGGTCGGGATAGAGCTAGAGGACAGGAGAGGCAGAGAAAGCAAGTGAGCGGGAACGAAGCCGACCGAGCAGCTCATGGCTCGGGCTCGACTCAAAAAGCGTCTGAGCCAGGAACCAGGCTCGGCTCGGCTCGAAATTTCACGAGCCCGAGCCGAGCCGAGTCGAGCCGTGACGAGCCCGAGTAGGCTCACGAGTCTCGAGCTATTTTTCCAGCCCTAGTGGGCAGCATGAAAACTGGTTGGGCAAATGCAGCCTTGACCTAGTGTTGTTCCTGGGTGGTCGTACCCAGTGTTTTTAAGTGGTGGAGGTAACCACAACCAAAAAATTAAGCGTAAGTTGGAGGTAACCTTCGCTGTATTTCAAAATTTGCAACTACTCTCTTTTTGAAATGAAGTTTTGGTTAAAATGCTAAGTGTAGGACTTTACTAATATTGATATTTGAAAACATCGCTTTGGCAAATAAAAGAAACTAAGCCTCCCTTGTTAAGCCTTGTGTGTATACTATTGCATATTGTGTGTTGGCTCGTGAGCACGAAAGTTGTGCTCATCCTCGTTCTTTCCCCAACCCTTCAGATTCGGCGGATCATGGAGACTACGACTACTACAAGGACCCTGAAGTTGATGTGCAAGGTGGCGATGAAGAGTAGTCCAGTTTTTCGAGTAGTCTTGGTCTCGCCCCAGTCTAGCTGGCTCGTCGGTGTTCGCGTACGACTGGTATTGTCCAAGCCCTTGGTTAATACCAGTCATACACAAGTATCCCAGCCGCTTGCTTGTGGAGAGATGTGCTCTACCCCTCTTTCTTCCGCTGTGGTTTTCGACTAGGTGGTCGAAACCGCTTTTTGACCTGGTGGTCGAAACCGGTTTGTTGTTTCCGCTGTTCTTTTGTGATGTAATCCTTTCAGCCTGTTCGGCCTTTTTTGTAAAACTCGACTCGACGTGGTCTATGTCACTCTGATGATTGTAATATACTGGATGGTTTGGTCCTACGACTTGTATGAAATGATTCAACAATGTGCCTGTGAGTGCTATTTACTGATCTAGGGAATAACACAATGTATTCACAGAGGATTCAGGATTTTGTGAAATCCGGGTCCGATAGAACTAGTATCAGAGCATACGACTGTAGGAGCCTTAGTTAGACTGGTTGTAGCTAGGGGTGGAAAAAAAAGCTCGTTAGTGGGCTCGTTGGCTCAGTTCAAAATTACTCCAATTAGACTCGTTATTTGATCAAATATTGAAATTAGTCAATTTCGAATGAAATTGGATTTCACCCTGGCTCGGCTCGGCTCGTCTCGTTAGCTCGGTCATAAAAACACTTTCAAAATATATATAAAATGATATTAAATCAAACTATGTCAATTTCGAGAAAAGCTCGATAAGACGACTACCTGGCTCGTTATCCACCCCTAGTTGTAGCCTTAGGACTTGAGTCCTATTTTCAAAAACTACGAAAAGTTTTGGTCAAAATATAGTGTGCTTATTGGTCCTTCTCATCACTCTTAGTTCTAAACTTATTTCTACATTCGTTGAGTTTTCTGACTCTCTCTCTCTCTCTCTCTTGTTCAAATTGTAGCTGGTCGTGCTGCTCCAACCCGTGGGACCTTTTTGCTCTCTCGAAGGAGCCTTCGACCTCGAGATCTTCGTCGTTGTGCTGGAGTAGCCAGGACTAGTATAGGCTAGCTAGCGGTGCTTGCTAGGCAGTCTTTTGGGCTGCATGTGCTTTACCCTCCTGTAGACGTTGTGGTTTGTATCTTGTGTCGTGGCTTAGCATGGCCTATATGCTATGCTTCAGAAGTCATGTAACACTTAACCCCTTAATATAATGCAGCCATTCTAGGCTTTGTCTGGTTTGTGATCATTTTCCTCATTTGGTTCAAGTTCTTCTATTGTGCTCCAAAGGGCCTTAAACTCTCATATACCTTCCCTCTAGTTCTAAGCCTCATCATTCTACAGGATGCCGCCTAGAAGAGCCACTGCTTCAACCCGTGGTGCCTTTGCAGCAGACCGTGGTCATGGTTGTGGCTGTGGCCGTGGTCGTGGTCGTGGTCGTGGGCAGGATCTACCTCCCTCGCCGCCAGCGAACCCCACAATGGTGCAAGTCATGTTCCAGCAGACATAGATTCTCCAAGTTTTGCTAAATAGTCAGCAGACCAGAGCAGCCGGTCGTAACTCCAAACTGGTAGACTTCCTCAGGACAAGACCCTTTACCTTTGCTGCAGCAATTGAACCCCTAGAAGCTGAAGACTGGCTCAAAGACACAGAGAAAAAGCTTCGCCTCGCCCGATGCCTAGAAGAAGACAAGGTGGATTTTTCCACCCATCAGCTGAAAGGTGCCGCCGCTGCTTGGTGGGAGAACTACCTCGCTGCTCGAGGTGGTGATAGTCCAGTGGCTGATGAAGAACCAGAAGAAGAAGAAGCAGCAGCACCTAAGGCTGATGATAAGCAAGACCCCGCCGCCGCAGACGCTATTGCTAAAGTTCAACTGGATGAGATGGAACCTGCATGGTAGTCAATTCCTTGGGATGAATTCAAGGCAGCTTTCAAAACCAATTTTGTACCAGCAAGTACAATGAGATTGAAGAAAAATGAGTTCAGGGCTCTCAAGCAGGGTCACATGTCAGTCAACGAGTACCTGACGAAGTTCAACCAGCTTGCTCGTTATGCTCCCAACGACGTAGCTGATGAAGGGGAGAAGATTGACTGCTTTGTGGAAGGAATACATGAAGACATGAGAATCCAGCTAATCCTCCACGACTTCCCCAGTTTCCAGCAGCTGGTCAACAAAGCCCTCGTGCTCGAAAATGAGAAGAAGGTTGTGAAAGTCAACCACAAAAGAAATATGGCATTTCAGAGGCCCCAAGGTAGCTTTCCGCAGAGGTCAGCATTCCATGGCAACTCGTCCTTCCGACCACTAGCAGCCTCGCCTCAGAGAACTCTAGCTCCGGCCCCATGTCCCAATGGGAATGGTTTCCGTACCCTTCGCCCCATTTAGGCATGGCCCGTTCTAGCCCGGCTACTATTCGTGCCGTGCCGGGCTGGCCCATGGGCTGGGGTGACGGCCCAGGCACGACCCGTCGGGCATTCGTGCCATGTCGGGCCAGCCCAAGCCCGTTTAGCCTGTCGGGCCATATGTGGCCCGTTTGGCCCATCAGAACAAAAAAAATCCAAAAATATTAGGAAAATGTGTAGAATTCAGAAGTAGACATGAAAATTAAAAAAAATGAGACAATCATATTTAAAATGTAATAAAGAGCTTTATTAATGTCCAACTGGCTGTTTCGTTAAACCTTCACCAAGTAAAAACTCAAAATGAGATAATCTTGGCAAAGAAAAAAGAGTACAGCCTATAGATCTACAATTCTACATACATGATACATCTTAGTTCTATGTGTCGGTGTCATTGTCTAAGTACAGATTTTCGAACACCTCCGACAACTCTGGATTTTCCACAGAGTGTTGTGTTCGTGAATCAGCTTGTTCCCAATCCTTCACAGTTAGAAGGATCTCTATCATCTCACTTGTGAGACTTGTTCTTCTCTTCTCCAATATTCTTCTAGAAAGACTGAAAGCAGACTCGGGGGAAACCGTAGAGATAGAAACAGTTAACACATCACGTGCAAGTATGGATAGCACGAGATATGTTAACTTATAGGCTTGCCACCATTGTAAGATGTCGAAGCCTTCTGAGTTGAAATCCATTGCATCGCTGTCCAGATAGGTGGATAGTTCTCGCTCCTTGTGGGTCTTGGGCGCGCGGCGTTGGTGTAGAAGAAGAAGAAGAAGCCTACGGACACGGACACGGAGGAAGAGGCACCGAAGATCGCGTCCCACATATTTGTCTTCCCACTTGAGGTGGGGGCTACTGGAGGTCGTTGCGAACGGACTCCCCGAAACCTATTTTTATACCTTTAATAAACCTCGTATAACCGAGAACGAACTTCTGCAAAATAGTCAGTATAGTCTAGCCCCGTAGCATCACTAAGAAGACCAAGTACAGTACCAAGTGCATCAATTTTAGTCCTAGGATCTAAAAGAAATGCTAATACATATAGGTAAATGATTTCTCTCTAATATTTAAGGTATTTAGATTTCATGGAAACAACAGTATCGCGTAAAACTATGTCATTTTCAAACATTTTCAATTGAGTAGCAATCCGTAAAATAGTATGCACAATGATAGGAGATGTTGGATAGTAGACCGGCGGACAAAGCAACAGTTGCCTCATAAAAATTTCTAAAAACGATAGTATCTTCTCGAAGCGAACCAATGTTGCTCGAGTTAATAGTATAGTACCGTCGATTGCTAGGATATTATGCGTTTGAATAAATCTGAGAAAAAGTGCTCTTGTATGGTAAAAGATTCTTAAGCATGAGGTAAGTAGAGTTCCACCTTACCTAGGGGTGGAAACGGATCGAATACGAATCGAATAGTCCCGAATACAAATACGAATTCATATTTTCAAAACGAATCTGAATCTGAATCCTATTTTTTAAGCGAATCTGAATCTGAATTCAACATTCTCGAATCTGAATCTGAATCAATGTAAATGAATGAATATGAATTGAATCGAATATGTACTCAATTCGATTGAATCGAAAATATCCTAACTTTTGCGACAAATCTCGGTAGAACAAATAGTATTTCGTATTCGTATCCGGGACAAAAACATATAGTATTCGTATTCGTTTTTCTCGGATAGTATTTGTTTTTTCGGATACTATCCGGGTTTTTTCCCGGATACTATCTGGGTTTTTTCCTGGATACAAATAACACCGAATACGAATACAAATACTGTCCATTTTTCCCCGGATATGAATAACACCAAATACGGATATAAATACTATTCGAATGCGGATTTTACTAACCACATTTGCGTTTTCTCGGATACGAATATCGGATAAAACGGATTATCATTTACCAATTTCCACCCCTACTGTCGTCCATGTTTGGCCATCAAGTTCTTTGGGATCGCTGTAGGGAGATTTTAGTTTGTATTAACTCGATTAATGTTTAGTGATTAGCTGCTGTTGGGGTGTTAAAATTAATGTGATCCTGTCATATGTTCGTTCTTGAATGCATTTTTTTTTGTGCTCGTATGTTCTTGAATGCATCGTGCAAACATTCCGAGACTTCTTTTTTAAGGGAAACATTTCAAGTCTAAGGGGCTATTTGGTTTAAGGTCCTAACGTGTCAAACTAAAAATTTAGTAGTACCCTAATAATTTGGCTAGTGTTTGGATTGATACCAAATTTTTGGCGTACCATAAAAAATTTGGTAGCGCCAATGCATCTCAGTTGTTTTGCTGGGGCGATTCCTGAGCGACGCTCGCCCCAGTTTTGGCAGCACCAAATAGTTATCAATTCTATTCCGGAGGCTATTCCGGTTTGCCTCTTAGTATGAAATCGCCGATCTTAGGTCTATTCAGTATCGTTCGATTTCATATATATATATATATATATATATATATATATATATATATATATATATATATATATATATGTAATTTTACATACATAATTTCACTTGGAATCTCACTTCAAATACATAATCATAGAATAAAAATGATACATAGTTCAATTAATTCATAAATACAAAGGTAGTATGTAATTAAATAATACAACATGAGTTCATAATTTCATACATTTTACCATAGTCTAATATACTAGTCTAGCACAATTTCACTTACCGAAGGAGTAGTATTGGACTCGACTTTCTGAGGTGATTCAAAAAAGTAGTCACTTCAATTTTGTTTTTTTTTGGGTCCGATACCGGAATGACCGGAATAGCGGAATGGCTGGAATGGACCGGAATGGGTCGGAATGGCCGGTACGAGATTGAGGCTACGGTGTCTTGGAATTGAGTCTGGATATGGTATATTACAGCCATTTAGTACGATCTTAAAATAGAGTTGATAAGTATGGCGCCAAATGCCATGCTTTTGATGAGGTGGCAGCAGCCAATAGGCTGCATTTAGTACATACCTTTTTATTAATAATTTTCAAATGATTATATTTTTTAAACCAAGTATCCGATTTGTGATTCGTTTGAACTATTGTGTTTCTTATCATTTAATCAACAAAACAATATTCATGTTGGCATATATATATATATATATATATATATATATATATATATATATATATATATATATATATATATATATATATATATATATATATATATATATATATGTGTGTGTGTGTGTGTGTGTGTGTGTGTGTGTGTGTGTGTGTGTGTGTCATGCAGGACCCACGTGCTACTCATATTTTTTTGGCTAATTTTTGGTATAGTTGCAATTCAAACACATCAATTTCGGTATTTCTTGTGAATTGAACTTTTTTTTACTTAGTTTTTAGCATCGCTAAAATTTTGATATGGTTAGGTGGAGTTGTAAACCAAACAGGCCATAAAACCTCCTTTTCCGCCTATTGGCCAGCCAAATGGTCCACATGCCGTATGGGTCGGCCCAATAGACGCCCAGCTGTACCAATCTGTAGCCGAAGGCCGAGAAACCGCAGAATACCATATTACCATGGGCTCCCACACGCAATCGAGCACGACCAAACAGCTACTCCATCCTCCCCATGTGATTTCGCCTTCGTCTGCGGGCGCCATATGTCAGGGGCACGGCACACCCCAAACGTCTACTGATGATGGTGAATCTTCAAGGCCCGTCCACACCGGACGCATTGTCGCCTTCAATTCCAGGTGCCGGGCAGCCGGCCGGGGTCCGCGAACCGCGAGGAGCCAGTCCGTGTGCCGTTCGCGCTGCCGGCCGCGAAGGCCGCGAATTGAGGTCGCCTGATGATACCGCCATTGCCTCGTCGGCGTGGGCATGGACGTGCGCGTACGGCGGGTCGCGGCTTCCAGTTAGTCCGGTTCGTCATTCTTGGCTGGACAGTGTGCGGGCAGGAGAACCGCCGGAGTGAGCAACAGGCCGCCTATGGCTGCGACCGAATGAGCGTTTTATCTGCTTGGGCATCGGAAAGATGGGCCGGTTGATGTGAGGAGCTTGCCCGGCTCGGCTGATAGCCTGGCTTAGCTGTTGGGCTTGGGCGTGTCCTGTATGATGTCTCACAGTTTTTTCTCTCCTTTTTGTTGAGATCATAATTTACTAAGTTGATTTGAGAACACAGTTGCGTTCAGCATCACACAGGTTTCTTGTGATATTTCCGCTCTCCTTCCGAGCAACCACACCATCTAGGTAACGCTGCAGCCTGCAGCCTGCTCTCGTGCAGCTTTCATCGACATCTCTACACAATGGGCGTGCAATGCAGCAGGAGGATTGATATGTTGTAGCTAGCAGCCTACTACTACTGTACTGTGGTAGTATTAATCGTCGTGTGGTGTGTGGTGTGCTAGCTCACCTTGATCGCCACCTTCCTTAGCTTTTCTTTTCAAGAAGGCTACTTCAAGCATGGATTGCCACCGTACATTGGTTAACTGATTAACATTACGGAGTGAGATTAAGAAGCAAATTAAGCTTTGACGTGACTGAATGTGAACTTATGAGGTTCTTAATTCCTGGTTGCAGTTGGGCTGTTCACATGTGTTGTTGTCATATGTTTGTTCATGAATGCGTCGTGCAAATATCCCCAGACTGATCCATCCCCGCGTCCCATCCATCTTCATCTCCCCCAGGTACCACTTTTGATCAACTTTTAACCTCAGCCTCCTCACCTAAGTGTTATCACAATGGTACACTGTCTTTTCCTTGCAATATTTGTTACCCCATCCATATTCTCTCTTTGTTGGATCGTTAATAGCAATCGAGAGGAGGGTGAATGATTGTAATCCACAGTGAAACTTTTTCTCCAAATTTACTATTTACATTTGTTCAACACGCTAATCTTTGTGATAACACAAAAACAAAAGCAGAAAGACAATGACAGAGGAAAGAAATTTTCGTGGTAATCTTGTAGTAGTACTGCACGCGTCATTTGTAGCTATTAGAAACGAAATTACGCTTGCAATATGTGAAAGACGATTAACAACGAAAGTACTAATTGCAATTAAAAAAATGAAACTTCTCGCTTGCAATATGTGAACGAGAGTCTGATTGCAATTAAAAACAAAACTTCTTCGCTTGCAAAAAAAAAAAAACTTCTTGCTTGCACTATGTGAAAGCGAAAGTCAGATTGCAATTAAAAACAAAACTTCTTGCTTGCAATTGAAAGCTTGCACTAGTAATAAATCAAATCCACGCATCAAATTCTCCTGACATCAAAACCGGCACCAAACCCGCCCCATCAATCTTTTCTTTTAACTCAACGCAGACCATGTTTCTTCTTGAAGATTGCCAGAGCTCTCGTGCCTCACGTCCAAAAGCCACGGTAGCCGCTTACTCCTTCGCTAGATCGCTTCAAAAGTCTGCGCATGCGCATCAAACCACGAGGACGACGGAACAAAGCAGATTGGTTTACGGAGCTATCTAGCAAATTGCCGTCGGCTGCCTCTAGGTCCGTGAAAAAGAACTAGATTCGTTTTCCCACACGCCACACCAAAGAAATGCCCTCCTTTTATCTCACATGAATAGACCTAGGCTCCAAAAAGACTTCGGACTCCAATACCGACTAGAACTCCTATACATGTCTTTCACCAACATGTAAAGGCTAAACAGCCTATCATGCATGTGGCCCAGCCCATTATGGATACATCTATTAGCCCTTAAACACTTGATACTTGTCAGCACATCTACTACATGCATCTCTATCTTTGATCTTCACGCGCCCCAACTCGAGCTCGACCATCTCCTCCAGCATCCTCGACCCTCTGGACCATGACTTCGCACCAAGTCATCTCCCGGTCACCGCAGTAGACCACGATCGCCTCCGAGTTATCTCCGCACATGCAAAGACCAAAACAACATATTGTCTCGCCCAAGTTCTTTCCAACTTGACCGACATTAGTCCACACACACCACACGTCTCAAATAATATCAATACCCAATATTGTCAATTATTCATCAATTAAAATATACTAGACCTAACCACATGGTCTAACAATCTCCCCTTGATGAATACATTGACAATACTTCAAAATTGTTAGTTGAATTTTGAAAGAAAAGAAATTTGCAAAAAGAAAGTTTCAAAGGCGCAAAGCAAACACTTCAAAACCACGGTGAAAAACTCCCCTCAACACAAGGAGCAAATTTCTCCAATTTTTTTAAAACTCCTATTTTCTCCCCCTTTGGCAATGGAATCATCAAGAACTTCAGAGAAGGAATAATTCTAAAACAAGGGAGCAGGGAGAGTAAAAATCAAGAAGCTTTGTAGATTATCCAAGTCACTTCGCATTGATTTAGTAAATTAACAAAGCTATCTTTTTGAGTGGAGCTATCTAGATCATATAAAGTCATATACCATATAGCAATGTCAAAAACAAGTCTTTTGGAATGATTATGCAATGTAAATTCATGACAAGCATCTCAAACAATGACTAAACCGATCATAAGTACCACAAAAAGATATCATCAAGAAAAGTGAGAGCCCAACAGCGAGACACAAGTTAAATCTAGATGAGCTAGCAGTCTCATATAACACCCTATTGCTTCACTTTCAATTATTATTTGCATGTGCATGCTTGGAGCATACTTCTTTTCAAGGGTGGCATGCTTGAAGCATACTTCGTTTCCTTTAGCACTTTTGTGTGCATATTTTTCCTTTTGAATATACATAGCTATGTATGGCATGCTTGAAGCATACTTCTTTTCATTTGAGCACTTTGGTGTGCATATTTTTGTTCCTTTAAATACACAGCTATGTATGGCATGCTTGAAGTATACATCTTTTCATTTTTCTTTTCTCAACCCTTTATATATATATATATATATATATATATATATATATATATATATAACATGCCAAATTGAGTGAGCATAACAGATTGCAATGGGAAACATACTTCTTGCAAATCCAAGATTTAAAAAGACTCACAAACAAGCTCATCCTTTTCTATGGACATCTCCAAGTGATAACAATAATCAATCTAGTCAAAGTGTTCAGCCATGCCATGCTTTAGTTCTAATGTAGCAAGTTTATTAAAACCAGTCAAGATCAAAGCTACGTAACACATGAATAAATATGATAGAGAAAGCTCTACAACTCATTCGATTTCAATGGCTTGGACTTGATGTTATTTTTTATTTTTTATTTGACAAGAATAATAATCAAAGCTTCTGAACTTTTAAACCCAAACTCCCCCTCAGAACAAGCTCATAGGATGCAACACACCCAGTTCACTTCGCAAAAGGGCAAACCTAGCAGAATCAAGTGATTTTTGTAAAAATATCAGCAACTTGAGACTCCGTGTCAATAAAATGCAAAACAACATCTCCCTTTTCCACATGGTCTCTAAGAAAATGATACCGAATATCAATGTGCTTGGTTCTTGAATGTTGCATAGGATTTTTAGCAATAGAAATAGCACTAGTGTTATCACAGAAAAGAGGAACACTATCCAGATTTAAGCCAAAATCCTTAAGAGTAGAAATCATCCAAAGCAATTGAGAGCAACAAGAAGCAGCAGCTACATATTCAGCCTCGGTTGTGGAAAGTACAACAGATAATTGTTTTCTAGAAGCCCATGACACAAGAGATGTGCCTAAGAAGTGACATGTGCCAGAGGTACTCTTCCTATCAATTCTACAACCCCCAAAATCAGCATCTGAATAAGCTCTAAGAGTAAGGCATGATGAAGAAGAATACCATAAACCAAAGTCTAAAGTTGACTGAAGATACCTGAAAATTCTTTTAACTACTTGACGGTGTGAAGCACGTGGGGAAGCTTGAAAGCGAGCACACAGACATACAACAAAATTAATGTCTAGCCTTGAAGCAGTGAGATACAAAAGTGAACCAATCATGCTTCTGCACTCTTTTTGATCAACAGGCTCTCCATCCTCATCAGGGTCTAACTCTGCAGTGGATCCCATTGGTGTAGAGACTGGTTTGCTTGTTCCCATGTCAAAGCGACGAAGGAGATCCTTGGTGTATTTAGTTTGATGAACAAAAGTACCCTGCTTTGATTGCTTGGTCTGGAAGCCTAGGAAGAACGTGAGTTCTCCCATCATGCTCATCTCAAATTCCCTGCTATAGTATCTGAAAACTTGGAAATAAGAGCATGAGAAGAACCACCAAAGATGATATCATCCACATAAATCTGAACAAGTAAAAGATCATTGCCATGCTTGAGTGTAAACAAAGTTTTATCTACCTTGCCCATTTGAAAGTTATTTTTAAGCAAATATGATTTAAGTCTTTCATACCATGCTCTTGGAGCTTGTTTTAAACCATACAAAGCTTTGGACAGTTTGTAGACATGATCAGAAAATTTAGGATTTTCAAAACCAGGTGGTTGTCTTACATAGACTTCTTCCTCAGTATAGCCATTAAGGAAGGCACTCTTAACATCCATTTGATACAACACTGAAACCCTTAGAAGCCGCAAAAGCTAAAAGGATTCTAATGGCTTCCAAGCAGACGGGCGAGGAGCAAAAGTTTCATCAAAGTCAAGACCTTCCACATGGGTATAACCCTGAGCCAGAAGTCTTGCCTTATTTCGAACAACAACACCATCCTCACTTTGTTTATTCTTAAAAATCCATTTGGTTGCAATGACATTATGACCATGAGGAGGTGATACTAATGTCCAGACTTTATTACGCTCAAAATTTTATAATTCTTCATGCATGGCATTAATCCAAGACTCATCAGATAAAGCGTGACTTACATCTTGGGGTTCAAACGAAGAAACAAAAGCAGCATGAGCATATGAAGCATCAGAGTTATACCTGTTACGAAGAACTCTCTCATCTAACTCACCAATCATTTGTTCAGGAGGATGACGTCGTTGAATATGCAAAGGAGCCTGTGGAGTTGGTGGTGACATAGGTGTAGCAGTAGTGGCCTCTACCTCATTGGAGGTAGGAGCAGAGCCACTAGTTGTAGACTCCATTGGTGTAGATACGTGTGTCGTAGTGTGAATCGGGGTTACCCTTTCATCGTCATCAGAGTCATAAAAGATGTCTTCGGGTGCATCATTTACCTGTATACCTGCATTGTTGGGTCTAGTACCAGGACTAGCCTCATCAAAAGTAACCTCGCAGGTCTCAGTAATTTTGTTAGTTTCTAAGTTGAGTACACGATAACCTCGAGTGTGAGTTTGCATATCCAAGAAAAATACCATCGAGGATCTAGATTCGAATTTATCAAGATTTCCATGTTTAAGAATAAAACATCGACAACCAAATACCCTCAAATGAGAAATCTTAGGAGAATGACCAAAACGAAGTTCATAGGAAGTCTTATGCAATTTAGCTCCCAAAAATACTCTATTAGAAATATAACAAGCGGAGAAATAGCTTGGTCCAATACTTCCTAGGTGTAGCATGTTCATTTAACATCGTTCTAGCCATCTCAACCAAAGTTCTATTTTTACGTTCTACAACACCGCTCATTTGGCACACGAAGTAAGAGAATTGATGATCTAAACCTTTTTCAAGACAAAAGAAGCAAATAATGTGTTCTTGAATTAGGTTCCATTATCACTTCTAATTGCTCTAAGTGCCCCTGGGAGTTCAGTGGCAAGTCTAAGGACAAGCTCTCTAAAGTGACCAAAAACTTCGTCCTTAGATGCCATGAAAAAGACCCAAGAGTATCTAGAGTAATCATCAACAATAATAAGAACATACCATTTACCTCCAGCTGACTGAACTCTAGCAGAACCTACAGTGTCCATGTGCAACAACTGACCAGGTGCATCAATCATAACAAGTGTGAGTGGAAGATGTGATGCAGAAACCATCTTATCGTGACGACATGGTGAACAAACAAAATCCATAGATCTTTCAATTTTAAGATTAGGTAATCCTCTAACAAGATTCATATTACTGGTACGAGCAAGATGATCAAAACCAATATGACCTAATCTACGGTGCCGATGAAATAAATCTTTAGAAAGCAGATGAAACAAGACACCTAAGATCGAAGATGATGAAAATAAAAGTCACCCTTAAACAAACGACCAACTCGAATAATTTTGCACACTAGATCGCGGATGAATCTAAAATACAACAAGAATGCTTTTTAAAGCTTACCTCAAGATTATCATCTATCAAGCTGTGAAACGGAAAGCAAATTATAGCTCAACTTCGACAAGGGCCACATCTTTTAAAATGAACTTGTCGTTGACGCAAGATACTTTTACAAGAACTCGTCCCTGAGCATTGTCCCCAAAAGTGATCATTTCATTACCGGTGGCATGAGTGAGGGAGGAGAACCATCGTGAGTCTCCAGTCATATGGCGAGAGCAACTGGAGTCAATAAACCATATGTTCTCCTTTCGCTTGCGACGAGTCTACAAAGCATGGACAATCGTCGGTATCTTAATCTTGGGGTTAGTGAGTAAGGATTTAGGTACCCGATCTTGAGATATGCATTTAACAGAGCAACAAAACTAGAACAAGAAACATGTGTGCGTGAGTGATCGTAACGCCAAAAGAGGCTGTCTAATCGCTTCCTTGAAATGCGAGCAATCTTTGAACGAGAATTATTTGAATTATAACCTAAACCAGCATGTGAACCAGATTTAAAATCATCATAAAAGTTCTCTAAAAACCTAGCTTTCGCATTAGTTCTAGGAACAACAAAAGAGGTTACACGATTTTGTTTTAATGCATTCAATCTATCCTTTTTCTCTTTCTTAACACGTCTAAAGCAAAATTCATGCATGTGCCCATCTCTACCACAATAGGTGCAATTATATTTAACATAATTATATTTCTTTTGAACAGATAAGGTAGCACCTCTGAGATCGAGAGAAGAACTTTGCACAAAACCGTGATTTAAACACGTTTGTTTTGGTTCATATTTTATTTCAAAATTTTCGTGTTCAAGAAGCTTAACAACCTTAGGAGGATGATTCTTGGCATGCTCAATAAAATTAAATCCTAGACCTTGACTTTTAACACTCACTTTTGATTTGTCTAGGATCATATTCAAATTTTTCTTGCCAAAAGAAAATCTCTCTAAAGTGTCCTTAAGATACTCATTTTCTTTAGTTAAAGTAGAACAAGTTGTGCAATTAATGATTCATTCATAGTTTTCTTAGAAGCACTAGATCGAGCCAATCTTTCTTTCTCAAAGCAAACTCATTTAGTTGTCTAGTCAAAACTTCTATTTCTGTGCTAAGCTTAGGACAATTAGTGCAAGAGAGGATCTCATGATAAAGTATCTGTTGGATTGTTTCTTGAGAAGTATTGAGTCTAACTTCTAGCAATTCACATTTAGAGCAAGTTTTAGTTTGAACATTTGACATACTTGACTCTAAACAAGTAGAACTAGACTTGAGCTTTTCAATTTCATCATATGCAAGTTTTAACTTTTCATCACAAGAGTCATGTGCTAGTCTTAACTCATCAAATTTAGTATGTATTGACCTAGCAGGTCTCCAATTCAGAAAATAAAACTTGGCAAGACTCACAAGATTCATCATCAGGAATAGAAGCTTTAAGTCTATCAATTTCAGAATTTAAGTTCTCAATAAGAAGATCATGTTTCTTTATTTTCTTTTTATACTTTTTGAGCTCATCTGTCAACCTAAGCACAGCACGAGATAAATCTGTATAAGAGGGTTTTATCTCATCAGGATCACTGTAGAGATCATCATTGTTAAGCTCCTCACTGCTCGCCATAAAGCACATCCCTGTGAAGTCCACCTCCTTTGCCTTCTTGCAGTTGTCCTCATCATCGCTTCCAGAATCAACATCACTCAAATAAATCTCATTCAGTGCTGAGAGTACCTTGTGGACTGCCCTACGATAGTTGTGCTTCTTGCTTGGATCAATCTTGAATTTAGAGCGACGAGTTGGTACTTTGTCATCTTTGACCTCCTAACTCCTCAGTTTGGGACAATTCATCTTTATGTGATTTAGCTCACCACATTCATAGCATCTGATAGGACCTCCTCTCCGTCTTGTTCTGATGTTGTTAATTGCCTTGGTCACTCTGTTGGAGATGAGTACAAGCTGCTCTTCTGGAATCTCCTCTAACTGTTCATCTGAGAAAGAAGACAAAGCAGACACAAGACAAGAACTCGAAGAAACATCTTACACGGGGTTAGTCATAAGAGCTAAAGATGAAGATTTATCAATCTGAGATGACACAGCTTCTATCTCATAGGTTTTCAATCTAGAGTAAAGATCATCCATGGTTAAAGTATCTAGATCGATAGTTTGATTGATAGTTGTGACAACCATCAACCACTCAGAACCTAAAGATCTCAATATCTTAGTTGTATTATCTTCATCAGTTGGAATAACACCAACACCACGTAAACTACTCAGTATCTTTTCAAAACGAGCAAAAAGATCATCAATAGATTCACCAGGCTTCATCGCAAAATCAGAATACTCTTTTCGATAAAGATTTTTATGTACTTTCTTAATTTAAGTGAGCAGAAGTAATATGAGCTACACGATCAAATTCTTTGCAAGAGATTCCTTGAAACAACAAGTTACGTGCTTGAGCATTCAGATCAACATCTGCTTTATTTAAACTAGTAACAGTAGAAGGAACCACATAAGGACTAGAAACCTTATTCCATACATCACTCCCTTGAGCCTCAATATATGCTTGCATACGACACTTCCAAAAAGCGAAATCAGTACCATCTAGCATAGGGGGACGATTCACATACCTCTCTGACGCCATAGCAACTTGGCTCTGATAGCACTTGTTGGATCGTTAATAGCAATCAGAGGGGGGGTGAATGATTGTAATCCACAGCGGAAACTTTTTCTCCAAATTTACTATTTCGTTTGTTCAACACGCTAATCTTTGTGATAACACAAAAACAAAACAAAAGACAATGAGTAGAGGAAAGAAATTTTTGTGATCAGTAGTAATTGCACGTGTACTGTAGCTATTAGAAACGAAATTACTGCTTGCAATATGTGAAAGACGATTAACAACGAAAGTACTGATTGCAATTTAAAAAAATGATACTTACTGCTTGCAATATGTGAAACGAGAGTACAGATTGCAATTAAAAAACAAAACTTACTGCTTGCAAAAAAAAAATGAAACTTACTGCTTGCACTATGTGAAACGAAAGTACATATTGCAATTAAAAACAAAACTTACTACTTGCAATTAAAAGCTTGCACTAGTAATAAATCAAATCCACGCATCAAATTCTCCACAGCATCAAAAACCGACAGCCAAACCTGCCCCCATCAATCTTTTTCTTTTAACTCAACGCAGGACCATGTTTCTTGTGCAGCAGCTGCCAGGAGCTCCTGTACCTCACGTCCAAAAGCCACAGCCGCCGCTTACTCCTTCTGCAGACTGCTTCAAAGCTGCGCATGCCGCATCAAACCACAGGGACGACGGAACAAAGCAGATTGGTTTCTGGAGCTATCTACGAGCAGCCGTCGGCCTGCCTCTAGGTCACGCAGAAAAGAACTAGATTCGTTTTTCCCACAGCGCCACACCAGCAGCTGCCAGCCCCTCCTTTTATCTCACATGAATAGACCTAGGCTCCAAAAAGACTTCGGACTCCAATACCGACTAGAACTCCTATACATGTCTTTCACCAACACGTAAAGGCTAAACAGCCTATCATGCATGTGGCCCAGCCCATTATGGATACATCTATTAGCCCTTAAACACTTGATACTTGTCAGCACATCTACTACATGCATCTCCATCTTTGATCTTCACGCGCCCCAACTCGAGCTCGACCATCTCCTCCAGCATCCTCGACCCTCTGGACCATGACTTCGCACCAAGTCATCTTCCGGTCACCGCCGTAGACCACGATCGCCTCCGAGTTATCCTGCACATGCAAAGACCAAAACAACATATTGTCTCGGCCCAAGTTCTTTCCAACTTGACCGACATTAGTCCACACACACCACACGTCTCAAATAATATCAATACCCAATATTGTCAATTATTCATCAATTAAAATATACTAGACCTAACCACATGGTCTAACAATCTCCCCCTTGATGAATACATTGACAATACTTCAAAATTGTTAGTTGAATTTTGAAAGAAAAGAAATTTGCAAAAAGAAAGTTTCAAAGCTGCAAAGCAAACACTTCAAAACCACAGTGAAAAACTCCCCCTCAACACAAGGGAGCAAATTTCTCCAATTTTTTTTTAAAACTCCTATTTTCTCCTCCTTTGGCAATGGAATCATCAAGAACTTCAGAGAAGGAATAATTCTAAAACAAGGGAACAGGGAGAGTAAAAATCAAGAAGCTTTGTAGATTATCCAAGTCACTTCGCATTGATTTAGTAAATTAACCAAGCCATCTTTTTGAGTGGAGCTATCTAGATCATATAAAGTCATATACCATATAGCAATGTCAAAAACAAGTCTTTTGGAATGATTATGCAATGTAAATTCATGACAAGCATCTCAAACAATGACTAAACCGATCATAAGTACCACAAAAAGATATCATCAAGAAAAGTGAGAGCCTAACAGCGAGACACAAGTTAAATCTAGATGAGCTAGCAGTCTCATATAACACCCTATTGCTTCACTTTCAATTATTATTTGCATGTGCATGCTTGGAGCATACTTCTTTTCAAGGGTGGCATGCTTGAAGCATACTTCTTTTCCTTTAGCACTTTTGTGTGCATATTTTTCCTTTTAAATATACATAGCTATGTATGGCATGCTTGAAGCATACTTCTTTTCATTTGAGAACTTTGGTGTGCATATTTTTGTTCCTTTAAATACACAGCTATGTATGGCATGCTTGAAGTATACATCTTTTCATTTTCTTTTCTCAACCCTTTATATATATATATATATATATATATATATATATATATATATATATATATATATATATATATATATATATATATATATATATATATATAACATGCCAAATTGAGTGAGCATAACAGATTGCAATGGGAAACATACTTGCTGCAAATCCAAGATTTAAAAAGACTCACAAACAAGCTCATCCTTTTCCATGGACATCTCCAAGTGATAACAATAATCAATCTAGTCAAAGTGTTCAGCCATGTCATGCTTTAGTTCTAATGTAGCAAGTTTATTAAAACCAGTCAAGATCAAAGCTACATAACACATGAATAAATATGATAGAGAAAGCTCTACAACTCATTCGATTTCAATGGCTTGGACTTGATGTTATTTTTTATTTTTTATTTGACAAGAATAATAATCAAAGCTTCTGAACTTTTAAACCCAAACTCCCCCTCAGAACAAGCTCATAGGATGCAACACACCCAGTTCACTTCGCAAAAGGGCAAACCTAGCAGAATCAAGTGATTTTTGTAAAAATATCAGCAACTTGAGACTCCGTGTCAATAAAATGCAAAACAACATCTCCTTTTTCCACATGGTCTCTAAGAAAATGATACTGAATATCAATGTGCTTGGTTCTTGAATGTTGCATAGGATTTTTAGCAATAGAAATAGCACTAGTGTTATCACGGAAAAGAGAACACTATCCGATTTAAGCCAAAATCCTTAAGAGTAGAAATCATCCAAAGCAATTGAGAGCAACAAGAAGCAGCAGCTACATATTCAGCCTCGGTTGTGGAAAGTACAACAGATAATTGTTTTCTAGAAGCCCATGACACAAGAGATGTGCCTAAGAAGTGACATGTGCGGAGGTACTCTTCCTATCAATTCTACAACCCCAAAATCAGCATCTGAATAAGCTCTAAGAGTAAGGCATGATGAAGAAGAATACCATAAACCAAAGTCTAAAGTTGACTGAAGATACCTGAAAATTCTTTTAACTACTTGACGGTGTGAAGCACGTGGGGAAGCTTGAAAGCGAGCACACAGACATACAACAAAATTAATGTCTAGCCTTGAAGCAGTGAGATACAAAAGTGAACCAATCATGCTTCGCACTCTTTTTGATCAATGTGCTCTCCATCCTCATCGTGGTCTAACTCTGCGATGGATCCCATTGGTGTAGAGACTGGTTTGCTTGTTCCCATGTCAAAGCGACGAAGGAGATCCTTGGTGTATTTAGTTTGATGAACAAAAGTACCCTGCTTTGATTGCTTGGTCTGGAAGCCTAGGAAGAACGTGAGTTCTCCCATCATGCTCATCTCAAATTCCCTGCTATAGTATCTGAAAACTTGGAAATAAGAGCATGAGAAGAACCACCAAAGATGATATCATCCACATAAATCTGAACAAGTAAAAGATCATTGCCATGCTTGAGTGTAAACAAAGTTTTATCTACCTTGCCCATTTGAAAGTTATTTTTAAGCAAATATGATTTAAGTCTTTCATACCATGCTCTTGGAGCTTGTTTTAAATCATACAAAGCTTTGGACAGTTTGTAGACATGATCAGGAAATTTAGGATTTTCAAAACCAGGTGGTTGTCTTACATAGACTTCTTCCTCAGTATAGCCATTAAGGAAGGCACTCTTAACATCCATTTGATACAACCTGAAACCCTTAGAAGCCGCAAAAGCTAAAAGGATTCTAATGGCTTCCAAACGGGCCACAGGAGCAAAAGTTTCATCAAAGTCAAGACCTTCCACATGGGTATAACCACGAGCGTAAGTCTTGCCTTATTTCGAACAACAACACCATCCTCACTTTGTTTATTCTTAAAAATCCATTTGGTTGCAATGACATTATGACCATGAGGAGGTGATACTAATGTCCAGACTTTATTACGCTCAAAATTTTATAATTCTTCATGCATGGCATTAATCCAAGACTCATCGATAAAGCGTGACTTACATCTTGGGGTTCAAACGAAGAAACAAAAGCAAAGATGAGCATATGAAGCATCGAGTTATATTACGAAGAACTCTCTCATCTAACTCACCAATCATTTGTTCAGAGGATGACGTCGTTGAATATGCAAAGGAGCCTGTGGAGTTGGTGGTGACATAGGTGTAGCGAGAGTGGCCTCTACCTCATTGGAGGTAGGAGCGAGCCACTAGTTGTAGACTCCATTGGTGTAGATACGTGTGTCGTAGTGTGAATCGGGGTTACCCTTTCATCGTCATCAGAGTCATAAAAGATGTCTTCGGGTGCATCATTTACCTGTATACCTGCATTGTTGGGTCTAGTACCAGGACTAGCCTCATCAAAAGTAACCTCGCAGGTCTCAGTAATTTTGTTAGTTTCTAAGTTGAGTACACGATAACCTCGAGTGTGAGCTGCATATCCAAGAAAAATACCATCTGAGGATCTAGATTCGAATTTATCAAGATTTCCATGTTTAAGAATAAAACATCGACAACCAAATACCCTCAAATGAGAAATCTTAGGAGAATGACCAAAACGAAGTTCATAGGAAGTCTTATGCGAAAAAGAACTAGATTCGTTTTTCCCACAGCGCCACACCAGCAGCCGCCAGTCCCTCCTTTTATCTCACATGAATAGACCTAGACTCCAAAAAGACTTTGGACTCCAATACCGACTAGAACTCCTATACATGTCTTTCACCAACACGTAAAGGCTAAACAGCCTATCATGCATATGGCCCAGCCCATTATGGATATATCTATTAGCCCTTAAACACTTGATACTCGTCAGCACATCTACTACATGCATCTCCATCTTTGATCTTCATGCGCCCCAACTCAAGCTCGACTGTCTCCTCTAGCATCCTCGACCCTCTGGACCATGACTTCGCACCAAGTCATCTCCCGGTCACCGCCGTAGACCACGATCACCTTCGAGTTATCCTGCACATGCAAAGACCAAAACAACATATTGTCCCAGCACAAGTTCTTCCCAACTTAACCGACATTAGTCCACACACACCACACGTCTCAAATAATATCAATACCCAATATTGTCAATTATTTATCAATTAAAATATACTAGACCTAACCACATGGTCTAACACTCTTACTACTTGTCCTAGAATGCACACAATCATTTTTTAAACTTTGAGCACCCATGCACATAAAGGGCCTTGTAAAGCGAACTCCCATTACATTGATCCATATCACTTGTTGGCTAGGGCCATGCACATATACTTTTCGCTTTTTTTCTAATATCATCTGTGTTGTCCATGTTCGGCTATCAAGATCGACCTTTAGGGTCATGTTTGGCTGTCGATCAGGATCGCTGCAGGGAGTTTTTGGTTTGTATTAACTTGATCTTAGAAGGAAATCGACATGGTACCAATTCAACACCACACTGTGGGCAGCACGCACCATACAGACACACAAAATTAAATCTCCATACTCAGTGGCGAACGCAGGACAAAAATTGAGGGGGTGTTCAAGCTAATATGATAAAATTGTACAAAATATACATAATACACTTGAATATCTAATGCAATTCAAATTCATACATAAATGAATAAGAGACAAAGCGAGAATGTAAAATGAACTTAAGGTAGTACCTGGCTAATGAACATAACAATCCAAATACGTATAAATACATGCGAGTAGCAATCTGTGGAACAATAGTAGCTAAATTAGCGTGACAATCAGAAAATTGTGACTAATTGCAAACATTGAAATGAAATGGAAGTATGGAACATACCGTAAAACCGCTAGCTATGATTCATTATGTCCACAGAAAGCTTCACCTTGCATTAGGAGAAATCTTGCACAATCTAGAGAAGCAGTAAGACGAATTTTATATACAACTTCGTCCGTCTTACCACGAGCATCTAATTTATGTAACACACTTAATCTTTGATTATTGAAATCCTCACATGCTTGCCTACAAAAGCTATGGGTACTACTAGGTCCACCAACATGGTCATTCAAACTTTTCAAAGCCTTCCTCCAATTAACAAATCCAACTTTTGTGAATGTATCATTGCCAAAATAATGAGGATGTGACGGACTCTTGAAAAGAAAGCAATAGAAACAAAAGGCGGCATCCTTTGACACGCTATATTCCAACCAATCAAATTTGTTGAACCATGCTTCTTGAAAGGATCTCCAACAATCCATCATTTTCTTTGAAAAAACATGGCCAATTGGTCGAGTTGGACCCTTCAACAAATATGCCATCCTCACTTAATCTCTAATTTCACTGGGATAATCTTCAATTGGTATACGACATGCTGGATCGGCAATGGTGTCATTGGGATTAAAATCAATCCGAGGCTTCTTAGGTTGAGTTGTGCTCTCATTGGTTTGAGGAGTAATACTTGTACTTGGATTGTTCAAGAAATAACTATGCAAAGTTCGTTTGTCTATCTTTTATAAATCTACAATAAATTGTATGTAATCCATGAGTACTAAAACTAAATACATGTAACTAGACTAGACAAGTAGACAACAATACAACATCACATATTCTGTACAGTACAACAGGATCAAGCTATTACAACACACACTTTGCAACATATATAACATCTGTTGCAGAAAAACTCAACTGCAACACATATTCTCATGTTGCTACGATCCAAGTGTAGAAAGCTCCAAATATACTATGCACCTAGCATGTTACCACACTTAGTAGTGTAAGTTACAACACTTAATAGACGTGTTGCTAGGTCAATGAACAAAGTTTATGTCCCATTTAATTACCACCTAATGTTATAGTACTAATAAAAATAAATTGATAATTATAGTAGTAGGAACGATGGACTAAGATACTTCGTTATTCTAATTTTACTAATCTGCTTATTTGTTTTTATAAAAAAGGAATATGCACGTCATCAAAATATGGTTATCTATTATCTCACCATGGTATTTACATCCAATATAGAGTGGCTATATCATAATATCTTGAGCTTATCTTATCTTTAATTGATGAAGATCGGAGTTTACACCGCACAACGGGGATCATCCCACCCCACCGACGACTGGTGAAAAAAAAAGCCAAACCGCCACGGTGACCTCTCCCCATCCGCCTCGCGCCCCCGCGCCCTCGCCCTGCCTGCCTGTCGCGCGCCCGCCACCCGTCGTCCACCTCCCTCGCCTCGCGCCCGCCCCACGTGGCCCTCGCCTTGTCCACCTCTAGAGGTCGAGCAGTTTCTTGAGTAGAGCCACCATTTGGGTGCTAACTGCATCGAGGAAGCCGGTGCAGCAGAGAAAGGGATGCTAGTTGGCCAGGGCCGGTGAGGGCGGCCCTCCTTCTCTCCGTTGGATCCAAAGCAAGTTGAGGACATTTGACGTTGCTAAAAGGTTAGATCTACTCCGCTCCTTCATTGTCTCTACTAAGCAAGTTTTGTTCTTCGCTTCTTCTATTGCCGAACACTTGTTTGATGAAATGGTCGAATGGCCTCGCACACTGTATTTTAATTTAGTTTGCAGAACCAAACTCGTCCCGTATTGTTCACTTACTTTGTGCCATTATTCTTCTAATCAGTAAGAAATTAACGCATGTTTGCTCCGATTAGAAATATTTGTATGTATCCATATCAGGGAGATGATGTATAATTATTGGGGAATCAGCAAGTGTAAATAACATGTGCATCCAAACTAGGATGAGTTTAACGTCTGTCCAAAAATTTTTTGACTTGAGTTTCTTTGGCAACTCGCAAGAAAGTAACATTATTGAGAGCTGGATGTTGCGACATCCTTCTGAGAAGGGCATATTCAATTGAAGTTCGAAGGTTGGAAGAACTTGACAATTCTGAGTGCAAGACCAAAAATGTGTAGATGCATGGAGCGCAGATGGGACATCTAAGGTTAGAGATGTGGTCTACATTCTTCTTTTCTTTCCCAATTTTGTGATCTGTCTTGTAGTGTAATCGAAACATAATTGATATTATTATTTTTGGCATCCCAATATATTTGCGGTTGTTTCAATAATTTGATCAAAACTATTGTATTGATTATATATTTGATAAATTCAGAAATAAGAGCTTAATTTCGTTGTAGCATTATGAAAATAATAAATAAAATTGAATAATCATGCTAGCATTTAAAGAAATTATGCCCAAAATAGTTATTTGATACATTGGGATAAGTGGTTACCTTGGAAGGGATCAAATGCCGTTGTTTGGACTTCGGAAGCTGTCATCACTCTGTTCTGCAGTTGCTAGTTGGTTATTTGTCAATCAAGTAGATACTGAGTTGCTTATTTTGTTGATGCCTTGATGCACTTAGTTTTCTTTCATAGCAGGTAATAGCAAAGGCCCATGTGCCAATTGTGAAATTTCTGGAAAGAAATAGAAGAATAGCTTTTGACATCAGGTTAAATTTTCTTGTCATTCGGCTATACCAATATCTGACCTTGTTTTTCCCCCCATCTGTGCTAACACTTTGTCTTAATGAGAGAGAGAGAGAGAGAGAGAGAGAGAGAGAGAGAGAGAGAGAGAGAGTGATGGCTTGCTTCCACTATTTAGATCAATATCAGGATTGTTTTGATAACATGAACATGTTCTTGGCTTAACTATTGTTTACAACTTAATTTCTTACTGTACTGCAAGCAAATGTGTTGCATTTAACACATTGCATTGTTTGATATGTATTGTACTATGGGGTTAGCTCAGATGAGGACCTTATTAATAATTAGAATGCCAAAGTACTATTGCATTTGCCAGACTTGTGAGGTTTGGTTAGACTTGAATGATGTTGAACTATCTGAATAGTTAAGAGGAAATTTTGGTGTAGATTGAGCTGTTAGTTTTTTTTTGTACTTATCGCATTGTCAACATAATTAAGGGTTTGTACAGTAAGGCACTGCAGTGCTTGGCACTTTTCAACTATGTTGCTAATTTTTTAACGAGATTAGTAATACTTGTCAATTTATTGGCAGGAGTCAGGAGGTGGTGTTCCAGAGCACAGGAGAGCTCTGGAGCTAAGTGAGCTTTTAGGAGTTAATATCTCTCTAGCACAGGTACTTCTACTGCCCTCATGAGCATTGCTTGTTTACAGTCACATGAATATATAAATCTGTTGATTTTTCACTATGTGCAAAAATATGCTATTGTGCAGATATTTTTAGACTTGTAATTGCTGACCCTTGATGTACTATCAAACATATTTTCAAGGTTGACTTGTGTTGGCATCATCAAAGGCTGCTTCAACTGTGATTATATTGCGACTTTGGGTGTCAATGGACATGAGGTATGTGAGGAAATGCAACATTACTATGTTATTGTGCTTGTTATGGCTAGTTGGCTACCGAGTTTTTTTGGGTGTATTCTGTTTATCCTATCTCGATTGTTTATTACCTTTGTCGTATTTTTTCATAGCTGAATATTAAGTAATGATATCAGATTTCTAAGTTATCAAAAACTATATTGAATATTTCTCAGATTTATAAGTTTGATGATATCTTATAGTGGTAACCACTGATATTTATCATTTTATCCTACTGTATGAATATCTAGGAAGTTTTGAACCTTCCCATATGTTTACCAATGCATTTTTGCGGTCTAGATGCTTAACATGAAGAAATCATTCTTATATTAGGGTTGTTTGCTATGATTGATTCTTCCACCAATTCTAATGAAAAAAACTAAAGGCATGCCGATCATGTAATCTTGTAGTGATACTGTATGTTATCCGCTGCATGTTTGAGGCTTTGATTTGAGACTATTAATTGAATTGGTTTTGTTAGAGTTATCATTATGTATTTATTGTCACATGAACTAATATCAGAAATCTTCTAGAAATAATTTTTTGATCTCGGTCTATTCATTCAAATTAGTTGTTTGTTGGCTTGTTGCATTTCAGTTGTTTTGTCATATGATATGATGATGTACCTGTTGACAGGGGCGGCCCCAACAATCGGGCAAGGCTGGGCGGCCGCCCGAGGTAGCTGGCGCCGGCGAACTGCTACTCCCTTGCATCTTCCCGACAGACGGCCAAAGGCCAGCGCCATCTGCCATTTGCCCCTTTCCACTCCAGAGTCCAGAGGAGGCCACAACCCAAAGGTTCACATCCCCGGTTCCCCCAAATGCCAAATCCCCAATTTGCAAAACTCCAAGTATCCAACCCTAGGCGGCACCTTGTAAATTAAAGTTATAATAATATGAAGTATAATGATTTGTGCAAATTATCTTCATCTACAACGCTAGCCATTAAATAGCAAATTACTTTTCCTCTGTTGATTGAATTCCGTAAGAGTTGGATTCAGTTTATTTTTTTCTCATTTCAGGGGATTCGTCTGTTTCATCGTTGGGATGATACCTAGGAACCGCGACAAGCCTGGTGAACCATAGAAAGATGGATTTCAAGAGCTCTGAACGATAGAATTTTGTATAGGTTGTGTGTTTTTTTTCATGTATACTTAGCATGCAAAGATGATGTATACAAACATCTTGTGATAATTTATTCATGCAATGTATAGTCACCTTATTTTGTTTTCAGATTAATGAATGAAGTGTGCAATACTATTGGAAGATGTGAATATGTGCTCCTAACAATACAAAATATATTTGCTATGAAATGTTTGCTGGGTCATATAAATACATGTTTTGTTATTGATATAAAATGTGCTGCTACTAAAAGAATAGGTGTTGCTAGTAAATGTTATCTGTGTTATAAATAGCTGTGTTGCTGCTAATTGAAATAAATGTTGCTAGCTTGCAACACATTTTCTTTCATATAGCAATAGTTGTTATGTGTTGCAATATCACCGTCTTCAGCAACATGACCAACCACATCACTTATCCAATGTGTTGCTATAGGCCCTTGCAACAGTTAATTAGGGCTATAGCAACATATAGTTGTGTTGGTATATGCCGGTCCTGTTGTAGACATCACATTGATATTAACTGAGTGAGTTATGAATTTTACCTCAGCTCACCTTCTTAGTTGTGAGTTGTGACCAACTGAACATATATGATTATCTCAATCTCAGACTCTCAGTGACTCAAGACACACATAACACATTCCCCAATCCCCATTTCTTCTATTTCCTTCTTACAGGTGTGTGACTCCCTTTCCCCATTTCTTCCTGCATGATGAGTGCCACCCTCCTAAGGCGGCTTCATGGCTCCTCCTCCTCGGTTCGCCGCCTCTCCTCCGTCGCGCGCCTCCTCTTGGCCTCATGACCCGCTCCTCCTCTGTTGCTCGGCGCCTCTCGGCCTTCTACCTCGACACAGGCCGCCTGCTTGTTACTGCTTCTTCTTTGCAGACTGCCCGGTGGCTCGGCATTCGACTACCCACGCCTCGGCCTCTCGGTTCTTGTCGATCACTTGAGGCTCGCCGCCTCGTCCTCGGCCCGGCCGCCACTCGGCCTCGCCCTCGGCCGGCCGCTGGTGGCTCGGTGGCTCGTCCTCCCCTCCGGGCGTGCTCGCCGCCTTGCCTCCGTCGCCGTCGGTGGCGTGTCTTGGTGTGGCCCAAGTCGATTCTTTGTGAATTAAGGATTTGAGAGATAGGGATTTTGGGGGATTTTGGGGAGTGGCCCAATGGGGATTTGGGGATTGCGGAAATGGGCCTATAACATTGGATTATGCAAAGAATATGGCCCAAACGGCTCAAATATGCTTGCAGTGCTGACTGCTGAGTTCTTCTTCCTTGCAGTGCTTCTTCCTCGCCGTGCTTCTGCCTGCGCCTTCTTGGGCTCTTGGCTGTTGCGTGCGCCACTGCCAGCCAGCCGGTGCTTCCTCTATTGAATGGATCAGACGGAGGAGATGCAGCATGGGAGTTTCCAGGGGCGCGGCCGATGGAGCAGATGCATGCGCGCCCCTACGCGCACCGTGTTACCTCCGCCCCTGTCCATACTCTAGCTTTGGTGAAAGGTGTTTGGAGATCGTGAATCATTTTGAAAAGAACGGAAAGGGTGCAGTACTTATGAACAAAAAAATATATTCACAACTGCTTCTCGTTGTCCCGAACCTGTATATACTTTTCCAAACTACTCAATCCATGGACATATGCACAGATCAACTTGTGATCGTTGGATCAAATCTGCATACGTCGCCCTTTACCATTTCTTTATTTGTGCTTGCGAATTATTGAAGGGTGTTTTGGGTACATCTTATTCAAAACATGATAACCTTAGTACGCATGTACAACCTATTTGCAACTGGGGAGAGTACACAAACAACCTATCTCTTACAAAGCTACTACACCGGCTGGACAACTCTGCTCTTCCATCTAACCTTTACATCTCGGTATTTCCGTATGAGGCAGACTGAAATGGACGTGAAACGGAAAGAAACTAGTAGGAAGGAGCACAATACTAATGCACTGCACCTTCACCAATCACTACGTACGGTGTGTTAGCCAGAAACAGAAGCTCGCGCAGTGACTGCAGAACAAAGCCGCGCGCTCTTGGTTAGCTTTTTCCTTGTCTTGTGTGCCATTATTCATCTCATGGACCGACCCATCTTCTCTAAGTGCCCTAAGTTTTGCAGATCTAAACATGTATCGATGAACATATACCCTGCACAGCTGAGTAGCTTAGTATCAACTACTGAGGTCTGAGAAGTGAGAAACGAGTGTATATATATTCGTGTGACTCCCCCATGGCAGCTGTAGCCGTGTAGGTGGCTAGAAGATTGGCGATCTATTCGGTTCATTTGTGCCTACTCACTTAATTCATGCGTATATGATGTAACCTGTCGTGATTTTAGTTACTCGTTAATTCGTTCGTTCGTTTGCTCTTTCTTTCTTTAACGGTTGTTGGTAGCATCTTGTGGCTAGCATTTGTATCAACTAGTTGTACTTGTCTCCCTAATTAATCCTCGTTTTCTTTTTCTGCACGCACGCAGAGATGGGGGTTCCTGATGATACGGAGCGAGCAGTGCCAGTGGCCTGGTTCGTTCTTGTTTTCTGGTGCCTGACTACACTGATGGCGCTCGACGTGATGTTCCTCATAATGCCGCCGCACACGGGAGAGACAGAACGCTGCGTCCAGGTGTTACATTCAAGCGTTTCTTGCTAGTGATTTCCAGCGTTGAGTTGAATCAACCTCTATTAAATCTCTTTGACGTTACGTGCGCTCGGATAATTGAATTGAAATGCCTCGTTCGATCTAATTTGGTCGATCTGTGGTCTCGATCTCGCAGTGTGCACGCTCAATGCTGCGGAGGCCGCCGCCCTGCCGGCCGCGGTGCTGCGGTCCAGCGCGGCGCTGCTGGATCTGGTGGTGACCGGGCGATACCGCCGGGCTGTCGTCACCTCCCTCGCGCTCGGGGTGAGCGTCGCCACCGCGTGGCTGTCAGGGCGGCTCGTCTACCACATCCTCGCCGCCGTGTTCGGCCCCTCGCGCTGCTTCGGCGTCCGTGGCCAGGCTGACGTTGTCATCGGCTTCGTGGGCGCCGCGCTGGCTTGCGCCGCGATCCTGCCGGTCTTCCTCACCGTCCTCCGCGGAGACGAGTAGGCTGTATGATATGATTAGACCTGTTCAAAAGGCAGGCCGAACTGGGCTCCGGGCCGGGCTTAAAAAGCCGGGCCAAAAATGGACAGGCCTGAGCCCGGCCCGGCCCAAAAAAATCAAATTTTGATTTAAAAATAATATTTTACTTATTTTTTGAAATTAAAAAGTGATATTTAATTCATTTTCAGAATTTAAAAAGGGTTTTCACTGTTTTTTCGGCCTTTCGGGCTCGGACTTCGGGCCGAAAAACCAGTCCCAGGCCTGGCCCGAACAGGGTTGGGCTCGAGCCGGGCTGCCATTGAACACCTCAAGATATGATGGTGGGTGGGAGACCTTTTTTTATTATTTAACTTTTTTAAAATTTTTATTTTAAAGTTAACTTCCCGCGCATTTTATTTCCAATTCTGACCCCTTTAGTCACGCCACCACCCGTGGCATGACAAAACAATACTGTCACGCACTAGAATAAGTCTGCAAAATAGCACTTTTTGTCACGCTACTGGTTGTGGCGTGACCAAAACATCGCCACGCCAGAGGTGGCGTGACAAGAGATTGCCCAATCACGGTGGCGTGATGAGATTGTTTGGTCACGCCATAGGTGGTGACGTGACCAAAAGGGTTAATTGGAAATAAAGTCTTGTGAAGGTTAACTTTAAAATAAAATTTTAAAAATGGTTAAATAATAAAAAAATTCTGGGTGGAACGACATGAATAAATAAATAATTAGTCACTGTTAAATTGTTGCGGCAGAGCAGCTTAATTAGTGCATGCTGCTTAGTGATGTGTATTAAGAGCATTTGCGATAGTTTGTTTCTTAGCTTGTTACTATGAGGAGAGAGAATACTCAATCTAATTAAAAAAAACAAGCCTTACAATTGATTGTTTTTTGAGCTTGTATCTAATAGCATCTACAACAGCCCACATTACTTGTTACTAAGGGGTTGTCACATCAGTATTTAGGTGATATAGAGGAAAGAAGGTGAGGAGAGAAGGTGATGTTGTTTCTAGATGAAGAAACAAGCAAATTGTTAATAGCAAGACACAAGAAACAACCAAATACTCTATTGGAGAGTGGAGACTTACTTGTTATTTAAAAACATGTTTTGTGAGTCCCACTGTCTCCAAGTAAAATATCCATCGGATCACTTGTGCAACCCGACTTCATTATTGATATGATAAAATGAGCCAAAACATGTAGATCACAAAGTTGTACTTCATTGTTGACCATCAAGAATCATGCACACTGATAACAATTAAAGTCTTAGATGCAAACTCAAGAAACAATCTACTGGAAGACTCGTTTCTTTTTATTAGATTGAGTACTCTATCTCCTCTTAGTAACAAGCTAAGAAACAAACTATTGTAGATGCTCTAAGACTTTAATTGCTATCTACAAAACAAGTTTTTAGGTAATAAACAAGTCTCCAATAGCTATTTTGTTGTTTCTTGTGTCTTGATATCAACAACTTGCTTGTTTCTTCATCTAAAAACAAACTCACATCCTCTCCTCACCATCTCTCCTCCACATCACCTAAATACTGATATGTCCATATTTAGTAACAAATAACATGAACTATTGTAGATGCTATAATAGTAGTATTCATCGCCACCCAGGTAATCTGATTAGTAGTAACGTCATGGAGTGAGATTGAACAAATAAAACTTTGCTGTAGTTGTGACTGTACTCATGAGGTTCTTAAGCAATTAGTTGAAGTTCGGGTGTTGGCATGTGTTCCTGTGATATCTCTTCTTGAATGCATTTTTTTCTTCCTATTTTTTTTGAGACGAATGCATTTCTTTTCCTGCTGGTATGTTCTTGAATGAATTGTGCAAACATTCCCAGCCCAACAGGCCCAGTTATGCCAATATGTAGCCCATGGCAGCAATGCCCATCAGCCCACAGGACACCATGGTCTCGCCCGCACTATAGAGCACGCCGACAAAACAACCAGTCTCCATCCTCCCCACGAAATTTCGCCTCCGTCTCCATCCCCATCTCGCCGCGATCTCTCCCGACCACGGCGATGGCCGCCGCCATCCGCTCCTCCTCCGCCGCCACCGTGCGCCTCCTCCTCCGTTTCTCCCCGGCCGCCTTGTACACGCTCTCCGCAGCCTCCCGCCCCACCGCGGTGGCCCCGATCTCGCGCCCGATCGCCGCCATAGCAGGTCCGCCTCGCATCACATCTCGCTGGTTGCTAGTTGAAATGCCACATGCTTTTGTCTCGATTTGGGCCAATCTCTATGTAGGGTTCTGTGCGGGTCCTTCGCTTGTTTAGGCTGTTTATGGATTTGTGAGTACCGTTCGGTAGAATCTAATTGCTAGGGCTATGTCAACTCCGAATGATGCTATTGGGATATGCTAATAACAAAAAAAAATTGGGGGATGCTATTGTGAGGTGAGAAGAATTTGCTAGAAAGGTAGCTGGAAAGACAGAAGATTGGGGATGCCAACCGTAGGTCGTATTACAAGTGTTACAGCATCACTAGAAAAATGTTGCTACTCCGTGTACAAGGGTCTCTATGCCACTATGCTACATAATGTTTAGAAGCAATTCATGGTCTGCAGCAGGCATAAGATGGCAGCTGACCCTGAACTGCGGCTCAGATGTGTGGTCGTCGAGTGTTTTTGCTGCTGGTGTTCCATCAAATGATTGAATCTGAGCACTTAAATATACAGAACCTATGTATTTTGAATGATGTTGCTTAAAAGCAAGAATAACTGGTTTTTGGACATGAGATCTTACATTTTGTTTTGAAGCAACTAGATGAAAGATTATCTAGCCTTTGTCAAGAATATGGTGTTGGGAAAACTAAGCACTAATAAACTGCCTTTTTTCTCTCTACGCGTTAAGATTATAAGATTCGGAGCACAGGGTGGGGGATGGTTGAGCAGGGTGGGCCCTGCAGCCCTGCTGTTGCTGCAGCTCGAAATACATCCGTAACACTGTGGTATACACATCGGGAGAGTTGATGATATGCCTTGCCTTTATTAGTCTTCATCTTGCTGCATTGCTAATATTGTACATTAGTTCAAACTTCATATATTATCCATGTCTTAGTTTCTCTATGCTCATTGTTGATTAACTTTTGCATGTTACAATCTCAGGTGGCAACAATGCTTTCTCATGGAACTTCAGGCGCTTGTTCAGTTCAAATGAAAAGCATCTGCCTGCAATATCAGACCCAGAAATTGAATCTGCATTTAAGGATTTGATGGCTGCTAGCTGGAGTGAACTTCCAGATTCTCTTGTAGATGAAGCAAAGAAAGCAGGATCCAAAGCTACTCCTGATGTGACTGGTCAAGAGGCTTTGAAAAATGTATTTCGTGCAGCTGAGGCATGTGAGGAATTCAGTGGAGTTTTAGTTACCCTAAGAATGGCTCTTGATGATCTTTGCGGCCTAACGGGTGAGGTCAGTACCTAATCGTCTCTACCCTCTCGTTGATGTATTGCTTTCCACAGTTTGGGCTCATTTTTTTTAGTAATCTGTCTTACCAAGCCTAACTCTTGCAGAACGTGGGCCCCTTGCCTGGTTATATAGAAGATGCTGTTAAAGCTGCATATAATCGATACATGACATATCTGGAATCCTTTGGCCCCAACGAAAATTATCTACGAAAGAAGGTGGAGACTGAGTTGGGGACAAAAATGATTCACCTGAAAATGAGATGCAGTGGCATAGGGTCTGAGTGGGGAAAGGTATGCTTCTCTCGAATGTTACTTGTCCCTGCAGAACGGTTTACTTCCATGCCAACTTCTGTTGTAGAACACGTGTCTGATACGTCCATGGTTTTGTTGGTGCTTGCATGTGTTGTAATGGGGTGTATTGTAATTCCATTTAAGATGATATTTAGCTGTTGCTTTTTACGTAAGCTGCTGTTGCATATGCAATATTCTCACACTTCTAACAATTTTTCAGCTGAATTAGTTTCTGCTATCACAAATATATCATTTTATTCCCCTCTCTGGCTAAGAGACAATAATATCAAACAATATCTTGCGTCGTTCACTTCATATTGGAGTAGGTCACATATGAGGACAATTTATTGTTAATATTTTGCTCGATACAAGGAGACAGGGGATAGCTTGGTAGGACTATAAAACCTCAACCTTGTCTAACTAACTCATATAACTCTGACCATCATCTTGTTTACCTTCTCATTTGATTTATAAATCAAGGAAATTACATATAACAATAATTGCTAACTTGCTGTGCATGTTCTTTTACCAAGTGTTGTACTAGGATACTGGCTATACTTCACAGAAATGTATTGGCCGGTTTAATCAGTTTATCTTATACGGCTATACGCCATAGAGCACTTGGTAGGGGAAAATACACACGTGACATCTCAACAATCAAGAATGATTTCCTTTTGTCTGTAATGAGGTAACAAAAAAAAAGCTGTTGGGTTACCACCAGGTGCCACTTATCGCAAACCCTGGCTAGGGTGTGATTTTGATTCTTGGGCTACTAGACATTTTGGAATTAGTCTAATAGGTGAGTTAGACCGAGTTATATTGGTCCAGGCTAATTTGACTAGTGTTACCAGGACACGCGAGTCCTTTTTTTTTGCCGCGTCGATGCGTGTCAGACTCCTTGCGACGCGTATCAGACACCCCATGAAGAGTCCTTGTGAGGAGCAGAAGGAAAGAACTAGTTTGATGCCGGTGTTTAGATGGATTTGTTGCAGAAGGAAGAGAGGAAAGAGAGTCAGGGGTGGAGTGGTAGTGCTTAGTCGAAGGAGCATGTGAAGGAGAGTGAGGCTGGTATGATGAGAAAGAAGAGATAGAGAAGAAAGCTAGAGGAGTTGCGAGAGACCTCAACTGTAGTACTTCTTTATTCAGTTTTACATCTAACGAGGCATTGGACAGCTTTACTACCATTTTTAAAAGGGGGATGGCATATTTGCCACACCACTTTATGCCCAATTGCCAGAATGTCACTCAATGTCTCAATGACATGTGGGCCTGGGACCCAGATGTTATTGAGACATCAGATGGCATTCTGGCAATTGCACATAAACTTAATGACAAAACATCAATTATCCCTTTTTAAAAGGGTGAGTGGCGTGCAACTGTTTTTTCTTGTGTCTAGGTGATGTCAACAATGTTTAGGATCTTTTGCGACAGTTATGTAGTGTTGTGGTAGTGTTCCTAAATTAAATATTTCATTGCCTAAATCATTTTATTTTTATTTTTAAAGATAAAAAGAATATATACTAGTTGAATCCCCAAATCCTATTTTCTAGAGCTTGTCGAATCAGACACCCAGATCTGAGTCGGATTCCGACACCCGTGTCCGTGTCTAAGTAACTAGTTTTCAAATTGGTAACTACTAACTAGTTTCCGTTTCCCCCAATTTTCACCATAAGCTAACAAAACACAACAGTTTTCTGGCTGATTCCTGGCCAGGTGTTGTCTGGTCTTCCTCCATGTTTTTTCCCTGTATGCTTGCCTTTCTGGGGGAGGGCTGTGTCCAGCAGTGTCATTGTTGCAACTGGAAGATGCTATATATATATATATATATATATATTGATATTTTGGTCTCTCATTGAATTATTTTGTGATGAAAATGGATGAGATCCTGCTCAACCTCATAACATGTGCGGAACAATTGTTTCATGTTGTACAGCCCAGCCGATTTGCTTGTATTTCATGGACTGAAATTTACTTGTATTCCGTACTCCTTACTCACGATGTAATTATTGTACTTGCAGATCACCCTGATTGGTACCTCAGGGATCTCGGGGTCCTATATTGAGCAAAGGGCATGAGGGAAGTCTGCAGATCAGAACCGTGGCAGAGCACTGATGGGCTTACTTGCCAATAACAAGGAGAAGCAACTCTTTGTGCTCCAGACTTTTTGCTGTAATAAGAACGTGTTTCTGGAGGTCCACGTCGATTTTGTTTTGCTCCTGGGTGCGTTATGCTGTCCCCATAATGGTGTGCGTGACACCTGTCGGTTCTGTTCATTTTTACCATGAGCCCTCACTTTGTTAATGAAGTACTGTGTAATTGTGTATGCCTTTGTTTACAAGTTGAAGAGCCTGAATTAGTGTTCTGAGGCGAGTCTCAATGAGTACGCTGTTATGTGTTCCTTGCTTTGAGAACTACCGAAACATTACAGGACGGCAGTCATCTGGGTATCGAGTCGTCGACACAAGCAAGTGTAAAATCTACCTTGAGGCGGTGATGGGTGATGAAAATGCTCCGGATGCTAGGCGATTCGACTCGGAGCACGTTCATCTGTTGATCACCGCGTTTTCTTCGGGCGGCGGCTGACAAAGGCGCTGCTGATGAACTGACATTTAGCACTGCTGCTTTCCAGGGGCGGAACTAGAACGAAAATAATCGGGGTTCACTACTTCACCATATATATAATAACATATATAATTTTCAAACAACACTATATTAGATAGTAATTTATGCGACAAAAAACTGCAAAAGACCAAAGGTTAGGCTAAACTAGGGTACACAGTTTTTAGGTTAGAAGGTGCACGTATAGTATATATATATGATAATATATGATATTTTTCTAAAGAACCCAGTATCCTATGACACCGGATGAACCCAAATAGTTCCATCCCTGATGCTTTCAATGCTGTTTCTAGCCATAAGAAACAGATCGTCAGACTAATTGGCATGGAAGCTTGTTTTTCTCCATGCTATTCACGCTTTGGCATCGTCGTGTGAAGCATGTGAAGGTGGGCCCGTCCACCGGAGAAACTAGCAACGTAAAAAAAAACGGCATGGCGCTCGTGCTGCTGACGCTATCGTGTGAACGTGCATGCACACGGAGAACCCGACAACGAAGGAGGACTGCAGTTTCCGTGTCGACAGGATGGCCGAGAATGACGTCCGATCTGAACCTCCATTTTCAAATCGGACGGCCGCGCGAGCCGGCCAGACCGTTTGTATGCGCGCACCGACACCTCGTTCCTCACTGAACGTACAGCGAGCGACGTCGATCTCTTCGCCCGATCGTTTGTATGCGCGCACCGACACCTCGTTCCGTCGTTCGTCACAGAGCGTACAGCGAGCGACGCCGATCTCTTCGTCAAAGCGGTCAGATTGTGTGCAAGTATTCCACGCTACCGCGTCCGGGGCCGGCTGGTGCTCGTGCGCGCGGCACGGATGGAATCCGCGGACAACAGTACGTTTGGCCGTGCGGGGACGGCGTGCTGGAACCGGCGGTAGCCTCGGTACTATTGAACAATCACAGCAAAAGTATAGAAGAGACGATAATTTATTTATGAGGTTCGACAAAGTCTATATCCGCAGGAGCTGAATCGCTTTCTTCCGTATGAGGAGTTTTTTTCGATTTTCACAATTCAGGTTATAAGAGGTCGGCGATATATATATATGATACCCGTTTCGTACTCCCAGGAGTATATACTCCCACTTCGAATGTACCACTTAAACGAACGTATTATACTTCTTTATCATTTTCAATAGGAAGAAGTCCATTCTACCCCCTCAAGTATCGACGTGCGGACACCTAACCTCCTGAAAAAAAAACCCGGCCCTTTGACACCCCGAAGTTGCAAAACCAGACAACGTGCCCCCTCCATTTGTTTAGATGCGTTGGTTTTCTTGATGTGGCGTCTGGTCGAGCGGTTTCGCCGGTCGGCTAAGTGGTGGCTTCTTTGGCACTGGACCCACTTGTAAGTGAGCCCACGCTTCTCTCTTTTCCTCCATTGCTCCTCTCACGCTTCTTTGTCTAGCTCTCTTCTTCTTTGTTCCTTCCTCTTCTCTCCAAGCATCTCTCTCGGCTCGTCCGCCTTGGCCTCGCCTCCCACCTTGTCCACGCGCCGCCTCGCCCACGACCCGTACCTCGTCGCCCGCCTCCTCGAGAACCTTGCCTTCCTCGCCCTTTCGGATCTCACCTTCCTCGCCTCCCACGACCGGATCCACGCCCCACCATGAAGTTCCCCTCACGCGCCACGCATGGTGATGCGGCGATCTGACACCAGCCAGCAGCCTCCTCGACGGCTGCGGCGGCAGATGGTGCCGTCTTGCGTCCGCCTTGAGCCGAGACGGTGGCGAGGGGCCCGTCGCGAGGTCGTCAGAGCACGCCGAGACCTCCTCTTCTTTTCCCCACTTCTCCGGGCGATTGCTCGCCATGGTGCTCTCCCCGCCGCCCTTTCTTCCCGCCTCGTGCCGTCACCACACCTCCATGGCTACCGGATCGGCGAGGGGCCGTGGCGAGGTCGGCGACGGCGAAGCGAGCTGGTTTTTCTGCAGGAGCTGGAGAAGCGGCTTCTGGCGGCGACGGCGAGGCGGGCGGTGGGAGCGCTTGCGGATCGCGGTCACCAACTCCGGTAGGGGAGATGATCTGACATCTCAACTCCATCGCCGCGTCTTCCCGCCGCTTACCGCCGAAGCGCCGTGAACAACTACGCCGCGCCCATGTCGCGGTCGTCGACGGACTCCTCCTCGTCGGCGGTTTCCTCGTCGATGTCTAGCTCGCCGCCAACCTCGTCGGCCTCGTTGCGGCGGCTTCTATCCGAGGTCGCCCGCGCCGTAGTCGGCGGCAACCACACAGCGGCATCTCACGCACTGGCGTCACGAAGATTGCCGCCAACTAGCGTGGTGGCGCGAGGAGGTGGTGGCGATGATGGTGTGCGCCCTATCCTCCGCGTCGGCTCATTGCGCCCGCCCCATCTCAACATCTCGCGGACCTCAGTGGCGGTGGCGGCCGACGGCGTGCGGCTCCTCCATGGTGTGTCGCATACGCCCGGCCTCGCCCTCCTGGCGCCAACCTCACCATCCTCGGCCGTGGCGACCACCGTGCCATCCACCTCGTCGACTTCGACGTTGGCGTTTTGGGCCACCTCGCAGGTCACCAGACCTCTCTTCGACGGCGCCACCTCCATGACCGTGCGCCTAGAGCTCCCTGCATTGCTTCTCCTTCTTCTTCTTTATTTCTTTCTTCTTTGTGACACTTACACTTGGGACCCACGTGGAAAAAATCCATTCTTTGTCCGAGTTAGCAGCCGACGTGGCAAAACCGCTCTGACCGGACGCCACATCAACAAAACCACCGCATCTAGCTTGTAGGGGGGCACGTTGTCTGGTTTTGCAACCGAGTGTCAAAGGGCGAGTTTTTTTTCCAGGGGGTTAGGTATCCGCACGTCGATACTTGAGGGGGTAGAATGGACTTCTTCCTTTTTAATATACTTAAATATTAATTATAAGATGCTCCAATGCGACTTGAATGAAAAATTTTCATTGGAGTCCTTTATTTTTGCTATATACCCTTTTTCATATATAAAAGAAGTATACACACAATTTTTGATATAAAAAGTGGACTTTAACGAATTTTTTCATAGAACTCACTTTGGAGTATCTTATAATCATTATTAGAGTATACTCAAATAGATAAAGATGTATCATCATACGATTTAAGTTATGAGAAGTGGGAGTACGTACTCCCAGGAGTACCATACCATTTTCACACACACACACACACACACACACACACACACACACACACACACACACACACACACACACACACACACACACACACACACACATATATATATATATATAGAGAGAGAGAGAGAGAGAGAGACCTGCTACATATTCGACTTAAACCCGTAGTCTGTATCGCGGGGGCTTCGCCCCCCCCCACCCCACATCCCTGGCCCACAATATTTTCTAACCTCATACAATTGCGTCTCCACCTTGTAGAGCTGCTTTGCTTTCCGGACACAACCTTTTTCACCTTGTATATATATGAACCATACACAAAAAAAAATCTCCACATTGGCAAATACACCACCTTGAAAAAAACACACGAGAATACTTTGACACTTCTTGCGCATCCGTTGGGCTGTGGGGGTTACCTCCTTGCTCAGCAACTTGTGACTCCCAACAAATCGAGGCAATGCTCAAACTTGTTGGCGTTGACGGGTTTAGTCAACATATCTACAACATTATTATCAATGTGCACCTTCATCAAATCTATCTCTCCAGAGTTAATCAACTTCTTGATCATGTGATACTTTGCATGAATGTGCTTCATCCTAACATGATACACCAATTTCTGGGCCAAAAAATTGCACTCTCACTACCACAATGCACTTGAATTCCACCTTGCTCAACACTCAATTTCTTCACTAGTCCTGCAAGCCATAACACTTCCTTCGTAGCTTCAACCATAGGCATATGCTCTATCTCAGTTGTAGATAATGCAACAATAGACTGAATTGATGACTTCCAACATATAGGCCCTCCACTTAAAGTAAAAACATACACCATAGTAGACCTCCTAGTATCCAAATCACCGGCATAGTCTGAATCTCATATCCAACAACCAAAATATTACCTTACTACCCGCAAAAAATAATATCATGATTTGCTGTACCTCTTAAATACCCGAATATCCACAGGACTATCTTCCAATGTTGCTTTCCTAGTTTCGCCATAAACTTGCTGACTTGACTAACAGCATGCACCAAATCAGACCTTGTACAAACCATATCATACATTAAACAACCAACTGCACTAGCATATGGAGCTTTTGACATCTCTTCAATTTCCTCTTATGATTTAGGACAAAATTCGGAAGGAAGTTTAAAATGTTGTGCCAATGGAGTACTTATTGGTTTGGCCTTGCTCATATAAACCGCTCCAAAACCTTCTCAACATACTTCTGCTGAGACAACTACAACTTCCTTGATCTTCTATCCCTGTGTATATGCATGCCCAAACTTTTCTTTCCCACCCTAAGTTTTCCATATCAAATTCCTAACTTAGCAAACCCTTCAAACCAATCACATCATCCATGTGCTTTGCAATAATTAGCATACTATCAACATATAATAGCAGAAAAATAAATGAACCACATGGAAGTTACGGTGTCACCTAGGCGTCCAATCACTACAGAATGGACGCCGCGGAGGAGCACCTCGCCTTGGCCATCTAGGCGGGCGCCCAGGTCCGTGCGCCGTCCCAGGCGTCGACGAGGCGTCCAAGTCGAGAAGCTGGGCGGGCAACTTGCCACATTCCCACAGCACAAGGAAGGAAGGACCGAGGAGCGCTCGGGTACCGGGGGCAAAACTTCACTCGATTGGGAAAGTGGGAAGTGAAGCCGAAGGCCCAAAGTGCCAAACGGCCGAACCCTAGCCGCCGGCTAGCCGTCGCCACCCCTCAGCCTCACCACGCCAGCCGCCAGGTACGTCCTCTCCGACCTCCACTCCCTCTCCCCTCCCAATCGTGGCCTGACTTGGCGACCTCCACTCCCGCCGCGCCGCTGCCTCCCTCCCTCCCACGCTCCTGTCACGCCGCCTCCCTCCCTCTCGTGCTCCTGCGCCACCTCCTTCCCTCCCGCGCAGCCTCCACTCCCTCCCGCCGCACCGCCTCCCTCACTTTGCTTCGCCCTCTGGCCTCTGGTTCCCCCTCTGCTTCTTGCCTTCTCCCCTTTGCAGTGCTACTACTTCGCAGCTTCGATAATCTAGCAGTCTAGCACTGATGTGTGATACTATGATTGTGTGCTATTGCTACTTGCTACTAAAGTACTGATGTGTGATACTGTGATTGTGTGCTACTGATGTGTGTTGCTACTGACTAGTGCCGCTACTTGCTAGTTGTAGAGTGTAGACTTGTAGTTGCTACTTGCTACTGAAGTACTGATGATTGTGTGCTACTGATGTGTGATTGTGTATTTGTGTGCTATATTGCTAGTGTTGCTAACTTTCTACTTGCAAGCCATAGGGAAGATGATGCAACTTCAGATTATGATTGTTGATGCCTTGATAGAGAGTTGTAGTTGTTTTGTAACTTTGTTTGTCTTTGACTCTTTGTCTTTAACTCTATGATGCACTATGCAGTAGTAGACAAGTAGTACTATGTGATGGTCTATTCTGGCAATGTTATGCTAGTTTTTGCTCTTAGTGACTCAGTTTCATCATGTCAACTCAAAAGCTTATTTCATTTCATCATTTCAAGTTTACAAATATGAAATTACAATAGTCAATGCTCAATTGCTCAGTATTTGGTAACCCATTTTACAACTTTACATGCTAATGTTTGCTATCTTTCTGACTTAGCAAACCCTTCAAACCAATCACATCATGCATGTGCTTTGCAACAATTAGCATATTATCAACATATAATAGCAGAAAAATAAATGAACCATAATCAAAGTGTCGAACATAAACACAAAAGTCATACTTACATTGCCTATAGCCAATCTGCAGCATGTAGGAGTCAAAACGCTTGTACCAATGACTTGAAGACTGTTTCAACCCATACAATGACTTCTTTAACTTGCAAACCAGGTGCATATTTTATGGTCCAATGAACCCTTTTGACTGCTCCATGCAGATTATCTCATCAAGATCACCATGCAAAAACATCATTTTCACATCCATCTGTTCCAAATGCAAATCCCAACTGGCTATCATGCAAGAACTGTCTTGATAGAAACATGCCTCACAAGAGGGGAGAATGCATCATCATATTCAATACTTTTTTTTTGTGAATACCCTTTTGCAACTAACCAAGCCTTGAACTTTCCCCATTTTTTTTTCTAATACTGTAGGCTTTCTCTTGTAGACCCAATTGCACCCAATGACCTTCTTATTCTCATAAAGATGAACTAGCTCCCAATTCCTATTTTTATGTAAAGACTCCATCTCTTATGTCATTATAGTCATCCACCTATCTTTCTCTTGGCTTGTAATAACATCCTAAAAATTAGTTAGATCATCAGTACTAACAAGAAGAGCAAATGAAACTTGGTCTTCATACCCGAATCTCTTTGGAGTTTGCACATTGGTGTGTCGCTGTCTATCTCTCGCCAATTGAAAATTTTGCAAATCCTTTGAAGTGGAATTTGTAGGCAGCGCGTGTGAATCATGTGTCCTTGAACTATGTCCCAACTCTACATGCGCCGTATCTGATCCTCCAATCTCATGTACCACCTCCTCTTTATTTTGCTGTAACATTGATTGCTCATCAAAGACAACATCCCTACTTATCACCACATTCTTCAATGTCAGATCCTAAAACTTGTACCCTTTAATACCTTTCTTGAAACCCAGAAAAATACACGTCTTTGATTTTGCAACAAGCTTCGACCTTTCATCTACTGGTATATGCATATAGGTTGGACAACTAAACATTTTTATATTAGTAAAATCAATTGAATTAACAGTTCATATATCCTCTACAACCTTAACACCCAAAGATGCCCGTGGTGATTAGTTTATGTGATAACACGCTATGTTCACAGCTTCTACCCAGAAACATTTAGGAAGCCTTGCGTTCAACCTCAAACACCTTGCTATTTAACATATAGTCATGTTCATCCTTTCTGTCACACTGTTTTGTTGTGGTGTCTTGCGCATTGTAAAATGCCGCTGAATTCCATGCTCCTCACAATATTTCTGAAATTGTGAATTAGTATATTCAGTATCATTATTAGATCTCAGATACTTTAACTTTCTTCCTATTTGGTTCTCCACCCCAGCTTTCCACATCTTAAACTTGGCAACCGTCTTAGATTTTCTATTTCATAAAATACACACACACCTTGCAAAAAAAAATCGTCAATAAAAGTAACGAAATACTAAACTCCACCCATTGACTGTTTTCTAGTTGGCCCCTACACATCAAAGTGTACATAATCAAATATCCTTTTTGTTTCACATTTGCCACTTGAGAAGCTAACCTTAGACTGTTTTCTAATAACACAAAACTTACAGAAACCCAACTCACAACTTTTAAAGCCTGCTAATAGGTTTCTCTTATGCAATTCCCCCATCTCACGAACATTAAGATAGCCCAATCGCATATGCCAAAGTTTTGCTATATCACCATGTGACTAAACTGAATTGACTCCACATACAACAATACCTCCTAACAATATGTAAATATTTCTAGTAGTTCTCCTACCCTTCATCACAGTCAATGCACTCTTACAATTTTTCATGGTTCCCTTATATTTATTAGCTTTATAAGTAAGACCACTGTTATGGAAGGAGCTTAGAGAGATCAGATTCTTTTTTCAATCCTAGTATGTAACTAACATCACGCATTGTTCTAACAATATCATCATTCATTTTAATTTCAACTTCACCTACCCCGGCAATACTATGGCATGTATCATCACAAAGGTAGACAGAACTGAAATTACTTGACCTGTATGAGGTGAACCACTCCCTGTTAAATGTGATGTGATACAAGCATCCCAAATCCCGAATCCATGTATCTGTTAGCCGAATGTTTGAAACCGAGAGAACATCTGCATCGTTGTTGTCCGGGTCATCTTTCCTAGCCACATTCATAGTCTTCTCATCACGCTCCTCACCATTCTGTTCTTTCAATTTTTGACAATCTCTCTTTGTATGCCCCATCTCCTTGCACTTGCAACACTTGATATTCTTTCTGCTTCTTGACTTTGATATGGAATTACGCCTTTCATATTTCTCCTTATCTTGCTTCCTTCCACGATTGTCCTTTGTATAAAAACTATCACCATGAGAGCTCTCCCATGCGTTCTGCCTCCGTTGATTATGTGCCAACAGAACCACAGTGATCTCATCAACCATGATTGTATCCTCCCCATATACAAGAGTGGTGACCAAGTATTCATATGAAGGAGGCAATGAACCCAACAAAATAATTGTCTTGTCTTCATCATCAATCTTCACATCTAGATGCCCTATATCGGTGATCACCTGATTGAAGATGTTCACATGCTGTGCAGGATCAAAACCCTCCTACATCTTCATCTCGTACAACTTCTACTTCAGATGCGGCTTGTTCGTGAGGGTTTTGGACATGAACTGAGTCTACAACTTGTCCCAGATTTCTTTCAGCAAGGTCGTATCCATCACATGATACATGACCTGATCCAAAAGACATAGTCGCTTGATCACGACTGCTTGCTCCTTCAACTCATCCCAATCGTCGTCCTCCATCCCCTTCGGCTTTGCTTCGTGCAGCCCCTTGGAACATCTTTGCTGCGCCAACAATTCCTTCATCCTCATCTACTACAATCCGAAGTTACCAGTCCCGTTGAACTTCACCACATCGAACCTAGCACCTAGCGCAATCATCTCAACCTCGCTTTGATACCAATTGTTGGTACCAGTGGTAGCCCTAGCACGAGAAAACAATAACAACAAACACACAAGAGACACACGAATTTGTTTAAAAAGTTCGGCAAAGTCTACGTCCTTGGAAGCCGAATCATGGCGGCTCTGTCCGTATATGAAGTTTCTTTCCTTTTTCATGATTTCCAAAAAGTCAACGATATAGATTTATACCCAGGTTACAGATTCAACTCAGACCGATAGTCCACTTTCCAGACACAAACCCTTTCACCTTGCTTATACGGTCCATACACAATAGGGCAGATTCAGACGTGGCTCAGACAGTTGCGTTGCATGCAACGCGATGCATGGTCACTTGCGTGGCTGGCTACTATACTAGCTTAGCTTCCTTTCCTCTTTTGAGTGCACTGTAAGTTATGTTCGAATTTTTTTTCTCTTGTACTTGCTTTCTACAGTCATCTCCATGCCCATGCGGCCACGCCCCCTTGGTGTCACCGACTGCTCATGACAATTTCGCAAGTGAACTATTCATTTTGTGGGTGTGCTGTATACCGTACCTAGTGCTAGTGTTACTCTGTGTACACACGCAGCTTTCATGTTCTGAGTTTGTAACAGTTGGCTGGCCAGTCGTCTTGACAGGAAGATTTAACATGCTTACAGATATCCTATAGACGTTTTTGCCTTTCCCTCTTCTTTTCGACGGTAAGTTATGAGTTAAGGCAGGCCTGTGGATTTTCGCAGCACGCAAGCCTGCAGCTGCAAGCGAGGCCCTATCTTTATTGGCTGTGAACGTGGTGTTCGCCTTTTTTTTGCATGCATCTCTCTTGACGTCGTCCGGATTTCATGTTCGAAATGCTATCTACCAATGCATTTTGTTTTTTCAGGCCTGATTTCTTCATCCATTCCTGCAGAGTGATTCTACTACGGATTAGTTGTAAGTGATATGCTCTAGAGATAATTATAGAGATGATTGTATCACTTTTATTTTTGTAACTATTGAATAATATGTTATTTAGTCCTTGAATGAACTATCATTTATAATTATTAACAAGTGTGCAACTTGTTTGTGAAACTCTTTATTCATGTTTGCAGCATTATATGGGACACTTATGATTTATAGATCAGTACATGTATTGATTGATGGTCATGCTTCACGAATCATGGATATGAGATTTCAAATCAATAATGTAGGCATATGTTGGGCAACATAATGTTGGATTGACCCGCATTAAAACACTACGAGAAGTAATATTCTTAAGTGTTATCAATTGGTCTCATACATAGTGTATGTGTGACCTTTAGACCTAAGATCGTCATGGTTTCATACGTGTGTAATAGTTTAGGAAAAAATATATGTCACTGCAAAGTTCTCGGATCCCTGATCTGCCATTACAAAATGACCTCTCTCTTCCATGCTATTACATTTCACAAATGTTACCTTTTTTTGCCACTATCGTCAACTCCGTTAGATTTTTGCCACCAATTTTTTTCCAAAATGCCCAAATTACCCTCGTCTTCTTCCTCCCCCTTTCTCTCTCTCATCGCCAGACCTCATCCCACCAGCCTATGCCCTACACCCTTCGCTGTCACCGAGGAAACCATCGCCGATGCTTTAAGCTCCCGCTGCTATCACCACTGAGAGCCATCACCGTCGGATCCGAACTCACGTCGATGTCTCCTCTAGGAGTTATCGCCAAGGCTCGATGCTATGTCGTAGCCGCTGGATTTGGGCTCCCGCTGTCGCCGTAGCCGTCGAAGGTCATCGAGCACCCGTGGATGACATATCTGCTAGACGCCACTACCGCTGTCGCTGGAGGTCATGAGCACCTGTGGATGCCGCCGGAGGTCACCACCATCGCCGACAGTGGAGAGGATTGTCGGGTTCGATTGAAGTTGTCGGTGATGGTGGTGTGAGAGGAGGGAAAATAAAAAAAATGAGAAGGGAGGGAGACCAGGTGAGAGAGGAGAGGGAGGGAAGAGGCTGAGGGAGAGTGAGAAGAGGGAGTGAGAGGAAGAAGAAGACATCAAGGGGAAAATGGTATTTGCACAACCACCACGGCTTGACTAGTCAACAATGGCATAAAATGATATGTTTGAACTTTGTAGTGGCATGTGAGGGAGAGGTCACTTTGCAATGGCAGATCAGGGATCCAGAACATTTGTTGTTTCATATAAATTTTTTTCCAATAGTTTACTTAGGGGTTGTCAAACGCTACTCCCTAACTGGATAGTCATAAAGGTAGCTTTCAGGTTTACTATAATATATGTGGAGCAATTTGAGCGATCAAGATGAGATTTGCCCATCCTCTTTAACGGAAGAGATATCTTTGAGATCCTCGATATGGTTGGGTTCGAGAATGCGGCGCCCCGTGTCATTACCCAGGAGGTAATCACACTTAAGCATACGGATTACTATTCGTTTGTCGATGAGACTCTTGCTCCAACGAATAGCAAGCCAATATCGAGTTTCTGCAATGAGAACAATAAGATGTAAACTGTTCCTTTATTACAACATTAGCCACAAAAGACTAAGGTTCTAAATACACTTATTTATTTACAACAAAAGAGGGGAGGTAACACTTTCCCCCAGGGTCTGCCATCTAGGTCCCTCCAACGAACTACTCGTCCCACGAGTCAAAAGAGAAGTCCATATCGCCTTGCTCGTCAACATAAACGCCCTCATCACCTGTAGCATCATCTGTACCTGCAAAACCCTCCTCCCACTCGGGATTGCTCCTGGCAGAGCTAGGGTCTAAGCAAGGGAAAGATAGCAAGAGTGAGTACTATAGTGTACTCAACAAGCATTAGTAGCTAAAATGCAAATGATGATTCTAACTTTTCGTCCTTAGCAACATTCTTACCTCTTCTTTTATTCTGAAAATAACTCATAAAACATTAGGTTGCAGATTTTATTCTGAAAAGACTACTTGATTACTCGGAGAGAGAATAGACCCCCAGTGGTTCCCGTAGACTCCAATCCAGGAGGCTGGCATGAATTCATGATTTTATAGCACTGCGCAGGCTTGTACCACTTTACCCACAGCTATCCTGAACCCTCTTTAAACTGGGGACATCGCATTTCCTTTGATGCGACTTGAGTTCGAGAATCTGAGCGTTTCCCAAGTTACGTGAATATTTTTCTCCACCCATTACTTTTAAATCGGTCTTGACCTTGCCACCACCGAAGTTGAGTAATGTTGGTTGGGCCGATCTGCCTCTTCGCACCCAACACTCCACCTAGTGCTTATAGCATCTCTTCTTACACCACACTCACACATAAATACATACCCGGTGTGGAGGCGAGATCACGTAACAAGGTAGCATTTTACGCGTCGAAAAAGCGGGAAAATGGTTGGTCTTGAATTCTGACCTCGACCGAGTAAGAGTTTTGTTTGTTCTTATATCATAACCATATGTAAAGGGTCCCACCTCTTGCCCTCTTTCTTCGACCAAGGGCCCTTTACCACCATATTATTACTCGCTTTACTCTCATTTCTTATTTCTCATCTCTTGTCATATCTAACATCTTTCTCATCTTTCTTACCTTCCTCTCATTTATTTGATTTTAGTTTTTGAAAAATCATTTTAATGCAATACATACATGATAGAATAAAATCATTTTACATTTAATATAGCTATATTAATGAACAATAGAGTAGCTTGCCTTCAAAAGAGTAGTAAAGCTCCTTGTCGATAAAATCCGATTCAACTATGCGCCGTCATGGCTGCTCGTCTCTTTGCAAATATCGATTTAAGCGGATAATAAATATTTAAGTAAATACTTAGTGACATTTTGGTGCTACTAAAAGTACCTTAGTTAGATGGTTCGTTTTATTAGTGGATTTTGTGCGTTAATAAACCTTTTTCGGCTATCACCATGTTAACACTCCCCGCTACTGTCGTTCCGGCATAACGGCTCTAGGGTTAGGACTAAAAAGACACACGATCTAAAGAACGACGAGAAAAGCTACACATGACCGAATATTAGCAATTCTAACAAATTTTATGCGCGCTCAAACATCTATTTGATTTTATTTAGTGCGGAAATAAAAACTTCACTTTCAAACTAAGCACAATATTTAATTATTTTGATTATTCCAATCTAACTAAACGATTGCTAACGAGTCAGGATTAATTGTCTAATCGAATTATACCCAAAAATTAGCACTTAAATTCTAATCTCCAACTTAATTCTAATTCTTATTATTACACTTAACCCCTATTTCATCTTATAACCCAACCGGCCACCCCCTCTCTTTACCTCTAATCTCTCTCTCCCTCATTTCTATCTCTCCCTCACCCTCTCTCTCTTTTTCCCCCTGCCTCTCGCGATCTGGAATCGCCGCCGCCGCCCCCTATGGGTCCTCCCCGGGCGCTCCTCTTCCCCGGCTCCTCCGTCGCCTCCTCTCTCCCCGGGTTAGCTCTACCGCCGCCTCCCCTCTTCTCGGTGGCCCGCCTTGATCTTGGCGCCGCCCTGCCCGCCCCTTCGGCCCTCCACCCGATCCGACGCCTTGCCTTGCGTCGCCGCCAAGAAGGCCGCCTCCTCCCTCGTCTTACGGTCGGTGCGGCACAGGGGCAGCCACGGCCTTCGGCATGTTACTCGCCGCCTCGGCCCGTGGTCCCTACCGGCCATTGCTGCATGCGCCTGCCCCTGGCCGCCCGGCGCCTCGGTTCCTCTCGGTTTCCCCATCAAACCCACCTCACTACCTCTCCTAACCCTCTTGAAGCTTTGATTTTTACTTTAGTTGATTTAATCATGTTGCTTCTTGGTGCTTAAATGATGCATAACTAATGGTGGTTTGATGTTTTAGATGATGCAAAAGAGAGGTGATGGTGGTGATTTGAGGGTTGTTTGGCGATGCTCACTAAGGTACTAGTTCCCCGTGCTTGATGACTCTCAACCCTCCCTCTCTTTCTGTGATGACTTGAATAAAGCGAGGGTTGATGGGAGTGATTATTTGATGCCTAATGATTCGATTGAATGTTATTGGATGATTAGAACAAACATATGTTAGATGGGTTACCTCCTGCTAGGGTTTGTGGGAATGGGGAGCAGGTTGTAGTGCCGACTTGCTGGTGCTCCTTGCTTCCCTTACCTTTGCTCCAATGGTTTGGGTGGTGGCTGTGGTGGGGATCCTCCTGGTGCTCCTGGTAGCTCCTGGCTGCTCCTGGTTCTCCCCTCCTATTGTGGCCAATGGTGAGAATGAGGATGTGGAGTGCTGTGGGATGGTCTTATCCTCCTGGGGTTTGATCCTATCCTCATGTGGTAATTTTATTTTTACTGCTTTCCTATACACAATTACCACAACCTTATCTACTTCCTTACTATTACTTCTTGCTCCTGGCTGCTTTCTACTGGTAATGCATATGAGCTAAAATTTGGTGCTGTGGGTAATATGGTTACCCCTGTGGGCTTTCCGATGGATCGGGACTAAATACTGTGGGTGTTGGATTCAATGGCCCAATGATGTTTTAAGCAGAGGGCGCATATGAATGGGAATGCATTGTTGGGCTTTATTGCGGCTGAGGTAATTAAGACAAGGTGGGTGCTGGCTTCCATGCCGCCGAATGATGACAACCCCAAAAGTTACGGGTGCCTATTAGCTTAGGTTGGTTTGGATATCTTGGTTACCACAGATCTGGCTACTATGATGGGTCGAGCTATCTTGGCGATCGAGGACCAGCTATCCTAGGTTAGTCTGAAGACCCAATTGAACTCGGGGTATATTGGCGGCAATCCTTCTCCTCTATCCTAGCAAGCAATCACGATTTCGGTTTTATTAACTACTCCTTTGAGCTATTGGTTGAAAGAGCGGGAAAGGCGAAGGATGGCTAGATGGAATGACAATGAACATTCGGTCAAATGAATGCAAGCACCTTCATTTATAATTTACTTATTTATTGTAATTGATGTTTGTAAAGGGTTGAAATATTAATTATACATTAAGTATTGGATTGTAATATTTTAATTGACTTTGTAATTGGATTTGTTGTACAACCGTGATGTGAATAATGATATTTGCTTAATTACCAAGTTCAAAGCGTTAATTATGCGATTGAATGATTCTTGAGATTATGCTTGACATTTATTTAATGAATTTTTAATTAAGCTAATTACCGATTACTGTTGATTAGTTTAGTTTAGTTACGCGGGTTCTCATATCCTCCCCCCCTTGGAAAAATTTCGTCCCGAAATTGAACTTCTCACTTGAATAGGTTGGGATATGCTTCACGTAATTCTTCCTCCTTTTCCCATGTAGCTTCTCGCACTGAATGGTTCTTCCACTGCACCTTGCAGAATCGGATTGTTCGATTTCTTAACTGACGGTCTTCTGTAGCCAAAATCTTCGCTGGGCACTCTTCGTAGGTCAAATCATCTTGTAATGGAATATCCCAATTGGTTAAGTGATGAGATGGTTCTCTCAAGCATTTTCGAAGTTGTGAGACGTGGAATACATCGTGAATCCGTGATAATTGATCTGGCAGCTCCAATTTGTATGCTAGGGTCCCTTTACGTTCTAGGATACGGAATGGCCCAACATACCTTGGACTTAGCTTTCCTTTTAGTCCGAATCTGCGCACCCCGCGCATAGGTGATACTTTTAAATATACATAATCTCCAACTTCGAACTGCAAGTCTCTTCTATGTTTATCAGCATAACTCTTTTGTCTATCTTGGGCAATCTTGAGACGCTCCCGAATCAACTGAACTTTCTCATCAGTTTCTCTTATCAGTTCAGGTCCCAATAGGGGTTTTTCTCCCACTTCATACCAACAAATGGGTGACCTACACTTTCTACCATAAAGGGCTTCATACGGTGCCATCTGTATACTAGATTGGTAGCTGTTATTATAAGCGAATTCTGCTAATGCCAGGTGTTTTTCCCAAGAATCTCCAAAATTCAGTACGCATGCTCGTAGCAGGTCTTCTAGAATCTGATTTGCAGATTCGCTCGGCCGTCGATGCGTGGGTGATAAGCCGTGCTAAAGTTGAGTGTGGTACCCAAGGCATTTTGTAAACTTTTCCAGAATGCTGAGGTGAATACTGATCCTCTATCTGAGGTGATAGTCTTTGGTACTCCGTGTAATGTGACTATCCTCTCTATATAAAGTTGACTAGTTCTTGATGGAGTATTTTTGGTTAGTTGCAATGAAGTGAGCCGATTTAGTGAGGACGGTCCACTATGACCCAAATTATGCGTCTTTCTTCTTGATTGTCATGGGAAGGCCGTTATGAAATCCATACAAATATCTTCCCATTTCCATTCGGTATTTCCAGGGGCTTTAGTAGTCCTGCTGGGTGTTGATGCTCTGCCTTAACCATTTGACAGGTGTCGCATTTGCTCACGTACTCTGCTATGGTTTTCTTCATATTTGGCCACCAAAATCTTTCTCTTAAATCCCTATACATCTTTGTGCTGCCTGGGTGGATGGTGTATGGAGTATCATGAGCTTCACGTAGAATAGTCTCTTTAATTTCAGGATGGTCAGGCACACAGATTCTGGATTGTCGCCATAAAATTCCAGAGTCATCTATCCGGAACTCAGAAGGTTGGCTTGTTTTGATTCTTTGAACTTCTTTGAGAATAAACGGATCTGATAGTTGGTGTTCCTGGATTTGATCATGGAGGGTGGGATGGAATACCATGGCGGCAATGGTTGCTTCAGAGGTGGTAGTCTTTACTTCTATATTCATTTTGGCCAATGCTTCGATTAGTTCAACAGCATGACTTTCAGCAGAAAGGTGCTGGCACTGAGATTTCCTGCTGAGGGCATCAGCTACCACATTAGCTTTGCCAGGGTGATAATTAATGGTTAGATCATAATCCTTAATGAGTTCTAACCATCTTCTTTGTCTCATATTTAACTCTTTTTGGGTAAAGATATATTTGAGGCTTTTATGATCGCTGTACAAGGTACACTTTGATCCATAAAGGTAATGTCTCCATATCTTCAGGGCAAATACTACAGCTCCCAATTCAAGGTCATGAGTAGGATAATTCAGCTCGTGGGGCCTCAACTGCCTGGAAGCATAAGCAATAACTTTATCATCCTGCATCAGTACGCACCCTAGTCCATACTTCGATGCGTCGCAATATACCACATAGTCGATTCCTTCCTTAGGCAAGGTTAGGATGGGTGCTGTGGTTAGGCGTTGTTTCAATTCCTGAAAACTTTTCTCACATGCTTCCGTCCATATGTACTTCGCATCTTTCTTCAGAAGTTTTGTGAGAGGTGAGGTTATTTGGGAGAATCCTTTTATAAACCTCCGGTAGTATCCCGCGAATCCCAGGAAACTCCGTATTCCTGTGGTATTCGTTGGACGCTTCCATGAAAGAACTGTGTCGATTTTGGAAGGATCCACTTCTATCCCTCTTCCGGATATGACATGTCCAAGGAATGCCACTTGATCTAACCAGAATTCGCATTTACTGAATTTGGCAAAAAGTTAATTTTCTCTGAGGATTTCCAAAGTGACAGTAAGGTGATGGACATGTTCTTCTTCGCTCTTAGAATAGATCAAGATGTCATCAATAAAGACAACAATGAATTTATCCAGATGTTTCATGAATAACTTATTCATTAAGTTCATGAACACTGCAGGAGCGTTGGTCATACCAAATGGAACTACTGTGTACTCATGGTGCCCATATCGAGAAACAAAGGCTGTCTTATCAATGTCACCGGGGTTGACTTTGATCTGATGATATCCGGACCTTAAATCAATCTTTGAGAACACTCGTGCTCCAGTCAGTTGGTCAAATAAATCATCTATTCTGGGTAAAGGGTATTTGTTCTTTATGGTGACACTGTTCAGTTCCCGGTAGTCAGTACATAGTCTTACTCCTCCATCTTTCTTGCTGGCAAAAAGAACCGGGGCTCCCCATGGTGAAGTACTCTCTCTAATGAAACCTTTGGCTTCTAATTCGTCCAGTTGCTTCTTCAATTCAACTAATTCCTCTGCATTCATTCTGTACGGCCTTTTGGAAATTGGTGCGGTTCCCGGAATTAAGTTGATAGTAAATTCTATTTCTCTATCCGGGGGCATACCAGGTAATTCTTCGGGAAATACATCTGGGAAATCTCTTACAACTGGTATGTCTTTTATTTCTTTTGTTTGCAGGCTGGCCAAGCTAGGGTTAGCTGATTTCGGTCGGGTTCTAGTTCCAATATATTGTATCCGTGTTCCGTCGGGCTTTCGGATTGAAGCTTGCTTAGTTTCGCAATCTATACTCACCCCATGGGCGGATAACCAATCCATACCCAAGATTACTTCTAGTCCTCTTAGGGGTATTATATAGAGATCAGCTAAAAACTTGGTATTATGAATTATAATGGCCTGCTTCCTTCGTATTGACGTTACTTCTAAAATTCCCACCGGTGTACTAACTCCCATTGATTTTTCCAAAGGTTCAGTAGCTAATTTGTTCTCCAATATGAATTTATGAGCTATAAATGAGTGAGTAGCTCCCGGGTCAAATAAAACAGTACCCATGGAGGGTGGAAGTAGTAGCGTACCCGTCACCACATCTGTTGCTTCTCCTATCTGCTCTGCAGTCACGTGAGTCAGGCGTGCCGATCCTCCTTTTCCAGATCCTCCAGTGTTTGGTGTGTTGCCCCTGGACTGATTTACACGGTTAATCTGAGGTGGATTTGGGGCAGGTAGTCGGGGTGCATATGCTGGAGGTGGTGGGGTTCCCGATGTCTTCTGGGGGTAAGGGCATTCTGCCTTACGGTGCCCAGGCCTTCCACAATTAAAACACACATTGGTGCCTCTCAAGCAATCCTTAGTCAGGTGACCTCTCCCACAATTGGCGCATTTCAAGGCTAAGGCTGTTGGCTGCTGCTGGACGGTGGGTCTCTGAAAACCTGGGTTGAATGATCCTGGTCTGGGTGAGCCATATCTAGGTGGAGGTTGTTGTGGCATAAACTGACGAGGCTTATGAATAGGTGGAGAATGATGGCTTATCTTAGCCTTCTTCCTTCGTTCTTCTGCTAGGTTGGAATGTTCATTTTCTAGTATAATGGCTCTATTGACCAGATCCTGGAATTCAGTGATTTTATGAATGGACAAGAGCATTTTCAGATAAGGGTTCATTCCATTCAGGAATCTCTCTATTTTCTTTTCCTCGGTGTCAACATCAGCTGAGGCATAGCGAGAAAGGTCATTGAATTGGCTAAGGTATTCTGTCATCTTCTTCCCTCCCTGAGTTAAAGCTCTAAATTCACGTTTCTTCAATTCCATCCTTCCTGTGGGTACGTGGGTCTCAGTAAAACGTAGTTTAAACTCAGCCCATGTGAGTGGTCGTCACGACACGGTTCTTGATTATAGTTAAGCCACCGATTAGGCTCTTTGGTCTGCTAACCGGTGTGTCTTTGATATCGTACCTTCTCCTCATCTGAACATCCTACTGTGTCCAGCTTCTTTTCTATCTCGACTAGCCAGTCACTTGCATCTAATGGATCAGTAGCTTTAGCAAAAGTAGGAGGGCGGGTTTGTAGGAAATCACCTAAACTGACCCCATGTGTTGGTGAAGAGGTAGTAGGTGTCACTCGAGTCAGCAAAGCTTCCATAAAGCGGTTTTGGCTTTCTTGGGATTCTTTTCTGGAGTTTTCTAAAAATTTTAGAACATCAACCATTATACCCAGGGGATCTGTTGCTCTGGTAGGTGGCTGTTGACTAGTTCCTGGTAAGGTAGTATCTTGGGTTTGACCAGGTGCTGGCTCATTAGGGTTCACATTCGGGTTCTCTGCGGCTGGTTCTTGTGGCATAAGTCCCAATGTCAAACCCAACTCACGTTCTTCGCTTCCCTGACCTTCCATCCTGTAGGGGAAGATGTTAAGAAATAGTTACATTAATGGTCTTGTTAATAGCATTTTCATCCTAAGGGGTCTGTTGGTGATAACATTATTTTCTTACTTCTGTAGCAGTAGTTTGCAATGGGGAAGAGAATATTACATTTCTCTGGTAAGAACTAACCGCGGTTAACTTGTATTAATCCACTCATACATGAGGCAAATAACACCAAGAAACAAGGGAATTCAAAAAGATCCAATTCCTATTCTAGCTGAGTCTCTCGTGCTTAGTCACGCTTGAGATCCCGTTCTCAAGACCGCCCAAACCACGTGTTTGGGACCGCTCAGAGCTTGCCTCTGAGTGCGAACCTACACTACCCTGGATCCACGTGCCTGTGCGCGCCGAGATCCCGTTCTTGAGACCGCCCAACTACGTGTTGGGAAACGCTCAGGGCTCATTCCTGAGTAAGTCCAGGACTTCGCTCCTGGATACGCCAGAGCTACACGCTCGGAGTGCCACGGACCACTCGTCCGGGAAAACTGATATGCAGAAATACGATAAGGCATTCTTTTTATACCGTCAGCCTCTTTCTTTACTTTCTTTAAGTAATTATGGATTACTTGGAAATGCTGACGGGTGATTTTGGGTTGTACAGATGAAAAGATGAGGAAGCTAACGGGTATGGTCCATACTTATCCCAAAATTGGAAAAGCAGATCCACACCAGATTTCTACTCCATGCCTCTAGCCCCAGCATGAAAACTTATGACCTTATATTGATACTCCCCCACCTACAATCTCAAATCTTCGATCCTATGTTGGATGGCTATCCTGACAGGTTAATTAGCAAAAATAACAACGCGAGGCCTACGACTAAGCCTACGTTTTCCCCGTACTCTCTTGGTCAAAAGATTAAACCTACACCTCCTACGAATGAATGGTTCTACGTTAGTAGGCTGTCACTTTAAGAAGGGACAAGCTTTTTAACATAATATTTTTGAAAGAGGTTGAGAAAGGAATTGATATGGAGATAAAGGTTAAGCAGTAGTTAATGCAATATAAGCGAGAGCACACCTAAGTTCTGCTCGGTTTCTATCTTACTAGCGTGGCGATCTTATTGCTCGATACAATTGCGGCGCCCGTGTCATTACCAGAGGTAATCACACTTAAGCATACGGATTACTATTCGTTTGCCCAGTAGAACACTGCTCCAACGAATAGCAAGCCATTATCAGAGTTACGCAGCAGAACAATAAGATAGAAATTGTTCCTTTATTACAACATTAGCCACAAAAGACTAAGGTTCTAAATACACTTATTTATTTACAACAAAAGAGGGGAGGTAACACTTTCCCCCAGGGTCTGCCATCTAGGTCCCTCCAACGAACTACTCGTCCCACGAGTCAAAAGAGAAGTCCATCTCACCTTGCTCGTCAACATAAACGCCCTCATCACCTGTAGCATCATCTGTACCTGCAAAACCCTCCTCCCACTCTGGATTGCTCACAGTAGAGCTAGGGTCTAAGCAAGGAAAGATAGCAAGAGTGAGTACTATAGTGTACTCAAGAAGCATTAGTAGCTAAAATGCAAATGATGATTCTAACTTTTCGTCATAGCAACATTCTTACCTCTTCTTTTATTCGAAAATAACTCATAAAACATTAGGTTGCGATTTTATTTCGAAAAGACTACTTGATTACTCGGAGAGAATAGACCCCAGTGGTTCCGTAGACTCCAATCCAGAGGTGGCATGAATTCATGATTTTATAGCATCTTGAGCTTGTACCACTTTACCCACACTATCACGAACCCTCTTTAAAGCTGGGACATCGTATTTCCTTTGATGCGACTTGAGTTCGAATACGTAACGCTTCCCAAGTTACGTGAATATTTTTCTCCACCCATTACTTTTCATCGGTCTTGACCACCACCGAAGTTCAGTAATGTTGGTTGGGCCGATCTGCCTCTTCGCACCCAACACTCCACCTAGTGCTTATAGCATCTCTTCTTACACCACACTCACACATAAATACATACCCGGTGTGGAGAGCGAGATCACGTAACAAGGTAGCATTTTACGCGCTCGTCAAAAACGGAAAATGGTTGGTATCTTGAATTCTGACCTCGACCGAGTAAGAGTTTTGTTTGTCCTTATATCATAACCATATGTAAAGGGTCCCACCTCTTGCCCTCTTTCTTCCTGACCAAGGGCCCCTTTACCAGCCATATTATTACTCTGCTTTACTCTCATTTCTTATTTCTCATCTCTTGTCATATCTAACATCTTTCTCATCTTTCTTACCTTCCTCTCATTTATTTGATTTTAGTTTTTGAAAAATCATTTTAATGCAATACATACATGATAGAATAAAATACTGTTTACATTTAATATAGCTATATTAATGAACAATAGAGTAGCTTGCCTTCAAAAGAGTAGTAAAGCTCACTGTCGATAAAATCCGATTCAACTACTGCCGCCTGCGCCGGCTCGTCTGCTGCAAATATGCGACGAAACGGATAATAAATATTTAAGTAAATACTTAGTGACATTTTGGTGCTACTAAAAGTACCTTAGTTAGATGGTTCGTTTTATTAGTGGATTTTGTGCGTTAATAAACCTTTTTCGGCTATCGCCATGTTAACACTCCCCGCTCTTTCATCGTTCGGCATAACGGCTCTAGGGTTAGGACTAAAAAGACACACGATCTAAAGAACGACGAGAAAAGCTACACATGACCGAATATTAGCAATTCTAACAAATTTTATGCGCGCTCAAACATCTATTTGATTTTATTTAGTGCGGAAATAAAAACTTCACTTTCAAACTAAGCACAATATTTAATTATTTTGATTATTCCAATCTAACTAAACTATTGCTAACGAGTCAGGATTAATTGTCTAATCGAATTATACCCAAAAATTAGCACTTAAATTCTAATCTCCAACTTAATTCTAATTCTAATTCTTATTATTACACTTAACCCCTATTTCATCTCATAACCCAACCGGCCACCCCCTCTCTTTACCTCTAATCTCTCTCTCTCCCTCATTTCTATCTCTCCCTCACCCTCTCTCTCTTTTTCCCCCTGCCTCTCCCGATCTGGAATCGCCGCCGCCGCCCCCTATGGGTCCTCCCCGGGCGCTCCTCTTCCCCGGCTCCTCCGTCGCCTCCTCTCTCCCCGGGTCAGCTCTACCGCCGCCTCCCCTCTTCTCGGTGGCCGTGGCAGTGCCAGCGCCCGCCGCCGCCCTTCGACCCTCCACCCGATCCGACGTTGCTCGCTCGTCGCGCCGCCAAGGCCGCCTCCTCCCTCGTCTTCTGGTCGGCGGCACAGGGGCGGCGCAGGCGCTTCGGCATGTTACTCGCCGCCTCGGCCCGTGGTCCCTACTGCCCATTGCTTCCGTTGGCCGGCCTGCCGCATGGCGCCTCGGTTCCTCTCGGTTTCCCCATCAAACCCACCTCACTACCTCTCCTAACCCTCTTCTGAAGCTTTGATTTTTACTTTAGTTGATTTAATCATGTTGCTTACTGGTGCTTAAATGATGCATAACTAATGGTGGTTTGATGTTTTTAGATGATGCAAAAGAGAGGTGATGGTGGTGATTTGAGGGTTGTTTGGCCGATGCTCACTAAGGTACTAGTTCCCCCTGTGCTTGATGACTCTCAACCCTCCCCTCTGCTCTGTGATGACTTGAACAAACTGAGGGTTGATGGGAGTGATTATTTGATGCCTAATGATTCGATTGAATGTTATTGGATGATTAGAACAAACATATGTTAGATGGGTTACCTCCTGCTAGGGTTTGTGGGAATGGGGAGCAGGTTGTAGTGCCGACTTGCTGGTGCTCCTTGCTTCCCTTCCCTTTGCTCCAATGGTTTGGGTGGTGGCTGTGGTGGGGATCCTCCTGGTGCTCCTGGCAGCTCCTGGCTGCTCCTGGTTCTCCCCTCCTATTGTGGCCAATGGTGAGAATGAGGATGTGGAGTGCTGTGGGATGGTCTTATCCTCCTGGGGTTTGATCCTATCCTCATGTGGTAATTTTATTTTTACTGCTTTCCTATACACAATTACCACAAACTTATCTACTTCCTTACTATTACTTCTTGCTCCTGGCTGCTTTCTACTGGTAATGCATATGAGCTAAAATTTGGTGCTGTGGGTAATATGGTTACCCCTGTGGGCTTCGATGGATCGGGACTAAATACTGTGGGTGTTGGATTCAATGGCCCAATGATGTTTTAAGCAGAGGGCGCATATGAATGGGAATGCATTGTTGGGCTTTATTGCGGCTGAGGTAATTAAGACAAGGTGGGTGCTGGCTTCCATGCCGACGAATGATGACAACCCCAAAAGTTACGGTGCCTATTAGCTTAGGTTGGTTTGGATATCTTGGTTACCACAGATGATCTGGCTACTATGATGGGTCGAGCTATCTTGGCGATCGAGGACCAGCTATCCTAGGTTAGTCTGAAGACCCATCGAACTCGGGGTATCTTGACGGCAATCCTTCTCCTCTATCCTAGCTAGCAATCTTGATTTGGTTTTATTAACTACTCCTTTGAGCTATTGGTTGAAAGATAGGAAAGACGAAGGATGGCTAGATGGAATGACAATGAACCTTCGGTCAAATGAATGCAAGCACCTTCATTTATAATTTACTTATTTATTGTAATTGATGTTTGTAAAAGGGTTGAAATATTAATTATACATTAAGCATTGGATTGTAATATTTTAATTCAGCTTTGTAATTGGACTGTTGTACAACTGTGATGTGAATAATGATATTTGCTTAATTACCAAGTTCAAAGCGTTAATTATGCGATTGAATGATTACTGAGATTATGCTTGACATTTATTTAATGAATTTTTAATTAAGCTAATTACCGATTACTGTTGATTAGTTTAGTTTAATTACGTGGGTTCTCACAGGGAAGATCATGGTGATGCTGAATGCGGTTGAAGAGTCAACCGCAAACGTATATAATCAAATACAAGATCAAGTGAATGATCGTGCTATCATAGTATGGCACACATCTCGCATTGAGTTTGATCTAGTATCGTGAGGCAAAGGGGATCAACATATGAGCACTATATAGGTTCGTTCGATATGATCTTTGCTTGTACTCGGGGCTGACTATGTCCTGCTAGAGACCGTTATCGACTTTTGATCGGAAAGGAGTTTCCGGGTCGTGGCTGAGTGCATATAAATCTATAGGGTCTCATACTTAATGGTCCAGAACTAATCAGTTTGGATAGGATCTATTCGTATGGTTCTCACACCTTAATGGCCCCTAGCGTAGGGCTCCACTAAAGGGCCTCTTTATAAAGGGAGACGTGAGGCTTTGGGGAGTACGTTGCACCATCCATCGAAACCCTAGTCGCCACCCGCCGAAGGCCTACCGTGTGCGCTGGTGCTAGCACACCGGCGCACGACGTTATATTCCTGGACGTGTGGATACCGTAGAGGCGCTGCTGCGGTTGATGTTGTGCTGATCGAGGACAATCCACGACGTACGTGAGGAACGCGAGGAGCTGCTGGAGGAGACGATCGGCGGCCATGGAAATTGGATGATCGACTACTTCCACTACATCGATGTGCGCGACGTTGGACCGAGCTGCTCCAACTCTTCTTCTGTTGCACTGCGTGTCTAGTGGTAATGATATATGATCTCTTACTCGCATAACTTCCTGATTTATGCGGTAGAAATTTTATATTGTACTAGTGTAACTTACCTGTATTCCAACAGTAGGTACCTGTGCCAGTAATGAACAGCTAACGATTTGTAATCACCAGGGAGACTTCTCTGAGAGCTCTTTACTGCTCTGAAGATACAACAAAAACAAAAAAAAAACCAGTCATTAGGTGCATACATGCCAACACGTTAAGGGACATCATTTAAGAAAAGAAGAACTAAAACCTTGCAATCAGGTCTTCTGATGGTGGGAAAGTATGAAGCAGAGCTCGGACTAGCTGTCGAAAGGAAGGACTAGTTGCAAAGACCCACCAATCTCCACGTACGCATGCACGCATCGCATTTCGTTCTAGTTTTTATCTTTCTGAACTAGTCAAACTGTCAGTGTTTGGTTTAGATGTACCAAACGCTGCACCAACGAGCACACACCAACATTTGCAAATGATAAGTCACCCCACAAGGAAAAAAACAGCATGTCTTGCAGCGTCATGTCGCGCCTTCAGCCTTCTCATCCACACCGGCTTGCCTTACCATCCGTACGTCTCTACTTCACCAAATATCACAGGCAAAAGAGGTGCGACCAACAACTACTCTTTCTCTTCTGCACCGGACTGAGCCCGCACTGTTTCACGATGAAATGACATAGTAATACCAATAATCGATTAGCATGATTTGATAGGAGCTAACGATAACATCACTAGCTTGCACAAATCAATGCATATATACAACGGCATTTGAGCTTGTGAAGATAAATGATTCGGTTGCAATTCGCTGTCACTGACTAAACTTAGAGGAGCCTGGAGTACTTGGTTTAGAAGCGAACAGTAACTTCGAAAGTGACTAACATCATGCATGATTTCTGTACAAATTATTTTACCAAGAAAATAAAGAACAGGATGTACTCCATAAAAGCGAGAATTCTCTCAAAATATAGAAAAGGTAGTCAAAGAAGTGCATCATCTTTTGGCCAAGGCCGGCTCCGAACTTCAACATTTTTGTCAAAGTTGGCCTTGTATCTCTGCCCCCACCAGGTGTTGCAGCGAAGTCATTAGCAGCCGGCCGGTTTCAGTTATCCTAGCTCTTCAGAGAGAAAGAGAGAGAGAGAATGCCATAGAAGTATATATCATCCTTTAGCTTTAGTAAAGCAAAAAATATTTGAGTTTAGAAAAGAAAGAAGCATAAATAACAAATGTAAGAAACGAAAGAACTCTCCAAGAGAAGTTGTTACACACCAACCTACTCCTCTCTTACTAAAGTATGTAAGCACTTCTACATGCTAGAATTAACACCATATGATATATGTATCTATGATCTATTCTATTCTTGCCCTTCCTTCCTCTGTCCATATCTCTTTCCTTCATGGCTTCTGCTGTTGGCTCTCGAGGCCGACGGAGTTGTGCTGCGGCGATGGCCCGGACGGCGGCACCGGGCCCCTCGGCAAGAACCCGAAGAAATGGTTGGATTCCCCTCTCTCCAATGGCCTCCCATTGAAGGGCTGCATGCCGCTCGAAGCTTGGCACCTTGACACCATCACAAGGAGAAGCACTAGCAAAAACCACCACATGATCTGTAGAAGAACCCTCCTACTTCTTGTGTGCCAATAGCACCCCATGTAGAGAGACAGGATGAAGAGAGAGTTGATGGCAGGTGTGAAGGTTTGAGATGTGATGAAGGTTTGGTGAGTAGAAATGGGGAGTGGAGGAGGAGGCGATGGTGTTATATAAGCTAGCGCTTATCAGAGAGAATGTACGTATGGAGTATGGACAATGAGGAGCCGTCATTAAATTTATAAAGGAGCATGGACTCGTTCACAGCGCAAGGAGGGACGAAGAAAAAAAAATGAAATCCACATGCATAACGTTATTTAATTGCTGGATCGGTTCGCCATATATTCCTGGCTGCTATGTGTTGAACAGTAGTCCTGCAGTAGAATGATATATATAGAAGACAATAAATCAAATTTATTATGCACTCCATCTGGTTCTAAATAGATTTCGTTTCAGCATCCTCCAATATACATATTTAACCATTACTTTTTATAATGTTAAAAAATACAGAAAATATAATAACTATATGAAGGTGTCTTTAAAGATTAATATATTAATTTCCATGTTACAAATCTACATTCTTTTGTGTGAATTAGTGGTAAAGTTTTGAAATTTTAACATAAACATTATAAAACAACATCTATTTAGAAAGCGGATAAAATAATTATCTTCTAGAAAATATTTTTTCAATATACTCTTCCACAAATTATTTTTTGGTTTAAGGGCCTTCACTACTACTGAAAATACTTTCCGCAGACGGTTCAAGCGTTATCACGAGCGGTTTCGTGGCAAATGCGAGTTTATGGGTCGATGATGACATGAGGTCATCCTGAGCGGTTTTGAACCGTCATGATGTATACTTTCCTGAGCGGTTTGTGGTTCAAACCGTCTGCGATAATAATATCACAGAGCGGTTTTGACCACAAACCGTGCATGATAAGCATATATCCTGACGGTTTGACCACAAACCGTGCATGATAAGCACATATCCGAGACGGTTTGTGGGTGGGAAAATGCAGTGATGACTTTCTCTATAAAGGCCCAAGTAGTGGTTGCTTGTACCATTAAATCCGGCATCATATATATATATATATATATATATATATATACATATATATTGTTAAGTAGTCTCGGCCACTTTGGGGATCGTCCACATGACATGAGAAGGATGAGACAGTAGCCACGGGCAACCTCATTGAGCCCTTGCAAGTATAAAAAGTATGGATGCAAGGAGAGCGTTCGGACATCCAATTACCTAGATTGGGCGTCACTATGTTGAAAGTGTAGTTGATCTTGCAGTACTCCGATTGGGAAGTGGCATCATGTATTAGCAACTATCCATTCTTGAGTATGTAATCATCTTTAAACCCAACAAGAACACTAAGCAACCATTCTCATATTTCAAAAGAATTCTCAACTTGTTGCTTGGTGTTCTTGTTGGCTTTAAAGACAATTACATGCTCAAGAATTGTTGGTTGCTAATACATTATGCCACTTCCTAGTCGGAGTAGTTGCGCATCAACGTCACTTTCTGAACATAGCGACGTCCAATCCAAGTAATTGGATGTCCGACCGCTCTCTTTGCATCCATACTTTTTAAACTTACAAGGGCTCAATGAGATTGCCCGTGATACCTGCCTCATTCTTCTCATGTCATGTGGGACTTACTCCTAAAGTGGTCGAGATCATTAATAATATATATATAATATATATATGATGCCGGTTTAATGGCACAAGCACCACCGCTGGAGACTTTATAGAGAAGAGATTATGAATGGAATGGTAGGACGTGCACTGCACGCAAGAGGTAGGAGAACATGACCGCATGAACAAGGGGCTATTAATATGAACTAATTATCAATTCAATTTCAGCATAAGACTATTGACACCATTACATCACGAGCAAGGGGACTATTAATATGAACTAATTATCAATTCAATTTCAGCATAAGACTATTGACATCATTACATCACACAGCAAGAGGACTATTAATATGAACTAATTATCAATTCAATTTCAGCATAGGACTATTTACATCATTACATCACGAGCAAGGGACTATTAATATGAACTAATTATCAATTCAATTTCAGCATAAGACTATTGACATCATTACATCACACAAAGAAGAGGACTATTAATATGAACTAATTATCAATTCAATTTCAGCATAAGACTATTTACATCATTACATCACAGAGCAAGAGGACTATTAATATGAACTAATTATCAATTCAATTTCAGCATAAGACTATTAACATCATTGTGCAGTTCATCAGCAAGAGAACAAGACCAAAGGTGTCCAAACCCACCACACAAGTAGTAGCCCTCGGCATCCATCGCAGAGCACTAGCTAGCCATTTTCATCACAGAGCAAGGGGGTAGAGGCAGAGAGGGACCTTAGTACAACAAGAACCACAGTGGCGACCCCACCACCAAAGACAACCCTCATCTATTTCCTTTACCTTGCATAAATCACACAAACATCGAGGACACAACTTAAGGTTCATGTATAAAAATCAAACTCAACAAAAGACATTAAGCTAACAGATCTAGAGGAGAACAGAGAGAGGATGGGGAAAGCAAAGCCGGCCAGGGGCCCTAGCAGGCGCAAGCGGGGGTCGGCGGCGGCGACGCAGGTCGAGCGGCGGCGTCGAGGTGGGGAGGAGCGGAGTTAGGGCGGGCGCAAACCCTAGCAAAGCTAGGGAGTGACGAGAGTTTGGGCGTCACCGTGGTTAGGCATTGTCAGACGCCGCAAAAGACACTCTTATCGCATGAGTGTCTTTTGCGGTGTCACCAGATGCCACTAACCATCGGCAACGGAAGAATAAGCGGCGTCGGCGACGGGAGGAACGGACGAGAGTAAGGCGGCTGGGGAGTGAGCGAGTTAGAGCGCAAACCCTAGTGGCAAGTGGGCTAGCTCCTACTTATAAAGAGACTTATCGAGACGGTTCTATTATGGAACCGTCGGTGATAATATCACGAGCGGTTCCATAATAGAGCCGTGCGTGATATGGGACATATCACAGACGGTTCCATTATGGAACCGTCGTGATATATCCTATATCACGCACGGTTCCATAATGGAACTATGCGTGAAATGGTTTTTCTCAAGTATATATATACAATTACATGACATGAAGAAATTACATGTTTATATTAAAAAGCGAAACCTATAATTAAACAAGGTTTTTCTAGTGGCGAAGGTAGGCTGCTATCTCCATCGCAATACTTCATAAGCGGCGGTGTCAAGATCGGACGGTTCTCGATCATCGATGAACGAAGCTCGAAATCGTCCACCGCTGACGCGCTCGTTCGAAAGTGTCTCGAAGACCCTCGATGTTGAACCAAGAAGAATTGAGCCCATAGGCTCTCTTCCTTGCTTGAGGGTCTCGGCACCGTCGACTCGATGCATCTGCCGCCTCGATTTCACAGTCCAAGTGACGGCAAGCCTCCGAGACGTGCAACGTCGTTTTGGAGGACTATGTCGATGACGCGTAAACTTCGCCGAAAGTGGGAGATCACCGAAAGACACGGCGGAGGAGGATGTCAAGGCGGCGGAAGGTGGCGTCACTGCTCCGGCAAATTTCGCGGGAGGAGAGTGAAGACACTGTTGATCAAGCGGTGTTCTTCCGCAAAGCAGTTCAACGACACCGAGAGAGGTGCTGTATAGTCGGCCGGAAGGCCATCGATGCGGCGACAAGGAAGAGGCAGCCATTTCGTTTTTTATAAGTATGTGGGGATGATCATCTTGGATGGCGGATGATCCTTTTATAAAACAAGGAATAAATTCGGGCGTGAGGCGAAGAGCGCGGGAGCCGAAGCGGATCGATGCGATGAAGAGACGATCGGGCAAGCGGATTGGCGGCAAACGAGCGCGCCGGCGATGAAGAAACTCACGCTGGAGCGATATTATCACAGAGCGGTTATTTTAAGAACCGTCAGTGATACTAATTAATATCACGAGCGGTTCTTGTTGTAATAAATGCGTGATACTTCCTGACGGTTGTGTTTTAAAACCGTGCGCGGATCTTGATTAATATCACAGACGGTTACGAACAAGAACCGCCCGTGATACTTCACTGACGGTCTTCAACATGAACCGCTCGTGATATTTCTCTTCACGAGCGGTTTTTAAGCGCGACGATAGTACGACGTCTCTAAACCAAAACCGTCTGTGATTGAATGTAATACCGACGGTTTCGGTCAACCGTCTGTGATGAGGCGTCCAGTATTAGCCTTTTTGTAGTAGTGCTTTTTGATTTGCAGGATTCTAAAAACACAAGAATAGGAAAAAACACGTGAATAAGATAGGAATGTATGCGCAAAATAGAGGATTAGAAAACATATGAATTTTGTAGGAGTGTGTGTTTGGAACACAGGAATAGGAAAACACATGATTTTTGTTGCATAGTTGCATATGCATGTCATCTACGTACAATACTAAAGACACCTACGATATGTTGTGCTGTCTCTATGAGACCTCCACAATCTTTTAATTATTGCATTTTTTTTGTTATAGATAATAACTCATACAATGATGTTTTGTGCTATCTATATTTTCTTACTTTAGCGGCACAAATTGCAATGGCTATAGAGGAATTTAACCATGCGATTTGCCTCGGTCTTACAGTGAAGGGAAGAAGAAAAGGAGGGTGAGAGTGGATGTTGTTTTTCCTGCATTTTTCCTATGGAATCAAGGGCGTAGGAAAGTTTCCTCCGTTTTCCTTTGATCAATTCCTACGTTTCAAATGGATGAACAGTGACCAAATCCATAGGATCCAGAATCCTCGGCTTTCCCTCTAAAATTCCTACAAATCAAAAAGGCCCTAAAATTTGGCGACATATATGGTGAAAATACGAATATGATGAAATTTTGATTTTCACCAAACTTACAAGTAAAAAAAAATGAAAAATTTACCACATGTAGTGGAGTATATTTACTACATCTCTGCAAAATTTTCAAGATCAAACTTGATCTCATTTGTGAGATAAAAAAAAAGACAACAGATAGAGTGCCCTGTCTCCACCAAATCTCTTTTAAGTACCTTCGTAGATTATTAAGGCCAAAGTGCACGGGGTGCATCAAAGCAAGGATGTACCTGATTGAACCCAAAAGTAAAAATATTAATTCAGTGTCTATTTCAAATATTTAAATTTCACTTTAATTTTATAGGAAAACAAAAAAAAAGCATGTTCTAAATGGGTCTAAAGAAACTATAGTATTGATTACTCCTAGATTTAGGGTGGTACACAAGGATAATTATCGTGTGGGTGTACCTAGATTGAGATCCTCTGCGTTGAAAAAATAAATACAGATAATCTACAGTGTATAAGTATTAGGAATGATATCTATCGTGTGATCAAAAATCAAAGGCTGATATCAAGCACTACAGTGTTTTAGCCACAATACTTTCCCCAGTTTTGCTGTGGTCTTATGCTACAGCACTATGGCAAAACGTTGTTCACTTTGTCTTGTGCTACATCACGTGATAGAGCGCTGTTCACTCTATCACGAAAATTGTTCATATGTTGAAGTCTGCAGTACTGCTAGGCCGGCAGCACCTATAGATCGATGGAGTCCGTGAGAGGTTGGAAATAAATGTGCTCGTATCTACCTTTAGGAATGGCCTATTAGGATATAGTTTGAGCCTAGCATGACCAAGTACCACCACAATAGTGATGGACATGGACGGTGGGGTGGGGGTTGCATGGTGGGCCTGAGTTTGTTGGAGTGCATTAATGAGACAGGTAGTTCATTTTTAGTGTATTAAACTGAAATCGATTTAAATTCATGTCACATAAGTATTTTAAGAACTGAATTTGTTTTTCTCTAATGTATTGAATTGATTCTTACTAATAACTAGGACCCACGTTACATTAAAAAACCACGAAATAATAATATCATCTCTCAACCGCACTCTCTCCTATGTAGTTGTTTAATGCTCATATGAGTTGTTTAATGCTTTGAATCAACTCCTAAGAGCATCTTTAATGTATTGAATCGACGTCGATTTAAAGTCATGCCACGTAAGCATTCTAGGAACTGAGCTTATTTTTCTCCAATGTATTGAACCGATTCCTACTAATAACTAGGAGCTACGTTACATTAAAAAACCACAAAATAATAATATCATCTCTCAAACACACTCTCTTCTATGTAGTTGTTTAATGCTAATATGAGTTATTTAATGCTTTGAATCGATTCCTAAGTAGAGTTTGGCTCCATGCATTTTTTTTGTTGAAATCGACCCCTCCAATGTATTGAATCGATTAAATACCTTCTCTCTCCTCATTTGAACCGGCTAAAACACAACATTGGAGATGGTCTAAGTAGAGTTCGATTCCATGCATTTTTTTGTTGTTAGAATCGACTCCTCTAATGTATTAAATCGATTCAATGCCTTCTCTCTCTTATTTGAACCGGCTAAAACACAACATTGGAGATGGTCTGAGTAGACCCGGATCATCTGTAGAGGGTCACCACCTGTACAGTAATTTCAGTCGTATGCATAGTGATTTCAAGCAGCACCTTAGCAGTTCACTGTAGATTAGCGTAGCAAATCACATACCCAAGCATGGTAGCTAAGTACTGTAGCAAAATACAATTTAGATTGCACCGTAGCGATCGATCTCATCTGTTCGCGTTCCATCTAATAGCTAAGGGGTGTTATTGCAAAAGACACTGCGTCTGTTGCTAGTTATAATGAAAGAGGATTCCGATCCATACTGAGTAAAGAAAATGGAAAGAAGGAAAAAAAAAAGTGATGCAAAAGAAAATGAAAAGGCAGGAGCAGAGAAGGCTCATAGCCATAAGGAAGAAAAGGAGGGCTCTGTCTCCTGTGTTTAGGTCGGGGCACTGCCCCACATGGAATTCAATGGCCGGCTTGGCATTGCATTGCCGTTTGCACCTGCAATCATGTTCAATGAGTTTTTGGCTTATTTAGCTTTTTTTTATACGTAATAGCAAAGTAGAGAGTAACGTGCTACTAACCGGGACTGTGGGAGGCCACCTGCTACAATTTGGGACCACGATAGATACACATGCTAGCAGTGGCGGAGCCAAGATTCTACAAAGCCTCGGGCACAAAACTAAGAGGCTATAACTAACATCAAATACTATTCACACCGAGGTATAACAAAAGTACAACACAAATACACAACTGAAATAAAATTTGAATTTCATGTTTAATGATATGACAAAATAACTAAAACATTTTGCAATTTCGTCAAAAAAATTGGAGCAATCATCGACGGCGCTTTAGCAGAATATCTGATGACAAATATAGTAAAGAGTTCAGCGGTCTTGTACGAAAAAATTTTAAGTCAATGTAAAAAGCAGTGATTAACCAATCAAAGATCATCACCTTGTTATTCTTGAAGAAGCCCAAGTAATACTTGTCTGCGTGTTGAAGACACCATCACCAACACCCATAAGGAGCACATGGCGGTGAATTCTTGAGCCAAGTTGTCCATCCATAGGATTGTAGCCAAAAATACACACATGAGCATACTAAAAGTGCGAAATCACAGCATTGGCGAGCTAGCTAGTGCTTGATGATATTTGAAGAAACCAATCGATTAATAACTTTGTAGAAAAAAGCAACGAGTAGCACTTGGCCTCAAGAAGAGCTCGGTGAGAGCTGAGATGTTGAATGTAGTGAATAAAGGCGAAGTCGAATGACCCGTGACCCGATGAACTCGCAATGTCGATAGCGTCGAGCGTTAAATTTGAAACTTTGAGGCCATGAAACCGTAATGAATAGAGCGAGGAATATTTTGTTGACGGAGATCGAATTCGTGGTGATTTAAACTACGACAACACCGACCACACCATATATCGCCATTGATCCACTAACTCCGTGACGCCAAGCACAAGCGTCATAACACTCTTTGTGAGCACATACGATTAGAAATCCAAAACATCTTGAGAAAAATTGCATATAACTATATAAGTAATGGATGCAAGTGAGAATTGACCGTTGATGGATGCGAAATGTGAACCTTGGTGATCTACTCACCATACAAATGCCTTTTGTAGACCATAGTATCACGATGAGAGGAGCAATAGGAGCATCCTGCGGTTCATCATTTGGCTGACCCATGGCGGAGAGGGAGGCGGCGGGCCGGAGAGGAGCGCTAGGGGAGGCGAAGGCGAAGGTGGCTACTCGGCTAGGAGCTAAGGCTAGGGTGGTCGCCTTGCACAGTGGGTGCTTGGGTGCTTCCTCTTGGATCTTGGTACGCTTCTTGCTCTTGGTTCTTTGGGAGTGGGAGTGGCCTAGTGGGAGCTAAGTGGGAGCTGGGACGCTGGCCCGCTGGGTGATGTTTGCCTCGGGCCGGGCTGGAAACCTCGGGCCTGACCACTGTGGACTAAAAACTAAATATTTACTATAAAACCCTACTACTATTCTCTCTGGGCCTCAGGCCATTGCCCAACCGATCCGAGGCCCATCTCCGCCCCTGCATGCCAGCGTGGTAGGATGGTCTACGCACGTAACTACTGCTGACTGGGATAGCGGCAGACCAAGTACCGCGATCTGGGAGTGCGGCACGTCGCGGCAGATCGCAGCACGTGGCTTTCCGCGGTCCCAGTCAGCAGCACGTGACTTTTCACGGCAAAATCGCACGGCAGAAGTGTCGTTTTTCTTATTTCGTTCGTGGGTGCTTGGTTTGCTCGTTTAAAAAACATTACATTTTAGCCAAAGTTATATCTTGGGTTCGTGCTACTGGTGCCATGTCTCCATGTGCTCCTTGTGCTTGTGCAATGTGCTCACACATATGCACTGATGCTAAACTCAAAAGTGCAAATAAAACTAGGGTTCATGTTGATACATCGACATGAATGACCAGAAAAAAAAAAGAAGACGACAAGAGTACCGTGATCTAAATGTTTAGCTGAGTGCAGTTACGAAGCATGGTCAGTGCGCTAACACAGATATCTGTCTATCACTCACAGAAAAATATATGCATGCATTTGCATGTTCAAAGAGAGATACGAGGAAAGGAATGGGAGAGTCCACTACTGGAGGCGGGCTCTTTGCCGAGTGCTGTTGCACTTTCGGCAAAGGCAGCTTTGCACTTTCGGCAAAGCCTTTGCGAGTGCAACACTCGACAAAGAGCCTCCGTCGAATCCTTCGGTAAAGGCTGCTTTGCCGAGTGCCAAATTCGAACACTCGGCAAAGGCTTTTAGAGTGCCGTCTTGAGCACTTCGACAAAGATTTGACGCCGTCGGCGCCGTCTATTTTTAAACCTCTTTGCCGAGTGCCACGACGCCGGCACTTTCGACAAGCGTGTTTTTATTTTTATTTTTAAATTTTCTTTGCGAGTGCAATGGTCATTGCACTTTCGACAAAGCGTATTTTATTTTTTTAAAATTTTCTTTGCGAGTGCAATGGGCATTGCACTTTCGACAAAGCGTCATTTTATTTTTTAAAATTTTCTTTGCGAGTGCAATGGGCATTGCACTCGGAAAGCGTGTTTTTATTTTTTAAAATTTTCTTTGCGAGTGCAATGGTCATTGCACTTTCGACAAAGCGTCATTTTATTTTTTAAAATTTTCTTTGCGAGTGCAATGGTCATTGCACTCGGCAAAACCTCTCTAAAATTCCTTTTTTTTTGTTTTTGCTTTTCCATTTAAACAACAATGCATATATATATAATAGAAACCACAATTCATGACAATAAATTACAAACCACATTTATATATTAAATGTGGTTTGTAATTTATATGTTAAATAATAATTTCTAAAATCTCTGAGGACTAGATATGTACTACCAAGCTAGATATCACGGCAACATTCGAATTTTCATGCAATTGAAACTTTTAACCATAAAATAATTGCCATTCGCCATAAAAAATCATCAAATAACCCACTGCAATCTTATCTCGTTCACTTCATATAAATCCAAACCGTTCACCCATGTGTATAACAAAATCACCAAATAATAAAAGAATGATCTTTTAGTCCACCACAAATTTCATCTCAACCGTTCACTTTATGTCTATCATAATCGCTCATTGTCATCAACCTCCATCATGTGCAAACCGTGTCAATATCCAAAACGTCATATATTCTTAAATAGAAGGAATACTTTTTAGAGTGTGTTGCCGTATTGAATTGTGCTTGACACATGCCAATATGACAAAAATTAAAATTGCTTATTGTTGACATACAACCCCATGCATGAATTTGAATTTTGCATATAGAAATTTCTTCCACGGTATACCACGATATCTAAATTAAACCATTCAAGTATAATAGCATCCCCATAATATGGTGCAATTTTGCAAACTATGTTTCGCACAAGATAATGCTTCCCAAAATGAAAGACACTTTGGCTAAGACATCCATTATATTACCACCGCTAGCTACTTAGGTCTAACACCTGCAGTGGTAGCGAGTTTGGACCATGGGTATTCAAAATTGCGGATGGCAAGAAAAAAAGCAAATTAACACTTTAAGATGCAATCTTGCATTTTACCTTTGCTTGATTATACAACAAACAAAGCAAATTTATAGTTTCAATGCCGAGTAAAAATATGGCATTTTGGACCTACATTTACACATTTACAGATAACATTACCTTGCCAAAATTTTGAACTCACGGAAAATTGGTGGATTTCCTATGGGCTATCACTATGTTATAGGGAAAAAAACCAAAGAACAATGGCGGTGATCACACTAATTCAAATAATGTATAGTTTACGAACATTTTTGTGATCACACTAATTCAAATAATGTATAGTTTACGAATATTTTTTTTGCAAACAAGCGAGACATTTGGGACTAGATATACTTCATCTGAGTTACCTAGTAGTGCAAAGTTACGAAGATTTCCATCTCTCAATTCAACTCACAAAACAAAAACCATGCGAGTTCCACATCAATCTAAATTAAAGCCATCTTTATTACTGTGTCGGCACTTCTCTAATTATCTCGTGCAAAAACTTCCAAGTTGACTTGCAACCCAAAGTACTTGACTATGTATCACAAAGAACTCCAAACTATCTATGACCTATGACTCTCTCAAAAAACTATGGCCTCAAATCGGTTTTCACCATACACATTACGATAAATCAATGCTTACAATAGAGTTCTTGAACATATGCAAACAAAAAATTATGATTTCTGACCGAGATGTGACATTAACCAATGCGGGCATGGATGATCGGATCGATTAGCCACAACTCAAATCCCTGCCTAAACAATATCCACCAAACCAAATACAAATCCACGATGTCGAAGGAAACCAAACTATCGCATGCCAAAATTACAAATCAATCCATTAGTCTTGCATTGTTCCACATTAGTAAGGCTCCAAAACAAACCTCTGAGGCTCGACTCTGACATCCATCTAAATCTGGCTCTAAAGTGCAACATTACCACCCAATCCAAAGCACCCAAACCAAAATCGATCAAACCCTAGTCTTCTGCGGCCTTCGCCCCTCAACAACGGGAAAAACAGTGGAGATGTATGGAAACATGGGTACTGATCAGAGACAGGTCCTTGATAGCCTTGCCATCTGCTGCATTGCATTTGGCCAGACTCAGCTGGCGCTGGGCTCTGGCCATTATGACCCATGTGTGTGTGTGTGCCATCGCCTGCCCCCTTGGGTTGGCTGCGCTTGCATTTCTTGGTATCCGCTGCCCTACTGCCTTCGCCCGCCGTGTCTCCCTTGCGCCCTGCCGCCCCGCGCCGCCGCTTGCGCTCCTCAGCCTCGCCCTCTCCGTCGCCCTTGCCCGCCGCCCTTGCCTCCCTCCTGACCTCGCCCTCGCCTTGTATTCTTGCTGCATATAGCCGGGATCTGGGAGGGCTGGAGGAGGATCGGAGGAAGCAGGGAAGGAGGAAAGACCTGTCTTGGCTCTGCCCTTGAGGCCTTGATCACGAGGAGGCGGCGAGGGAGGCGGAAGGGGTGGAAGAAGGGAAGAAGCCCTTGTTGCTTAGAAATCTTGAGGGACCTTTAGTCGGGTGGTATACCAGCAGGGACTAAAGACCTTTAGTCCGGTGTATCTGGGGCCGGGACTAAAAGGTGAACCTTTAGTCGGGTGGTGCCACGGCACGGGACTAAAGGGTTCTTGTGAGGACATATTTTCGAGAGAACCTTTAGTCGGTGTGTGACCTTTAGTCGCGATGTCTGAACGGGACTAAAAGCTGGACCTTTAGTCCGGGTGGTGCCACGGCCGGGACTAAAGGTTTCTTTGAGGACATATTTTCGAGAGAACCTTTAGTCGGGTGTGTGACCTTTAGTCGGGCTGGTGCACAGGCTTTGTTTTTAAAAATTTCTTTGCGAGTGCCACTTCACGGCACTCGGCAAAATTCTCTTCTTAGAGTGCGGTAGGCGCTCGGCAATTTTTTTTTGTTTTTGTTTTTTTTGCCCCATTATTTTTTGCAGCCTTAATATATTATTTAAAACTCCATGTTCAAATTTGGGACAATTTTGACTTTTTTCTATATTTCGTTAGTTTTTTTGTTTAGTTGAATTTTATGGAATATTTCAAATTTGAGCTGCGGTGCATGGAATAATCGAATTTGGTCATTCAAAAATGATATTCATGATATTTGGTGTATGTTGAGGCTGTATCCGGGAACTCACATGAAATTTGAGCATCTTGTTGGCGTAACATGGCGAGGTACTGCGGGAAAAGTGTATTTAAATTATATAAAATCGAGCGAAGTCCAAAAATAGCCGAAACTTGTCGAGGTGTCGTGTTATCGCATATAGAGTCTATGGTAAAAAATTGAGAAGGTTTTGAGCAAGTTGCGGCGTCGGATGCCTAAAACCCAAACATCCATGCGATCGCATGTGAAGATGTGCAGGTTTTAGGCAGGCATCAAAATCAAAAGATGTCATCGACATGACATGAAAATGGGAAGGCCTCACAAAAAATGGGTCAAAAAACCAAAAAAAAAAAATTGCAGAGTCTTGAGGCCTCGCGCTCGGAAGAAGGATCTTTAGAGTGCGGAATTGGCACTCGGCAAAATTTTTTAAGAAAAAATTTGTGGCGTGGGCGGGCTCGGCCGTCAAGGGTCATTTTTTTGCCGAGTGCACTCTTTTGAGTGTTGCACTCGGCAAGAAAACTTAGAGTCTTGCCTTTCTTAGAGTCTGGGGCACTCTGAGGCACTCGGCAAAGCCACTCTTTGCCGAGTGCCACCGACCGACACTTTCGACAAAAGAGTGGCTTCGCCGAGTGCCGATTTTTGGCACTTTCGGCAAAGTGGCGGCACTCGGCAAATATGCGTTCTCCCGTAGTGGTCAGATGCTATGTAAATACTCAAAAGCTTTGCAGCAACAAGCATTCCTTCGCATTTGTATGACTTGGTCAATGATGGCAGAAGAAGCATTACTGCATGAAGTATAGTATCTGTATTCTTCAACTGATGAGTCAACCGAATTTTTGCCCGTATTAGTGTAATTTCATTTCGTATTTACAAAAATAGCTGGACCCAAAATTTTTTTAGCAAAATTAGTGTCCCAACTGCATGGCCGTCGTGCGGCGGCCGCCACAGACCGCCACGCACCGCTTCCGCACGGCAGCCGTGTGGTGGCGCTGCCGTGTGGTCGCCCTGTCGTCCGCCATGTGTTATGGGGTTAGGGTTAGGGTTTCGGGTTAGGGTTAAGTTAGGGTTTCGATCGATAATCCGCGAATTTTGTAGCATTTTAAAAATATAGCAAATTATTTCCTAAATTACGAAATTTTACGTGCATGCTTGTAACACGGTGTACTTTAATGTGTATTTTTTCATAATTTTTCTCGTTCTGATTTTACCTTATAATTCCATTTAAATGTACTCATTTTATCCCACCATGTGTTACCCTTTTCCCTCCCACACGCATGGCCCCCCTCCCGCCAGCCCTGCTCTCCCCCTCTCACACGGCTCCCCTCCGGTGGCCATAATTTGAACCGTCTATCCTCCCTCCTCCGCACATATGTCGACTCCTCGCGGTTGTCCCCTCTTGCTCGCAGTGCTACGCGTAGACAACGCATCCGAAATTTTCAGTGCCAACGTAGCGGCTCCTCCTTCACTCGGCTATAAATACCGAGATGTCGCAAAACCAGAGGCGGAAATTTGACTCCATCTGGGGAGACCTCGAATGCTGGACTACAAGGCATACAAGGGAGTCCACTCCAGAGGTACTAGAGGGAGAGCAACCCCATAGTGATATAAGTTTTTCGGAGTGGATTAATGGCCATGCTCCTGAATTGGAGAAATGGTCCCTTCTGTATGACACAAATGATGCGAGGCACGAGATTATGATGACCAACATGTCTGAGGTGTACAACAGCGTCCTCAAAGGTGTGTAGTGCCTCGCTATCACCGCGATCGTCGAGGTGACATGGAATCACACTGTTGGTTATTTCGTAAATAGAGCCACTGCAGCCAAGTGACAGATGGAGGATGGCAAGCAGTGGTCCGAGAACATGCAGAGGCACATGGACAAGAAGATGGAGATAGCCTCAGGAGGAAGTACGAGATCAGGCTTCGACAGAATCACGTCAATAGTCATGCCAGGGGGGCAAAGGAAACAGGCATGCACCCTAGGTGATGTGGCAACATGCACCTGCAACAAGACAAAGCTCTTGCACAAGCCCTGCTCGCACATGTACAAGGCGTGTGCGCAAATGAGGCAGATGTGTACACCGTACATCTCCGAGTACTACAACACGCAGCACCTTTTTGGTACATGGAGTGCGGAGTTTCACTCATACGACTTGGAAATGAAGTACAAGGATCTTTGACCGGACATGGTGTAATGGGGCCCGAACAAGGACTTGAAAACAACAGCGAAGGGGCGACGTAGACGCGGCGCTTTCGAAATGACATGGATGCCAGCCAATGTACCAGTATGAGCCGCACAAGCAAGTGCAGAATATGCAAGACCCCTAGGCACTCAGCGAAGGATTGTCCCAACAGAGCGAGCTCGTCTGGTCGTTATTCGGTGTCGTATCTCAGCTTTGTTTTCTTATGTATAGTGAAACTTGTACAAGTTATGCATAATTTGCATCCTTGCTACGTTCTTCACTGTACGGTGCACTGACATCCTTGCTATGTTTTTGTTATGTCGCAGGAAGACAACAAAGGTGCTACTAGCTTGAAGAGACTGCAAACACTAATCAACTTATTTGAGGATGAATGTGCTTTGTGCCATTCATTTAGAAACAGTAAGGTAATACAATCAAATCATTTGCATCTACTAAGTCAGAGGTGATTTATTCAAGTCTTCTTAGTTCTTACTGTTATGAACTTAGAGTCAGAAATTAATCGTGCTTCAAAATTCCCTATTTCTCATCACTACTATAATGTTCTAACATGCCTATTTTTTTATGCTATAAGATAATGGTCATGTTTTGTGCCCTGAACATACATCGAAGGTGAGCTTAGCAAGAAAAGATATTGCCGCAGAGACTAGTTGCACACGCCTATTTTTTATGCTATAGGACGCTTTTTGTTAATTTATTAGTTTTCTGTGGATAATATTCTTTAATATTGTATTGTACTACAGGTTAGATAACATTGCGCATGAATCAATTGAGGAAAATGTGTGGCATGCGAATCATATAACGATGTACCGTAGCCTTAGAAATGCATACGAGTCAGAGGTTACGGTGCATCGTTATATGATCTGCATGCCATGTATTTCTCCCTCAGTTGGTTCATGCACAACCTTATTTAGCCTGTCGTACAATACAGTATTAAAGAACATCATCCACATTACATGTGATAATACCCCTCCTCCTACATCCTGATTGTAATAAACCCACGCGTGTTTCATGTAATGCTTGTAACACTTGAAATATCGACAATTATCTGTATGAAAACGTACATTGCAACTTCATTGCAAATCCTAATTCATTGCAAACTCTAATATGCCTTGCACGTCTGCAGAAAGCAACATATTGTACATTATTAAAGAACATCATCCACCATTAAACCGATGAATAAACAAAGATTGTCATATAGCAATCTCTTCAAGCCAGTAGCACTTTCGTTGTCTTCCAACATTCCACATTTTCTAGACACATTGCTTTCTCTACAGGAATGTTGATGCAGTCCAGTGTTACTTAGGTTAATACCAAGAAATGAAACTCCGGTTGCATCTATACAAATGCTAATGCAGTCCACGTTGGAGTTGGACAGGTTGCATGATATAAAGTCTAATATAGATGTAATTAGAAAATTTATCACATAGATAAATCCAACTTGAGGTTATTGCAAATAAAATTCTTGGGCTAATACACACTTGCCTTACTAGGAAGTTCTAATTGTGTTAGAGCTCCACAATTACAATGCAGCCTAGATATACATACAGATCAGGACTAATTATCTTTCACGAACACTAACAGAATATTTGTTGGTGAGTTAGTATCGGAATCTAAGAAAGAGTCGTGTTAGAGACACACAATTGGGATGAGCGAAAAGCGACTGCGAGATTACAGTAATAATATCACAGATGGTTGAAAAGGTGGCCACCGGAAGGGGGCCGTGCGGGAGGAGAGAGAGCGGGAGGGGGAGGGGTTGACACGTGTCGGGATAAAATCAGTACACTTAAATAAAATTGTGAGGTAAAATCAAAACGGGTAAAATTATGTAGAAAATTACATAAGAAAGTACACTATGTCGGGAGCATTCACATAAAATTTCATATTGTTTTGAAGTCATTTGCTATATTTTTAAAAATAGAACGAACAGAGCAGAAACCCTAATCCGCAAACCCCTAACCCAAACCCCCCTAACACGTGGCGCTGAGGCGAGGCGACCGCCTGCAGCTGTCTTGGCTGGCCGTCTTGAAGCGGTGCATAGTAGGCTGTGGCGGCCGCCGCACTGTGGCTGTGCGGTCGGGTGCTAATTTTGGCCAAAAAAAATCTGACTATTTTTGTAAATCTGAAATGAAATTATGCTATCTGAATTCGAGTCAACCTAGCGTCTGAGATCACGAGTAGAACATATTATATAACTAAGGAGATCATATCAAACAGAAGTTACAGAACAGAACCGAAACGAATGCAGATGAGGGGAGTCTTGCGTAGAGAAGAAACCGCTACAAGACGCTCTTTACAGGCAGCCGATCGATATAAATGGGTGGGCATTCGGTTCAAACGGTCAAATTGGTTCGGGCTTTTCGGTTTTTTTTAAAATCGGTTTTTGAGAACTTATCACAATATCACCGAATTAGCCACAGAATTATGGGACACCGAACCTAATAAGCCGATTTTTTTCGGTTCGGTAATTCGGTTTTTACCGAATTGCATATCACAGCACGGTTCAGACTGAACTTCAGAGTTTACATTAGACAGACTCCAGGGCTTATATAATTATAGTTCATCAATGCGCTTGCACAGGCTAAGCAAATTACCACGAACATCCAAACAGAGTTCAACCAAAGGTTACAGAGCAGATCCAAACATCCAAACACGAAATTACGAAGTACCAACAACAAACATCGAAACATAACACAATTGGCAAATCTTAAACAGAGCACAGTTGAAACACCTGAAAAATTTCGAAGTTTGAAAATTAGTTTGAATTCAAAATCGAATTTCAAAATTCAAATCAAAAATCAAATTTTGGCCAAAATTCGCCCAAATCCAAACCCTAACCCTAACCCGCCTTCCCCTTCCTTCGCTTTCCCCTCACGGGCGCCTCACCCCTCGCCACCTTCGCGGCGTGGTGCTTCTGATCCTTCTTGCCTCACCGCCTAGCGTCGCATGTCGAGCACCGCCGCCACCGCCTTGGCCGCCGCCCGCACCAAGCCGCAGCAGGCCACCGCCACCTCACCGCCACCTCTCCTGCCGCTCTGCGCCGCCACTGCCACCCCGCACCCAGTGGTGGCGGCGCCACTCCATTGCGCCCGATGAAAGCGGCCGTATCTCGCCTCGACCCCGCCCCTCCCGTCTGCCGCTGACCCTCGCCACCGCCCTTTGCCCTCGCCCTACCACCTCACCCCCCTCTCTGCAGCGCCCATGCGTCGCCCAGACCTCCACTGCTCCCCCGCCTCATGAAACTACTAACCGCCCGCTCGGCCTCTTCAACCCAAGACCAACCCAACCCTCCTCCCGCCGTCCCAAGCCGGTAAGAAGTCGCCGCCGCCTCGGTTCCCCTTCGGAAGAACAACCCCCCCAAGCAAATCCCACCCACCCAAAGCCAAAACAAACCCAGAGCCCTACCCTACCCTCTCCGGTCCGCAGCGCCATGAATCTGTCTTGGCCGCCTTCCTCACGCCCAAACCCTAAAACCCGACGCCAAACACACGCCCAAAACCCTAGGGTCTAGAGGACTTACCAAGTGAGCCGCTTTGCGCTGCTCTCCCGTCCCTTGTTGGTCCCGTCGCCGTCGCGGACCACGCCCGCTCCCAAGCCGCCTCGCTCGCTCACTTGCGTCTTGCATGGGCGCTTGGCGCTTTAACTGCTGACGGCGCCCGCGTTGTTCTAGCGGCTTTGGCATGTAGCGTCTTGGCGTAATGGGCGTGGGCCATTTGACCCATTTTCTTTTGGGTCAAGACAGTGTTTGATTCTTGTGTGGCCCAACCTTTGTTCACTTAAAGTCGCCCAAGATCTTGTTCATGCACAAGTAAAAATAGGTTTTATTTCCAAAATTTCAGATTTTCTTGATAATTTCTAATTCTTGTTCTTAAGCCTAAAATGGTGATTTATTATTGTTTATATCTAATTAATAGGTATGAATAATAATGTGATCATGATTTCTTTGAAAACCCTAACTTGAGTTTAAATAGCCTTTTTGATCACCTCGAACTCCAAAACCTAATCCTAACTCTATCTAGCCATTTCCAACTCCTTTACCTCTTTAAGTTGATTTCCTTTCTTCTTTTATATTTTTGTTGTAGTTGGATCTTTTTCTGGGCTCGTTCCTTGTTGAGCCAGGAGTTTTATTGGTTTTTGTGTCTTGCGCTAGGTTTCGACGCCGACGAGCCAACTCAGGACTTCGCAGGACAGGACCCCGACGTAACAGGACAGTTCGTGGATTTCGAACAAGGAGGCAAGTTGCATACCTTGAACATATTGAACCTACATGTCATATATTAATATTGTTATCTTCATTAAAATATTTTAGCCAAGTATTTCAACAAAGAAATAATACTTTGGAATGCCATGTTGAGTAGTTATAAATCCTTAAACCCCACATATTAAACCACCCATTCTTGTAAGCCATATTCACCTTGACAAACTTGGTTCACATAAAATATTAGCAAATATTACATTAAGTCATACAAAACTCGTTCTAAATATCATTATGAAAGTTGGCTTTAGGCCAATAGGATTTTGGTGTAAGTTGAGGGTTGTGTCCATTGAGTTGGAAAACCCAATATACTTGGTAAAATTGGGTCATCGGTGAGATCAAGAGGTGGGTAACAATGTGTTAGGCCATCGCCTCATTTGGGTGACATGTAAGGACAAGAACCTTGTGCTCGAGAATGAACCTGATAAACCGCTCAACCACATGCGTGGTCATTACTCCCTAGCTTAGTACTTTGCTCATCCAATTGAATATCTCAAGATATCAAAGGTGAGAGCAGGTGTACCCCTAAGGACACTCATTTGGTTCTTACAGCAGTATGGGCCCCAAGCATCGGGTCTGAGAGTCCACTATTGGCCGGTGGTCTCCCGAGGGCTGTATGGATTAAGATCTACCGGGTAGAGGCTAAAAAGGATAAGCAGTGAAAAAGCTTTGTTATCCTTACTCAGTTGTGCGCAAACATGTTGCGTGTCAATGTGAGTTTGTGATATCGTGTGGGTAAAGTTGGGCAACTCTGCAGAGTGTAATCAATGTTATTCGAATACACCGTGCTTCCGGTTAATGAAGCTGTGTTCATGGGTGATGCCAACATACGAAGCATAAGTAGAATTTTACAGATGTTAATTGGTAATTTCAGAAGTTGTTAACCCCTGTGGCTATATTTATTACTGTTTTACTGTCTTTATTTACGTTAAAGCTTTTAAAGTCAACTATTGCATTCCACATATACCTGTTTGGTAAAACTGTACCATTCCTTTGACATTTCCAGCATATAGTTAAATAGCATTTCCTATGCAATTTCTTCGAGTCTGATAGTTGTACTCATTCTTGCTTAAACAATCAACGTAAGAGTTTTGGGAAGATCGGTGTGCTCTACGAGCAAGAAGAACCGAGACTTTGGCGACTCTGGTACTAGGGTCTCGATTCGCCCAAGCTTCTGTGGTGCTAGCTTTCTTTTGAAGTGTATTATATTACTTTGGGCTCAAATGCACGCTTCGCTTTAAAAGCGGTGTTAAGCCTATCTGCTGTAATAAAAGTCATCTTTTGTTGTAATCGTTTGCTTGCTTGTGAAACCACGACTTTACAACTGAACATCCTGGACAGTTGTAAAGAATCTAGCGATCCCTAGTTTTGGGGTCGTTACAACAGTCCAACAATAGTAAAACACCAAACAGACTAATAACAGAGCACAATCGAACACATCACCAGCATGAGTACGACTTCCTTGTGGATCTTCTCTTGCCCTCGCAAGCATACAGCCTGGCGGTGGTGGCTTGTCTCTGGCGGATCTTTGCGGACGCCTATGCGCGGCTTTGGCCGTGGCGCGTGGCGGCTGGTCGGCCGGGCGTAAACACGTAAAGACGGCGGCGGTGGCGGCTAGGGTTGGGACTGGGAATGGGGGCGAGTGGAGCCTGCCGAGTGGATCCGACCTGAGCGCGTGTGCGTGCGTGACGGAGAGAGAGTGTTTTGGTTTATTTGTCGTTGTTGCACGATCAATTAGCAAATCTAATATTTTTTTAGTGCCAATTGACGAAAAATATCATGGTGGACGTATCGGCACTGTGTTCCCGCCGCGTGGAACCGGCCTGCCACGCGCCCGACGCTCCGAACCTCCCTTGCCGTGCACCCAGACTTTCCCTTCCACGCGGTGAGCGCCTAGACTCCCCCTATGAATAGTGATAGTTGACATTATTTGCAACCTAATTTGTAAATACTATTTACAACACTATGTCTCCCCCTATGAATAGTGATAGTTGACATTATTTGCAACCCAATTTGCAAATACTATTTACAACACTATGTCTCCCGTTTAAAAAAAATCAACCGATAGCACTTTTTTCTTTGAATTTTTTCTTCTGGTTTTTTTTACCTCACACTCGTAGCTTCAAACTTAGATGCCAACCGTCGCCATTGTCACCCCTCGCTGTCCTCGGTGGCTCGGCGAGTCGATGGACGGTGGTGGTATGGTGCCCATACTGCTAGGGTTAGGTTGCCGCCTACTTGCTCACGTCGGTGTCGCAGTCTTGCTCTCATACATTCGCACACAAGTCGAAAGCTATGGTTGCGGTATTATATGATCTGCATGCCAAACATTTCTCTCAGTTGGTTCATGGACAAGCTTATATAGCATGTGGTACAATATAGTATTAAAGAACATCATAGATATTAAACCAACAAATTAACAAAGAATATCATCCCTGGCAGTGTCTAGTCCTAAGGATTTGAGGCTCCTAATACGCTCATAGAATAGGTGTTTTTCAGTTCTCATTGAAACCAAAACCGAGGAGGCGAGCACTCGGTTCTCACTAAAAAATGCGCAAGACAAAATAGGTTTCGGTTGTGAATCCGTACATCGATTGCTTTAGCATTTGCGCATATAAATAGAGTACAACGTGTATATGTTGGTGATATGCCCTAGAGGCAATCATACATATGATTGTATCACGTTTATGTTTATGAGTTATAGCATAAATATTATTATGTTCTTTAGATGAATTATCATTTATAAAGATTAACAAGTATATGACATGTTGGTGAGCTCTTTAACTTATACGATGTCATTCTAAATGTATCATTGGTCAAATTTCATTGGTCGGAATACTAGTGACTTATCGACTAGCATATGTATTGATTGATGACCATTTTCACCGGTCATGGATATAGGGATATCGAATCAATAATGTGAACACATGTTAGAGAACATGGTGTTAGATTGACCCACCTTGAGACACTATTGAGATTGTTATGATTTTATGTGTCATTAGTTAGTCTGAAGCAATGACGATGTATAATCCTTAGACGTGAGATTAGCATTGTTTCCTACATGTGTAATAGTACACTTAGATGTTGTCAAACGCTACTCCGTAACTGGATAGTTATAAATGTAGCTTTTTGGCATGCTATAAAACATGCGGAGGGATGTGTCTGGTCAAATATGGGATTTGCCTCTCCTAACATAACAGGGGAGATATCTCTTTGCCCCTCAATGTGGTCGGATAAAGAAAGTGCATGGTTGTGCCACTAGTGATCGAAGAGTTGACCACATGTAGTTATCTGTCACTTGGTCGAAAAAGTATTGAACAATCTATGGATGACAAAATATCTCACCTGGAGTTCAACAAGATATCGTAAGGCAAAAGAAGAATATGCAAGCAGGTCGTTCAGTCCGACTAGATACGAACTGGTCGTATGGAGATATGGACTGGTCGTAAACTGATCGGACATGATCACTAACTAGTCCTAAGAAGTTACGAACTGGTCGTAACTAAATATGAACTGGTCATATGAAGATACGAGTTGGTCGTAAGTGATAAGGACATGATCGCAGATCATATTGCATAAGGTTCGTCCGATATAATCGTTATGTCCTGCTAGAAACCGCTAACGACTCGTGACCGGAAAGGAGTTTCCAAGTCACAACCGATTAGGCATGAACCTACAGGGTCACACACTTAACGTGTTAGAACAAACGAGTTCGGATAGGATCCGTTATGGGCTCTTTATAAGGGGATGCATGGGGTTGAAGGTACGTAAGAGTTGCTCTACCAAAACGCTCGCCGACATCTCCTCGAAGACCCTACCGTGCGTGTTGGCGCTAGCACACTGGCGTACGGTGTTCCACCCCTAGACATGTGAATACCGTAGAGGCGCTGCTACGGTTACTACTACGCTAATTGAGGACGATCCACGACCTATGCAAGGAAAGTTGCTGGAGAAGACGATCGGTGCTGAGGATGTTGGGCGATCGACTACGACAACTACATCGACGCGCTCGACGTTGGATCAAGCTACTCCAACTCTTCTTCCACTGCACTGTACGTCTAGTGGTACCGATCTATGATCTTTTGCTTGCATGGCTTCCTGGTTTACGTGGTAGAATTTTTGAAATTGCTAGCTAGTGTAGCTATACGAGGAAATACACATCAAATATGGTGTGAATTGGACCATATTTGGTACATGCGATAATACATGGAAAGTCAGCTATACATAGAAAGCGTATGATTGCATGTGGCTTGTATTGTTGTTGGGGAAGCTGTTGTCGCCAAACAGGGCGCATGCAATTATACACTTTGCATGTATTGTTATACGCTTTCCATGTATAGTTGACTTTCCATGTATTATCACATGAGAATGTGAATATGCTGATCCGGAAGCACAATGCAATGTGACTCTATCATGTGGTAATTGGATAATACGAATAATTCAACGCAAGGAATACTTAAAGTAGGCTTAATGTCGAGAGTAGCACAACCGCACAACACAACAAGTTCATCAGCAACTTAAGTAGGCTTAAACCGAGCACACGGCACAGGAATTACAGGCCGAAGTTTACAACATGTACACAACATAACGAAGGTTCAGACTCGAAACATTTAGATTACTCAACAACAACTCAGCTAATACGACCCACATATATTATACAACATAAAGAGCAAATCAAGCTTCAACGACACCTACTTGAACAACAAAAACACACACAAATGATCGGGGTCAAACCCCTACGAATTCCAAGAAGCGAACATTAATTAATTAGCATTTAGCAAACACGACGCAAAGATCAATGAGCTCGAGCTGCGTGGTAGTTGCAAAGGTGGCGGCAAGCGTATCCTGATTGCTTCACCGATTTGCACATATAAATAGAGCACAACGTGTACAAGCTATACATTGAAACACACATCAAATATGGTGAGGATTGGGCCATATTTGGTACATGTGATAATACATGAAAAGTCAGCTATACATGGAAAGCGTATGATTGCATGCGCCCTATTTGGAATGATCTGATTTGCAAGAAATAGAAATGCTTGGATTTGATCCGCTTGTATTGTTGTTGGGGAAGCCGTTGCTGCCTTTCTTCTTGTTATCTTTGTTGTTCTTGTCGAAGTTCTTGGTGTTCCCTCTTTGCCATAGCCATTGCCGCCTTTGTTCTTGTTACCCAGAAGAATAGGAAAATAAGCCCCCTTTACAAAGGCCCAATTCTCTCGGCAAGTCGCTAAGCCTAGAGGCCCAGTTGCCCAGATGGCCAAAGCGTAACCATATCCTTTGACTCGTGTGCGAATGTGCGAGAGCGAGACTGCGACGCCGACGCGAGCAAGTAGGTGGCAACCGAACCATAGCAGCAAGGGCACCAGGCCACCACCGTCCATCGACTCATCGAGCCACCGAGGGCAGCGAGGGGTGGCGATGGCGACGGCGACGGTTGGTACCCAAGTTTGAAGCTACAAGTGTGACGTAAAAAAGCAAGAAGAGGTAAAAAAAATTCAAAGAAAAATGTGCTCTCGGTTGAATTTTGGAAAAGGGAGAAATAGTATTAAATAGTGTTTGAAAATAGTGTTGTAAATAGTATTTGCAAATAGTGTCAACTATTACTATTAACAAGGGGAGTCCGGGCATCGGGTGCATGGTAGGGGTGGCACGTCCGCAGTGACATTTTTGTCATTTAGCGCAGGAGGGGGCTAGATTTGTTAATTCGACGCGCAACGGTGCCAAATAAGCCAAATATCGAGAAAGAGAGGAGAGGCGACGGAGTCAGGTGGGCCTTGGGCTGCGTGGCATGTGTGTAGGGGAGCTAGGCCTAGAGAGGTGCGTGCTTTGTTGAATGTTCGGTGTATTCAGTGCAATCGGTTTTTGAGAGTTAGAAACCGAACATTAGGCCGAACACTGAATAACACAGAAATAAAAGCCAAACCGATCACCGAAACCGAATAAAGCGAAATATTTGGTTAGTTTGGTTTGGCTCGGTATTTCAGTTTTGGTGTAAAAATGGCCACGTCTAGATATAATAATTTGCTTCAATAAGACTGCTCAGACAAACAGCCTAAAGCAACAACCATCGAGAGATATATAAAACGAAAGAAGCGACAAGATATCTAAATTAAACCGTCGCCACACAGTAGTACAACGCAATGGCTCCAATTAAAACGAACATGCAACAAAATTAATCTAAACCCCAGGATGCAAAACAAAAGGATTGCTCCCTGGATGGGGATAGACTCAGTTGCTTAAGCCTGCCACTACCAGAAAACAGGTATTCCATTACGGTTAAAAACCGTTAGTAAAATGTAAAAAACTATCAGGTTTTAATTTCCTGGCGGTTACCCATCAGAAAAACCTCTCAGCACTAGCTAGAAAGGAAAATTAAATTTGGCTGATGGTTACCTGTCAGGAAAATTAAACCTGATGGTATTACCCGTCAGCCAAAAATGTATTTTCCTGACACGTTCTATTACCGTCAAAAAAATTAAACCTGACGGTATCACCCTAGCCCGCAAAATGAATTTCATTGACTGTTCTATTACCGTCAAGAAAAGAAAAGCTGGTGATTTTTACCCACCAGGAAAATGTATTTCATTGATTATTCTATTGCCGTCAAGAAAATTATACCTGACAGTTTTCACCCATCAGCAAAATGAAAGTAGTACACATTTTTGCAGCAAAAATTACATTTATAGCAATCAACTTGCCAGATACAACATTGATATCTGAATCAACTTGCTAGATACAACATTGATATCTAAATTGTTAGACCATGTGGCTAGGTCTAGTATATTTTAGTTGATGAATAATTGACAATGTTGAGTACTGATGATTATTTGAGGCGTGTGGTATGTGTGGACTAATGTCGGTCAAGTTGGGAAAAAATTGTGCCAGAAAAGGATGGTGTTTTGGTCTTTGCATGTGCAGGATAACTCGGAGGCGATCGTGGTCTACGGCGTTGACCAGGAGATGGCTTGGTGCGAAGTCATGGTCTAGAGGGCCGAGGATGCTGGAGGAGACGGTCGAGCTCGAGTTGGGACGCGTGGAGATCAAAGATGTATGATGCGTGTTGGATCTACAGATGTGCAGTCCGGAGGCTACGACACATGATAGTTTTAGGGTGTCCAAACTTGGAAGGCTAAGAAAAATTAGGAAACTAGAATTATGGGCTGTTTGGGCTGTACATGTATGGTCCGACGGGTGTAGTCGTTCTAGAGTTCTGGATTTATTCCTTGCCGTATGTGATTAGGTATCGGATGAGTTCCTTGGTATAAAGGGCTGGCGGCTGTTGGTGGAGGGTTCCTAAAAAACCAATCTAGGGATTGTGCCATCGAGCCTTTTGTAACACAGGCTTTTGCATTGAGGGTTTTGTCCTATGTGGCCTATTCATCCATTGTGATTGATTGCATCGGCGGCAGCGCAGGTTGTGAGCACCTTGATCGCATGCATGCTGTCGGTGACATCAAGTGCGTGTGTAGGTGCTCCTGGCGGCTGTTGGAAATCTCGTGAGGAGGTCGCTCTCCTGGCGGCAGCACAGGTCAGGTTGATTCTTATGCGGCTACGTGAGGTTTTTTTTGTGCTTGTGGTGGCTGGATAGTTCTACATGTATTAGGTGAGTGCTTGTGGCTGGATGTGATTAGTTTATCGCTAGTGGTGGCTGTTGGTGACGTGAGACAAGAGATCTTTTGTGGTTGGTGTCATCAAGATGATTGCCCAGTGAGATTTTCTTGTCTAGTTGCTATTTGGTTCGTGCTGTTCGTGCATGAGAACAGAGAACTACCGTCTGGCTGTGTGTAGGTTCTATTGTAGAGAGAAATCAGCTTGTTCTATTCACAGACTGGAAAATCCATTCGCTCGGATTGCATCTACATCAAAGTTTGTTCTTTCTAGGTTGTTCGGTGCAAAAAATCTTATACAATCATTCACCCCCCCTCTGATTGTCATTAACGATCCTACATAAATCTATACATCCATGTATGGTAATTCTATTGCTGCTTCATGCACATTTGAATTATATATCACCATATCAGGGACAAACACACATTCAATCAGTTCACTTTATAATAGTACCACATAAGGTAGATAAAGCATCCAGGTTTTGCTAAGTTTACTTCAGTAGCTAGATGAAGCATACACACTTTGCTTTTTCATCAGACAAAGTAGGCAAAAGAGATCAATCTATTGTCTACCATGTTGCTAACAAAAGACAATTAAAGAGAAGTCGCACTAAGTCGTTGGCACAAGTCAAGTTGCACGATTAAGGAAGTCGCACTAAGTTGTTGCCATCGGCATTCCCATCGTCGAGGATTTCATGGTCCGGCTGTGTGCTCGCATGTGAAGAACCAGTCCGCTGCAGCAAGCCATATACACACAGTAAATTTGTTGTACTAATTAAAGAGCACATTGTGTGAATTAAAATTATTACCAAGATAATGTGGCAGTTAACTTCTTGTTGCTCAGCTAGGCTCTCAGCTTTACGGAGTAGTTCTTCAATACGTTGGACCACATTTGATAAGAGATGGAATTCAATGGCCTGATATTTCTTGATTTGCTCGTAGAATATCAGCCTTGCAAACAGCACTGGTTGCTATTGGTGCATTTTCTTGTTTTACTTCATTACAACATATGTGTTCAGTGCAGTAGCCAGTCCAAGTTTGTGTTCGTTCAACACGGTGAAGCACACAATTAACCTAATCACAATCTACCAGTGCAAAAGAGGAAAAAACCTAAGAGAGATGAATCAACAAATGTGTGGTAGATAAGATTTCATACCAGGTATTGTGTGGTCCTGAATGGCCGTGAACCTCCTCCTCGGTAGCCAATTTGATTAGAAGTGTCTATATATTCGTTCTCCTATCATCCCAAAGGTTCAGAGATTAGATAGTGGATTAGATAGACAAATGGATTGATAGATAGAACAAAAAAATAATCAATTTACACAAATCCATTTCAGAAAAGCAATTTTTTTCAAGAATTGCAACATCAAAATCAACAAAGAAACTTATCTGGTCCAATTGGGCAATTCTTAAACATGTTTTGTTCACTGACGTTCCAAAAATTCTATAAACATAAGAACCTGCAAGTTTTGAACCATGAATTGGACCAAAAACATACCTTGTTGGTAAAATCCATCAGTACATTTCCAATTCACTGCACATGATACCTTGATCCTAGTACATGAACGAGCATTGGCTGGGTCTACATGTTTCATCATTCCACTCTAGTTCTACTATATAACATTTTGTTTCCTTTGATCCAACTACAACATGTTGTTGACAAACAAAATGCAGCTTCTAGATTTCTATCACACAAGTATGGAGCCTAAAACATTTTTTATTACTCACACAATATGATAAAGATGATCAGCTCAAGGCACACCAAGCAATTTATGCACAAATCACCTACAAACACATTACCAGATGACTATCAAAACATTATCATGTGTCTACTATCAGCTCTAGTTTGTCACCTACACAGATGAATATCAAAACATTATCATGTGTCTATTATTTCGAGCAACACCTGAGCCTTTAAACTCTTGGTAGGTAGTGGGAAAAAACAATATTTAAAAGCAATATAGAACATATAGCAGTGGAAGGGAATGGTAGACCTGCATAGATGCAATGGTACCATGTTCGCCAAAGCGTTGTCCTGCACCTAGAGCTAGATGTTGGGCATGCTCAATCTGATTTCATATGCAGCTTTCAGTTCAAATTCTATTCAGCGTATTAACTACTGCAAAAATGATGCGAGGGAAAAAATCTGCAATATGCTATCAGAAAATACCTGAAACCTGCAGTCCTTCATTCCATTCAAATTAACCAACTTGTTGAGCATACCCAGTAGTATATCATTAGCTTTATCTCCAATTGCATGTATGGCAGCCTGAAAAAAATTAGAACTCTCTCGAATGATGGTAGTCAAAATTTAATCACAAGTATACAAATGAAAACATGTACCTAAAGTCCTGATTCGTCTGATTCTAATGTTGCATTGAGCAGAATATCCATATCTATCAATTGGGGACCATAATTGCCAAGCTCATCCTTGTAAGGCTACCGAGATTCATTAAACACTTAAAAACAAGAATAGAAAGGCTAACACAGCCCATATGGACTATTTGCATCATGAAATAAATTACAAAATAAGAACTCCTTTAGAACATTACTGTTGTAATTAAAATTTTCAGTTTTTTTGGAAAATTAATAATTATATTTTTTTTGAGTTTCTACCATGAAATGAATAAGTACCAAACAAGACATCTTCTGAGACAACTCTAACAAAAAATCTCAACCCCATTTGCTAATGAATTGCCACAAATTTACATCCATAAATTCCAAAGATTTAGCTGTCCAAAATCAAAGCCCTAGATAAGAATATAATGTGCATCTCTTCTATAAAAATGAATATGTTGTATGTATCATATTATCATAGTACACTAAGACATAATGTCACATTAAGTTTGAAGAACAGTTTAATGCACTACCCCTCTCAATTTATATAATCCCTTGCAGAAACAGAGACCGATCACCTTGTTGGCTCCCTTTATACATGAACAATCAAGAACCAGTACAATGATGTAATAACGTGGCAAAAGGCCAAATTCCATGCACAAGAATGAAATAGGGTAACTGTTACAGCTTTTTGCCATATAAAGATAGTATTTCTATGGTGAACATCAATGCGTTTCTACATTGCAAAAACATGAATGCACTAAAATGAACAATATGTAGATTAAGTACTGAAACAATACTCATTATTTTTACCTCATAAAACAATGCACTTGAGGAACCTAGAGAACCATCAAGAAAAGCTTTAACACCACCTAGATAAATCCATTGGCTTAACAATCGACCTTTTTCATGAATAGGATCCTAAAAAAAAGGTATGTGCATATAAGCATAACATATATTCACATAAAGTAAAGCAATTAACATAGAAGAGGCTTTGTATACTTCATGAAGCATAACTTACGGAAACACGAGACCATGCGGGCATTGGGAAGAATAAGCAGGCTCTGATCATCATTTTTTTCCATATAATGAGCCCATTCATAGACATCTGTTGTGATGTAAGCACAATACTCAGGTAAAGGATACAAATAAGATCATGGATGAAATAAATAAAAAAGTAGATCATTCAAAAGAAAGGTACAAAAGAATCACATAGAATTTCATTAGGAGTGATCTAATGAACAAAAAATCGTGTAGCTTTACTTAAGCTTTAATCATGACTCGGGAAATATGATTTCTTTAACTCGAATTGAACGAGTAATGCTTAATCCTTGACGAAAATGTCCCTCAATCATATAGGCCGAATAACATTACATTGACTGGGTACAAACCCCAGTAATAAGAGCAACAAAAACCATATAATAGCAAAAGTACCTTTTGCTATTTCAGAATCAAGACGTCATCAACAAGACATGCTCATAGCAATATATTTCGAAAATCATAGTACAGTCATATATCTGTAGGATGTTTTATAACTGATACTGAGTTTGCATTTCTCATAATAGCAATATCACACGCAAAAGTGGCACGGGATACCTGAAAAATCTTTCCAAGTTTGATTTTCTGAGGTCCCATGGAAGTAACTTCCAACATCAACAACAGTAGTCACCCCCCTCATTAGGGCATGTCTACTTGCTCTAAGAAGGGACTCTCTTCTTTCATGGATAGAAACTTCTTGAATCACATCAAATACAAGCTTCATAGCAGCATCAACTAGAAGACTAATAGGATCTACAAGTAACAATGTGGGTCAATAATTGGGCTGTCGGACGGGCATGAGCTGGGTGTTTGGGAGGTGGGGCGGAGCTGGGAAAGGGAGGCGGGCGGACTGGGAAGCGGGCATGGCCTGAGTGAGGCGTCAGGGCAGAGTCAGGGTCAGGAGATGGGGGCGAGCTAGGCGCCGAGGCGGTGAGGCGAAGGGGTTGAGGTGGAGCTACAGCGTTGGGGCGGCGAGGAGGACCTAGGATGGCGGTGTGGAGATGGGGCGGCGAGGCAGCAGCAAATGGCGTGAGGAAGCTAGATTTGGGAGGTGTGAGGAGAAGATAGGGGCGGCGGCTGTGTAGGGATATAAGGGAAGATGCGAAGAATTAACCTAACGATTGTAACCCGTGAGGAAAATTAGAATTACTCACGGTTTTGCACAAACCGACAGAAAAATAGATTTTTCCTAATAGTTTTGCTATACCCGTCAAGAAAATTAAAGTTTTTCTGATGGAATTGTTATTCCCGTTGCAAAAATAGGAATATCTGACGTTCTTTGTGACCCGTCAGAACAATCAAAGGCCGTGAGGATTCGTCGTTTTCAAGTAGTGTGCAATCATGGCTTCTGGTCTCTTAAATGCTCTACATCCAGTGAACAATGGCCCACTATAAGCCTGTTTATTCCTAGAGCCTTTTGGGAGCGCATGTGTGGTGTGGTGTATCTGACACTCAATACATACCCCAAGTCATGTGTAAACTTTGTAGCTAGCTTAACTTGGACATATTGTCAACAAACATGCGTCTCTCTCTCTACATATACACACACAACTATACAAGGATATGAACGTAACATCAGCTCAACGATCTGCCGAACCATAAACAAATCTAGCCCACCTTCTCTACGGAGCTGCCTTCCCATTTTTAGTAGCTCTATACAGCTGCATTATGTTAATATATATTAGATAAAAGTCTAAAAGATGCCATGCATGCATTACATTGAGCCCCTGAATCCAGGATGAAGCGACGGAGCTAATCAACTGAATGCGAGTATAGATATTAGCGTTAAGCGGTAGCTGATCGAGCTACCAAATTAGTAAGTCGGTGGTTGCGATGTGACACACTGACACTTGATGGTAACATGCGTGGTGATCAGATTCCAAGATAAAGGTAAGAACTACCGGACACCCTCTCTTTGCCGAGTGCCTGCGGCACTCGGCAAAGCCCGAAATACACTCGGCAAAGGCTTTGCCGAGTGCCGCACTCGGCAAAGGGCACTCGGCAAAAAATTAATCGGCAAAGAAGCCTTTGCCGAGTGCTTTTTGTCGGGCACTCGGCAAAGCCTTTGCCAAGTGCCGGAAAAGCACTCGGCAAAATGAAAATGCGAAAAAAACTCAAAAATAATAGCAAATTTTTTTTTCGTGAGGCCACCACATCGCGCCGTCCGCCGTCTCCATCGGTCGCTGCATTTTTTAAAATTCGCGGCTAACGCGCCGGCGGATTCGAACTCACGACCTCTCCTCACGTGTTCGCTGCTCTACCACTGCACTACACTGTCACTTGTGTCGATTCCGTTATCTATCCTCATATATTATACTAAACCGAGAGTAAATTGCTTGTTTGAGGCCCTAAACGAATTCAAATCAAAAAGTGGTCAACTACAAAGTTTCATAACTTTTCGAGATCTACAATTTTCATTTAGGAAGTTTTTCCATCCGAGGTCGTTTGAAAAATTCGAATTTCAAATTTGAGAGATTCAAACGTAGTTTTGCATGATAAGATGATTTCAAATCAAAAAGTTGTCAACTACATAGTTTCATAACTTTTGGAGATCTACAATTTTCATTTAGGAAGTTTTTCCATCCGAGGTCTTTTGAAAAATTCAAATTTTCAAATTCAAACGTCGTTTTTGCATGACAAGATGATTTCAAATCAAAATTTTGCCAACTACAAAATTTCATAACTTCTCAAGATCTACAAAGTTTATTTTGGTCATTTGTTCATCCGACATAGTGGTAGTAACATTGTTCACAAATCTTATATCTCTCTTCTACTTTCATGAAACTAATATGAGAGAGATGTAGATTTTATGAACAACGTTATTGTCGCTTTGTCAAATGAAGAAATGACCAAAATAAACTTTGTAGATCTTGAGAAGTTATACAACTTTGTAGTTGAAAAGTTTTTCATTTGAATTCATTTAGGGCCTCAAAATTGCTTTGAAAAATGATTTGCCGAGGCCAAAAAAATGCACACGGCAAAATGCCTCTTTGCCGAAAGTGCCAAAACAAAGGCACTCGGCAAGGACGATTTTGCTGAGTGCCAAAAATGGCACTCGGCAAAATACATCTTTGCCGAAAGTTAAAAAGGCACTCGCAAAGACGATTTTGCCGTGTGTCGAAAAATAGCACTCGGCAAAATACATCTTTGCCGAAAGTGCCGAAAAGGCACTCGGCAAAGACATCTTTGTCGAGTGTTTTTTTTGCCGAGTGTATTTTATTTGGCACTCGGCAAAGACCGTTTTTGCCGAGTGCCCGATAAAATACACTCGGCAAAGCCTCCGGCACTCGGCAAAGTGCCGGATTCCGGTAGTGAAGCATCGGCGGCTGTGATCGGACTTTGGATGGTCTGTAGACCAGTAGGACGCACCCTGTAGCTACGTTCTGTCGCTTTCGACTCACGACGTGCAAACACCGACGAGCTTAATTATGACGATGCATGCCGGCCAGCGCTACAGTGCCGTGGATTCGATCGGCGGTTGGGTTGACGCGACGGCACACGGCCACTATTATCCCAAGAAAGAGATGTATATGCAACGGATCAAATAGTAGCAGTCTAGTAGCACTGTTCAGCTGCAGTCATTGACATTTGACGACGAGAGAATGAGAGTCCAGTAGCCAACAGACAACAGTAGTACAATCCTACGTACGGAACAGTGTATCAGTGGCTCGCCTCAGTGCTAACACCGGGAGCAGGGCAATTCGACTTTGCTTTACGGGCTCTGAAAGAATAAGAAGGAAAGGGAAGCTCATCTCAAGAAGATTGAGGCCCAACCCAACCTACTGGAAGATACATCAATCAGAAGGGTTGGATTGACTATTAATAATCACGGTCGAGCGTTGAACTTGCTGCTACTTGTGAACAATGCAGCTTAAGCTAGGAAAATACTAACGAGACTTTTCACACCGGTACTTTCCGAAGCCGGAAGCCGTCTATAACGTCAGAAAGCCGAAAGCCGCCCGCGGGAAACTTCTTGCGATCCTGTTCCGACTTTGTCCCTCTACTTGCGGGTTATTTACCCACTTTATATCATTGAACAAAACCTCGCCCGTCCCCGACCCAAACGCCAAACCCTAACCCTAAACGCCCTTCCGCCGGTCTGCTTCCTCCTCCCTCCCCTCGATTTCCCTTCTTCAGCCCGGCGCCGCCGCCCACCTCCGCTTCCCGCGCCGACCCCCTCCTCCTCCTCCAGTGGCGCCGCCGCCTCCTCCTCTCACGCTCGCGCCGCCACCCAGCTCAACTTGTTATACTTGTTTCTAAAGTTCTAATTACTAATGAAAAGTGTGGACATTGTCAGCCTAGCTCACTTTCCTCTCTTGCTTCTGTTTATTCAGGCATAAAATTTGAAGTATAACTAGCTTCAATATTTGAGAATTACATATATCATGAAAATATGTTTCGAATTGTATGAACGACTTGTTTGGACATATAAAGTATATGAAGGTTGAAGGACTATTTTGAAAGATGCGAGGCATCTGTCAGATGATGATGCATTTCATTCCAGAATTGTATAGTAGGATGATGTAGATATTCTATGCTACACTTCAATTTTGGATTGTTTGTTTTTTCCTTACTTCAAGCTAGATATTCTATGCTACACTTCAATAGATTTTCCCGTTTAGCTGCTGCTGTATCTGAGCTTGTTATTCCAGGATTAGCTGATCAACTGAGCATTATGATCAAGGCTATTGTATCAGAGCTCCTAACTCAACAGCCCCTGGTATGTGATTCATTAGTCCAGTGATTGCTATTACTGAATCAGTACATACTACAGTTGTAAGTCGGTACTCCTGTGTGCTAAATAGGTATGTTGGAATTTTCTTTTCCGCATGGAAGATCCGATCAGAGTTACTGACCATGCAAATCTTGGATATTTTTTGTTACCACCCGACTTTTTGGATGTTTATTTTGCATCCAAAAGCAAAATATCGACTATAAGAACTTGATTCGTTCTTAATTCTTCTGATTAACAGAGCTTAGCTAGTTATCCAATTTTTCCTGTTTGTGCATTTCTCCTGCAGTGCTGCTGGGATTAGCTGCACCAGGGGCAACTCCGGCGTGTACAGCCCTCCAGGGTCATTGGGGCCCTTCAGGGAACTCCTACAACGACAACAGTTACGCCGGCATCTGGTGATCTTGGCTTGCTGCTCGCTCATGTCTGTATTTTAGGGCGTGAACAAGGAGACGAGACACCCTATCCTCCTGCTTGGGGATCTTGTTTCTTAGCACTTTTCTTCTAGTGGTAGTGGCAGGCAGAAAGAACCTTTTGATGGTATTACATTCAGGTCAAGAATTAGGGAGTGGGAGTGGGAGTTGTTGCTACTGGCATTTCTTTTTGCTTTCTCTGCTGTAAATTTAGATTCTACTAGTAGAGAACTTATGTTGACAATGATGAAAACTAGACAATGATGAAGACCATAAGTGTTACTGAATATTTAAATTATGAAGCAGGTATTGTTACATTTTTTAAAAAAACCAAATGCTTGATTGATGAACAGTTCATTCTAGTTATTAGCATTTGGTAAATGCTCGCATACTTACTTGAGCTGAGGCCACTATGGACTTTCTAGAGATCTTTTTACGAGTCAAGCATGTCCAGTTACATTTATTTGCATCAAACATCTAGCTGTTCTTTTCATTTGGGCCAATACAGACACTCAAGTACCAACCCGCAACAGTAGAGGTAATCGAACTGATAGGCATCGATCAGTTAATTCGTCTATTTCTACCCCACAGTGCATGATGGGTTGGACAATACAAACCGAAAGGTCGGAGGGGAATTCGAGTCATCGAACACCCTCTGCTAGCAGAAATCATCCAAGACCTTCGGTAACAATTCAAAGCCTGCAATAAGTTCACGACATTCTGAATAACTCAGATCCTGCTTTGGCAGAGACTCTAGGTTATGTTCAACCTGTAGGGCAGGTATCGGAGATCCTCTAACAAATCATGCAACGTACAGAAATGTACAGGGAACAAATGAACTCACAAAGTCACACTATGACTTCATCCTAGCGTTCCTCCCTTAGCAGGGGACAACATGGCCAGACGGTGGACCGATCGATACCCAGGCCTACTCAAAGATTCCGGCAAGGGAGTCACGAGGGAAGACGACTCTTTCTTGAAACCACTCCTCCCTCTTGTCAAGAGAAGCGACCACTTGGCTCGGGTGATCTTCGACATCGCCTAAACCAGGCGGTCGGTCAAAGACGTTTTTTCAACGTCCACGACCGAATTGGGACACCGGATACCCGGTATGCTAATATGAGGAATCGGTCCCCAACCGATTACAATCCGACTCCTTTTCGAAGAAGGCGCCACGGCTCTATTACAGGATGTCGAGCATTCTCGGTAAGGCTCCCAGCTGTACCCTGGCCTGACAAGTTCTGACTGGCAAACATAGAGAAGCTCAATGGGACTCAAAACCCGTTAGAATTTCTTCAAATCTATACTATCGCCATCAAAACTGATGGTGGTAACGACAATGTGGTAGCAAACTACTTGCCCACGGTCCTTGAAGGATCTTCCCGGTCTTGGTTGCTCAACCTACCGGCCGAGTCAATTTATACTTGGGAGCAGCAGCTCTGCGACCTATTAATTGCCAACTTTCAAGGGACGTACAACCGCCCTAGAAAGAAGGATGATCTTCATCGGATGAGGCAAGAACCTAACGAGACTCTTCGCCAATTCATTAAGAGGTTCAGCCAGGTCCATAACTCTATTCACGAGGTCGTAGACTCATCAGTTATTTAGCCTTTTAAAGCAGGATTAAGAAATTGAAGGTATATAGAGGACATTGCTGATAGGTTGATAGGTATTCAGCCGCTAGTGAGGCGGTTGAGTGGAGCAAAGCCATTGATTGAAAAGATAAAATCTCTCAACCCGGTCTGGATAAACCAGAGAAGAAACACAAAAAGGCTCTCAATGGTAAGAAGAATCGCAAGCCTGATAATAAGGAGGTCCTTGCAATTCCTGAAAATTTTACCAAAGGCAAGAAAGATTATGCTGGTCGGAACAAGGCAAAAGCTTCGACCGATGAATACAAAAAGAACAAGAAGTGGTGTCCACTTCACCAAGCTGCAGGGCATAATCTGCGCACCTGTCGAGCCTAGCAAAAGAAGTTGGAGGATTATTATTAAGGTAAAGGTCCCTTCCCTTCCGTACAAGAGGGAGAGCCAAGCTCCAAGAAGGACAAAGATGGCGACGAAGAAATACAGTACCAAAAGCCACAACACACTGTTGATATAATTTTTGGCGGATCCTCCACATACGAATCAAGATGTCATCTGAAGGCCATGGAGCGGGAAGTGAACCTCGTCGAATCTCCGATCACTGTCGAGCCATCCAGGTGGTCGGAGATAGTTATCTCCTTCAGCAAAGAAGACTTCTCTATCCCTTCAACTCGACCAAGTAGGTTCCCTATTGTTGTAGAACCTACTATTAAGAATTGCAAAGTTAATCGAGTCATGGTAGATGGAGGTAGTTCTATAAATATTTTATTTACAGGAGCATTGAAAGAAATACAAATTCCCAGATCAAAAGTAAAGCCCGTGAAATATGTCTTCTATGGCATAGTTCTTGGTTCTACTGCTAAACCAATAGGGCAACTTTCCCGTACCGATTACATTCGGAAGGCCAGATAACTTCCGAATAGAAAAGATTCCAATTGATGTAGTAGATTTCGAAACTGCATACAATGGAATCCTTGATCGTCCGGCGTTGGCAAAGTTCCTGATAGCTACGCATTATGGCTATCAGAGTTTAAAGATGCTAGGACCAAAAGAGGGTCATTACGGTTCGAGGAGACAGTAAGATGGCATACGCATACGATCGAAAATCCCTAGAACTGGTCGACGAACTTCCGACCAAGGACGCTAATCCACCTTCCACGCAGGCCAAGCACTCGAGACCAAAGATGGCCCCAAAACCTTCTGATCAGACCAAGAACGTTTCGCTCGACAAAGACGCTTCTCCGAAAAGTGTCAAAACGCCATCTGGGTCCGGAAATGCTAGTGCATCCACCCAAAAGATACTGGTCGGGGCAGGACTCGATCCTAAATAGGAAGAGTCGCTCGTCATCTTCCTCCGAGCCAATTTGGATGTATTCGCCTAGCAGGCATCCGATATGCCTGGAGTCCCTAGGAAGGTGATCGAGCATAGGCTAACTCTTCAGCCTGACAAGAAACCGGTCAAACAAAAGCTAAGGCGCTTCGCACCAGATCAGAAGGAGGCAATCCAGCCGGAGATCGACAAGCTTCTTATGGCTGGATTTATTCGTGAAGTCGATCACCTAGAGTGGCTCATCAATCCTGTAATGGTTAGAAAAGGCAACGGGAAATGGTGAATGCGTATTAACTTCACAGATCTCAATAAATCTTGTCCAAAGGATGACTTTCCCCTTCCGCGCTGTGAGAACCCGAAAACTTTAAACTAATCTAAGCAACAATAATCGGTAACAAAGAACATTAATATGCAGTCTAATAAAAGAAAAGATGACAACCCAGTTTATTTCAAGAATTCATTATCAAGAGTTTACAACATGGTTTATAAATCAATACATAGTTACAATCTCAGAATCAACTACAAGAGTTTATTACAAGCAAAAGTGAAATATTAATACAAACTCGAATTATTACAAGAATCCATCTCCAGAAATTACAAGATGAATAGAAAGTAATAATACAACATTGTTATATTCTCAAATTAATTACAAGAAAATTCTTTACATCAAAGAATAAAGAATTATTACAGCTCTAAGTACCTTACAAAATGAGAATTACAACAGATGATTAAATTACAGACTGAATCTTGCTTGCATATCACCAAAACCTTTCCTTCCTTTGTCCATGTAGCGCCATCCAGTCGTACCCATTCCTCGGCCAACCAAAAACACTGCCCACATTTGTAAGATCGAGGAGGCCGACTAGAGGGGGGGTGAATAGGTGGTTTTAAAAACTTCTTTGGCTAAAACCGATTTCTAATGCGGAAGCTAATATCAGAACGGTTTTGCACAATTAAAACCTAAATCAACTAGTCTTTACTAAGTGCGCCAACAAACAAAGACTATTGATAAACTAGCAACCATACAAATACAAATAAGCAATTTAATTCTAGGAATGAAAATCCAATAGAGAAAAGCACAAGAATGCAAACCACAATGACACAACGATGTTTTACCGTGGTGTTCGGAGACTTGCCGGTCTCCCCTAATCCACGTTGAGGTAAGCCCAAACCAATTGGAACGGCTCCACAAATTAAACCAACACCTCTGAGGTAAGTCCAACCACTTGGACCGGTTCCAAACCGAACCAACACCTCGCTCCACTAGGGTTGCACTTTCCTTCACTCCGGAGATAGTGAACACTACACTACTCACAAACCGCCCGGGTCTTCTCACAATCTTCTTTGAGAAGCTCACTGGCGCAACGACGCCACCATGCTGTCTAGCTGTCGGTAAACACCAAGAGAACAAATCTTAGACTCTCACTTGAACTAATCAAGTGTCTAAGCTCAAGTGGATACACAATCCACTACCTAAGGCAACACATGCACTTAGGGTTTACTCTCTAAGCTCACTAAGTGTAACACATGCACATATGAGAGGAGAGAACTTGTTCTTAGCTCAAGAGAATAGAAAGGGGCACCAGCAACATCTTCTCAACTGGCCAAGGTGGGTATTTATAACCCATACACAAAAACTAGTCGTTGTGGAGAAGATTGCTGAAAAATCAACAGGGCCAGTCTGACCACAAGCAAACAGCCGGTCAGACCGCACCCCCTCCAACGGCTATAAAACTAGTCGTTGAACCACTACCGGTCTGACCGCCAACCAATGGCCGGTTAGACTGCTCCAACTGGTCAGACCGCCCAAAGCACGCCGGCCAGACCGCACGGGCTAAATCTAGAAAAAGTGCATCTCTGGAAAAAGTTGACCGCGCCTTTGGTCCAGGAGGCCGGTCAGTCTAGCCACATAACTCCGGTCAGACCGGGGTCCGGTCAGACCGCCAATACAACTACGGTCAGACCGCTCCACAGAACAAAACCAGATTTTTGCATTCCACTTCAACTCAAATTGCAAAACACATTTGCCAATTTGATATGCGACGCAAACAAGGGTTCAAGTGATACTCTCAACAAGTTGCAAAACACATTTGCCAACTTTTAGAATCACACCACAAGGAATAAGGTATATGGACTTAAACCATTTGCAAAACACATTTGCAAACTAAAGTCACATGCTACAAGGAACATGCATGAGCCTCAACTATTTGCAAAACACATTTGCAAACAATAGCATTATGCCACAAGAATAAGGTGCATGGACCTAGACCACTTGCAAAACACATTTGCAAACTATAGTCACATGCTACAAGGGTTATGCACATGCCTCAACTATTTGCAAAACACATTCGCAAATAATTGCATCATGCCAAGATGAGCTAGAGCAAACACAATAAGCTATCAACACATGACTAGCTCAAGCTACTAGTCAAGACCACTCTTAATAGTACGGCAAACCTATACTAGCAATCCGGTCTCTCAACCAAACACCAAGATCGGTAAAAGACTAGGAACACATCCTTAGCCCTGACTAGTCATACCTTTGCCTTGCACATCTTCTTGAAGCTTGATAACGCACATCCTCACTTCAAGTTCGGGTTCTTGACTTTGACATGCATCAACCCATGATGCATTCTTCACTTTACTTCCATCAACACATGATGGGTCTTCTCTTGATGATCAACTCAAGATCATCTCCTCCTCTTGAACATCATCAACACATGATGATTTTCTTTTCTTCGAGTTCTTGATATGATGCTCATCAATCCATGATGACATCCTTTTCTTGAACTTGGCTTGATGATCATCAACACATGATGATCTTCTTCACTTCGGGATCTTGACTCGAACATTATCAACACATAATGATTTCATTTTCTCCCGAACCTTGACTTGATGACAATCAACATATGATGCCATCCAAAGTCTTCATCACCCTGGAGCATAACCTATTCATCCAACTCACGGAAAATGTTAGTTCCACAATATGATTATCATTAATTACCATGACATACCATTAACTTATAATGGTGGGACAAGATATCACAATCTTTCCCTCTTTGGTAATTGATGATAATCACTTCAATTACAAATAATTGAATATAGATTAGTATGGGTATATACGAACTACACAAGTTTTATATACTCAATATGAGTGTATACAAACTACACAAGTTGTATATACTCAAATGATATATGAGCATATATGAATTACACAAGTCTCATATACTCATATGAATATATTAACTACACAAGTTATATATACTCAAGGATATGTTTCAAAGTAAACTCCCCCTAAATGGATCAATACTAATGAAACTACAAAACATAGAGTGAACTCTCCCTAAATGTGTGCATACACAAATGTGTAATAAGAACATATGCACATATTCAAGTTAGACTTTTGGTGGAGTTCAACCTATATTTTGGATCCGAGGAATGCAACAATATATAAGAATATGATGTCGAATGCATACATCTTTGATTTTCACCTTTTAATCCAACTGAGACTAAACATGAGATATAGCAATAGACGAGTTAGTCTCACAAATAGATTTATCATTATGAATGCATACCTGTTTGGATTTTTCTTTTTATATCCAAGTTGAGACTAAACATGGTATAACAATAGAAGTGTTAGTCTCACAAGTAGATTTGTCATTAATAACCAAAACTCCATTAATACATAATGGCGGGTCTAGATTCTTCAACATTCCATTTCCCACAAAGACTAATAGACCTGCAGCAAAACCAAAAACTATGAATGGAAGTTAGAAGTAGAAAAGGATTCCCGTCAGATTTCACGAAGTTCAGCGAGGTTCCCAGACCGACCTAGGTCAGTCGGCACCATCTCACTTCAGTGGGCTTTATCACCCGGCAATTATTAGAATCCGACACTCACGATTATACCGACTTACCTTCGCCGCAGAAAATCCGCCGAACAGTGATCTATGGACCAATGGTCATCCATATTACCCAACCACACAGTATCATCAGAGAGGCAAAGAGATAAGGCAAGGGCACAATGGGCATGGCAATAGTAAGGATAGAGATCACTAGAGCCAAAGCCACAACCACAGCCCAAAGCACCTCCCTCATAAGCTTTCTCCCTCACATAACTCTCACAAGCTCCCATTTCATCCCATAGCCGAAGGCAACCACCAAGTGCAAAGCAAACAAGCCAACACAAAGCCTCACATTCACAACCGAAGCAAAGCCAACACCCTCAGTTCATCCCAATCCCATTTCATTCCCACAGCCGAAGGCAACAACCCAAGCACAAGCAAGCCAAAAGCCAAGCACACCACCACCATTGCCACTTCCAAACCAAACCACCCACAGAGAGTAGTAAAGGAATCTGTATGGTTAAGTGTGATTTCCAGGGTAATCACACGGGGCGCCGCAGTTGGTATCAGAGCAATCGGTTAGGGCCACACTGATAAAATAGAAACTGTTGCAGAACCTATGGATGTTTTTCTCGCTTGCTATATGACGCTAAGTACCTTATTAATTCTTGTCTCTATATCAATTTATATTTCAGTCTCGTCTCAAAATTATTATGTTAAAAAGCTTATCTTTCTTAAAGTGACACCAGTACTAACGTAGAACCATCCCTTTCGCAGGATGTCTAGGTTTAGTCTTTCGCCTAAGAGAGTCCCGGGGGGGAGTGGGGGGAGGCATGTGCTTTGTCGTAGGATTTGTGTTGCTATCTCCTGCTAGTAAGTTGGTAGGCTTGCAGCTAGACCTAGGATAGGTTATCCGAAAACCTAACCATGGGTGTATTATTGTAAGATTTAGACTTTAGTGCCTGGACTAGAGGCATGAAGTTAGAATTCTGGCATGGACACACTTTTCCACTTTTGGATAAGTATGGACCATACCTGTAGGATTTCTTACCTCTTCATCTGTATAACTAAAATGACCCATCAACATTATAAAATAAAGCATGTGTAACTAAAGAAATCAAATAAATGCATTGATCAACTTGTAGACTCTACTTCTGGGTGTGAGTTGTTAATTTTTTTTGGATGCATATTTAGGGTACCACCAGATTAATATGAGTAAAGATGATGAAGAGAAAACTTCATTCATCATGCCATATGGCACTTAGTGTTATGTCAAGATGTCATTTGGACTCAAGAATGCTAGTGCAACTTTTCAGAGGTTAATGCAAAAAAAACCTTTAATCCTCAGATAGGTTGAAATCTAGAAGCCTACGTTGATGACTTGGTTATGAAAAGCATCAATGATGGTGATCATATTTCCGACCTACACGAAACTTTCAATAACTTAAGAAAGCATAACCTTAAGTTAAATCCGAAAAAGTGTGTGTTCGGAGTTTCCTATGGAAAGCTTCTTGAATTCCTAGTTTCGGCTAGAGGAATTAAAGCAAACCTAGTAAAAATATCGGTCATCGACCAAATGGCAGATGCGCCCTCCGACCACAGTGAAAAAAGTCCAAAAACTAATCGGCTATATGGCAGCACTAAGTCGTTTTATAGCACGGTTAGGGGAAAAAGGATTACCTTTCTTTATGCTTCTTCGGAAACACGGAAGTTTCGAGTGGACTAAAGATGCAAACGATACATTTGAAGAGCTCAAGAGGTACCTTACGAATGCCCTGATCTTAGTATCTCCAAGATCAAGAGAAACATTGCTGATATACGTGGTTGCAATGCCACAAGCAGTCAGTGATGTACTGGTTATTGAGCGTGACAACATCCAACGATCAATATATTACGTACACGAGGTCTTACGTGGACCAAAGGAACGATACCCATAGGTACAAAAGTTGTTATACGGTCTCCTTATGGCTTCAAGGAAACTAAGGCATTACTTTCAGGCCCACAAAGTGGTTACACCTACTAGATATCCCCTTAGTCAAGTTCTCGGAAATAGGAAATCATCAAGACAAATAGCAAAATGGGTGGTCGAGCTTGGTTCGTTCGACCTCCATTTTATTTCATGAACAACAATCAAGTCCCAGGCTTTAGCAGAATTCATTACCGAATGGACGGACCCTGAACCCATCTAAGGGAATGAATACGAACACCATGAAGAGTGGACAATGTACTTTGATGGCTCCTTGATGCTCAAAGGCTCAGGGCTGAAGTTGTCCTAGTATCTCCTACTGGAGAACACATCAAATACGTCATTCAGTTAAACTTTCCAGCTACAAACAATATGGCAGAATACGAAGGTTTACTAGAAGGACTCCGAGCAGCTAGAGCACTCGGGATTCGCAGATTACTAGTGAAAGACGATTCTCAACTAGTAGCGAATCAAGTCGGGAAGAAATATCAATGTTCCAGTCCCAAGATGTCATCTTATTTGGCGAAAGTACAAAAACTCTAAAAGCACTTCTTCGGGTTCCAGATCCAATATATTCCTAGAAAGGAAAACTTTCTAGTAGACCAGTTGGCACGGATGGCTTCTACAAGGTCACATGTCTTGCCCGAAGTTTTTATCGAGCAACTCGATTCACCCTCGGTGGTTGAGCATTCCGAGGACACAGATGCTCCACTGGAGGTTGTACAGATCGATCCCAGTAGTGATTTGATGACATCAATCTGCAATTACCTTCAGCGTGGCACACTTCCTGAAGACAATGTAGTGGCCGATCGTACAGCTCGAAAAACCAAATCATACACTCTGATCGAAAGTACCATTTACAAACGGGGAGCTCACGGAGTGTTGATGAGATGCATATCTCAAACGGATGGTATTAAGTTATTATCCGACATACATGGAGGAGTGTGCGGAGCACATCATTCCTACAGAACTCTTGTCGGTAATGCCTTCAAACAAGGATACTACTGGCCAACTGCCCTCCATGATGCAAAAGAACTTGTGACGAAGTGCGTACAATGTCAATTTCATAATCGATAAATACACCAGCCGGTACAAGCTTTGCAGACAATACCTCTTTCTTGGCCTTTTGCAACCTGGGGACCAGACATTTTGGGACATTTCCCAAAGGCACCCGGGGGCTTTGAGTTCTTTTTTTGTAATGATTGATACATTTACAAAATAGATCGAAGTTGAGCTAGTCGTTAAAGTAGCAACTGAAGCTGCCAAGAAATTCCTCACAAAAAAGTGATCACACGATTCGATATACCCAGTCGTATAATCACATATAACAGTTCCCGGTTCTCAAGCGGTGAAAGCATCTAGGCCCCTAAAAATTGTTTTGGTAATTAATGATAATATGTGAATATGGGATTAACATGTTTATTGAGTATTTACAAGGTTAAGTCCCAATGGTGAGTTTGATAACTTGAAGATGCATGTTAAAGGACAACATGAAGATCAATATGGTTCAAAGACAAGGTACAAGTAGTCTAGGATCTTTTTTATGTTTTACCTGTCTTAGGAGAAATGATTGGAAGACCGGATTTTAGGTTAAATACCGCATTATTAAGAGGGATCATAAATAGTAGCTTGATAGCATGTTCTTATGCCATTTGGATCAATTTAGGATCATAGATGCATTTGGAATTTATTTTGAAAAGCCAACTATGCATTGTCAGAACAATTGGTAGTACCGGCGTTGTATTGGCGGTACTACCGGTCAGCGGTACGATCGGGCTTGTGGTGCGGTACTACCGCAACCCGGTTGTTCCGAAAATATGTTGGTGGTATGTTATTTCCAGAGAGACACCTTTTTGAGTTGAGGTGCAAACCCTGAGATCGGTACTACCGCAGTTGTTCAAGCAGTACTACCGCACCCCGGTATTTCTGAATGTTGAGCGGTATGTTTTTTCCAGTAGGTACCCTTTTGGGTCCTTTGAGAAACGGTAGTACCGCCCTTGTTGAGCGGTATGACCAGCCAGCGGTAGTACCGTATGTTGGTTGGCGGTAGTACCGCGCTGAAGTTTCCAATGGCTATGTCAGAGCAGTTAATGCTACTGTTGTAGCCGTTATGGAGTGGTAGGTAAGGAGCAGTAGTACCGCACGTTACTTGGCGGTAGTACCGCATTTCACTGTAAGTTGGGGATTTCCTCCCCAACTGTCGTATTTGTTAGTGGGGGGGTATAAATACCCCTCCACCTGCTCAAGGACAGCAAGCTAGACCACATTTAACATCTTTAGAGCCTTGAGCATTCATTCAACACCTCAAATACATTTGTGCATTCATTGCAAGGTAGTTGAGCCAAAATTCAAGTGCATTCATTCTAGATTGATTCATTACACTTGAGTGACGTTAACCAAAGGTCGTTGATTCATTACTCTTGGTGTTTTGCCAAACACCTAGACAGCTTGGCGGTATTAGCACGATGATCTCTTCAAGAAGATTGTGAAGAGGCCCGGTGCCAAGATTGTGAGTGCTTTGGTATTCACCATCTCCGGAGCGGAGGAAGAACAACCACTAGTGATCGAGGGAAGGCTTAATTCGTGGAACCGGCTTAATTAGATCAAGTTTCCTCAACGTGGACTAGTAAGACCGGCAAGTCTTCGATACCACGTGAAAAACTTTTTTTTTGTCTCAATTGTGGTTATTTCTTGTCTTTACTATTTCTGCATTTATAATTCTAGCATTTAATCTTGTGTAGAATTGCTTAGCTAGAACTGTATATAGTTTAGACTTAGGTCATAATTAGTTTAAATTGTTAATTAGTCAAAAATTTTAAAAACCTCCTATTCACCCCCTCTAGTCCGTTATCCTTGATCCTACAAGCGGGAATTTTCAGGAATTCTGCGAAGATCTAGGTATCAAGATACATTACGCTTCCGTGGTTCACCCACAGAGCAACGGGGCAGTCAAGTGAGCTAATGGCATAATAATACAAGGAGTGAAACGCCAAGGGTTCGACCAATTAGTAAAATGGTCAGGAGCTTGGCTTTAAGAACTTCCCTCTGTGTTATGGGCCGTTCGAACCATGACCAGCCGTGCGACCGATAAAACGCCATTTTTCTAGTTTACGATGCTGAAGCTATGCTTCCTCTGGAATTAAAAATTGGCTCTTCTCGAACTGATTGTTTTAATGAGAACGATCAAGAGGAATGATGACTCGATGACATCAATTTCCTTGAAGAAAACCGAAACAAAGTCCTCATACGAACAGTAGTTTACCAACAAGCCATGAGAAGGTACCACAGCCATAAATTGCAACCTTGCATCCTAGCTGTAGGTGATCTAGTTTTCAGAAAAATTCAGAGCCAAGCAAATCGCAACAAACTTTCACCAAAATAGGATCGTCCATACGTTGTGGTCGAAGTCACCAGACCTGGTTTAGTACGACTAGCCATGTTAGACAAGCGTGTTATGTCTAATTCTTGGAACATTGATCAACTGTGTAATTTCTATGTGTAAATGTACTTTACATTATTTCAATTTCAATAAAGATTCATTCTTTCTTTATTTTCTGATGAGTGTTGTTATTTATATCTCGATTAGCCATTCTTGGTATAAAAAAAAACTATTGTTGTCTCGATCATCGGAGAAGATCAATTGCTCTCCGACATCCTTCGAAAGGATATCTTTTACTTATTGGCTTTGACATAACTGTTGAACACCTTAAAGGTCCACATCGTGACCATCACAGAGATGGTTTTCACGAGCGACCACACACACTCTTTTCTCAAAGAAAGAAACAAGTAAAAGGAGTATCACATAGACAACTATACATAGTTACTTGCATGCTTAAAGATCACAAAACTTTCTTTCTTTATTTCAACATTTTGTTCTTCTCCTATTCTTGCAACTGGTCGGGACACTGGAAGGAGTTTTCTAGCGACAGTCATTTTCTTACGATCTCTGCTACCAGTTGGAACCTGAGAACGAATACGTTTCGCGAGGTATCAATCATGTCTTTTATTCTTAGCAACCTTTACGACCAGCTTGGAAAATATATATAAATAAGACCACTTATCATTTTTTTTCTACATACATATTTGCGTCATTTATTATCATCAGTACAAGTCTTATAACATCTTTCGACCAGACAATGTACTATTTAGTATTTTGATTATGGAGTAGATCTAAAAACTAGTCAAAGTCATATACTAGTCCTGGCCAAATTGACTTCCTAGTATTAATTGGATCATTTTTTACAACATAATCAGCTCATACTTCGTACAATGGTCACAACTTATACTCTTTTTTCTTGGTCTACTGCTTCTTTAGTAAGTTTTTCTACTAACACAAATAGTCGGGGGCTAGGAAATATATGAGTACTTATCAAAGTTGAAAACATAGACATGAACTTTATTGATGACAAAGGGTAAGTTTTTACAATTACAACTCTAATATTACATTTACTCTTTGGGGCCACCAGACTAGTCATTATGGGATAGAGATCCAACCTCTATTTCCGCTGCAACCTTATTTCCGAAGGACATTACTCCCTCGAAGATCTTGGCTGCTTCATCCTCCGAGCAGTTGAAGTCCGCTTCAAGAGCTTGGAGGTTGATAGAGGAGTCGGATGCTTTAAGCTTTGCCAAAGTAAAGCTAACTCCGTTAGCAATGACATCCTTCATGGTCTATGCATGGTTTCTCCGAGTAGTTGTGAGTAGATTTTGGAGACACTCGACTTGTCGGCTAAGGCAATTTGCCTTTTCCATTGGATCTCTTGAAAAAGACAGAAATACTTACGATCCCATATCAGCTTGCATTTTGTTGAGAGCAATAATCTTCTCTTCAAGATTCCGAGCGAGTTCTTTCTCCTTGTCCTACTCGAACTCAAGAGTTTTCTCTGTTCTTTCTAATTTTTGAGCTTGCTTTGTACGAGTAGATGAAAAGTTAATGAAATATAATTGTAACACATAATAGACTGGTCGAGTTTACGATCAGTTACCTTGAGCCTTCTTCTCGGAAGTCTCGATGGCTTCTTTGTGCTTGAGAGAGGATTCATTAAACCTGGTCGACTAGTCTTCGATCGACCGGTCTTTAGCTTGGCACCTCTCTTCAAGCCTAGTTATCATGGCTTCCTTAGCCACAACCCCCCCCCCCAAATTTTTCGAATTATATCAAATATGACAAGTGGAGAAGTTGAGAAACAGCGCGGAACAAAATAACAAAAAGGGAAGAAGTTGTCAAGAAGTTATTACTTTTCAGTTTGGAGTTTTTCTTCTCCAGGACAGTTAGTCGCTGGGTCAGTTCTCCGATCGCAGTGACGTTCTAGAACATATGCTATAAAAATATATAGCAAACTTCTTTAAGTTTTAAAACTTCGTGAAATTGTCATAAGAGTGGTCATAAGGTATTTACCTGGATTGCTTTATCCACATATTGGGAGTAAAAAGACCCAGAATCTGTGTGTGACTGACAGTCTGCGATCTTCTTCCAAGCCTCCTCGAGTCTTTTATCATCAAAAACCCGAGGCTGAGTAGGAATGTCATGAAGGCAAGAAGACCCTTTCACTAGAGGATTCCTCTCCAAGTCGATTACTTTGACCATTTTGGTCCTAGCAGCAGGCAAAGCTGCTGGGACTTGTCTTCTGCAGTTGCTTCCAAAGGCACGATCAGAGACGTCACAGTTTCCTTAACAGGCGCTAGCGCTGCCACCTGCTCGGGGGCTAGCTCAACCACCATTTCCTCAGGAATTTTCTCCTGAGGGGTGTTCTAATCCAAAGCGACCGGAATACCAGAGGATCTGTAAAGACAAGAAGAAAGAAAAATGTTAAAGTTTCAAAATGCAAGAAACACTTAAGGTATGAATTTTTCATACCTGGTCTTCTTGGTCTTAATTATGAAACACCTTGGAGTAAAGTCCAAAGCGCTTGCCTTTCTCTCTTTCTTTTCAACAGATTTCATCGGTTCTAAACTGGTATTATTGGTTAGACCCCTCACAACCTCTGACTAAAGGTCGGAAGAAATCTCCCCGACCACCTAGTCGGAGAGGAGTTCTGTAACGACCCAGCTCTAGGGCACCCGAGAGGTCCTCCAAGATCTCCTGAAAAGTCCATCAGGACCGCCCAGGAGGTCCACAAAGGACCTCTCGGACAGTCCACCCAGACCTCCCAGGAGGTCCAGCAGGACCTCCTGGACGTCCAGGAGAACATGACCCGAGAGGATCTTGGAGCCAGGGAGCATCCGAAGAACCACCACGGCCAAACCAGGGAAAAATGAGGAGGTCTGGGGGCACCCCAGGACCACCCACGACCCTCCAGAGGAGGCCGTGGAGGTCTGAAACCACCCTAGAGCCTTACGCATTCATTCCCTTGAGTGAACATGGAGGACTGGGAGCTCCAAGGTTCCCTGTGAAACCCGTGCTAGTCCCAAGGATCATGGCTAGCTCTTCACAGCAACAACAATGGTAACATAGCAACAACACAAACTTTATTAATAAACAAAGAAGTTGTTTATAGGAGGGCTTACAAGCCAGTAGGCAAAACATAGTAAAGATAAACTCATGGACCACCCGATACACCACAGGCAACCGGCTGGAGGGCGCAACCCTAGTCGATCAGGACCATTTGGTCCACTGAGCATATCACCCAGAAGTTCTCCTTCCTGCTAAAAACAGCGTCAAGCAAGAGTGAGCACAACAACCGTGCTCGCAAGTTACACCCGTTAAATAACAAAATGACATGCATAAAAGGATATCACAATGGAAGGCTTAATATGGTTAATTTGCGTAAAGCCAAGTTTCTTTCAAATACAATTACTAAGTTTGAGCGGTGTTCTTAATAGTTAAAATTCATTTTCTAAACTTGATTTTCAGTTGGATATTCATGCATCACAAGTGGTGAAGGATACCCTCCTGTCACAAGGCTCCCTGCCCAACCCGTGGGATAGCAATCCCAAAACAGTTTAATAAACAATTTTGGAAAACCTAAAACCAACATCTAACTCCGAGTGGCCTTTGCCAGCACGTCCATGACCGTGGACACGGCTATTCGAATAGATTTCACTCTGCAGAGGTTGTGCACTTTACCCACACGACATGATTCCTCTAGTTTGTTTGGCATGCGCGAGTGCCACCTCTCACTGCCGAAGGTAAGAGGTCTAGAGTTCATGACAAGTCCTTTACAATGCATTGCTCCACCACAGCCTTTCTTTGCTAAGGTTTCACCCCCCCTATGGACAGCAATCCGGCGGGAAGCCCCCTCTTGCACCAGTGGGAACAGTAGGTTATAAAAGACCATTGGCCATATAAGACCTCCCACACCTCCAATGGAGCAGCCTATGGTGGAGTTTTGCAAATTACTCAGCCAGATCCCACGCCCCACTCTGGAGACATGTGGTTGCACGATTGTGGCATAGCCCATTATAGGCATGGCATTGGTCGCTCAAAGACTGGTCCTCAAATGACTAGGGCGACTTTCACAAACCCCTGGACCTCCACCTTTGCCAGGATAGAGTCCGTGCACAAACATTGCACCAGCCAATCCAACCAATTCGCCCCAGTCCAAGTCCATTTTCATTTTCTTTGCTTCCCCAGCAATATTTTCATCCTTCCATGACACCCCAATGTCATGGTGAAAACATTTAAAAACAGTGTTTGGTCATGATTGTAAAGATTTCCCCAAATCAATACTTTTGGTCTAAGCATGACTGAGCATATGTTTTTCAAATGATCTTGACTCATACTACTGCATTAGCCAAGTTTGACCTAATGGTGACAATATGTTCAGTCCAAAATCAACAGTGGTCAAACAAAGGAAATGGGTGTAACTATGAAGTTAAAACTGGTATTGAACTAACTTGATAGAAATAAGCATGCAGTACACATTAAAACAGAACATAATTAGTTTAAATTACTGGGTGCAATATGATCAAAAGTGCAACTTGCCTCTTGCTTGACAGCTTAAGGATCTACTCTCTCTCACAGCTCTGGCTCTCTGGAAACGTCAAGATCTACACGGCAAGAGAACAGATTCAAACAACGATCAAATAAAGAACCAACAGAGCTCCAAATAAAGAATCAAAAGAACTCCAGAGGAACCTCAAAACTCAATTAACAGAAGAGCACTGTATTTAGAATAGGTTCGTTTGGAGGAGGTCTAAGCTTACCAGGAGGAGGTGGTCTTTGGCAAAAGACCCCAAGGAAGTAATTTCGGCAATGAAACAGGGAGGTCCTGAGGATTAGTTCTTGCGCAAAAAGGCCAGAGAGGAGGTCCTCACACAAAGGCCACAGAAATCCGAAAAGGAGTCACAAAAGGAGGTCCTGTGAAGGATACGACCAGCTCAGTGCAGTGGTGAACACGGGAGTGGAGCAGACCACCAAAGGAACTTACCAGGGACAAGAAGTAATGGATGGAAGGGAAGGTCGTGAGAGCCAAGTCTTCCCTGGACGGCCACTGAACGAAAGCCAAGATGGTGAATGTGAAAAGGGTAAAATAGTAGAGCTCCCTAGACTAATTATAGTCAAAAAGGGGTGAAGAAAACTAGACACATACGTGCCAGGGATAAGTATAAAAATGAGTCAAAAGTGGGTGAATGTCAGGGCAGGTGTCACTACCATCCTGGATAGAAGGTACGATAAAAGGACACGTATGATGCTATGGGAAGGAACAAAGAAAAATGTCAGAGTACAACTAAGTGACCAAGTTCAAGGTAAACACCACGTATATGAATGCATTTAATGTGACAAGACATGCATTAAATGCCCAAGATATTTACGTGGCGGAGGAAATGAGAATGACCAAGACTGGCAAGTGGGGCCAGTCAAATTAGAAACAGTCGGGTCAAAATGGGGAAGGTCTTGCCCCGCAAGAGAGGTCCTCGAGGAGGTCTAAGGGTTGAGGAGGTCCAGACATGCGAAGGAGGTCTGGACATGGGGAGGTCCTGACGATCAGGATCTCTCCAAGGGAGGTCTGGCGAGGAGGTCCAGAGCCAGATTTAAAAGGCCACAGGGAGGTCTTGGACAAGAGGTCCCGAGAACTACCAAGAGGTCCCGTGGTTGAGATTAAAAGCAAGTTGAGGTCTGGGCGGTTGGATCTCCGAGAGGGAGGTCCAACGGCCAAGATCAAACGTGAAGGGGGAGGTCCAAACCGTTAGATTCAACACAGGGAGAGGTCCAGGCAGAGGAGTTTCAAGAAAGAGAGATCCCACGGAGAGATTCACAAAAGGTGATCAACAAAAGTTCGTGAGTCAAGGTAACTCGAAGGAGGCTCCAACCTCTAGGGTGAGATCAAAAGCCGTGGTGGTTAGAATGAACCTTAAGGAGGTCCTTTCGGCCAAGAAGAAATATCAAAGAGGTTCAAATGAGCTCAGGAGGTTTGAAGGCATATAAGAAGCCCATTGAAATACAAGGAGGTCCGGATGAAAAGAGGTCTGGGCATAGAAAGGTGCCCAGGCAACAAGAAGTCTAGACTTAAGAGAAGTCTGAACAGAAAAGAGGTCTGATCCGAAGAGATTCAAACCAACAAAGAGTTTCAAAGTAATCAAACTCAAAGAGTAAGGTCTGAGCCCCATGGGAGGTCTAACCTCAAGAACCACAGGGGAGGTCTAGGCCACAGAGAAGATCTAAACCTACACAGCCCAAAAGAGATAGGCTAAAGGAAGGTCTACGGGGCATACCGAAAGGAGGTATCAACAACTCAACCCGACAAAAAGGGGTAGTCTGGACATAAGGAAGGTCTAGACTCACAGAAGTGTTCCATCATAAGGAGATATGGCTTTGGGATATGGCTTCCAAGAAATAGCCAGACAAGAGTCCTGTCTAGGCATAAGAGTATGCCCAACAAAGAATGCAGTCTAAGATCAAAAAGGGATACAGACCTCAAAGAGGTCAAGACAAAGAAAAGATCCACACCATAGGTGAGGTCCAAGTGGTAAGGAGGTTTGGGCATACAAAAGAGGCTAATCATCCGGGAAGTCTGGACTTAGAAAAAGTCTGGACCCAGGAAGAAGGTCTGAACCAAAGAGATTCAAACCAACAAAGAGAGTACCCAAATAAAAAGGGAAAGTGGTTTAAAGCCACAAAGATGATCTAGACCTCGGAGGAGGTCTAGCTACAAAGAAAGCCTAAACCTCAAGGGAGGTCTAAACTACAAAAGAGAGATTAAGAGAGAGGTCCCGACCCAAAGGTGGTCTGGACCAAAAAGGTAGACTAGACAAAAGTCTCAATAGAGAGAAATTTTCAGGGGAGAGGAAAGACCCAAAAGGACAAGGAGGAGATAACATCAACAGAGGTCAAACAAGAGGGACGGTCTGGACATATAAGAATGTCCAAATGTAGGATAGAGGAAAGGAAACATTATCAGGAGAAGGAAAGGTAGCTCCAGAGAGCTAGAGCAACACCAAAAGAACTAGGTTTTGGATTAGTTAAAGTTTAGCTTAGCCATTTTAAACTCTTCAAATTCTAAAAACTTCAGGTTAAGCTTGGAATTCGCATCAAAACCAAATGGTTCTTTTTATTTTGAAAATTTTCAAAAAGGCTCTGAAAATTAGGGCGTTACAAACCTACCCCCCTTAAGGGAATCTCGACCCCGAGATTCGAAAAGACTAGAAAGAAAGAGGTGGGCAGCAAAGGGTAACTGGAGCTGCTGCTTACTTGACAACTTCACTGCCTGCCTTTTTGGACATTTATTGGCGTAATGTCCCAACTCCTTGCAATAGAAGCACGTGACACTTGTAGTCGGAGGAAACTTCTTCTAGGGTTGGCCAAGTGCAGATAACTTGGAGGTGCTAGAGCTGGCTTGATGCTTCACTGCCTCATCTTGGGGCATTGGCAAGCCTATGCTTCTGTACTTTTGCACTTGCGACAAAATCCTTGCATTGGCCTTTCTTCCGGCCGCTGGGGTTATCGTTGCTATGAGGGCAACTTCTGGAAGGTTGTCCGGAGTAATGGCTTGACATCTTCTAGGGCATCGATTGGCATAATGCCCTATATCTGCACATTTGAAGCACTGAACTTTTGTCTTTGATGTCTTGTTCTGGAGAGATGGTCCAACCATCTCACGAGTTTTGGAGGTCTTCACAAGGTCCTGCACTTGATCTTTCATCTTCCTCTTGTGACCACTGCCACATTGATGCTGAGCTGCAGGGGTCAAAGATGTCCTTGAATGTTCCTGGTCTTCACTGCTGGAGCAATTTATAACTGCTTGAGATGGGGCCCCAAGTTCTTCTGAGCTGTTTTCCAGAACTGAGGCTACTTGTGGCGCCGGATTTGTTTGCAAGGGGCATTGCTTGGCAAAGTGGCCCTCCTTGCCACAGTTGTAGCAAACTTGATACTGAGTTTCCTTCCTTTTGGGACACTTAATGAAACGGTGTCCAATGCAGTTGCAGCGAGCACAATGGATTTCTTGTCTTGGCTTTCCTTTTTGAGGACATCCTGAGGTGAGGTGTTTTGTTTCGCCATAGCGGTAACAGAAAGTATACCTCCAAAGGTGGCGGCTCATAGGAAGACAAAGGCTGGGGTCCTCATCATGAGGGGATTCTGGTGGCTTAATCTGAGGTAGCTCTCTGCAGGCACGCCCTTCAAAAGCCGCAGGACAGGAGCCGAGGAACATTGTTGCCATCTAAACTTGCATTAATTCTTTGCATCACCGAGTGCAGGTGATGAGAAACTGATTTAGGTTCGAAGGACTTCGCAGACAATCCTTGGTTCTCTTTGGCACTAACATTCTGAGAGGCTTCTCGGCTAACATTGCTCCCATTCTTAGAGTCCATCTGCTGGGTGCTCCAGAGGGTTAGGGAATGGGACCAAGGATAGGGAAGGGACAAAAGAGATCCGAAGGGAACAGATCAAGAAACAACCCAACACAGGACCCAAATAACAGCTTATTCCAAAGAAACTCAATAGCTAGGAATGCCCTAACGATCAGCACACTAAGCTGGAAAAAGGGCTCCCGATATAGAGGAAGTTTGGACAACTGAAGCTATGGGGTTGGGCTGACGAAACGGTCCTCGGAAGGTCTTACATGTAGTCTTTGAAGGGTAGGGACGACAATGCTTGTCTTCTTTATTCCTGGTTCTCTTTAGGAGCTACTTGTCATATCCCAATGCTGGGTGTTAGCCAGAGTCCAAGGATCTGCCTTCCTATTTTTACTAAATCCAAATTGTCATTATAGGAATCCACCAATCTACAGGTCTTATAGCCATCCAATTAGGAATCCAAGCCTTTAATTAATCTCATATTCCACTGGCGAGGCAATACAATTCACAAATTCCTTCTAAACCTAGATTTAGATGGTCCCAAAAATTCATTGTTTGATTGCTTACTACTCTCCTACACCCATCCATGAGAATCTAGTAGCAACAATTATATCCTTCCACCTGGTAATTTTAAGATCACTACCCAATCTTCAAATCCACCTAGAAGCAAAAGTTCTCCCAGAAGACTTATCATAATCCCTAGGTTCAGATTCGATCCCCAAATCTATATACCTTAGGATCACCCATTTAAAGGATTACGATAATTCAATCAGGATCACCCTTAACTAGATAGATGTCACAATCCACCAATCCACATGTCTCCATTGTAGAACTTCCCAAGATTTCCTGCATCCAAACAATTCAAGTTTGATTTATTCAACCATTTTGTTACAATCTATCCAGCCAAGGTTTTGACCTATTCCAAAATCAGCAAGGTATTCCTACATACATGCCTTCCAATTACCCAACAATTATATTTGAATCACAAAATCTGATTCAAGATGTATCTCTATAATCCAATCATGATTCCTTTTTACTCCGGAATCTCTATTTTTAATCATATCTAATTAGATCCAATATACTCCACTTACTTGATTCAAGCTTCTCATCAACATTACAATCCATCTCCCGCTTCAAAAGCAATCCAATTTGATTTAATAATTGTATCAGGATCTCACAATCCTATATCCTTGGTGATCCATCAAATTACTTTCCAAAATCATATTCTACATGCACAATTTGCATAATCCACCAAGTGGTTCCTCTTTAACCCGTCCATAATCAAGGCATAACCAGTATTCATATTCCAAAATCTGTTAGAGCTTCAAGCAATCAACAGTAAAACCTAAAATCCTTAATCCTCAAGATTGGATTCATCAGGGTTTCTCTAAAGCTCCCCAGCTTAACATCCTGCGCACTGGTTATTCTTCACAAGCATAGCTCTCAAGAGCCTGATGTGCTCCAGGTCTTGAACCATTCGCTACATCCTTCTCGGGGCATCCAATACTAGACACAAAGGCTCGATCCTATAGAATTTTCCAGAGGAAAGAGAATCCATTTACCTCTTTAACGTTGAGGCAAGCAAAATGATAAGAGGGAAATAGGGTAAGAAAAGATACAGAGAAGGGGATAAGAATAAAAAGATGACTCAGATAAGGAAAGAACAAGTTATTTCTTTTGTTGTAAAATAAATTTTGAAATCTTTACTAACGTCCATTCTACTAGGTTGCGACCAGCAGTCGTGATGCTCTGATACCACTTTTGTAACGACCCAGCTCTAGGGCACCCGAGAGGTCCTCCAAGATCTCCTGAAAAGTCCATCAGGACCGCCCAGGAGGTCCACAAAGGACCTCTCGGACAGATCCTCAGACCTCCCGGGAGGTCAAAGAGACCTCTGGGCGTCAGAGAACATGACCCGAGAGGATCTTGGAGCCAGGGAGCATCCGAAGAACCACCACGGCCAAACCAGGGGAAAATGAGGAGGTCTGGGGGCACCCCAGGACCACCCACGACCCTCCAGAGGAGGCCGTGGAGGTCTGAAACCACCCTAGAGCCTTACGCATTCATTCCCTTGAGTGAACATGGAGGACTGGGAGCTCCAAGGTTCCCTGTGAAACCCGTGCTAGTCCCAAGGATCATGGCTAGCTCTTCACAGCAACAACAATGGTAACATAGCAACAACACAAACTTTATTAATAAACAAGGAAGTTGTTTATAGGAGGGCTTACAAGCCAGTAGGCAAAACATAGTAAAGATAAACTCATGGACCACCCGATACACCACAGACAACCGGCTGGAGGGCGCAACCCTAGTCGATCAGGACCATTTGGTCCACTGAGCATATCACCCAGAAGTTCTCCTTCCTGCTAAAAACAGCGTCAAGCAAGAGTGAGCACAACAACCGTGCTCGCAAGTTACACCCGTTAAATAACAAAATGACATGCATAAAAGGATATCACAATGGAAGGCTTAATATGGTTAATTTGCGTAAAGCCAAGTTTCTTTCAAATACAATTACTAAGTTTCAGAGCAGGTTCTTAATAGTTAAAATTCATTTTCTAAACTTGATTTTCAGTTGGATATTCATGCATCACAAGTGGTGAAGGATACCCTCCTGTCACAAGGCTCCCTGCCCAACCCGTGGGATAGCAATCCCAAAACAGTTTAATAAACAATTTTGGAAAACCTAAAACCAACATCTAACTCCGAGTGGCCTTTGCCAGCACGTCCATGACCGTGGACACGGCTATTCGAATAGATTTCACTCTGCAGAGGTTGTGCACTTTACCCACACGACATGATTCCTCTAGTTTGTTTGGCATCTTGTGAGTGCCACCTCTCACCGCCAAGGTAAGAGGTCTAGAGTTCATGACAAGTCCTTTACAATGCATTGCTCCACCCTGACCTTTCTTTGCTAAGGTTTCACCCCTATGGACAAGCAATCCGTGGAAGCCCCTCTTGCACCAAGGGGAGCAATGAGGTTATAAAAGACCATTGGCCATATAAGACCTCCCACACCTCCAATGGAGCGACCTATGGTGGAGTTTTGCAAATTACTCACCAGATCCCACGCCCCTCTGGAGACATGTGGTTGCACGATTGTGGCATAGCCCATTATAGGCATGGCATTGGTCGCTCAAAGATCGGTCCTCAAATGACTAGGGCGACTTTCACAAACCCTGGACCTCCACCTTTGCGGGATAGAGTCCGTGCACAAACATTGCACCACCAATCCAACCAATTCGCCCAGTCCAAGTCCATTTTCATTTTCTTTGCTTCCAAACAATATTTTCATCCTTCCATGACACCCCAATGTCATGGTGAAAACATTAAAAGCAGTGTTTGGTCATGATTGTAAAGATTTCCCCAAATCAATACTTTTGGTCTAAGCATGACTGAGCATATGTTTTTCAAATGATCTTGACTCATACTACTGCATTAGCCAAGTTTGACCTAATGGTGACAATATGTTCAGTCCAAAATCAACAGTGGTCAAACAAAGGAAATGGGTGTAACTATGAAGTTAAAACTGGTATTGAACTAACTTGATAGAAATAAGCATGCAGTACACATTAAAACAGAACATAATTAGTTTAAATTACTGGGTGCAATATGATCAAAAGTGCAACTTGCCTCTTGCTTGACAGCTTAAGGATCTACTCTCTCTCACAGCTCTGGCTCTCTGGAAACGTCAAGATCTACACGGCAAGAGAACAGATTCAAACAACGATCAAATAAAGAACCAACAGAGCTCCAAATAAAGAATCAAAAGAACTCCAGAGGAACCTCAAAACTCAATTAACTGAAGAGCACTGTATTTAGAATAGGTTCGTTTGGAGGAGGTCTAAGCTTACCAGGAGGAGGTGGTCTTTGGCAAAAGACCCCAAGGAAGTAATTTCGGCAATGAAACAGGGAGGTCCTGAGGATTAGTTCTTGCTAAAAAGGGCGAGAGGAGGTCCTCACACAAAGGCCACGAAACCGAAAAGGAGTCACAAAAGGAGGTCTGTGAAGGATCGACCAGCTCAAAGTCTGATGGTGAACACGGAGTGGGAGCGGACCACCAAAGGAACTTACCAGGACAAGAAGTAATGGATGGAAGGGAAGGTCGTGAGAGCCAAGTCTTCCTCGGACGGCCCTCGAGCGAAAGCCAAGATGGTGAATGTGAAAAGGGTAAAATAGTAGAGCTCCCTAGACTAATTATAGTCAAAAAGGGGTGAAGAAAACTAGACACATACGTGCCAGGGATAAGTATAAAAATGAGTCAAAAGTGGGTGAATGTCAGGGCAGGTGTCACTACCATCCTGGATAGAAGGTACGATAAAAGGACACGTATGATGCTATGGGAAGGAACAAAGAAAAATGTCAGAGTACAACTAAGTGACCAAGTTCAAGGTAAACACCACGTATATGAATGCATTTAATGTGACAAGACATGCATTAAATGCCCAAGATATTTACGTGGCGGAGAGGAAATGAGATGACCAAGGCGGCAAGTGGGGCGATCAAATTAAACAATCGGGTCAAAATGGGAAGGTCTTGCCCAGAAGAGAGGTCCTCGAGGAGGTCTAAGGGTTGAGGAGGTCCAGACATGCGAAGGAGGTCGGACATGGGGAGGTCTGACGATCGGGATCTCTCCAAGGGAGGTCTCGCGAGGAGGTCCAGAGCAGTTTAAAAGGCCACAGGAGGTCTTGGACAAGAGGTCCCGAGAACTACCAAGAGGTCCCGTGGTTGAGATTAAAAGCAAGTTGAGGTGCAGGCGGTTGGATCTCCGAGAGGAGGTCCAACGGCCAAGATCAAACGTGAAGGGAGGTCCAAACCGTTAGATTCAACACGAGGAGAGGTCCAGCAGAGGAGTTTCAAGAAAGAGAGATCCCACGGAGAGATTCACAAAGGTGATCAACAAAAGTTCGTGAGTCAAGGTAACTCAAGGAGGCTCCAACCTCTAGGGTGAGATCAAAAGCCGTGGTGGTTAGAATGAACCTTAAGGAGGTCCTTTCGCCAAGAAGAAATATCAAAGAGGTTCAAATGAGCTCGGGGAGGTTTGAAGGCATATAAGAAGCCCATTGAAATACAAGGAGGTCCAGGATGAAAAGAGGTCAGGCATAGAAAGGTGCCCAGGCAACAAGAAGTCTAGACTTAAGAGAAGTCTGAACAGAAAAGAGGTCTGATCCGAAGAGATTCAAACCAACAAAGAGTTTCAAAGTAATCAAACTCAAAGAGTAAGGTCTGAGCCCCATAGGAGGTCTAACCTCAAGAACCACAGGGAGGTCTAGGCCACAGAGAAGATCTAAACCTACACAGCCCAAAAGAGATAGGCTAAAGGAAGGTCTACGGGGCATACCGAAAGGAGGTATCAACAACTCAACCCGACAAAAAGGGGTAGTCTGGACATAAGGAAGGTCTAGACTCACAGAAGTGTTCCATCATAAGGAGATATGGCTTTGGGATATGGCTTCCAAGAAATAGCCAGACAAGAGTCCTGTCTAGGCATAAGAGTATGCCCAACAAAGAATGCAGTCTAAGATCAAAAGGGATCTGAGACCTCAAAGAGGTCAAGACAAAGAAAAGATCCACACCATAGGTGAGGTCCAAGTGGTAAGGAGGTTTGGGCATACAAAGAGGCTAATCATCCAGGAAGTGCGGACTTAGAAAAAGTGCGGACCTGGGAAGAAGGTCCGAACCAAAGAGATTCAAACCAACAAAGAGAGTACCCAAATAAAAAGGGAAAGTGGTTTAAAGCCACAAAGATGATCTAGACCTCGGAGGAGGTCTAGCTACAAAGAAAGCCTAAACCTCAAGGGAGGTCTAAACTACAAAAGAGATATTAAGAGAGAGGTCTCGACCCAAAGGTGGTCTGGACCAAAAAGGTAGACTAGACAAAAGTCTCAATAGAGAGAAATTTCCAGGGGAGAGGAAAGACCCGAAAGGACAAGGAGGAGATAACATCAACAGAGGTCAAACAAGAGGGACGGTCTGGACATATAAGAATGTCCAAATGTAGGATAGAGGAAAGGAAACATTATCAGGAGAAGGAAAGGTAGCTCCAGAGAGCTAGAGCAACACCAAAAGAACTAGGTTTTGGATTAGTTAAAGTTTAGCTTAGCCATTTTAAACTCTTCAAATTCTGAAAACTTCAGGTTAAGCTTGGAATTCGCATCAAAACCAAATGGTTCTTTTTATTTTGAAAATTTTCAAAAAGGCTCTGAAAATTAGGGCGTTACAAGTTCCTTGACCATCTGGTCGGAGACTGTGGTTTCATCGACTTCTGGGACAGTTGCTTTAGGAGCAACTACCTGATCGGGTACAACCGCTCCAGAGCCTGCGATCACCTTTGACTCTGTTTGCGGATTCACCTTCTCTCTCGCCTAATTAAAAATCAAGTTTAATTTGGAGGTGAATTTTTTTATCAAATAATTTATGTTTCTTTGGACACTCTTCTTACCTCCGAAGGACCACCATCCTGAGTGGTCGTTAGGGTAGAAGTGGTCGGAGAATCAATTGGTTCACAACTTTCTGTGAGCTCATTGATCTTTAATCCGACCGACTGCACACCAAAGGGGTATTATAACAACCAATCAGAAAATACATGAATGATGGGAAAAAATGTTGTTATTTTTTACCTTAAGCCTCGGTATTCTCTCTTCCGCAGAGATAATAGCCAAAATTCAGAAAAATCAGCCTTGTCATTAGGCTCCCCGGTGCAGATCATTTTGATTTGGTTCCTGATCTCATCAGGGGAAAAGACTAAAAAAATAAGGGGCTTTAAGGTTATAAAATAGTCAGCCAAAATAAACAAAACCAATCAGGATTTTTTAGAACTTACCTTTTGAAGAGTCCTTGGTCGCATCATCCCGACCAATTTACCAGAGCATAGAATGTGCTCGCAACTTCAGAGTACTAATCTGGCGCATGGAGAAATCCCTCACCACATTCCAGGTGGTTAGACCCCTGATGTTGAGAAGCTGGATTGCTTCAATCCATCTCCCAACTCTCCCCTCCTTCTTCGCATGGAGAAATCCCTCACCACATTCCAGGTGGTTAGGCGTCTCTTCTAGGAGTAACTACCACCACTTCGTCAGTTATTTAAAGGAGAATATAAACGGCAGGAAACACAACGAATTCGATCAAGCCTAAGGCAATCCGAAGACAACTAGGAAAGATCAACCACAACACATTTGATCCTTCAGAAGCAATACACTCGGTGTAATTAGGGCTAGTCTATCGCCTTATTCAAGCCACCCCTTGTAAAGATCCTGTTCATTGCAATAAAGAGCAATCATATTCTCATCCAAGAACTATTTGTCATTTTCCTCTCTTTTATTTCGTAAGATGGGCGACTCAGTCGTCGACAGCCCTACAGTCCAACCAGAAGCCGCTCTTCAGAAAAGCTACAAACAGGCTCTAATACCAGTTCAGTTGCTGAGCTACAACATCTTAGTTGTCACCTCAGAATCAAATCGGCAAACTTCTTAGTTCTTGCAGCCTCAAGTATTGTAGTCGTAGACATAGTAGCACGGAAAACTAGAGCCTAGATGTTTGTAAAGCCCAATTATGGCCCACCAATCGAGAATCAAGAAGCAGTCAGGGTATGTACAATGGTACAGACAGCTGCTGTCTATAGTAACTCTCTATATCACCTGAAGACAGCTCATACAATGGGTTGTGGTGATACAGTCGGCTATAGAATTGTAGACAATACACAATCTTTTAATGCTTTTCTTGGTTCTGATGGTACAGTTGGTTACAGGATTGTAGACAACACATTTCTCTCTCTTTATTCTCTTTTATCTACATCAGCTTAAATTATACGTAGCAGATACTACAGATAGCTAATATAAGCCCATTGTACATTATCTCGATACGCATAATGCTCAATCAAATGACCCCACAGGTTCCGACTTGTAGTCTTGAAGTACACGGCCTGAATCTGCACAAAACTGAAAGTCCTGTTTCTAATTTCGAACAAATCGATCTAGCCGCAAAGATGTGAGTTTCCGGGACACGGCCAAACAAGTAGTCCTAGTTAGGCAGTTCGAGGGGGGTCCATCTAGACTTCGGTTCGATCTTAGACAAAAGCAAATAGACCATTGAAAAGCTGTGGTTATGCTTGGAGTTCAAGGCGATTTCCTAAAGATTATCTTAAAATAAAAACAGGCGAAAGATTACCTGCTTGTGTGCTACACAGGTGAAAGAAGAGTGGAAAGAAATTGCGTGCGGACGGGTCACGGACGTATCAGCGATCGATACCTTTGGAGACATGCCTACGTTATTAGCAAAACAGTCACGAAAACTCGACAACTAGGCCTCTGCTACCAGCTAATAGCCACAGCATACATGGATACGGTCGAATTGAGCCTTACACTCCACCACCGAGATACGGATTGCACTGAATGACTTCGGCACGCTGCACGCACACGGCATCGCGCGCCTCCTCGCCACCACCACCATTCTTTAGACCAGGCTCCACTGACCCCTCCCCTTTAGACCGGATTACGCCCATCAACTCGCCGTCTTCGGGCTCGTTCCTGGCCACACGTACGTACGTCGCCGGCCGATACTCGATCGAGAAAATATTAAACAGTCCATGGATGACACAACATCTCACCTGAAGTTCAACCAGATATCGTGAGGCAAAGGGAGAATACATGATTAGGCCGCTTAATTCGACCAGTTACGGACTGGTCGTATGGAGATACAAGCAAGTCGTAGACTGGTCGAACGTAATCACAGAGTGGTCGAAACCAAGTCGTAAGGAGTTACGAGTTGGTCGTGATCAAATACTGAACTGGTCAGATAGAGATAGGACACAGGTCGTAAGTGATGAGGACTCGGTCGAGATCATATTGCATTAAGATTCGTCCGATATAATTTGTGTGTATTCGGAAATCGTTATGTCCTGCTAGGAACCGCTACGACTCGTGGCCGGAAAGGGTTTCCGAGTCACAACCGAACTACACATGAACCTAACGGGTCACACACTTAACGGGTTGGAACAAACCAGTACGGATACGATTCGTAAAACGTGTTCGGATAGGATCCGTCACGGGCACTATATAAGGAGATGCATGAGGCTGTTGGGCGAAGGAGTTGACGTGAGTTGCCCTACAGAAACCCTAGCCGCCATCTTCTTGAGAACCTCCCCATGCGATTTGGTGCTAGCACACCGGCGTACGGTTGTTCCTTCCCTGGACGTGTGGATACCATAGAGGCGTTTCTACGTTGTTGCGCTTAAGGACGATCCGCGATCTTCGCAAGGAACTGCAGAGGTGCAGGAGGAGACGATCAACTCACGAGGACGCTGGACGATCGACTACGACCAGTACATCGACGCGCTCTTTGTCGGACCAGGCTGCTCCGACACTTCTTCCGCTGCTCTGCGCGTCTAGTGGTAACGATCTGTGATCATCTTCTTTCTTGGCTTCCTGGTTTACGTGGTAGAAATTTTGATTTGTCGCTATCGTAGCCTACCCGTATCCCTTCACTTTAAGGTTATAAAATAGTTAGCCAAAATAAACAAAACCAGTCAGGATTTTTTAGAACTTACCTTTTGAAGAGTCCTTGGTCACATCATCCCGACCAATTTACCAGAGCATAGAATGTGCTCGTAACTTCAGAGTACTAATCTGGCGCATGGAGAAATCCCTCACCACATTCCAGGTGGTTAGACCCCTGATGTTGAGAAGCTGGATTGCTTCAATCCATCTCCCAACTCTCCCCTCCTTCTTCGCAGAGGAGCGCCAACTTGGGTTTACGACCACCACCTTGCTGATGAAGCAGAGGTTGTCGTCCTTGGTGACCATCATGTAGAACCAGCTCTTCTTCCATGACGACCATGAAGACTTAGTGTACATGCAGATGTACTCCTTAGCCTTCCCGTCGTGAAGGCACAAAGTGCACTCCCTAGCCGATGCCATCAACTTCCCCGACTTCGCCATCTTGTAGAAATACCTGAAGACATCTAGATCTGGCGGGACCCCAGTACACTTCACAAAGATAGATGAAGATGCTAATATTGGCGATCGAGTTGAGCGCAAGATTTACCAATTCAACTCCATAATACCCAAGAACCTTGGAGAGGAACGGGTGCGCCGGCAATCTAAACCCGCACTCACTGTATGCGAGAAAGACAGAGATTTCTCCGTCGTTGCCACTCGGGAAGTGCTCTCCGACCGCTAATCTCCAAGAGATCATATTCTTGTCGGGAAGCATCCCGATCTTTTCCAAAGTCTTGAGCTTCTTCTCACTCAAATCAGAGACCAACCAGTTGGTGATTGAGTCCAACATTGTTGGATTTTGGGCAAAAAGATGAAAGGGAGTTGATGAAAGTTCTTAGCAAAAAGATGAAGGGCGATGAAAATCTGAGAGCGTAAAACTCTTAGGTCGGCGCATTCAAGGAATGTTATAGGCCGCACTTCATTAACTACAAAGGAGAGTTGCCCGAAGTCCAACGGACAGAAACCTCTTCGGTTTCCCAAACAGTCTCTCAGTTTTAAAGTGAATACAGACCATCTCGTTAACTTTTCCATTAAAACAAGGACTTTCCCGATACGAATCTTCGTCGGAAGGGGTTCATATTACAAATTCACTTAAAGTTCGAGGGCTAGCTGACGAGGATTAAATTCCTAAATATTAATTAAAAGCCACATAGCCTATGTGGTCGTAGACCTCGTGGCCAACGACCCCCTATAGTCATTCGGATCCCAAAGGTCGCCCGATAGGTAACATGGTCGGAGGGGGTCATGTACCCATTGCATGACCAGATAACTGCTCGTAGAAGCTTTGAACTACCACTTGGACTTGGTTCCAAGTTTATCCCTTCCGTGTGACGAATGGAACATGTGTCTTAATTGTTCCATTCCATTCGACGTTTCCGGCCCTAAGTCACTAGCAATAACCACTATATGGTTTTGTCTCCCACTCACATCAACTGCTAGTCAGTTGGTGTTTTACCAATTGCCAATGTTCCTCCGACCAGACATGACACTTCCAAAGGGTGTCTCTTCCGGGAGTAACTACCACCACTTCGTCAGTTATTTAAAGGAGAATATAAACGGTAGGAAACACAACGAATTCGATCAAGCCTAAGGCAATCCGAAGACAACTAGGAAAGATCAACCACAACACATTTGATCCTTCAGAAGCAATACACTCAGTGTAATTAGGGCTAGTCTATCACCTTATTCGAGCCATCCCTTGTAAAGATCCTGTTCATTGCAATAAAGAGCAATCATATTCTCATCCAAGAACTATTTGTCATTTTCCTCTTTTTTATTTCGTAAGATGGGCGACTCGATTCGTCGATGATATTCCTCTGATCCAACCAAAAGCCGCTCTTCAGAAAAGCTACAAACAGGCTCTAATACCAGTTCAGCTGCTAAGCTACAACATCTTAGTTGTCACCTCAGAATCAAATCGGCAAACTTCTTGGTTCTTGCAGCCTCAAGTATTGTAGTCGTAGACATAGTAGCACGGAAAACTAGGGCCTAGATGTTTGTAAAGCCCAATTATGGCCCACCAATCAAGAATCAAGAGGCGGTCAGGGTATGTACAATGGTACAGACAGCTGCTGTCTATAGCAACTCTCTCTATTACCTGTAGACAGTACTAAAGACAGCTCATACAATGGGTTGTGGTGATACAGTCGGCTATAGGATTGTAGACAACACACAATCTTTTAATGCTTTTCTTGGTTCTGATGGTACGGTCGGCTATAGGATTGTAGACAGCATATTTCTCTCTCTTTATTCTCTTTTATCCACATCAGCTTAAATTATATATAGCAGATGCTACAGAGAGCTGATATAAGCCCATTATACATTATCTCGATACGCATAATGCTCAATCAAATGACCCCACAGGTTCCGACTTGTAGTCTTGAAGTACACGGCCTGAATCTGCACAAAACTGACAGTCCTGTTTCTAATTTCTCCTGTTTCTAATTTCGAACAAATCGATCTAGCCGCAAAGATGTGAGTTTCCGGGACACGGCCAAACAAGTAGTCCTAGTTAGGCAGCTCAAGGGGGGTCCATCTGACTTCAGTTTGATCTTAGACAAAAGCAAATAGACCATTGAAAAGCTGTGATTATGCTTGGATTTCAAGGCGATTTCCTAAAGATTATCTTAAAATAAAAACAGGTGAAAGATTACCTGCTTGTATGCTACACAGGTGAAAGAAGAGTGGAAAGAAATTGCGCGCGGACGGGTCACGGACATATAAGCGATCGATACCTTTGGAGACATGCCTACGTTATTAGCAAAACAGTCACGAAAACTCGACAACTAGGACTCTGCTACCAGCTAATAGCCACAGCATACATGGATACGGTCGAATTGAGCCTTACACTCCACCACCGAGATACGGATTGCACTGAATGACTTCGGCACGCTGCACGCACACGGCATCGCGCGCCTCCTCGCCACCACCACCATTCTTTAGACCAGGCTCCACTGACCCCCCCCTTTAGACCGGATTACGCCCATCAACTCGCCGTCTTCGGGCTCGTTCCTGGCCACACGTACGTACGTCGCCGGCCGACGCGCAAAAAGGCGTCACGTTCCTTCACTTCTCACGGGCCGCGCTCGCTCAGCGCAGCACGGCTCACCGATATGGCGTGGGCGCGTCGCTTTCGTGCCCATTACTCCACACCACCGTTAGGTCGCGTATGTGCCACTCATCAATCTGTTTCTTCTCTTCCTCCATTACCACCACTACTGCTCAGCTCAGCTCAGCTCATCAAGTGTACTTCCGTGGGGAATGGATCGTCGTTGTGGTGGTCTGACTGGACTGGACTGTGTTAGTGGTAGGCATCGTGCCATTGTGGGTGCTGATTAGTGCTAGTGGCGATTTTTTTGGGGCACCTTTTTATGGCTCGCCGGCGAGCACAACTTGCATGCCCCGGTCAATAATTGGAGTCACCGGCATAATTCAAAGCGATTTATAATGATCAGATTCAGTTCAGTGGGGCATCCCGCTCGAATGCATTTTTTATCTGGTTTAAGATGATAGGGAATGGGATTTCATGCTTCTTTTTTTTTGCAGTTCGTGTGTGCAAGGATATTAGGACAGGAACAAGCCTTTCATTAAGGGGTAGGGTACTCGGTATGGTAAATCGGGGATGGGCGAGATCGAAATGAATAGGTTTTTTAGAAAGGAAAAATGCAAGTATAATTTACCGTGCATAAAAGAGTCTTTATTTCAACTACTAGAATTTATAGTTGAGCAACTCTTAAACCATCCTTGGCTAATTATTGCTAATTATTAAATCCGGATCGAACGGCCCATGAAGCGATGCACTTGGTGCCTTTCCCACATAATGATAGAGGATGTGACTTTCATGGATGCGATATAAATCTCAAAGACTGGTGTGTGTAGTGTAGTTGATGGATTACATTAGTTATATATCAGCCTATACAAGACTAAACTCATATTCACAAATTCAAATATATCAAGACCAATATTTTTAAAAATCTGAAAAATAAAGAAACTTACTACAAATGCAAGGTCAAATTGAGTTGTAGTCTAAGAGTTGTCTTATACACAAGTACAACGACGGACCCAAGATTTCCATAATAGGTGTTCGATGTTACAAAATATTGTTCAATGTAAAACTTAAATGTCCACGATACCAAAAAAACAAAGTAAAAAACTTCTTCTGTTTTGGTGTTGAGTGGGCTAAAACTCATACTGTGTGTGGGGTGTACAAATACGAAGGATTTGACCCAATTATCAGTATACTTGTGTAGTATACATACTATATACTGGGTAGTTTGCAAAAAAAAAAAACCGATGTGTTACTAGCAAATAACTTTTTTTAGCCAAGGCCCTGTATAAAGCTATGCATGAACTTTAAAAACTAAAGGCACTTTAGTGCTGATTGGGGTTGTGTTGGATGATCTTTTGGTCAAAGTGCGCATCAGAGCAGATCAGTATGACCTTGAGCTAGCCGGGTTGTTTGCTTGGGAGACAAAAAATGGTTGGACCAAACTATTGGGTGCAGCTCCTCAACCAAAAGTGCACTGTGCCACTAACACTATCTCCATATTTTTACTAGAAAATATTCAAATTGCTCATGATTTTACTCAAAGAAACATCAAAACAATGATGCTAATGTTGGTTAGCAGGCATGAGGAGCCCTATTTGTAGCACCACTATGGAGACGGAGAGCATCATCTGCATGATGAAAGACACATGATTTGATTAACACAATGATGGTGTTTTGGATATTTTGTGGTGCCATATATGCAAAGTCCTTTTCCCTCTTAGCAGTGGGGCCTTCATCATAAAGCAAGACGAGTTTTATCATTTCGCAAACTAATAATATATCATTTTCAACCCTGGAATTATTCAAGCACCGAAGGAGTAGGCCAAAAAAAATATGAATCTTCGAACAATAATGCAAACAGAACTATTCGTTCTAGAGTGTGGATAATTAGCCAACATAGTAATCTTAAGAATGACGGTTGTCGTAGCAAAAAGGACTAGACAGTAAAGAAAGAGGACCCCTGATATACACAGAGTATCCGAAGGGTCCTCGAAGAAAGGACTGGTTGTCAAGAAATGTGTGGTGTATTAATGCCTTCAAAAAAGTCTTTTTCTACATAGGGGGTGAAGAGCTAGTTATAGCCAAATAACTTGGTACATGAGATTACATACACACCTCTACAAAGGTACTGCCCGCGTAGAGGCAACAGGATCCTTTCCTACCCCTAGGCATAGCTTCTAGTCCACTTGTCTTCTCTTTTTCCTCCAGTCAGAGCCGCTTCGGACACCCTTTAAGTGCCCCTCGAGCCCCCTTCGGCTGCCGCCTCGGAGGCTCCAGGCCGCCTTCGGGGTACCTCCTGCACCCCTCGGCCGACCCTTCGGAACCTCCAGGCTGCCCTTGGGGTACCTCCTGTACCATTCAGCGACCCTCCAGTTGCTTCGGGCCGAGGTACACTCCGGCGACCCTCCGAAGGCTTCGGGCCGAGGTACACTCTGGAGGCTTCAGGCCGCCCTCGGGGTACCTCCTGCGGCTTCGGTAAGTTGGTGGGGTCGGTGGGCTGCCCCTACGACATGCCCCTTGCGGTCGATGTCTTGCTTCATCGTATTAAATCGCGCTTTGCCCCGGAGGGTCCAAGACGCCGCCCCTTCTACCGGGCGGTTGCGTTTTGTTTGCTCGAGGGTGTTTGCCATGAATGCGTTCTCGGGTGGTGCGCACCGGGCGGTTAATGGTGCCGCGTCGTTCGCCCCTCTGCACGATGGCGGCCTTGGGCGCGGCGCGATGGGTGGCCGCTATGCACTATTAAGGTCGTGGGTTTTGACATGTGTCAAGGTTGCACCGTTCGTGGTTTTCGGTTTCTCCCTATTTTGTTTGTTCGTGTTCTTGGCAGCTATAAATAGGTTCGCCCCACCTCGCCGCCATTCCGTTGTCATTGTGCTTTGGTTTTCGTGTTGCTTTCTTCTGTTGCCTTCTTTCTTTGTGTCGCTGGTGCGAGTTACGGGGTTTGCTCTCTTCGGGTATGGCGAGGTGCGGTAAGGACCGAGGGGATGATCCTGCGTACACGAGCGATTTGAGGAGGTCCATCGTGACGAAGTCTTTTTTCTTCGACGCCAGAGCGAGGAAGCTCAGGATCTTGCGAAGGTCCGCGCCTCGGCTCGGAGACTCGCCTCGCTCCCAAGGATGACGAGGTTGTTATCTTTATTGCGTTTCTGGATGCGGGCCTTCGGATTCCCTTCGTTGATCTGGTGTTCGAAGTGCTGCAGCTATACGGAGTGGAGCTGGCGCAACTGACGCCAAACTCCATTGTAAAGCTTGGTGTCTTCGAATGGATGCTGAGGTTTGCTGGAGTTGCTGTCGAGGGTGGGGAGGGTTGCCTCTTCACCTATCTTCATGATGGGCGCTGCCAGCCGAAGAAGAAGAAGAGCTCGGGCGAGACTCTTAACTTTGGCAGTGTCAATTTTCAACCGAAGCCACGATTGCAAATGTACGTTCCTACTGTGGCGGCACGGAATCGCTGGGATACGGAGTGGACGCGGAAGTGGTTCTATCATACTAGTCCGGCGGCGGATGGTCTTCAATCTCAAGGCGGGCTGATTCAGCTAATTGCTACCCCCGAGATTGTTCTTAGTTCCCGGGAGGATGCCCTCCTTCACCTCCTTCTTCATACGACAAAGCGGCTTTCTACATGGGACTTGGTAGAGGAGTTCTACGCTTTCGGGATTTGGCCTTTGACCAAGGAGTGGAAGCTGGAACTTGGTGCTTTGGATACGAGGCTCCCGTCTTTGACCGCGGAGGGCTGTAAAGGTGTTCTTTTCCTTCTGCCTCGTTCGTTTATTCTGTTTTGACGTTTGCACTAACACGAAGGTGGTATTTTTGTTAGTTGCGCCCATCACCGAAGCGGTACATGCCGCGGAGGTGCTCCTTGGCTCGTACACGGGCGAAGAGCACTCGAGGCGTCGCCTGGTTGTGAGGAAGCCTCGCTTGAACCGCGTGTATGGTGCTTCGGTTCGACTGACTGAGCGAGCCGACCCTGACGTGGGCAAAAAAGAAACGTCCCTGCGCGCCTGAGGTCGACGTCATGGGACCGATTGCTACGGCGCCTCTTCGTGTCGTTCGGCCTTGCGATGGCATCGGTGCTTCGCGCAGCTTGGATGCTTTCGAGAAGAGGCCGACCAAGAAGGTTGCCGAAGGCCCCCAGGTGCGTGCTGAGCGCTCTATATCTAGTAGCGCGTCCTCCAATGATGGGGCCGCTTTGCATGTGGGGGGTGCCGGGACCGGGGTGGCGGGGTCGTCGGTCATACTGTATCGCAGGTGCACCAAGCGATAGGTACGATTGGCTTTACGGGTCTTGCTACAGTGGAGTCTTCCAGCGGGGCTACTCCGTCGCATCTTGATAGAACGGGCCTCAAAGGCCTTGGGATGTCCCTGCCACGCCGCACGTGGATGGTGAGTAACATCTACTTATTTATTCCTAACCCTTCATGTTGCTGGCTACTTAATTTGTTGGTTATCCAATGCCGAGCGAGGTTGGTGGCAACAATGATGATGAGGAGGGTTCCGCGGGCCGCACATCGGTGGGTTTCGAGCAGTCACCTTCGGCCTTGGCCGCGACGGCTGCTGATGGCGCGGTGAACCTAGGTCGCTCGCGCCTCAATGATTTCAACAGACGCCGGGCGCCGCCATTGCAGTGCGTAGGCGATTGTCGACTTTGCTGCCTCGCCGCCAGGCCAGAGCTTTTTGTGAATGCTTCGCTGAAGGATATGTTTGCCAGCATCGAGGCGAATGCTGCGAAAGTTAGCTTTGCTTGTTAGGCGTGGTCGTTATTGCCGATGTAATTGTTTGTATGCATGACCTTTTGCTTTGTGGGCAGACTTTGATGTTGTCTCGGGCTCTGAATGCTGACGTCTCCCATGCGTACGGGGATATTCAGCAGAGGGTCGATGAGGAGCATGCCCAGAACGAGGTCTTGAGCTCCGACTGCGAGACTCTTTTTGAGAGGGTTAAGAGTTTGGAGGCCCAGTTGGTAGAGCTGGAGGCGGAGCGTACCACACTTGGGGGCGAAGTGGCGGACGCAAACAAAGAGCGTGCTGCCCTTCGGGACGAAGTGAAGGGTCTGCGGAGCGTCCAGGCTTCGCTCGAAGAGGAAATCAAGTCCGAAAGGGAGCTGTACACTGCTGTTGGGCAGTCTTTCCGGGAGTCTATGGAGGCTCTGGAGGATGCTTTGGCGGAGCTGGGTGCTGTCCCTCCAGCGAGGAGCCACCGTCCGGCTGAGATGGGTATAACGTTGGAGCCTATGGTGACCACTGTGCGAAGGTCGCTTGGCTGGCGACCCTTACATCGCTTGACAAGGCAGGGTGCGCTCACCTAGATGCGGTTGGCGCTCGCTCCGTTGCCGTGGCTATGGCGGAGGAGGTTGCTGCTGCGCATGGCCAGACGAGAAAGGCGAGCGAAGTCCTGTAGCAAGACTTTTGGATGTTGCGCAGGCACGATGCTGCCACGGAGTCCTTTCGAGCTGTTCAGGCTCAGCAAGCGAAGGGGAAATCTGTGGCAAAGGATCGTGAAGCTGGCAAGCGGGGGTCCACCCACGGAGACAAGGTGTGAGCCCCCAGCCTACTGCTTTAGAAAGTTAGGGTCTGAATTTTTTGTAGTTTGTGCGTTCCGCTTTTGTTTGTTGTTCCTCGGAGCCGCTTTCTTTTGAAGAGGTTGGCCTCTTTTTGCGTAACGACCTCTATTTTTAAATGGAAAATTTTCAGTCATGATTGGCCGTTTTGTTCTTCGCTCAATTACTGTTTAAAATTGGGCCTCGTATTCTATACAGGGAGAACGGTGTTGTTTGTTTGCTATGCTAACGGGTCCTTGCTCGCCTTTTAGGCTAAGGACTAAGAGTACTATTCCCACGCATGCGTCGGGCACGTAACTTGATTTTTGTCAAGTAACCTTTATGATATGCTACCGGGGCGTTATATGCCATGGTGCTAAGTGGCAACATTAAAAGAAGACTAACCCTACGGGCTCTATGAAGATGTTCTTTCGTTTCCATGCGCAGAAGGCTGCGAGGGCCTAGGAGGAGATCCGGGCATTCTGGGAGCGGAGGGGTGTGGCGCTTGCGCCCGGAGGACCTTCCCAGCCCTCGGCCTCGCTGGAGGTTTCGACAAGCTCGTCCGATACACCCGAAGACTTGGCCACGGCGAGGGAATATGCGGAGCTGATGGCTGCCAGGGCCTCGGATGAGGAACTACTAGAGTGTGTGACCCGCAAGGAAGAGTGGGACTTTGTCCCTTAGGTGTACGATGGTCTCGCTGCGTCTTGTGTGTGTTGTAGGTGTGATTTGAATTGTGCTATACTGTTTCCTAGATCGCTGTTTGGGGCGATCCCTTGTAACCGTGTACCTGGTATGCTGAGTGTAATAAAAAAATGGTGTGATTGCCTTCGTACATTTATTATCATGCCGTCCCCCATGCTTTTTTAGATAGGGCTCCAAGGATCCCTAACATCTGTTGCGAGGGGGAGGCGAAGCCTCTCGTCGTCCCCCATGCTTTTTTAGATAGGGCTCCGGGTAGCCCTAACATTTGTTGCGAGGGGGAGGCGGAGCCTCGCATTGTCCCCCATGCTTTTTTAGATAGGGCTACGGGGAGCCCTAATATCTGTTGCGAAGGGGAGATGGAGCCTTGCACCGTCCCCCTTGCTTTTTTAGATAGGGCTCCGGAGAGCCCTAATATTTGTTGTGAGGGGGAGGCGAAGCCTCGCGCCATCCCCCCATGCTTTTTTAGATAGGGCTCCGTGGAGCCCTAATATTTGTTGCGAGGGGGATGCGAAGCCTCGCGCCATCCCCCATGCTTTTTTAGATAGGGCTCCGGGGAGCCCTAATATGTGTTGCGAGGGGGAGGCTAAGCCTCGTGCCGTCCCCCATGCTTTTTTAGATAGGGCTTCGGGGAGCCCTAATATGTGTTGCGAGGGGAAGGCGAAGCCTCGCGCCGTCTCCCATGCTTTTTTAGTTAGCCCCCCCGGTCCCCTATGCTTTTTTAGATAGGGCTCCGGGGAGCCCTAACATTTATTGCGAGGGGGGCGGAGCCTCGCGCCGTCCCCCCTACTTTTTTAGATAGGGCTCCGGAGAGCTCTAATATGTGTTGCGAGGGGGAGGCGAAGTCTCGCGCCATCCCCCATGGTTTTTTAGATAGGGCTCTAGGGAGCCCTAATATGTGTTGCGAGGGGGATGCGAAGCCTCGCGCCATCCCCTATGATTTTTTAGATAGGGCTTCGGGGAGTGCAACGCCATCCCCCCTGGTGTGTTTGGTCCCCAGACCGTGCCATGTCAGGGTTCGCTTTGCGTGTCGTCGTCACCCGGGCGATCCTTCGTGCAGGTGGTATCAGCTTGCACCGGGGCCGAAGGCCATGCGTAGTGGCTTTGTTTATACACTCGTGCCTACAGAAGGCATCGGTGTGCACCGGGGCTGAAGGCCATGCACGGTGGCTTTGTTTATACACGTGCCTGCAAGAGGCATCTGTGTGCACCGAGGCCAAAGGCCGTATGCGGTGGCTTTGTTTATACACTCGTGCCTGCAGAAGGTATCGGTGTGCACTGGGGCCGAAGGCCATGCGCAGTGGCTTTGTTTATACACGTGCCTGCAGGAGGCATTAGTGTGCACCGGGGCCGAAGGCCATGCGGGGTGGCTTTGTTTATACGCTCGTGCCTGTAGAAGGCATCAGTGTGCACCGGGGCCGAAGGCCATGCGCGGTGGCTTTGTTTATACACGTGCCTGCAGGAGGCATCAGTTTGCACCGAGGGCGAAGGCCATGCGCGGTGACTTTGTATATACACTTGTGCCTGCAGAAGGCATCAGTGTGCACCGGGCCCGAAGGCCATGCGTAGTGGCTTTGTTTATACACATGCCTGCAGAAGGCATCAGTGTGCACTGGGGCCGAAGGCCATGCGTGGTGGCTTTGTTTTTATTTCGGGCTCTTGCTGCTTTTTCATTGAAGGGGAGCAAAAGATGCAACAAGGTACAGTTGTTTTTGTACATGCCCGCTCCGCTTAGAAAAGGTGGGTCTATTTTTCTGGGCGCAGCCGGTTTTACAATTTCAAGGATAGTACTTTCGGAGGCTCTTGGCGTTCCAGGTGTGGCCCAATTGCTTCCCTTCTGGTGTGGCGATGCGGAAGGTACCGACGCGGGTGCTACAGGTGATGATGTAGGGTCCTTCCCATTAGGTCTCTAGCTTGCCCACGGTCGTGGGATTTGCAACTCGCTTGAGAACCATGTCGCCCGGTGCTAAGGGTCGAACCTTGACTCTCCGATTGTATGTTCGAGCGACTCCCTCAGTATATTTGATCATTGTTGCTATTGCCTGCACACGGTGCTCTTTGAGGAGGTCGAGGGAGGTGTGTCTCAGTGGTGTCGGTTTCAGAAGTTGATCGGAGGGATTGTGCCGTGAACTCCGCGGGGGTCACGGTTTCATCGCCGAAGAGGAGTTTGAATGGGGAGAAGCCCATAGCCCTTGTTGGTGATGTGCAGATAGCCCACAAGGCTTTCTGGAGTTCTTCCGGCCAAAGTCCCTTCGGCAATCTGACGAGGCGCTTCTTCAAGCCTTCTAGCAGGTTGTCGTTAGCGCACTAGACTGCTCCGTTGGCCTCGAGGTGCCCCACAGATGCGAAACATAAGGTGATGCCCAGATTCTGGCAGAATGCTCGAAAAGTTGTCGAGTCGAACTGGGTCCAGTTGTCTGTGACAATGTCGTGCGGTATCCCATAACGGCAAACTATGCTTTTCCATGTGAATCACTTAGCCGCTACCAAGGTGATTTTGGCGATTGGCTCCGCTTCGACCCACCTTGAGAAATATTCTATAGCAACAAACGCGAAGCGGAGGCTGCCCCTGGCAGTTGGGTATGGTCCGATAACATCGAGCCCCCATCTTACGAAGGGCCAAATAGGGGGTATAGGATGGAGCAGGACCGAGGGTGCCTTGGTTTGTTGGCTGGCCCACTAACGCCCTTGGCAGCGTTGAACGAGGTCTTATGCGTCTCGGAGCACCATTGATCAGTAGAAACCTTGGCAGAATGCTTTGCCCACGATGCCGCGAGGCGCTTGGTGTGCGCCGCATAGATCCTCATTGATCTCCTTTAGGAGGGATTGACCTTCTTCCCTAGATAGGCATCGCAGGTACGGGGCGCAGACGCCCCCCTTGTAGAGTTTTTCGCCCATGACGTGGTAGTTTCTGGCTCTGTGCCGGAGGCGCTTTGCTTCGACTTCATCTTCTGGTTCTTCCCTTGCGAGGTACTTGACGATGATGTCTCGCCAGTCCGCCTATGCCACCAGTAACACATTGCGTGCGGCATCTTGTGCTTCGGGCACAGCCCCTTGTGCTTGGGGCGGAGACCCTTGTGCTTCGGGCAGAGCCCTTTGTGCTACCGAAGGTGCCGTCAGCACCTCATGAAAGACGTTTGGCAGTGGGCGCTGGCCGGAGCTAGCCATCTTGGCCAGTTTGTCTGCTTCTTCGTTTTCGCTCTGAGGTATGGCTTGGACGGTGAGACCGAGGAAATATGTTGATGCTGCGCGCACCGCGGCGAGATAGCTCGCCATTTCTGAGTCTCTTGCGGTGAACGATCTGTTGAAGTGACCTGCCACGAGGCGGGAGTCACTTTTGATGAGTATTCTCTTTGCTCCTAGTGCCTTCGCCTTGCGGAGGCCCAATAGCAGTGCCTCGTACTCAGAGGCATTGTTTGTTGTCGGGAAGTTGAGGCCTCGGTTCGGGATGCGTAGCCATCGCTGAAGGTGACGTCGAGGTTGATCTCACAGGCTTCCCTCCGAAGCCTATCAAGGGTATTCCTAGGGGTGACAAGCGATCCCGAGGGATCATCATTTTGTCGAGGGCGTCCGCGAAGAGGAGGTCCGCGGAGCTTCCCCCGTCTACGAGGACGCGCTTGACCTCAAAATCCGCGATGTTGGCAGAAATGACGAGGGGGTCCTGGTGTGGGAAATACACGCCCTGGGTGTCTTCTGGGCTGAAATATATTGGTATTTCGGCCTAGCGGGGTGGGCTGGATGCGGGGTACGCTGCGAGGTAATGAATCTGTCGAGTGTACGCTCGGCGCTGCCTTTTTGATGGTACCCCGAGCAAAGATCCTCCAGTGATCATGTTGATGATCCTGTGCTGGTGCTCGCCCCTGCCTCCTTCTATGCGAGGTCTTGGTGGTGGCACGGGGAGCCGATTGTCGCTCCTTTTGCTTTCGGGCTCGGTTGGTTGTTGCTCGTGACGCATGTAGTCCTGCATGGCCGCGATGGTGCGGCATTCGTTGGTGGTGTGCATCCCTTCACTGTGGAGGTCGCAGAATGGCACGGGTCCTCTGGCGCGGTTGTCCGGCTGGCGGCCGGCGTTTCGCCCGTGTCCACGTCTGCGTCCTCGGCCCCAGTGACCTCCGTGCCTTCATCCTTCGTGGTGTGGCGCACCGTCCACGTGGTAGACCCCCTCGGCCCTTCTGCCAGTAATTGTTGTTCTGCGGCTTGGCGGGTGGCCCGGCTGGGGCGATGGAGGATGCTTCTTTTGCGGGTGGTATGCCCAGGGCGGAGGTGGTGGGCTCTCCTCTTCGAACGCTGTCCTCCTCCGCCCGGCCGTACTCTTCCATCTTGTCGAAGAACTCCGTCACCGTGCGGACAGGCTTGCGCGCTAGTCTCTCTGATAGGGGCCCTTCTGGAGCCCACATGTGGCAGCGTTTATGACGGTGGTTTCATTGACGCCTTTTACCTAACACTTGACCTCCACGAACTTCCTAAAAAATCCGCGGAGGGATTCATTTGGCACCTGTTTTATTGCGAACAGGTGCCCCACGCCCTTGGGTTCCATGTAGTTCCCCTGGAAATTGTTGCGGATGAGGTCTCGCAACGGCTCCCACGCGTAGACGGAGCGTGGGGGGATGGTGAAGAACCATGTCAGCGCCACGCCCCTTAGGACGAGGGTGACGCTTGCCTCAGAGGTCGTGCGCCTCCGGCGGCCTCCATCATGGTTTCAGAACCCGGAGGAACTCCAAGGGGTCGGTGCATCCTTAAAAGGGCGTAACCTCCAGCATCTTAAACCCCTACGGCCAGCAGGCGGTCTCCAACCCGACGCTCAACAGGGAGTTGGGATCCCCCCAGAGCAGCGGAGCGGGAGGTTCGGGAGCGACTTCCGCTATGGCGATCGGCACGGGCCGGAGCGGGGTCGCGAGGGCCGTCAACGGTGGGTGTCGGAGGATCGCCATCTCCTGACGAAGATCCACCAGTTCCTATTGTAATGCCTTGTACGATCCTTGGCTCATGCCCGTATCCCCGGGCGGTGGGCCTGCTCGCCGAGTGTCGCTCCCGATGAGGCCCCCTACGTGGAGTTGTTCGCTTCCTCCTCCGCGAACGAGGCGAGGGGTGCCGCTGCCGTGGAGGCCCTAGTTCGCTTTGCCCTCGGGGTACTCGGTGCCACGGCTGTCATAGCCGCTTCGGTCGCCGAGGCTCTGGGCTTGGATCTCTTATGTGGTGCCATGCTCGAGCTCGGAGTGTGTTTCGTAGCTTTTCCGCTGGTCCCTACAGACGGCGCCAACTATCATAGCAAAAAGGGCTAGACAGTAAAAAAAGGGGACCCCTGGTATACACAGAGTATCCGAAGGGTCCTTGAAGAAGGGACTGGTTGTTAGGAAATGTGCGGTGTATTAATGCCTTCAAAAAAGTCCTTTTCTACATGGGGGGTGGAGAGCTATTTATAGACAAATAACTGGGTACATGAGATTACATACACACCCCTACAAAGGTACTGCCCGCGTAGGGGCAGTAGGGTCCTTTCCTACCCCTAGGCATAGCTTTTAGTCCACCTGTCTTCTCTCTTTCCTCTAGTCAGGGCCGCTTCGGACACCCTTCGAGTGCCCCTCGAGCCCCCTTTGGTTGCCGCCTCAGAGGCTCCGGGCCGCCTTCGGGGTACCTCCTGCACCCCTCGACCGACCCTTCGGAACCTCCGGGCAGCCCTCGGGGTACCTCTTGTACCCTTCGACGACCCTCCGGTTGCTTCGGCCCGAGGTACACTCCGGCGACCCTCCGGAGGCTTCGGTCCGAGGTACACTCCGATGACCCTCCGGAGGCTTCGGGCCGCCCTCAGGGTACCTCCTGCGGCTTCAGTACTGTTTCGCCAGGTTGGTGGGACCGGTGGGCTATCCCTACGACAACTATTGATGTATAGATAAATAAACTCCCTTGTTTTACACTAGAAGATGTAGTTTCTCTCTTTCTCTCTCTCTCTCTCTTGTTGAGAGAGAAGAAGATGCAGTCTCTTCTGTTAGTCACTGGTCATTACGAGTACATTTTTAAAAAGTCTTCTTGTAGTACACAGTAGGAATGCTCGCTGGCCACTAGCATATGGAAATTTTTTTTTTGCATTTATGGCCTCCTGATTTTCTCTATTTTCAAAACTAGCCCTCTCTCACTGTAATTTACACATTTAGCCTCTATATAAAGGTGCTCGCCATGCAGTTCGAGGCGGCAGGCACTTGCCTGGCGGCGGGCGCAAGAAGTGGCCACCCGACCACAGGTGCGGTAGGGCACCTGCCCCCGGATAGCTTACAGATACTAAGTGGTGTCGGAGGAAGAAGGTCTATTCGGGCAATTCCTAAACGAGTGCCCATGAGTCTTGCATAGCCTACATCTCATTGGTCTTGGCCAGTCTCCACGTTGGTCGCATCCATATCGTTGCGGATGCACCTTGACTGACGCCTCCCATGGCCTGGATACCACAGTGCTTCATCCGGTGACCACTTCACTAATCCCGGACATAGGTCCCTGTAGTGGTCTTCCACGCCGTAGGAGTTGAACTCCCCATTCCAAGTATCATACAAGTAACGTATGTCGTAGTACTCCGACATGTACATGCTACAAGATTGGTGAAATACAGCACAGCCGCGAAAGTACATGTCCCGCAGGCGGATCTCGAACTTCCTCCTCACGCCATCCATTGTGTGAGCTACATGGGATTGGGCCTTGGTAATATTCTTCTCCATGTAGGCAAGGGTAACCTCCGAGTACTGCTTCCCTTCGTCCAAATGTTGCTTGGCCATCACTGCCTAATTGACGAAGTAACCGACCGTGCAGTTCCATGTCTCGTCGACAACAGTGGTGATGGGCAGGGAACGAACCCATTTCAACACACCGTTGTAGACCTCGGACATGTTGGTTGTCATGATGCTATACCGAGTACCATACGTATCGTGAAGAAGGGACCATTTCTCATAGTCAGAGGCATGCACGCTCATCCACTCAGCGAACTCGCTTTGCGGTGTGCCTGGCCCAAAACCTCCACATGCACGCTCAGTTTCGACCTCAAGCTCCCGCCACACGGCATCGAATTTGCGCTTCTGGTTCTGCAGGCAGAGCTTCTTGAACTTCTTCATGAGGTCCTTGCTCCGGAAGTGCATGTGGAAGTTGGCGGCTAAATGTCGCATGCACCAACGTGTGTGCATGTCGTTCCATTGGAATGACAGGCTTGTATAGTGCTGCATGGTGACGGTCGGTTATGATGCACACATTCGGCCGGTCTCTTACAATATGTTGCTTTATTTTGACTAGGAACCACAACCAACTGTCAGTGTTCTTATTCTCCACAATTGCAAAGGCAACTAGGAGCAACTGGTCGTTGCCATCAGTGGCAACAGTGGTGAGAATGGTGCCCTTGTACTTCCCTCAAAGGAATATACCGTCCATAGTCAGAACAGGATGACAGTTAGAGAAGCCCTAGATTGTCGGGCCAAATGCCCAAAAGACTCGATCAAGGATTAGGGATGTGGAATGTTCGACGGGTGGGGCCTATCCACCCTGTTGATGCATGTCTCCGGATTGGCATCCGCAATTTGCTTCAGCATTCTAGGGACTAGGTCGTACGCCTCCTTGTAGGTACCGTACAATCCTTCGAGCACCTTCCGCTTCGCCCGCCAGACCTTACTATAGCTAACGGCATACCCCATCAGATTCGCCACGCCACCATCGGGACCTTCAAATAAACGGTCAAATCGGCGACAACTACATGGCTTATGATGGTCGTGATGTAGCCCGAGGTCACATTCATATGCATTTTCAATGACTCCTCAAGCTCACATGTATGATCTGTCACGACTGTGATGCGGAAGGTCGTTCCCGCCCTGTGGAATCTCACGTCACGGACTTTGCTGTATAAGAGCTAAGCACACACTTAACTATGTGCGTGTCAGGATTAGACCTGTAGATAATGGGAAACAGATAATGGTTAGTACGACTTACTGTAGATAGTTTAAGATACAGCAAACAACGTCAAAACTCACCTATAAACTCGGCAAGTTCGACTAGTCTTCACCGCAAAACTAGCGATAGCTTGCTTAGTGGAAGTCTTGTGTGGGAAATGTTGCCCCATAAGCAGGGTGTCCACATCGAAGGCCCACGAAGACTCGTGCTCGTGTGGCAGAACAAGGGAAGAGGCTGCTTGCCAATCCAACCGACTTAGAACATAGTCTGTGTCGATCGACACAATGCCACCGACGATCCTACCCTCATCGTCAGCTTCGTCCTCGCTAGATTGCGAGTCAAAGTCGTCCTCATCTTCGGTGGCAGTGCCCTCGAACATGCCATCGATAATCTTGTGACAATCAACACGAGCACCCCGCCATTTATCCACACCTTCATTCGGTTGGAAACTACCAGAATCTCCATCAACTGGAGCACCCTGCCTAGCAACATCTGGCGCTCTTGAGACCTCTCCCATCGTCAACAAACCGAAGAGGGCGACAAGAGCGTCGCTGCCCCCTTCAACGACGGCCCTCCTCCCCCCAGAGGACTGAGCAGGATAAACAAAATGGACATACACCATAGGTCGTCGATATATCGGAGCGTGAGGATTGCTAATGATCTCCATGTACTGTGCCCACATGGCACTGCTGGTCACCTTCGTCAAGCCCCACAACATTTGCCTGTGTGGTGGGACCGTGGTGGCGGTGACAGCCTCTATTACTATCTTGTTCCTAGCGACGTGCCTATCGAACAACTGCCGAATGCACCGTCGTAGCTCAAGCAAATCCACGTGTGCCAGATTGGGAATGTTTAGCAAGGCGCGCTGGCAGCTCGACATATCAACTTCGTCTGGACCAGCACGCACGCTACCATGGAACACGTACAGTGTCTCCATTTCTAACGAAAATAACACAATATTTCAACCAAAACATAGCACAAAAACCATACGTACGTTGCTGAAATGAACTTACCGTTACGACGTTACCGTCTCTTAACCTCAGACACGGAAGACTACAAATTCAAACATGCATCGCATTAGTAATGACTTCGGCAAATGGTGCCAACAAAGGACAAACAAAACAGTTAAGTACTAATTCTCCTGCTCTGACAGAGGGAGACACCTCACAAAGAGGGAGAGATGCTTAAGAGGAACGAGCGACCGAGTGCGAAAATTTCCCGAGTGAGACCTGAGGCTTGTGAAGAATGAGTGTGCGGCCGCACGTTTAAATAGCCGAGCACGGGGTAGCTATGCGCGTGATGTGACCCAACGAAGCAGCTTTGTGCGAAAACGATGCTACGCGGCTCCAAGATTCGTCGTACACAGACAGCGAGTGACTAGACGAGACGCAACGTGACGATGATGTGACAGCGCCCCCCAGAGGGTGCAGGTCACCTACCGCACCTAGCAGAGGTGGTAGGTCCCTACCGTGCCTAGCACACGAGGCAGGTCCCTACCGCGCCCCACACTGAGGGCAGCTCTGCACGTGACGTGACCCAACGAAGCAGCTTTGTGCGGAAACAACGCTACATGGTTTAAGATTCATCCTACGCAAACAGCGAGTGACTCGACGAGACGCAACGTGACCGAACAGACATGACTCTGCAAAGAAATACGTGACAACACTCTGCAAAGTTGGATGTGACCCGGCGACTTCTCTCTGCAAAGTAAGACATGACAACACTCTGCCTCCCTCGTTAACTTTTCAGATTGACATGACAACACTCTAGATCCTCAGCTTTTCAAACCGAAAAGACAGGACTCTGCATGAAATTAACCACACCATGCCAACCCTGTGGCTTATAAAAGGAGGTGGATGATATCTGGGAGAGAACACTACACAACCAAACCCAACACTATACCAAAGCTTGCTTCACTACGTCGGGATGGACAACATGCAGAAGAAGCAATGGGACGAGATCCGCGAACAAGCAAGGGCTGCTGGGGCGCGGGACGACCAAGCAAGGGCTGCTACGGCCCGGGTTCAGCAAGAGGAGCTTGCCAAGATGGCAGCTCTCCGCAATGATGCCCCCCGTAGCAGCAACCCCTACCAGAATATTCCAACCGAGCGTTCGCCGCAACACTCGCCAGAGGGGGAGACGCTGCCCCTCTGTTGGTGTAGGGACGCATGCAAATTAATCAAAACTAAGCAGCAGCTCAGCTTAGACATGCGTTACTGGAGTTGTCCGAACTACTCCAGTGACTATCCCGACCGCTGTTGGGATACAAGAAGCTATTGGCAGCCAGTAAGGACTAGTTACAGTGTCTTCCCCTACCAATTCTGTTTCAAAATACGCGCTAACAACCTCTCCCGTCTACCCGTAGTCCCTGGATCCGCTATGTGGCTATCGTAGGTGGATCGACCAGAAGATCCACCCACACGACCAGTGGCAAATCAACTACGACGAGTGGGATGCCAAAAGGGCACGCGAGAATAGGAGGAGGAGCACCGCAACGACGAGCACAACGAGTGCATCCGTTGGGAGGAGAAAGCTCGTCTCGAGGCGTGCAAGCGTAGGGAGTGCGAGGCTTGCGAGAGGGTGCACGAGAAAAAGAGGGAAATGACGGCCGAGGCCAAGGCGACCGGTGAGGAGTACAACACCGAGCTTGGAAGGAAGGGCAAATGGCTCCGTTCCACACAGTAGGTCACGCCATTCAGTAGTAGCCCCCATGCCTACCGCCATGTTTTTTACTATCCCCTAAAGGCATGTATACTTATATAGTTCGGATGCTTATGTCGCAGTGTACCGTAGTAGTAGCGAGGATGACTAAAGCAAATTCCGAATCATCATGCCATATGACCACGTGTAACGTGCTTCTATCTAATAACTCTAATGTAGTTTTGGTTCTGTGCTTCCGCTGAGCCATCAAAGCAAGCCTATACTGCACGTATGCATCTTCTAGTGGAATCCCAGAAAGAACCATTCGCACTGACATCAAATCCTCCATGTCAACATAGCTAAATGCAACTGTAATGATTACATGAAAAAGAGAGGTGGATCAAACACAAGCACGTTAATGAAAAAAAAACTAAATTAAAATTACAGATTATAAGAGCATAAATAACCAAATATATATGCCAAATTATGCCTTGCAGTGCATGAAGAGTATGAAACCAATCGCAATATTTCTATCTACTATTTTAGGGCATCTTCATAATCACAATAGACGTTCTCAGCCTCTTCAATTGCATTTTGTAGAAGCTCCATAAAGTACTCCGCTTAAACTCCACCATACGAATTTCGGTCCATAAAGTACAAATAAAATAAATATTTTATATTTTATTGGATTAATTAAAGCTTAATTGCAATAATATTTTATTAAATTGAATAAGCTTATTGGATTTTTATGTAATTTTTTAAAAAATTTCGGAATTTTTTTAAAAAATTTTCCCTTTTCTAAAAATTTTCTAGAATTTCGTCAGGGTGACGCAGCCTACCGTGCCTGGGGCCAGGGGCAGACCACCTGCCGCGCCCGAGGCCGAGGGTAGGTGCCCGCCGCGCCGCCAACCACCAGGGGCAGGTGCCCTGCCACTCCCAAGAACCGCGGTAGGAGCACTGTATAGATTCTAAATGTGTAAATTACAGCAGGAGAGAACTAGTTTTAAAAATAGAGAAAATTAGAGAGCCATAAATACAAAAAAAATTCTAGCTGGGTGGTCTATGCCAGCATCACCGAAGAATATGTTCGTCCTGTACTCCTATTATTATAGTAACCTAGGGGGTATATATACCTTGACTAGAACAACGCAATGTATGGACGGGCAGAACTAGAGTCCTTCCTTCCAGTTGGAGATCCGACTGGAAACCCCGAGGAACACGCTGCATTGGAGGGATTGATGCGGACGTAGTAATAAAGATATTTGACTACGGGTCCCTGGCATTCACGTTTTCATTGAACTTTTTTCTGTATTTGATGCTGCAGCTACTCGGACCAACAAATCGGCATGGATTGCACAACCCTCTAGAATTTTGATCCAATGCTTGCGGGAAATTTACGTGGCGGTAACATCGTGAATTTTGACCTGCATTTGCCGAGGAGGATCTAGTTCGATTACCTCTGAAGCCTTTAGCACCAGAGTTTTTTTTTTCTTAATTGGCACGGTTTTGCGATAAAATAATAAAAATAGCTCTCTATGAGTAAAGTACAAAAATGACATCGCGAACGTGCCGACAGGCAACATGTGCACTCTGTCGCGCGGTGGGAGCGCAGCAGACCAGCCGCCGCCGAACGGGAGCCCGCCACATGCACTGCAGCTCGCTCAGGGTGCGGTAGACCCCTATCGTGGCATTTGAGCACGAAACCGGTATCATTTTTACCTACTCGCTGAAGAAGGGGAACGAGTACAGGGTCCGAATGATGTTCTATCCGTTGTTCCACAATGTCAACAGTGTCAAGCTCCTCCCTGAAACTCTAGAGAAGTATAGGCCGCTCGGCAAATAGAAGTATTTTTTTGTGTTACAACCATATATCAAGTAAATTCTTCTGTAACTGACAGTAATACGTGTTACATTTGACAGTAAAACGTATGATTACCGGAAGAACTTGCGTAACAGATAGTAAATTCATGTTTTTTAGCAGGTTATGCCAGTAATGTCATTTTCGAACGGTAGCAAAATGTTATAAAACTCATAGTAACTACCAAAAACACAAAGCGCAAGATAGTTACAGCAGTAACATGACACGTCTTTTGAAATAATAATAGGCATCACCTATGGTAAACAATAATATTTACTGGATCAGCAACGTAGCGCATTTTTCGCAGTAAAACCAACATCCCGAATATTACGATCATCTCTTCCTAGCCGAAACGGCAATAAAACCTTTTTATATAACAACAATCATTTTAATGACAAAATTTCACCGCCATTCGCGTGTTGGTATGTTTGTACCATCAATTTAGAACGGCACCGAGCAACTTTTACAGCTATATTTGATTCGTGTGGGAGTTTTACTGCTGACTAGAGCGGGAGGCGCGCGCAGGTGCTAGCGCGCATGAGGGTTTTTATTGCCGTTTTGGCGCACGCATGAAGGTTTTACTGCTGATCTCGAGCCAGGAAGCACAGGTGCTGGAGCACCGCGCGTAGCGCAGGGAAAGCGTGGGCTGCTTGGCTGCGCGCAGAATAAGCTATTCAGTGCTCGAGTGCTCAATAGCACAGCCGTATCATGAAAGTAAATTTTAATATAAATCTTAGTGGCATAGTTTTTATATGGTCAATTTACATAGATAAAAGTCAACTTGCCAACTCACATACAACCAAACAGATGTATTCACATGACAGGTGAAAAATACCGTGAATCGGTGACTGTAACACTGCAGTATTAGCAAGAAAAACCGAGACCTCAACGGCATTTTTCCCCCACTGTAGAATATATTAAGAAGGTGAAGTCACTGTTACCAGCTTTGCCGATTTGTCAGAATAGCTTTCACAATTCACCTGAACCTTGTCATCGTAGTACAAAATTTCTACCGGAAGGCCATCTTCACACGGAGCACTTTCTAAACGGCGACAAGAGATGGAGGCAAAAGCCGTGCGAATTGTGGATTTTCGGTTTGTTGTGGAGACCACGACATCGATCCATATCGCGACGCCTTTGACCATTGACCGGAGAACAAAATCTGGCAGCCTGGCCAGAATAATTCCAAAAGAGAAGCGATTGCATTTTCCACTGGAACCATATAAAATAGAAAAAAAGAAAGGAAGGAAGAAAAAGAGAGAGAGAAATTAAGGAAAGCTAGCACCAAAGCAGCATGGAAAGCGACCCCTCACCCCGCCCCATACGTCACCTCGTTTCTTCCTTTGACTCCTCCCACTTTTTCTTTGAATACCCTCCTTTTCTTGTATTCCACACCCTCTTTGTAGTGCAAATACGCACCCAACAAAAGCTAATATTTCATGTGACCATGATGGTCTGATGGAGCATGGATGGAAATCTCAGCTAGTTTTGGGAGGTGGTTGAAAACAAAGCCCAAAGGGATGCTGATAAATCATAATATGTTAGGGAGGTTGTTGTACACACAACTAGCAGGCAGGTGCCTGTGTGGCTAGATTTGTATCAAAGTTATATATAAATTATTTGTTTATATAAATGATTGATAATATATTTACGTATCTTATAGACTATTTAGACTTTAATTAAGATATCCTAAACATTAAAAACGACAATGAAAACTTGAAAGAAATTACAACATGAGGAATGTAAATTGAAGTATGTGCTTTAATGGAAGAAAATAATTGAACATAATATATAGGTTGTTGGTGTTCTTAGAAACTAATCACTCTTTATCATGCATAGATCACGAGTTGCATGCCTATATTCTTACTCTATTAGTTTTTTTCTCTAAATTGTACACATGCATATGTACCTCTGTTTAATCTCAAGCAATACATTGATTATATGTGCGGCAAATTATCTTATTAGTTTACATGGTATAAGATATTAGAGTAATTTGCTCATGCATACACCGATGCACCATAAGCGACCTACCTTGAACTTATCTTCTCTCATACGTCGGCTACCCTACCAAACCGTGTGGTTTCCATCTCTTCTTGTCATCACAATTTTTTTACTTCAACCTCCAACAGTAAGCCCAAAACTTGATCGATCCCTCTCAACTACTATCCCTTCCAATACAATACTTTACACCACATAGTTAGCTTCTACTTCTCCCTAATTATTTCGTAATACTAACCATTGCGGCATCAACACGCATACACATGCAACCATCGCCGATCCCAGCTGGGGACATGTGTCACACTCTCTCTGGTGACCCTAAGCATATTCCCTACGGCTGTGTCATCTCTACTCTAAGCTTCTTGCTCCTCTGCCTCTGTACGCTCATGCTTCTGTTCGTACAGATACATACATGTACATACGCATGCATGATGTTATATATGATCGACGTCCTATTCTCTCGTGCCACACGTTCCTCTTGTTCAACGTCGTTGGCCAATTCAACATTGTAGCATCCTCACTAACCGTGACGACCTCCCATCTTCACTAATGTTGGCATGTCTGCTTTAGTCGTTGTCTAATGATATGTACAATATTTTCACCATCATCGGCGACAATGTGCCCCTCACTAGTGATGGCACGCTCCTAGCTACCCGATGGCCTCATATCGTTCATAGCTCGTCTTCAATGCAATGCTTCATCTTCTCTCTGACAGGACTTCCCTATCATTAAGCTTGTTTGCCGCTAACTTCTTCAACAACGTCGATGCTCACCACTTGTTATCGTGACCCTTACTTCAACACTGGACTTTCTCTCCAATGGATTTGGCGAGCAGCACAATATTGTCCCTATCTCTGTCGCCGCCGCCTCGGCTCTTCACTTCCCCGGGGATCAATTTTTTCTTGCAGGACAGATCGATGCTATTGCACTCTTTCGTGGTCTCCGCCGACACCATTCGTGCTATCCTCGTTATAACTTATATTTTTAATGAAAATTTTAGTTATTTTTTATTCCATAGGAAACAACAATAGAAACACGTGATCTTGAGAGCGAACGTGGTGGCTCTTTTGTGTCTCCTCAGACACCATTCGTGCCATCCTCGTTATAACTTTTATTTTATTCAATATTTAATTATTTTTATTGGAGTTCGTATACTAATCAAATTGCTACATTTATTCAGAATTTTAGTTATTTGGGGATTTTATTTTGGAATACGTATGGAAATCAAAGCGCAAATTTTCTTTATTTTTATTCCAAATCTTAGTTCCTTTTTCTTGGAACTCGTATCTGAATCCAATTGTTAATTTTACTTTATTTTTTTATTTCGAATTACAGTTATTTAGGGATTTTACTTTGGAATTTGTATTGAAATCAAATTTCTTATTTTATTTTATTTTTATTTGGAATTTTAATTGTTTTTGATGTATTTCAGTATACAAATGTAATTGCCAATTATTGTTTAATTTTTATTCCAAATTATAATTATTGAATTCATATCAAAATCAAATTTCTTATTTAATTTTATTTTTATTCAATTTCACTATTTTTTGGTTGGGTTTCATATACAAATCTAATTTGTATTTTTCTAAATTTAGTTTTATTGTACCGATATGGACTCTTTTACTTAGGATTCCTATGAAAATCAAATTACTGATTTTATTTATTTTTATTCTAAATTTTATTTTTATTTTATTTGACATAGTCTCTTTCTTTTAACCTAAACCGTTATAATCTAGATCCACCACAATCGATAGTATAGATCTTTCTTCTTTTTCACCGATTAATGTGAAAATTTCTAGCCTTTGAGAGCAAATATGATGTCTTTTTTACTATGTTTCAGATACAATTGTAATCGCCAATTCTTGTCTAATTTTTATTCGAATTATAATTATTAGATTTCATATCGAAATCAAATTGCTAATTCTATTTTATTTTTATTCTAAATTTTATATATGTTTTGGGTTGGATTTTCATATATAAATCTAATTACCAATTTTGTATTTTTTTATTTTGAATTATAGTTATTTAGAGATTTTACTTAGGAATACATATGGAAATCAAATTGCTTATTTTATTTTTTATTCTGAATTTCAGTTTTATTTTACTTGACATGGACTCTTTCTTTTAATTTAGACCGTTATAATTTAGACTCACCATGATCAACAGTGTGATCTTTCTTTTTTTTCACCGATTAATGTGAGAATTTCTAGTATTTGAGAGCAAACGTGATGGTTTCTTTTAACTCTGCTTTTATAATATAATAATAGATAAATAGATAGATTATATATTTGTGAAATAGTGCAGATTCAAGAGGCTATTGTATCAAATGCGTCGATAGATGTCGGTAAGAAAAGAATTTTGTTTATATGGTTAATTTATCCATAGAGTAACGTGAGCTCTTAACACAGTTTCAATTACCAACGGCGAGCATATTTTTTGCGTGACCCAAAGAATAGAGAAGATAATTTGTAGCTAAAAGTTTTAGGAGGATATGATAAGGGTGACTACGTTAAAAGCGTGGAGGGACAGTGAACATCGCTCGAGAGGTTTTCTGAAGCGAAGGGAGCCGTTGAATAATCAATAATGTAAATCTCGTAACATTGACATGTTTACGAGGGAAAAACATTCAGGGACAGCGACTGTCAGGAAGCTCGATTTTCCAAGGTAGGATCCAAGAACTCACCTATCAGGCTTGTCAATGACTGATCACGAAGGGCGAAAGGTTATAAATAAAGCCTTTGGCAAATCAAATGCTTTTAGGGATGTAAGTGAAAATGTCTATTGAAAAATTTGCAACGGTAGGGGGGTGTTTCGCACGGGCACGGTAGACCAGGGCGCCCGGCGCAAAGACCAGTCCACCACTTCTCTTCCATATACCACCACTCCACCTTCTTCTCCACCCTCTCCATCCCTTTCTGCTGCATTCCCTTCTCCTCAAGCATTGCCAAGAACGAAGCAGCTGAGCTCGCCATGGTCAGGAAGGAGACGGCCACGAGCATGAGGCTCCTGTCGCAGTACCAGGGGCTGGAGGTGAAGATCCCCAGCTTCTTCCGCTGCCCCATCTCGCTGGACGTCATGCGGTCGCCGGTGAGCCTCTGCACCGGTGTCACGTACGACCGCGCCTCCATTCAGCGGTGGCTCGACTCCGGCAACACCACCTGCCCGGCCACCATGCTCCCGCTCCCGTCGACGGACCTCGTCCCCAACCTCACCCTCCGCAGCCTCATCGCCCATTGGTCCACCTCCGCCGCCTCCTGCTCGCCCGACGCCAGCTCCGCGACTTCTGCCGCGGGTCCTTCCCCCGCACGGCTCGTCCGACAGGTTGCGACCTCGGACGCTGACCCCTCCACCGCGCTGCGCGAGCTGGCGGCCTATCTCTCCGACGATGACGTCGACGAGTTCGAAAAGAACGCGCTCGTGACCGCCGGCCGCGCCGCAGAGACCGTCGCGTCGGTTCTTAGAAGGAAGGGTGAGGAAATCAGCGTCGAGGGTGTGGAGGCCGCCGTAAGAGTGCTCGCCGCGATCGTGGCGTCGGATGGCATCGAGGACGCGAACAAGAAGCGGGTAGCCACCGGCCTTGCCGTGGACGCGGCGGCCTCGGCCGCGTCACTGGCGCGCGTGCTGCGTGGCGGAGCGGCCTGGAGGCGAGGATCGACGCGGCGAGGCTGGCGGAGTTCTTGCTCGCCAATGCCGCCGGCGAGGCGAAGGCGGCGGTGGCCGAGTCGTCCGAGCTGGTGGCCGAGCTGATACGGCTCATCGGCCCCGTCGACGAGAAGGGCAGCCTGGACAAGAAGGCCGTGGACACCGGCCTCTCCTGCCTGGCCGCCATCTCCGGGTCGTAGCGCGCGGCGCGCGCCGACATGGTGCGCCTCGGCGCTGTCCCAGCCGCGGTGCGCGCGCTCCACGCCACGACGGAGCCCGGCGCGTCGGCCAAGGCCCTCCGGATCCTCGAGTCCTCCGTCCGCTGCGCCGAGGGCCGCGCCGCTCTATGCGAGGACGCGGAGGAGGCCGTCCCGGCGGTGGTGGGCAAGATGATGAAGGCCGGCCGCGACGGCGCCGAGGCCGCGGTGGCCGTGCTCTGGTTGGTGTGCCACAAGTACAGGGACCGGAGGGCCACGGACGCGGCGGCGGCGTCCGAGGGCGGGCTGACGAGGCTGCTGCTGCTGCTGCAGAGCGGGTGCTCGCCGGCGGCGAGGCAGATGGCGCTGGAGCTGCTCAAGATATACAAGGTGAACGCCAAGATCTGCCTCGCCGGCTACGACTCCAAGACCACACACATCATGCCGTTCTGATTCTGAACAAGCGAACGAGAATGGCTTGCAAGCTTGGACTGGTGATCAAACGGGGTCGAATGGCATGGAACAGGGGATCAAGTTTTTGTTCCTTTTTTTTTATTGCATGTTTGCTTTTGTTTTTAGTTTTTAATGTAAGTTGATAGAGATACAGAAGAATTGATTCGTGGAGAGAACATCAAAATAATTTGTACATGGGTAGAGTTGACAGGAAAAGAAAAGCAAGGCGGAAATTAACCAAGGAATTGTTGATTTGTAGGCCAAAACATTGCAACTGAATGCTCAGAAGAGATGATGACTCGTTCCTCAAAAAAGAAGAGATGATGAATTGTTCCTAAAAAAAGAAGAGATGATGAATGACAGGGCAATCTGGAATGACAATCTTCCAACTCCATCTCCAATTCTCCAAGGAATAAGCATACATATCATGATGCTCTTACCAAATTTTCTCGGAATTTGTGCAACAACACATGAAACGATTTCAATTTTTTTTGTTGGGAATTCTTGGTATACATTTCCCAGCGATGAACTTGATAATCTATTACCTTGTACTAGTAGAACTTTATGAACAAAAAGTACATTCCCTCATGGCTTATCAGGGAACAAGTTCTATCACGCTTACAAATAATTCGATTCAGTGTGTCCGTAGCCTGGTATAGATTACACATCAGTGGTTTGGAAGCAACATGCATGCTCATTAGAGGATAAGCCTGATGAAACATCTCCACGTTGGCGTTAGACTAAAGCCCCTGTTCGATTTGACCCGTCGAGAATCATGTGTATTTCACTCCGCCCACATGCTAGGAGAGGAGACGTCTCATAGGTAACCAAGGCATCATGTCTGAACGGACTTAACTCTGGTCTCTGGACTCTTGAGGAACAATTCGTGTGACATGTTTAGCAAATAAGCAACTCAACGCTCAAAATTTTATAGATAAAAAAAATAAAGGCTGATTTCTTAAATAAAAAAATCAGTTGTCTTTCGAGTTAGCGTGAGTTTCATACACCAACAAGCTCATCTAAAATATTACTTTGATGAGAAAAGGTGAGCAGTATACTTCAACAGACCATACCTTCACAGTCAAGACTTGTACTCCGGTTAGGCCTCCAAAGCTCATCGGGGCCAACCCTGACGAAACTGGCGAGGTATTTTAGGGTTTGCATAAATCTCAAGCGTAATCCAATAGCTAAGAAACGCGACTAAAATTTTGCTCGACATTGTAATATCTAATGCAAGCAAAACAACATCCATTGCTGCTTTGTTCCACGCTCGAGTGCACTCAAACCCGAGTCGCCGTAGCCGTTCCGACAGCTGCAGCAAAACCCAATCCAAAGCAGGTTCTCCTTTAACATTCCCACATACAAACTGAAACTGGTTTTGCGCAAACTTTTCACAGGAAGTGGGATCGATGAACGTGCAAAGAACTAAAAGATCTCTACGAACAAAAGGAAAAAAAGGTGATCCCCAAGTATGAAAGCAGCTGCCTAGCACCTAACTAAAGCAAACAGCAGCCAATTCCGCTAGTCCTCCCACCCGGTCGATCGCCCACCACATGCAAATATGCAGCAAATCACACAGACAACGCACATCATCTTTTGCGTTTCCTCTTTCTGCTAATTGATCAGACGCACGAGTAGGCAGCTAGCCGGGCAAAGCTTCCGGTGGTGTTTAGTTAGTCCTGACCGAAGCCATCAAGGGTCAATCTCGTGTTAATTGTTTAGGAGACACGGGCAGTGGTAATAGTTGACTCACGAGGACGTGTGATCCTTTTGAGCTGCGAAGGAAGGTGCGAGAAGTGGTGCCATGGTGGTGTAAATGCTTTTTGACTGCCCCGATCCCTATGCAAAGTTGGCTGCTAAGAAGAGTAGGTATTTTTCTTAATTACAAGGAAGACCCACACTTACGAAAATCACGACACTTACGCACACCACACGCACACACATGAGTACGCCCTCTTCGCATACACCTAGAATAACATAGGCCGGGCTTAATTCACGACCTCCCAAAGTTTCTATTTAAACGAAGTCGTGTACATAAAGATAGACAGCATGATTTGACACATCACAAATAAAGTCGTACACCCACGGCTCTACCACCTTATGAAGAGGGGTTTCAAGAAGAGTAAGTATTTCAGCTTTGTTTAAGTTCATCATTTCAAACAACGTAAGAGAGGAGTATATACTTAGCGCATACTCCTACTAGTACCAGGAGAATCAATACACTAGTGGCAAACCTCAAAAGGGGGTACGTACGTGTGTACAGAACACAGGAGAAACGCAGGGCGTTTCGCCGAGGAAGGGGCTAGGGGGGATAGATATGTGATTTGTGGTTGCGGTTACGTTCTGGGCACGCGCTTGGACTCTGGCGCGCGCGTTCACAGCGGAGAAAGAAAGCCCGAATCGCATCATCGCACAGACCACAGAAGAAGCAGCTGGCCTCTTTCAATAGTGGCTCCGTATTCCACACACGGATAGCTGGAGGTGACCTCGCGCCGTATTTGTCTCTGGCGACTAGAGACCACGACGAGGCTCAGAGTCTCGTAAGTCAGTCACTTCCGTGCCGTAGGCTGGGGGGTAGTCACAGTGGTTTCGTACAGAGTTTACTGTTACCTCCTCGTTTTGAGCTCTGACCACTCGTTTCACCTTCGTACGGCTCCGGGATTTAGCGTACGAGCGAAAAAGTCGACGTGGACTTTGCGTCAGTTTTTACGCTCACAACGACTAGATGGTGCAGCGCTGTGAAGCGCTCGTCTGATGAAGAATCTAGGTGAAGTTGGTGGTTAACGTCAGGAGCTGGCAGTACCAATGCCATTGAGTTAACAGCTCTTTCCACAAGAAATGGATTAACGTGAGGGGTTGGCAAGTCCTTCAAACCTGTTTTATTTTTGCATATCATCTTTGTGTGTCTTGGTTTCATTAACTACATCTAGCATACGCATTTTGTATCAGAAACAAGGAGCTAAGTTGGTAGGCTAACAACTGGGAGCGACATATCTAAATGAAATTATCATCATGCATGGTTCTTTTGGGATCAAATGGGAATACATAACTAAAAAATGTGAGCTCATCAGTTCAAGTTTCGATTACTGTAGATCAGGCTAGTTCCTTTGAACCATGCATGATCTAAAAAAGTGAACCTCGTAAGCTGTCTATTGATGGATAGACTTATCATGGAAAAAAAATAACACGTCTATCGATGGAGGATTGGTTAAGCCCTACTGATGGATGCTTTTTATTCGCTGTGCTTGTAGATTGTTTACAAATCCCAGAAACATTATGGGAAAAAGTGGCATTGCAGATTCATTACCGTGTTGTTGACAGTGCTACTGATACTAGAACTAATAATTTCCCAGAACTATCATCACAGACTAAGGATGAAAACAAAGAGAAGGTAACTCTGTATTTTGGAAAGCAATACATTAAGGGTGTGTTTGGTTGGGTGAAACAGGGTGAATAGGATGAGATGGTACAAGATGGATGGGATGATCCTAGATGATATGATACAACTTGTGTGTTTGGTTAGTGAGATTAGATAATTCAAGATTTTATTTGGTTGCATGAATGGGATGATACCGGATGGTTTAAGATGATGTTTGGTTTGAGGGATAAAATTGAATGAGTTGAATACACAGATGAGTATTAGCACAAGTCATTATTAAAATATTAGCACAATTATTAAATTTACCTTAATTACAAAAGGAGTATTTAACTAAATTAATTATTTTAACTATCCACTAATTGGTATGGCCCACTAGTCAATAACGTATACACAGAGAGGACGCACTCGTCCATGTACTGTGTGGTTCGCCCATTTTTATGGAATCGTTCGGTACAACATATTTAGGGAATAATCTCATAATCTGTATGACCCTATCTAGGACGAGTTGGTTCGGTTCACTCAACCAAACATAGGAATATGAGCATATTCGGAACCATCCCGTACATGTATACCCTGATTCACCGAACCAAACACCCCCCCTAAGGGCACTGTGGCATTGTGGCTGCAAAAGTGTGTATTTTTGAAGAAAGGTAACTCCAGAGACACAATGAGAAAGGTTTAAAAGCAGCTAGAAATTGTAAGCACTAAGATGGCTGCCTAGTCATGGTGTTAACTTTACAAGTGTTATTTGTGAAGTAGAGCAGTAAGACAGCACATGTGGTGTTACATGTGCTAAAACAGAGAAAGAAAAGGAAATTTTCTGCAGGAAAGCCACTAACAAGAATGTTCGTCGAACATTTTGCAAGGTACATTCTTGCTAGTTCTATAATCTGTCTATGATGTGCATATATTTTGATGTTGTATGTACAAATCTCACGAGACGAAGGGTTTACCTCTTCATCAAGCAGAACGAAGTTCAATCGTAAGATTCTATTTTCTGTGCTGGCATCAGTATATTCGTTCATCCTTGTTACTCTAACACGGACAGAAAATTGTGATTCACATAACAACAGAGGAAATTATGTAAGAAACAAAGGGAGCAGTAAGAATGAGAAGGTAACAAATAATCACACCATACGCATAACAGTATACGAAATCATATAAGGAATAAAGGTCCGAGCAGAAACCATAAGGTAATGAACAATCGTACCTGCAATCTCAGGGAGCAAGAAGAAAGCCGCGAAACGACCGAAAAGAACGACCCTCTTGCAGGAGTAGAGCAGGACATCCGGGCAAACGATCTACGAAAACAGAAAACGAAAGGAAATGAGTAAGTCCTATTATATAGCACAGAACGAAGCACGGCAGTTAACATATAGAACAACAACGGAACATGGTCCGTGAGCAAACCATAGGCATATCTGTTCGAGAAAAGACCTCACACATGTCGAATTCAGTAAGGTTATGACATTAAGCATCATGCTAACACGCGCTGTACATCATTTACAATAGCATATAGCACAGCAACGGAACACGGTCCCTGAGTAAACCATAGGCATATCAGCTCGACAAAAGACCTCACACATATCGAATTCAGTAAGGTTATCACATTAATCATGATGCTAACACGTGCAACAACATGGGACCGGCAATAGAACACAAACTAAACCCTCATGGCTGCATGACTGACATATCTGAGGTAATCTGGTGAACAATTAACTTAATGTCTAGCAAGTTGGGAGGCTCAGTTACACTGATCTTAACAGCATTATGATAGAGAGAAAAACCGTTGTATAATTGCAGAACCATATATAAAGAGAACTTCCAAAAATCGGACTACAATACGGAACCGACATTGCAAAAGAGACTAAACGGTCATGGTTGCACGACTGACATATCTGATATACTAAAACTGCAAACATGAGTACAGAAACAACTACATTGCCTTACATTTCGAACAATTTTATATGAAAATAGGTACCAAAGAACTGTGAACTCTTTAAGACCCATATCATGACAGAAAGATGAACCGACGAAGCAACCAGAAATGCACGGCATAGCACACGCGGGAGCACACAAAGAAAAGGCAACGCACGCCGGGAAGGGAGGATCAACGCGCTGGATGAGCTGAACGGACGGCCGGAAGGAAAGCAAGCGGCGCACCGAACCGTACGGATCAAGAGGCGCGGCCATGGCCCAAAAAGGGAAAGCACGGAGGCACACCTCGGGGCAGCACCGCGGCGGACCGAGAGGAGCGAAGACGAAATCGCTGCGAGATGGCGGAAGAAGAAATGGCGAGGACTTGGGGATGACGAACCGGAGCACAGAGGCGCAGAGCCCACCGGCCCAACAAAAAAAAAACCCCCCCATGCAAAGCGGCGGACAAACGGAGGCAACGCGCCAGATCGAGCGGCGCCGCACCATACGGACCGGTCTTGAAGCCAAGAGCTAGGCAAGCGGGCCGGTCCGAGAAACCATGGCGGAGCAGGAGGACCGACGACAAAGACACCCACACCGCGAAAAAGACGGGCCGAACACATACCAAGCGAACGCAGCGCACGAACGGAGGAGGTCGATGCGGTCGAGGGAATACAAGGCGGAGCGCGGCCACATTGGGGCGGAGCACTCGAGGAGGACTGAACGCCGACACGCCGGGGAGCACGAACCGGAGGGCGCGACGCAGTCGAGCAAGACAACGCGGCTCGGCGCAGCAGGAAGCAAGCGACGCAGTCACGCAGCCGAGGCGACGCGAGAAACGCAGCGGACAAGGTGTAGGCCAGGCAGTTGATGGGCCGGAAACAGCCCAACAGGACCGAACATAGCGCATCACCCAGGCCCAGAAATACGCAGACCGGACGTGCTGCTTCGCGCAGGGTAGACGACACGCGGGCCAGACGCGTGGAATAGGGACACCAAGGCACGGAGGCAGCAGAGCGTAACGTCGAGACTTAGTGCATCCCTAATATATTTATCGTCGTCTCTTAGTTATATCATATTAATAAAATTCTAGATAAAAGAGAGAGGAAGAAGAGAGAGAGCATAGACCGTCTCTTCCTGAAGAGACTGTCGTATATGCGAAACAAGACATTATACATTAATCTACTCTAGTTGACATATAGACCTATTTCAAAAAAAAATTTATAAAATATAAATATTGTAGAGTGTGCCAGAGACTATCTATTAGAGATGTTGTCTCTAAAGATGATGTAACATATATTAGAGACAAAGTTATCTCTAACTATTGGAGATGTCCTTATAGGTGGACAAGCACATGTGGAGGGCGTCGGTACGTATCACACGGGAAGGCTGCATTTCTTGCAGCCATTGATCATGGAGGGATTGAGGATGGAGCAAAAGCTTGGGTGGCTAGCGATGTTGGTACACGTGTAGCTTGTCTGGCTTTGAGCCTAGGCGTCTTATTGGGTGGGTTTTTTTTTGGAGGGGGGGAGGTTTGTAATAGTACACGTATATGTAGGTTTGTTCAATGGTTAAAGTATGTGTCCATACTACGTGAGGTCTAAGCATTCGTTCTAGATTAGGCGTGTGTTAAAGTCGCACCAACGTGTGTGTAGAGGGGGGAGGGGGGCGTGCATGTGGTGTGCGTACGCGAGTGTGTTCGTTGTGTACTCTAAAAAAAAGATCAGGGAGGGATTCCTGTCTCTCCTCCTGAGCAAACACTTAGGTATCGATGCAATTCAAAATTGCAGAGTGGTTAGTAACATGTGTTTTTTTAGGAAAATATCATAGATTTACTACTATATATTGATAATAGCATAATGTAAAATTACATGTCTCTTTCTTAAAAGAACGTTTATTACCGTTAAGTTTTTGGGTGGGTGAACGTGATGAATTTAATTTATCTTCATCGCCGAAGACTTCATATCTTAGAACGACAACATGATTGCCGACGACCACAGAAGAAATTAGATTGTCAAATATCTCCATAAATATATAGGACCTGCACCTCCATAGCGATGTTGTTCGTCTGAAGCAAACCCCAGGAGGTTTGTACGTAACCAACTCAACCTGACGTCAATCTTACGTGTAGGCTTCGTAACCCGTGGTTCTGAAATGCTGGCCTGTCAGTCTAAGACATTAGCATTTGGCACTGTATGCGGGCCCAGGCCCATTACTTCACATATGGGCCGATTCCTATCGACCTTCCAGGATGCTGGCAGTACTCCGAGCATATTTGCCAACCAACTCCGTTCAATTTTGAGTGTCTCGGTAGGTGCTGGGCCTCTGGCCTATGGGTCGAAACTCCAACGTCTGTAGCTACGTGGTGGGCCTAGTGGAGATGGAGAAATGGCCCGGGCATGGAGGGCTGGTGCAAAACGGCCCACTAATGGGTTGTTCATCACGGCCCTATCACTCTCCTTTGCTTCCCTTTCCTCGAGCTGTCTCCCCGATGTTACCTGCATCGATGGAGTAATGTAGGAAAAATCACATCACTCACTGGCGCATTTGTTCGATAGTGCTCAAGACTCGAGAGTCGAGAGTGGCGGGAACAGAAAGCTCACATGTTTAAGTTGAGTTTGAATAACACAACTCCGGTTGTTTATCTCAACAAGACGAGTAGCACCAAAAGATCATTCAGCCATTTTCGTCCCATCACTGTTGCATGCATCGACATGTCAGTGTGTAGCTGTGTATACTATGTCAACACACAAATCCAAATTGGGAGTTGTTTACTAGTACGATCTCAGTTCTCAAATCTACCACGTGGGAACCTAATCCGTCTGACCGGTTTGCGAATATATTTCACCCGAAGAGGCCACATCTGCACACACAAAAAAGGTGCCTGTTGCAAATCAAGGCTATGGACTCGTAATTAAATAAACACCATTTCAGAGTTGCAGAGAAAAGATGGGGACAATTCAGAGTTCATAGAGACATCTTTTGAGTATGGGTCGCTTGCAGGTCAGCACATACAAGCGCGTGTTATCACTGAGATCTCAATTCAAGTGAAGCATGTAGGGAACAAGATTAAGAGGCTGTCTTCTTCTCTTGGTTGCAGGATTACACATGCACTTCACGAAGGAGTGAAGTAATCCTGGGACTGTTTGGCCTTGCTTGGGGTTTCCTCCAGAGAGCTTTTATATAAAGCCATGAGCTCCTTCTGACTGTATTAAGGTTCCATTTACATTCTGTTTCGCAATCGATCACATATGTTAAAACTGAAACAAAACCAAGCACATCCCCCCTCTTTTCCTCCAATCGAGTTTCGACAGTAGGGGAAGAACTTCTTGTCCTCGATCCTCTTTGGAAACTAATACAAAAGCACTGAAATCATTACTTAAGCAGGCAAAACAAAATATCATACATTCCGCCCATGTGTGGTTCCTAAAAGGCGTTCAATAGATCATGGCGTTCATGCTTTGCAAAAGAGGACTCTCTCCTATGATAGGAGTCCTATTATCCGTGGTGAATTGATGAAAGTGTATGCAAGAGCGAGACCATGCTATGAAACTACATATGAAGATTGAAGAACCTAACATAATCGTCACCACGCCTACCTTGCTAGTTGCAACCATAAAATACGGTTTTTATTACCAAGTTTTTTTAAGCCTACTAGGAACTTTCTAGAAGCACGTGAGAATCTCACCCACCTGAATGAAGAATTACACCACTGCCAAGAAGGAACAGGGAGCGTGCATACCGGGATGGGTTAAAAAAATTACAATCATGTATGCATGGCACACAAAGTCACTAACTCAATGGCATAATAGGAGTACTAGATTTGAAGGTACGTACATCTTAGTCATTGATGTAAGATATTTTTCTTACTCAACATTTTCCAGGTAAAAGACTTCAAGAGCTGCAAAAGGGGGAAAAATGCAGTACTACTATTGGGAAGTGTTTGCTATACAAGTACAAACACATGTACTGAGAAAAGTGAGTGCTATTATCGTAATCATGTGCGGCGAGAGCTTCGTTTCAGTACCACCAACTCCTGTCAAAGCATCTACTCCCCATTAGCACACTAGGACACACTATTTTACATGTCATTTCGGCACCCTAATGTGCCAAAGCAGTAGCAGCATCAACAGCTAATGAACAGATGATGAACCATAATGAAAGTAGGTTAGATCAGTGGTGAATTGATGAAAGTGTAGGTGCGGCACGTGAGTATCATATCAATTATTGCGTGCTGGTGATGGTGTCCATTGCAACATTACTACAAGCTAGTGTGAACAATATTACAAGCTTAGATTTTCCTGGATTTGCTCTTATAACTAATTGGTGCTAAGTTTTAAGATAGCTATGTTAACCAGCTCGCATCTTTCTAAAAACATGGAATAATTGTTTTTGTGCAATAGCAACACACAAAATGATGATACGACGACTCCACCGACAGATACAGTTCATCTGGACAGACTTATGTATCCTCCAATACTTGTAATATTTTTTCAAAGTATTGTTCAGTATCTTAGAAGCAATTCGGTGTCATCGATTGTCAAGTGTTTTTCAGTGTTGACCGATCAGATGACTAGAAGGGGTTAAATAGGTATAGCATAAACAATATTTTCAAAATATTTTGTTTTAAAGAGTTTACGCTTCTTTCATCCAATAGCTATAAAGATCGGAGCCTAAACCCTCATAATGAAATATCCAAGAAAAAATGAACAAAACTTGTTCGGGCGGTTTGATCGCTTCTCACGAGCAGTCTGGCCTTTCCATTAAGACAGAGTTGAAAATCAACACGATTCAAAATCCAAGAATCAATGTAACTTTCAATCCACAGCTCTTAATTACATGAAACTTTGCATACACTTTGACTAAGATATTATGAACCTAATCCATAAAGAGATCGAAGCAAATCTTTCCAAAGTTTTGACATTTTCTGATCTGAAAGCAAGTTGCACAAAAACTAGGCCAAATAAAAAAATAATGATAGAGAGGATCTCGTGGGAGGAATCAATCCAAGATGGTCTAGGATGGTTTCTCACACGTCCTAGCATCCTCAGACATAGCGAAAATCAAGCCAAAAGCCATCAAGAGCAAAACCCCAAAAATCAGCCTTTTTACCACCAAAAGTAGGCAAACTGAAGAACTTGCCATAGAAGTGGCTAGATGGATGGGATCTGGTCTTCAAGAGATATATCCATCACTTACACGTCCTATGTACCAAGCAAGATCAAGAGGGAAGGAACGAACAATAAAAACCAAGCTAAATAAAAAATGAATCTTTGCATATGAGAGGAAGACTCGTATGAATTTGGAGATTTGATTTCTACTTGGAGATAAATGTTTACAGCCAGATCCTTAGAGAGGACAAAGCCACTAGGGCAGCACACACACAAGTGCTCTCATCTCTCTCAATACATCTATCAAATCCTAGCCTCCTCTACTCTCTCCATTTTCCCTCAAATCTCAAATTGTGGTTCCTGGGCTTAGCTGTTGCAATCCTACACCAAACCTTATATAGTGGAGGCTACAAGCTAAGAAACAAACCCTAACGGGCACCGGTAAACCCACACACAAACGGGTCACTCACTCACGTATGCTTCTCAAAACATATGATGATCTGTGTGGATATTATGGGGATATGCCCACGATCTTAGGATGATGTTATAATTGGCAATGGTACTGAGGGTTTGCGGAAATATGCGTTTTCGGCAAAAGTTCAGTTCTGTCAGGCTCCAGGCGGTCAGACCGACCAGGGCGGTGGTCAGACCGCCCTGTGTGGTGGTCTGACCGGCCACCTCTGACGGTCAGACCGGCCAAGCCTCGGGTCAAGTGGCTGGCGGTCAGACCGGCCAATGGACGGCGGTTTGACCGGCCATTAAATATTTTTGAGTTTGGAGCTGGACCAAAAATAGAGGCTGTAGGCAAGAGAGGAGATTCTCCTACACTTGGTCTCATAATGTTTTGAGCTTCGAGTCAAAAGTTCTATTCGTTTAAAAATTCCAAAAGGTTTCGGATTTTTAGGGTGGAAATTTAGCTAAGTCCCTAGGATGGGCAGTCAGACCGGCCAGGAGGCAGTCAGACCGGCCAGGGGGCAGTCAGACCGGCCAATGGGTGGCGGTCTGACTGATTTTGATTTGTTTCGCCAACCAGCTTGGCGGCAATGTTTGTTGGTTAGGTCAAGTTCATGGGTTTCAATGCGTATGTGTTGCATGATGCATGTTTTGACTAACGTGGATCAAGTTGCGAAGAACTTGTTCCCGGAATCGATTTGTTTGTTTATTGTTGTGCAGGAAACTTGGAGGTCAACGACGGTCAACGGTAAGGATGATTGGGACTAGGCTTGGAGAGCTGAGGTTCAGAACGATCGAGGATGCCGGGTGAAGTCAAAAGACTCAAGCATAGCGCAAAATAGACAAGGATGATCGAACGGAAAGTTCGGTACGACGGGTTGCATCAAGCGGCGTGGGGTCGGTGCAAGTGCCATAGTGGTTTCGATGGGAGCCAGATGGGAGAGACTTGCCGACATGAAGAGAGCCGTTGATCAACCTACACGTGGCGAAGCATGGGATTGCTTCATAAAGATTAGACTCGGTCTTTGGAAAAGGATCGAGAAGGGATATTTTGGTAACTTCACCAAAATACCGCCTTGGTGACTTTTGGCTAAACCGTGGCGCAAGACGGCACAGGGAGAAGTGATTTAGGTCAAGAGAAGATGAAGACGATACTTTGAAATGCATGCGTAAGTGAAACCCGTTTGTGTGGGGACTTAACGAGTGCCCATTAGGGATATTCTTCTAGAAGCTAGCCTCCACTATAAATAGAGGAGGGTTCTGGTTGTGCACCCTCCAACCCTCATATCTAAAATCCTAGTTTGTGTTTTAGGGTTAGGAGAGAATAGCGGAGATGTTAGGGTTCTAGGGAGTTGGATTGATTGTGTGCTCTTGTGTTGAGCCTTTGTCCTCCAGGATGGAGTGGCTGTAAACCAACATCAATCTCAAATCAATCTAAGCAAGATTCGTAAAGATGAGTCTACTCTTTTTCTTGCTCTCTATTTAGTGATTTTGGGGCTTTCTTTGATCTGTTGGTTTTCCTTTGGTTTCTGGTCTAGATCTTGCTTGCTGTGACATGTGGGAATGCATCTAAGATTATCTTGATCATCTATTACCTACGAGCAAGTTTTTAGATTACGTTTTGGTTTTGACTCGGTTTTGAAGAAATCTTCACTCAAACGGAAAAGGTCAGAACTTTGGCAATGATTGTTGATTGGAATAGGTTCCTGACATCCTAAAGAATGTATGTCTCAAGTTTCGTGAAGTTTGGAGTTATGGATCAAAAGTTGGACCAATTTGTGATTTTGAGTTCGGCTGATTTTACTGTTCATTGGCCTGGAGGTCAGATCGCCATGTACCTAGAGGTCAGACCGCCTATGGTGAGAGGTTAGACCGCCCTGGTGAGAGGTCTGACCACCTAACTCATTTGGATTTGAGTTTTTGGTGATTTTGGTCTATTTGCTTCAGGGTTTTGATTGGATTCAATACAAGTCTTTCGCTATGCTTGTATATTGATCTTCATAGCTTTCATAGCTATTGGAGTGAAAATCTTATTGAATCCAATCAAGGAGAAAAAGAGATCATGCTGCTATTCACCCCCCCTCTAGTCGCCTTTTCGGTCCAACAATCTGACACTTCCGAATCCGTCTCTTTGTGATCTTGTCCTCTTCATGGAGTATCTTTGACCTAATCCATTTACACGGTGGTTTCGCAAACCACCACATTTTAGGTATTAGGTGATTTACCAAAATGTCCCACTACCAACCTTTCTCGATTCCTTAACATCGAAGCATCGCATATGCTTCGCCATCATCCATGTGGCACCAATGACTTCCCGCCAAACCTCTCACGTGTTCAAATCTCACCGAATTTTCATCGCTTGCAAACAGGTCCAGGTCGTTTGACGCACTATATGCCTTACTATGCACCATGACCACACCCTGCTTCCTTAACTGTTCTGGACCTCAGCTCCTCCCTGAGCTTAGTCCCAGTCCACCTTGCCATTGCCTATCATGTCCACCACTACGCAAACCTCGGTCATCTTCCGGCGGCACCTTGATCGTTCTAGACCTAAGCTACCCTAGCTTAGTCCCGATCCTTGACCGCTCTGGACCTAAGCGCTCCTAGCTTAGTCTCGGTCCGTCTGCGCTCACCATGACGTAGCTCCGGAGTCCTACAACCACCACCGCCAACCAAACCGTCACGTAACACCGCACAACACACAAAATCATCAATTTACACGACTAATGAATCGAGAACACATACCTTCTTACTCCGCACCTGGAAACATCACTTTACCTTAAAATATCTTTGCTCAAACTTTGTCTTCCATAGTTCTTATCCATCTTGTACCTAGCTTGAGTCCAACCATCTCACCTGACATCCATAACCGCTCTGGACCTTGGTTCTCCTAACCAAGTCCCGGTCCTCCTCACCGTTGACCATAGTTGACTCCAAATCACCTGCACAACAATAGACCAAACAATCATTTTTGGGCTCAATTTTCTTCACTACTCGATCCACATTAGTCTATAAGAGTATAATGCAAACATGTACACCGATCCCAAGCTCCTAGGACCAATCCTCAAATTTCAGCTCAAAAACACAACTCATTGCACACTGAAAACGACACGATCGGTCTGACCGCGCCACTATCTTGCCAGTCTGACCACCAACCACTGGTCTGGCCGCGCCCATCGGGAATAGGGCACCGGTCTGACCGCCATGTTGTGGCTAATCTGACCGCTTTCTATCACCACAAAACACTCTTCTCTGGACTTTTTAGTTAATCTCGATCTAGTTTCGCGTCCAGTTTTAATTTTTAATGACATCTAGTGCAACCACATCTCCAAACAACCCTTCACAAGTGTTTGATGTCTATTTACCCCAAATGTGTACTATCAGTCAGACCGTCTAACTCATGACTGCAGTCCAACTTTTACAAAACAATGAACTCTCTCTCTAAACTCTTTGACAACTATACCAATTGTTCATCTGATCTAGGCCCAAACCACGTGTTCTTTGCACTAGGCTGTTCGGTGGTCACATCATTAAAGATGAGAATAGTTAGCATCTCGATTTCTTGGGCGGAGATCAATTTTGCCTGCTTTTCTGCAGATTGGCGCAAGGGAAGAAGACAATGGTCTCAGCTTTTTCAGGGATGTTCATCCCTGAGATAAAGGCTATTTAATGATTTAATCAGATGGGTGCACATGTTTCATCAGTCATTTGTGGCCTTGTGGGCAACATCGTCTGTGTTTCATTATGCAGAACTGTGTATAGTCCACATTGTGTACCCCATAGCTCTATGAATGCTCGATTTACTTCCACACAACTGATTCCTTGCAAATGAGGAGATGGCACATGGTAGTATGGCAATTACACAGTTACACTATCAAATTAATGGAGGGTTTAAGCATCGTACCTTCAACACTTATAGTTTACAGAAAGTAAGTGTTGGAAAATACGGAGTTTCATGCAAGTCCATACAAACCATAGTTTTGTGCACCTTAAGATTCAGTGGATTATTGGAAACACTAGACTTACCAATTGAGAGTACTAAGTGGGATATTTTTCAATAGCGAATACCTAGCTGTGAAGAGCAATGCGAAGGCAGGACGAGATTCAATTTGACATTAAAATGTCTCATTTTCCTAGTACACTGGTTCCAGTAAGGTCATGTATAATAGTCTTACATCAGTTGTCTATAACCTCTGCCATATATGATTTAAGCTGATATAGATGAAAGGGAATAAAGAGAGAGAAATGTGCTATCTACAATCATGCAGCCGACTGTAACACCAGAACCAAGAAAAACATTAAAAGATTGTGTATTGTCTACAATCCTGTAGCCGACTGTATCACTACAACTTATTGTATGGGCTTTCTTTAGTGTTGTCTATAGATAATATGGAGAGTTGCTATAGACGGTAACTATCTGTACCATTGTACCTACCCGCCCCAGATCTAGTTGGTTACCATGTTCTTCCGCCATTGTTTCCTAGAGCCCTGGTATTTTCCAAAGGTAGTACTCGGTGGCTTTCACATGCCTTCTCCATGAATATCCCGTCTCCATTGATTGAGTGCTTAATTATATCGCCCGGCTTCTGCTTAATGTTTGAAGTTGCATCTAAACGCCAAGGTATAGAAGATGCCACAGATTGAAATTTTGTGGTTGGATTAAGCGACCAAGTGGAAAAACCGTAGTTGAGGGACAACCGGGTGGGTGTGTTTCATACATCAAGAGCCAGCCCCAGTTACCGAGCTCTACTTGTCACTTTTTAGACGTTGATGCATTATTCTAAAGGCGCAGGTGTGGTGTGGATAAGTCTTTCTTCGTATGATAGTGTCCTAGTATGATTTATTTGAGTAGCATCGCTATGAAAATAATGGCACGGTAGATCACCACAAGGATCTAAAGTGTATACATACTTTCCTGGCCAGCTAACAAACCCTTTTGGTGTCTTAGATTTGAATGTACAGCAGAAAAATGAACTTCATCAACTTTTCCAGTATTTTTTCAGCTCACATGAGACATACAGTTTAGGGCTAGTTTGGAAATGCAGGAATTTCGCATAAATTTCATATGATACGGTTGAATTTCCGTTTGGAGGCCTTGTTTTCTAACACAAAACATCAATATATCTGGCATAAGTCCTACAAAACTACAAGATTATAAGAAGTGACAACGCTGAAGCACCTATCCCCTCACCATTCGCTCTGCTAGTCCAATGTATGATCTCGATCACCGACATGCACAAGCTTCACATGGCTCTACTATACAACGCTAGCTTACAGATAATCCTCGCAAAAAAAAAAAGCTTACAGCGAGATACCTGCATAATAATTTGCTATTTTTAAGTCGTCTAAATTTTTTTTAAGTTTAAGACAATTGTTGTGATCATTAGATTTATGTAGAGATTGATCCAATAGATAAAAAACATGACTTATGCTTAAAAAAAATTTAACCACCTTATAAATAGACAGTCCCACGGTAAAGTACATACGATATGATAAATAACACCTGCTCCACCGAGGGAAGGCTATATCGGTTGCTACCTGTGTTTGCTACAGTAACCGCTACAATATTTACTGCCGTAGCACTTTTCCGTAAACTCATAAAAAAACTGGTCACATAGTGATCCGTTGCATTGGAAGAAGGATCTGGATCCGGGACCGCCCGGCTAACTAGCTAGCCAGACTTCCTCGTTCCCCTTCACGTCAAAAAAGTTTCAGACTACACGCGCACTGCACCAGTGAACCCCCGAGTGACCAACGGGGAAACCTCCCCCAACATGCCTGTCTCCTCACCACCGGTCCCGCCCCGTCACATGCGCCACACAAGCATCGAAGGCTCCCTCGTATTATATAAGCGGTGGTATGGGTACGCTTCTCAGAGCCACACTGACCCAAGCTTGTCAAAGAGCTGAGCTTGTAGCGAGCGAGCGAGTAGTGAGAATGGGTGGCAAAGCCGCTCTCCTGGTGGCCCTCGTGGCCATGAGCCTGGCGTTCGAGACCCAGGCGGACAACGGCTACGGCGGCGGGTACAACCCGACGCCTACGCCGACCACCCCCTCCCCCAAGCCCGAGAAGCCGCCCAAGGAGCACAAACCGCCGCACCACCACGACAAGCCGGCGCCGTCTTACAAGCCTCCGGGCTCCAACAAACTGCCGTCCGGCCACAAGCCTCCCACCTACAAGCCCCCCACGCCGACGCCGACGGCCCCGACTTACAAGCCGCCGACTCCCACCCCCACGCCTCCGACGTACAAGCCGCCGACCCCGACGCCCACGCCGCCCACCTACACTCCCACCCCTAAACCCACTCCTCCGACTTACACTCCCACCCCTAAACCCACGCCTCCCACGTACACTCCCACTCCTAAGCCAACGCCGCCTACGTACAAGCCGCCCACGCCAACTCCCAAGCCTCCGACGTACACCCCGACACCCAAGCCAACACCTCCCACCTACACGCCCACCCCGAAGCCCACGCCGCCGACATACACTCCGACGCCCAAGCCGACTCCGCCAACATACACTCCCACCCCCAAGCCAACTCCTCCGACCTACACGCCCACGCCCAAGCCCAAGCCCACGCCGCCAACCTACACGCCGACTCCCAAGCCCACGCCTCCAACCTACACGCCGACGCCCAAGCCAACGCCGCCCACATACACGCCGACGCCCAAGCCAACGCCGCCAACTTACACGCCGACGCCCAAGCCAACGCCGCCCACATACACGCCGACGCCCAAGCCCACGCCGCCCACATACACGCCGACGCCCAAGCCAACTCCCCCGACGTACACGCCGACCCCGAAACCAACGCCGCCAACCTCCAAACCCCCGACCCCGACTCCCACTCCGCCGACGTACAAACCCCCCACCCCGACCCACAAGCCGCCGTCTTACACGCCCGGCCCGCCGCCGCCCTACTACAACTAAGATCTGCTACTCTATCTTGATGCATAGGTACGTACAAGCAAACATTAACTTGCTTACACTTTGCATGGGTGAACTATATGTACATCTTACGTTCAGTGCAACCACTAATCTACGAAATCGTGACTAAACTTAAGAAATCGTGGTTTTATGTGTTTGCAGAAGGTGATCGAGAAGAGTTGTGCGAGCTGGCCAAGATGAGCCAAGGTTTTGATCATCCTGTGTTCGCTGCCAACCCAGGGCCAATCTCGAGAGGAGAATAATGCAGATTGCTCCCGCCCTTTAGTTATCTTCTCCTTATAATTTGTGTTCGTCCAGTCTAGCGTATTGTGTGGTGGCTATTGATAGTATTGTTGTGTTACTGTAAAACCATAACTACAGAAATTTGAAATAAAAGCTGTCTTCCTCTGCTGTCTGTAACGTGATCGCAGCTTCTCTCTCTCTTTTTACGGTGGTGACGAGATGTGATGTTTGCATGTCAGATATGCTTGACGATTATAAATAATCCTTCGAGATACAGAGGCATGACCAGAGGACAGAGGTGCCCATTTTAAAATTCCAATCCTGTGATCGCGCTGGCGTAGTATGCATGCCTGCACTGCAAGCCTGCGACAGGCGTGAGCTGTCACGCGTTGCTACAGTCGCGACCACCCCCCGTTCTGCAGGATGCCCACACGTAGAAACAGAGATATATTGGGTCTATTTGGAACGGCTGTGATTTTCTGAAAAGTGACTTGACTGATCTACTACGGCTTTTCGGTACGTGAAATTTGAATAATTTGAACTTTTCTTATTTGGTGTTTGGCTGTCTGGTTTTTAGGTAGGCTGGCTGCAGCTTTCGAGATATGAAATGTCTGAAATGCCTTGAGGACAGTAATGGCTTGTTTGATACCATTTAACGCAATTAACAACAATTAACAATATTTCACGATATTTAACGACATTTTGACAACATTTAACGATATTTGACGACATTTGATGATATTTGACGACATTTAACGATATTTGACGACATTTGATGATATTTAACCATACTTGACGACATTTAACAATGACGACATTTAACGATATTTGACGACATTTGACGATATTTGACGACATTTAACGACATTTGACAATATTTGACGACATTTGACAATATTTGACGATATTTGACGACATTTAACGACAATTGACAATTATTAACGACGACTAACGCAATTGACGAGGCATTGACAATAAGGTTACAATAAGAGTAACTGAACAAATTTGTATAGATGTTGAGACATCCAGAGTTACTTCATAGTCATTGTAAACTACTTCTAAGCAAGTTTCACTGATCCTCTAGATATCAAGTACACCTTACCAAGTCATAAAACTGATCAAGCACTGAATTGAAGTATGTTGCACGAATTTCTCCACCATGTGAATCAAGGATTAGCGTATTTAATGACAATTATTACAATAAACATTTATTACAACAAATAATTATTACAAACAATTATTACAACAAATAATTATTACAAACAATTAATGTCCCCTCCACTTTTTTCCGGGCTTGAGACCGGCATCGGCAGTGTTAGGCACTTTGTTTAAGTCTGTTAATGTCTTAATGAAACAACATCAAGTACTTACAGAGATAATCAATGTCATAAATAAATCTTAGCACCTAACAACACTTCTATTGGTGAATCCATTCTATAACGAGCTACTAACAAATGAATGAATGTGTGTCATCATCAAAATCAAGTATTCAATGATGCAAACTACAAGCAAGAGAATCCAGATTTCCATGGACAAGCAGACAAGTCAATATTTTCATGGATTCATGGATAAATACCCTACATCACAACCAAGACTGTATTTAACAAGTAATATGTATCTAACGATATTGTACTATCATAATGATTTGTCATGAACAGATGATATGTATCTTATCTATGCATCTATGCATATCTGACAAGGACTATCAATTTGATTTCTCAAAACAAATTAGCCAATCGAACCGTCAAGTGCTCAAAAAATAGATACTATCAACTAGCTCTTGTCATGCCATAGTACATAGAGCACCAACGAGCATTGAATCTTTCGGAGAAATTACTACAATCTTTCCAACATATTGCAAATGACAAATGTTCAGAATTTCTAGCACAATATACAAGCCAAAAAATTATTTTGCTACCAGGTGCTGCTAGCTAAACAAGCTTAAGAAATTTTGATATAAGCACACAATGCAAAATTTCAGCATGACATTTGACAGAAGTACAATTTGAACCATTCAGAATTGCAGCACATACTGAATGCCACAATGAGCAATAATTCGATCAAAACAAGCTACCATTGTAGGGCTCCATGATGAATTTCACTGGTCCTGCAATGGCATGATGTGTAAATCAATGAGTAGAAATGTAGAACACACAATAGAGGTTCAGGTAGGAAGTAGGAACTGCAGCCTGCAGCAAGCTAGAGATGGAGGGAGGTGGAGGAGGTGAGCCGGGGAGTAGGAAGGTGGAGGAGGGTGCTGGGGGTGGAGGAGAAGGGGACCAACGTCGGGGGAGGAGGGACTCGGGGGAGGAGGCCAGCGGCGGGGTCAAGGATGGAGGCCGGCGGCAGGAGGAGCCGGAGGAGAAGGCACCGAGGGAGGGAGCCCGAGGAGGAGGCACTACCGCATCGGGGGAGGTAGCCGGAGGAGAAGGTACCGGGGGAGGTAGCCGAAGGAGGGAGGATGGCGCAGAAGGAGGTGAAGCAGCGGCGCGAGCCGGTGGAGCCAGATCTGGGCAGAGGGAGAGGCCAGCGGCTCGAGGTCGGGAGCAAACCAGATCCGGTCAGCCGGAGGTGACCGGACACTCGGGGGAGAGGGAGGAGGCCGCCGGCGAGTGGGGAGGAGGAGGGGCGACAACAGCGTAGGAGGAGGTAGGGGCCGGGTAGGAGGAGGAGGAGGAGGGTGGGGGAAGAGGATAGGGCGGCGTGGGGGGAGGAGGGGGCCGTGGAGGAGGAAGGGGTGGGAGGAGGAGGCGGAGAGGGGAGGAGGAGGGGGCCAGCCATCCGGCCGGGAGGAAAGGGGAGAGGGCGCCGCGGGAGGAAGGGGGGGCAGGGGAGCGGGATTAGGGTTCGGTTTATTTGGGTTGGGGCTTTTTATGCAATGGCAAAATGCGGGTAAATACCCTGCAAGTCGAGGGGCAAATGAGGAAGGGGGGGGGGTGGTGGGAAGCCCCAGAAGCTGGTCGTCAGCGGCTTCTTGGCTTCCTACATTCTACCGTTCACATGTTGGAAGCGCTGGGCAAAAGCGGCTTCATGAAGCCGACTGTTTGGTTCGGCTTCCGGCTTTTTCGGCCGAAAGCCGGAAGCCGAAGCCAAAACAAACAGGCCCATTGACTTGGCTCTTGCTTCCGTAACCATGGAGCGATGTCTGGATATATAGCTTTATGGTGTACAGTAATTACACCACGTTGACAACCGAATCGGTTTCGCCTAAACCATTCTAACTACCGAATTGGTAAGGCTTTCGTTAAACTGTCTTCAACTTGATCTTGAGATAAAATAAATTGAATATCCAATACTTTAACACACAATTAGATCACTGACAAAATGGAAATCATATAAGCCAAGCCTTGCATATTGCATTTTTTTCAAGACTTGCGGAGTACTTTATTTACTCATATGCTACATTCAAAATAAATCTCAGAAGCCTTCCAAATTGCCGGTATGTACCTTTTGCTTTCAATTTAAGGTGAGCCAGATGGTTTATGGTAAAAAAAATGAATAACTAATAGTTTGCCACTCCAAAGATATACAATTTATGATTTACCACTCCATATGTCTATGATATATGAGTTCTGAGGTCATATGCCATTGATACATGAGTGACAAATCCGTAATTGCATATCTTTGGCAATGGCAAATAATCAAAAAAACATTATTTAATTGAAATGATGCTGTTCACTAGGAAATTGGTTTTGCTGACATTTTTTATTATCGCCCACTGATTTGATAATGAAATTGCACAACTTCCTGAAACAAGATAATTCTTTTTTCGATAAAAAGAAGAAAGATGAACATGCTGATAGTTAATTTTACACTTGGGCAAAGAAATCTATGAAAGCTAGAGCATGTTACTAGCATAAATTTTATTTTTGGCTATAGGGCATTTTGCTAAAATGCAGAGGTACAATTGCTTTTCTGATACTCGAAGTGACAGAAACAAATATGATTGCAATGTGCATGAGTGTATCTTATTCAAGTTTTCTAATTTCTCTGTGTACCATTCATTTGGCAATACATTGCATGATCCAAAAGGTAAATGGTCCTCCATCAAGAAATCTTTGCATTTTGAAAACCAATAACTGAATTTCATAAAACAGGATCGTGTGGGCTACATATTTTTGTCCGTTCTATATCTTGGTTACAGAAGAATAAGATAACAATGTGACGACTAATTTTTAGATAATAGAAAAGAAAATCTCTCCCAGCCTCTGCATCAATGATACATACAACCTAATTTATTATTAAGTTTAAAATATCATAGTAGCAAAACTGTTAAAAATGGCATGAAGCTTTAAAAGCAAATGATGACTGAAATGCGACAACTAACGAGTCACTGTTGTGAAAAAAACATCCTAGATCAAAGGCAAACGTTTTGATTACCAATAACCTGGCTTGCATCGCATCCATTGGCCAAGGAAAAAAATAGGACCGTGTAACGGTGTAAGTGCAAACATGAGAATAACGTATACAGTAGGTTTCACTAGTGGTGCGCTCTTGTCCTGCCCGGAAGCTCATCCCTGTCGTCTCATGGTAGATTCCAGCTCTGTTCAAAAGATAAAACCCAACGACACGTACGTTACGACCTTATGCAGCGTAGAATCATCAGGCCTAACGGCCTAGCAGTCTCCCTAGAGTTGACAAACAAAGACGTGCACCAAATTTAACGAGGCTCCCTATTTTCTTTTACTCCGTCAAATACTTTTACACTAGCAGTCTAAAGGAGGGTTCCATGCTTCCATCCATTGAGAATTTGAGATCCTGCAGTAGTGCGCCAAACCTGAAACTCTGGTTGCCTTCCGAGTCCAACTATTTTCTTTTACTCCGTCAAATACTTTTATACTAGCAGTCTAAAGGAGGTTTCCATGCTTCCATCCATTGAGATCTGGCAGTAGTGCGCCAAACGTGAAACTCTGGTTGCCTTCCGAGTCCAAATTGCCTGGTCGACTAACAAAGCAACGATAACTTCACAAGAGTGCAACCTACGTTGCTAGTATTGCTACTACCAGGTAACAGAAGGCAAGAAGAAATTAATCCAGCCCCACCACGATTTCGGTTTCGAGGCAATGCAGAGCAGCTGGCCACGGACATGAACATTGGACATTGCTGTTCATCCAGAAGGAGCATTAGATCAGAACTCAGAAGGATCCAGAAAAGCCAGACTACAAATGATGGGAGGCTCCACACAACGAGATCGCTAATAAGTTAGTATAGAACTCGTCATAGAAGCGACTGCAGAGTGAGCACCGCGGGGTGCAGGGTCCACCCACCATTCACCGTTTCAGATCAAACTGCTACTAGAGTGCACTAACATTTTTCTTTCAAGGCAGTGGAGTAACCAGCTTCTGAGCTGTCTTGTGTGGGACTGAGCACAGTAGAACGTACGGCCTCCGCCCTCCTGCGTGAAAAAGTCGGGGTCAAAGTGAAACAGCTGAGGAGCACCAAGAAATAATCACTTCAGTCACCCGACCCGCTGGTGACGGCCACCAGCCGCGTCGCTGATGATAAAGCCGCAAAAGATGAGGCGGAGCAGCAGGAGCCGGGCCCGGGCTTTGACTGGCAGCTGAGGGCGTGCGACGCAGGGTGGGTATTGAAAAAAAACCAAATATTCAGAGTTTTCAAAAGTTTTGAAATCTTTTGGCTGAATTTGAATTTCTTTCTCTTTTTGGAAAATCCAACCCAAATTCCGCTTTCCCTTTTCGGCATTTCCGTTTTCTCCAATCAACAACAGCTTCCTCTCCCAGGCGTTTTCCGCCTTCTTCCTCCCCGGTCGTCATCACCGTGCGTCACCTCTCCCCGACGCCATCACCCCTCCGCTGCTGCTGTCACTGGGCCACCTCGTCGTGCCACCTCCCCTCCGTCTTCAATGCATCGCACGCCCCGAGCCGCCAGCACCACGTCGTGCCGCAATAGACGACCCCGCTTCGCCACCTCCCGCCCCGCTCCAGTGAGGGAGCTAGGCCACTGCGACGCTGCCCACGCCTCCACCTCACCCCTGCACGACGCCATTCCCGCTCCACCATCCGCCTCACCGCGCACGCACCAGCGCCACACTGCTCCCACCGCCTCCATTGCTCTATAAAAGGTTACCCTGGCTCCCACTCCCCCTCACCTCCCACCTTCGCACCTCCCCTTGCTCCTTCTCTTTGAGCACCGGCCGGATTTCAAGAGCCGCCGCCGCCTTCTCTTCTTCTCCGAGAGGCAAGCCACCGCCTCCCTCTTCCACTCCCCCTTTCTACCACCCCAACACCACCCCCTTCCCTTCCCCACTCCTTCCCCACCACCTCCGGTCTCAACTCTACCAACGCCGCCACCCACAATCCCACCCGAAATCCCAGCCCCGCACAAAAATCCAAAAGAGGGAGGATGCACCTACCTCAACGGAACCTCCCCGCGCCGCTCCCCTTCGCCACCAGCCGCCATCGCCGCTAGGGCGTCGCCAGCCCCGCACCTCGCTCCCTCCGCTTAAAGATTGAATCGAAGCGCTCTCGGCTTTCCAAAGGCGCCTCAACGCCTTTTTAAGGCGTTATGGGCTATGGGACGCCTGAGAAAGCAGGTGGTCGACTGTTCATCGTTCAATCACCAGACTATTCTTGTTCATAGCATAGTAGATTATTTACTATTCACAAGTCCAAGAAATGAACAGTAAAATGATTATGGCACATTGTCAGAAACAGTAAACCCTTTCTACTGTTCATTAGCTGAAAAAGCATTTCTTGTTACTGCTCACAGCCTATTTTTGTATAAATGAATAGTAAAATAGCACTATTCATTGCCCGTTTCTTTTTTGTCTGAAACCCTAATTTGACATGTCATATCCATTTCAACCGTTTCAAGCCCGTAAATTCATTTCTCAACTCCGTTCAACCTACTGAAGCTCCTAGTAAATTTTTTTACCTTTTTATATGATTTATTATCTCTTTACTATATTTTTATTGTACTTGGATCCGTTTCTCCACTCCGTTCAGCCATTTGAAACTCCAAATAAATACCCATCCTCCACACCACCTTTCTTTAAGTTTCTTTTTTTTATTTACTTGTATGTTGTTCCCAGCTTATTCCTTGTCGAGGATTTTATTTGGTTTATTTTATTGTATTGTTTCTCTTTAGGTCACGATTTTGACAACCAGACTCCAGAAGACACCGAACAAGACCAGTATCTACAGAACTTTGTGCAAGAAGGCAAGTCACATTCCTTTGATCATTTTGAGCCCATTTTCATATATTTATTATTACTTTCATTAGTATATTTGTGCCAATTACTTTAAATGCTGAAATAATACTTTTGAATGCCATGATAATTAGATAAATCCAATTACCCCCACATACAAATCCGCCTAGCACTTGTAGCCCATATTCACTTTGACAAGGTTAAAACCCTTTGTAAGCCATATTCACCTTGACATGTTCACATAAAATACTAGCTATGTAAGTAGCTTTGGCACACAAATGTGTTTATCAATCAAAAGAGAGTATTGGTGGTTCGTCAATGGTTTTGGTGGAGAGTTGAGGGTTGTGTCCAAGAAGTTAGACAACCCAATAGACTTGTGGAAAAGTGAGTCAAAGGTGAGGTCCGGAGGGTGGACATCCATGTAGTGGTGTTGGTCTATCGCCTCATTGTGGACAAGTAAGGACGAGAACCTTGTGCCACAGTAACAGACACTACAACACAAAAGCCCTGTAGAGACGCCTATTTTATGGGTTAAAGATGTTTTCAATCATCTCTATAGCGTCGTAGAGTCATTTTTGTAAAGCGTCTCCCCACGTACCGTGTCAAATATCGTAGAGACATATTGTTAAGCATGTCTAGAATGATATGAGTCATTTAGATTGCGTCTCTACAAGCTTGAAGACGCTTCATATATGCATTTCCATATCGTCTCTACTCTCCCTAATGATGCTTTATTGCGTGCCAAGAAACATAGATACATATTCATAGACGTATTTAGATTGAGCTAGAAACGTCCATTTTTTATTTTGTTCTGTAGAAATATTTTATCGCTAGTTAAACTACAATGATTCAGAGGATATAGTATCACATATTTTCATAAGAAGTTTCAGATCTTAGGTAAAGCCATTTCAAATGTAGAATTACATTGTCGATATATAAAACAAAACAGAAGAAAAAAAACATAGACACTCCTTTGAGGACTGAATCAAGTTAACAACTGAATCTAGCATCCACATACAAAGGTGCAAACACATCGAAAAAATTTCCTACAAATCCTATAACCGAATCAAGCGACGAGTGGCTAGAGGGCAGCGGTGTCATCTTCAGGAACAAACGGCCTAATCCACCTCCAAATCACAGAGCCTGATACCTGTTCAGTGATAAACTTGTTTATTATGTCTATTTATGTCTCAAAAATAAATCATGTATGCATTACATAAGAATGGCTGCATTTATCGAAAACAAAGGACATACATAATACGAAATTGAAAGCACAGGAACCGCATGACATCTGATTCTAACATACAATGTAATTCAAACAATAGACAAAATTATCTGGAAAGCACAACAGAACAATGTAAAAGACAACTTATTATATTTGCAAAAGTAGCAAGGAATGTAACATTATCAATGAAAATACAACATAACAATGTAAAAGACAACTTATTATATAGGCAAAAGTAGCAAGGAATGTAACATTATCAATGAAAATACACGTGAAGCTGAAATTTTGCCTCCAACTACTTGATAAATTTGCACTGATGTCATGATTTTTTTTTTAAAAACATTGAGCTGCATTTAGTTACTACTCTTACCATACTAGAAAAAATATATAATTCTAGCTAGATGCACAATTAATTGGCTATTTGGCTTTATAGATTGAAACCTATTCGACGCTATTCATGACAAATGCTTTTCTATCGAGTATGACAGCTTACAGTATTAATAAGGTAAATGTAAATCTGAACTCACGAGCTCGCGGAGTGTGGCATCCTTCTATGTGTAAATCTAAACTTCATCTTTTGGCTCCTTCCCTCTCACAGCAAACTCTTCATTTTGGTGATGGCCACCAACCTGCAAATAAACCACGAATCGTTTTCTACATTCTTGAGTATTTCTTTAACAATGTGTGGTCTCAGACTAAAAAGACATTGTTCAAGTCGAATCATACAAAAGACAAAAGGCTGGAAAAAATAAGGATCATTATTTATTTTTGCAGATCACCCACATGAATCTCCGACTTCTAAAGTACTACATGCTTACTATCATGCTTTCTAGGATGGACTAATAAGTACGAATAACTGTAGCTAACTTCGAAAACCAAAATAGAGAATCCAGTGCTTAAAAGAATAACACCCATCAATCTAGTGTTACTTTCAGCCTAAGGTTGTACAACAAGAGCAGCTAAATACTTTCTCTCAAATTGAGCTCACAGTTATGTCCAACACCAACAGAACACTCGTCCTTCAGCAATGAACATCTAAGGTGTGTAAGTTGCCAATTTTTAAACCGGTATGACATGTTAGCGTGCTCAACAACTATTGAATATTTGAATTGCAGGCCCTTTCAACCATGACAAATAGGTTAGTGCTATTAATTAATATTTATTTGAAATATGTGATCTATTTGTTTCAGAGTTCTTCAAGAATAGGTAGTTAAATTATGTTTGTTTTCCTTTTGGCCACTAATTAGCTAGGCTTCATGTTGAACTAAAACTATAGTGCCTCTCAAAAAAAAAACCCTAATATTATAATAGATACATTCTTGGGTTTACTACCGTATTATTGATTACTTCTAGTTATTGTTACCAGTTAAGCACCTACTCAAGTGCATTTCAACTACAGGTGTCATATGGATGGGCTGATCTATACAATTCCACCAAGGCACCACAACCTATACATCCGTAAGAATGCACACCACAAGTAAACGAGTAACAAACCATGTTTTAGTAGCATTATTCGGATAGCGACATACTTTCCAATTACTTTGCTATCGACTATTCATACCACAAAATCCATTCGAAGGTTGCAGCAGTATGTAAACAAGTAAATCGAGAGCACTAAAAGTGCTATCGACAATCAACACACTAAAAAGAACTGTCAACCAACACGGAGAAACACACATACAGATGACAAAAAAACAAGAAGACATGAGCATGCTTACCTTTGTGAAAACCCAGAGCAGGAGAGGACAGGTCTACACAAGAACCCGATAACCAGTAAGTAATCAAGCAGTCAGTCACATTCCTCCAACTTCAAAACCTAACCTAACCTAATGTTGTTGAATTGCATACTAGTATCTATCGACTATTCGTCGATTGCATCGTTAGGGTCGCGGAGACTGACCTTCTCGCGATCAATGGGTTCAAGCGGCGCGAGACATGGGAGGAGGGCCACAGTGTCAGATCGGCAATGCTGGCCATGACCTCATCGACATCTCTCCCATGCCTGCCATCTCTCCTCAACAAGAAGAAGGCTTTGCCAAGATCAAAACAAGAAGATAGGCACGAATCAGGAGATGCACAACAAGCACAAATCTATCTGCAGTTTTGTTCCCCAAATCAAGAATCGCTAGCTAACTAAGAAGCAAAGAATCGGGCTTGACACCGCTCTCTTCCATGAGTCCGTCGACAAGTGAAGGCTCTCATTGCCGCCGCTTTAGATTCTGCACGGGAGTGGCGGGGTGGTAAGGGGAGGGGAGGGGTCAGCGGGGTCGGCGGGGTGGCCATATGTGCGCTAGTTTCATCGTAGAAAGCAACCGACTCCTAAAACCAAAACAAAACAGAGCCCCACGGCCTTACACCCTTACCAGACCACCGAATCCTGGGAGCAAGAAGACGACACTAACCAAGAACCCATGAAACAAACCTACCTGTAGAGCGGATCGGCGTCGCCCTTGGAGGCGGCCACTGCCCTGGCAGCGACTCCCCCTACCCTGAGCTGCGCCTCCCGCCATATCCGACGACCGGCGCTGCGCCGCTGAGACTCACCTCCGAGCTACGCCACTCGCCCGGATCCGACGCCCCAAGCCTCGATGCCCCGGGCCTCCCCTGCTCCATCTCCTGCATGAATTCGACACCCCTGGCCTCCCCTACTCCGCCTCGGCTACCTGACGCCGCCCTGAGCCGCCCCACCCTGGATCCGGTCGCCGCCCCACCCTGGATCCGGTCGCCGCCCCGAGCTCTGAGCGCCACCTCGAGCCACCCCGCACCTGATACGCACAACAAGAAAGGGCACTGGGAGTAGGGGCAGCTAGGGAGGAGGGCGACCGGAGAGGAGGGCGGCGCTGGTAGCTGGAAGGGGTGGTGCTGGGAGGAAGGGCAGCCGGGGAGGAGGGGCGGCGTTGGGAGGAGGGTTCTCGGGGAGAAGGAGACACTGGGAGAGGAATGGTTTCAGAAATTTGGGGATAAGGTTCGTGGTCCACTAGTATTTGTGGGGTTAACGGGTGAGTTGAGTGGGTTAGTGTTTGATAAATGGGCTGGGCTCTAAATGTTGGGACACATTCTAGAACATCTCGAGAAACGTCTTTATGTGCTATCTGATTCTGGGTGTAGAGACGCAATAAAAGGTGTCTAAATAAAAACGTCCCTAATAGACTATTTTGTTGTAGTAAGACGCAGAAAACCACTCAACCACAGGTGTGGCCATTACTCCCTGGCTTAGTACATTGTTCATCTGGTTGAATATGTACAGTGTCGAGAATGGGACATGAGTGGGCCGGTAAGGGACACTCGTTGGTCTACACAACAGTAGGTGCCGTCAGCATAAGGGCGAAAGATCCACTGGGGCCGGTGGAGTCTCCCGAGGGCTGTATGGTCCATAGACCTACCGGGTAGAGGCTAGAAAGGTTGAGCAGTGAAAAAGCTTTGTTATCTCAACTTAGTCGCACGCTAATGTGTTGCGTGTATATTGCATGACAGTATGAGCATGAGATATCTTGTGGGTAAAGTTGGGCAGCTCTGCAGAGTGTATAATTAAAGGTATTCGAATACACCGTGCTTACGGTTAATGAAGCTGTGTTAATGGGTGATTCCAATACAGAGGCATAAGTAGAGTTTTTGAGATGTTAAGTTGGTAATTAAGTTTGTTGAGAAACCCCTGATGTTATTATTTATTATTATTTTAATGTTTTAAATATAAACTGATTTAACTGTAAAATACATCCACATATGCCTCCTAAAGGTAAACCCTAACCATCCATTGAACTCCTTGTATGTAATTATTTAGCTTTTTCATGTGGCTTGTTGAGTACAAAAGTTGTACTCATTCTTGCATAATCTGAAAAATCATCTACAGAGGAAACCTGGAAAAATACAGAGGATCTGGTTGAACAGAATTTTGGTGGACCCACGGCTGGCAGAGACTACTGTTATTAGGTCTCAACCGCGCTCAAGCGTGCCTGTGGTTTGAAGTTCTTTTGTCTGGTATTATATTAAATTTAGGCTTGGATGCCCGTGTCAAAACTGGCTGTTAAGTCTTATCCTTGTGTAATAAAATATTGACTTTTATTGTAATCAAAAGCTTGCTTGAGACACTGCTTACTTCGCAACTGCACATCCTGAACGATTGTGAAGAGTTTAACGGTCCCAGAATTTGGGGATGTTACAGGTATCGTATTTGTTTTATCGAGTTTTTTTTAAAATTGATATAGTTTAATTTAATATTATTTTATTTATAATCTATAAATATTTTTTAGAACCGGGCTAACGAGCCGAGTCAAGCTGAGCCAAAACGAAGTCCAATTTCATTCGAAATCGATTTATTTCAGTGTTTAACTAATTAATAAGTATAATTGAAGAAATTTTAAACCGAACTAACAAACCCTACTGCGACACGTGGGTCGCACCGGCTGCGCGGATCATCGGGGCAACCGGGCAGCGCAAGCCAGCAAAAGCTGGGCCATGCAGCAAGCAATTAATTATGGGAGTGCGATGCGGGGAATTGAACAAGCTCGACGCTAGTCCGATTACGTGAGGCGAGGATGGCGGGGATGGCGACAATCAACTTTGGAGAGTTAGGATTATGTCCTCGGCTCCACGTCGCAAATGGGCAGAAAATGGCGAAGCAACGAGGAGCCTTCCGGGGATCATAGCATCAATCTTTCTGTCCCTGATTTGTACTTGTAGCTATTTTTTAGTCCGAGTTCGGCAGTTTGTTTTGTTTATTTCCTGTTCCTTGCATCTTGTTTCGGCCAATGCAATCATTGTCCGGACAGGGCTACGATCGGTGTGCGATGGATGGGCATGACTACGTGCAGTGCTGCCGAACGAACCCACGGCTGCCAAATGGGAAGTGGTGAGATGCCGAAATCATAGCCGAGAGCCACATGTCGCGCGCCTCGTGGTTTCAGATCTATTGCACATATTGGTACGCAACATTGTTCCCTGGAAAGGCAACTCCATCTGTCACTAGAATTTGGAAAGAGATCGGCACCCTTGCATGGAGAAGGGGATCAGTTATTTAGTGTGATGTGGTGAGGAAAAGCTTAAAACATGCTGCATGATGTACAGGTAGGTGTACACGATACGTAGTATGATTTTTTAGGCTGCCGATTTTTAATATGTATATTTGCTTCCCGCAACTATTTCTCTACAGGCTAGACGCTAAGACACGTCCTCATGCAAGGCTCAGGAAAAGTTTCAGATCTTACTGTCGTGAGAAGGTCAGATCCACCTAAAGCACTAAGCGTACCTTTTCGGTTGACCTTAGCTGTAGATAATGCCGTTCATGCTGGGTCTGTCTCCCCCAGTTCGGCCCGACCTTAACTAGTGTTGATCCAAAAGGTAAATAAAGCACTACTTTTTCTTTCACCTCGTCAGTATTCAATTTTATTCTCGCTCTAGTTATGAAAGTTACGAAGATCGAAGATATAAACACAACGGAAGTCTTGTATTGAACCCGACACAAACCACGAGACACAAAGACCAAAATCACCAAAATCTCATAGTAAGGGCACACAGCCGGTCAGACCTTTGGTGATGGACGGTCAGACCGATGACCGACCGTTTTGACCTTTCCTCCGGGCGGTCTGACCTCACACATGGATGAACTGTGAAATCAGCAAGATTTCAAGATCACAAATCGACTCAATTTTTAATCCGGTGATCCAAATTCCCAAAATTTTTAACCATAGCTCATCAAGAAGGTTAGGAACATATTCCAATTCACGATCGGGAAGATCGAGGCCAAGATTCCACCAATTTATTAGATGAGGGCAATAGGGCACAAGAGCTAAGAAGATTGAAACTTTGATATAAAAACTTACTTATGGGTAGATAAAGATCAAGATGATCCAAGATGTATTCCCACATGTCTCAACAAGTAAGATTATAGCCAAAAACCGCAAGAAAACCTTAGGAACATCAAAATCCCAAAAGTCATCGAAGAGAGAGTAAGAACAAGAAGAGACTTATCTTGAGAAAACTTTGCTTGGATTGATTTGAGAAGGATGTTGGTTTACAGCCACTCCACTATGGAGGACAAAAACTTAGCACTTGAGCACTAAATCAATCCACCTCTTATAAACCCTAGCCTCAATTACTCCAAAGAACCACAAATCACAAATTAGGGTTTTTCTCTTGGAAGGGCTTGGCTACTCCAGATCTGGATATCCCCTTTATAGTGAAGGCTAGGTTTAGATAAAAGACCCTAACGGGCACCCGTTAAGCCCACACATAAATGGGTCTACACTCACGCACGTTTCTCAAAGTGGATGACGAATCGGGCTTCCCGAATCCATCATTTCATGAACTTCATCTTCACTTGACCTAGACCACCTCTCCTTGCGCCATCTTGCGCCGCGGTTTTGCCAAAGGTCACTAAGGTGGTATTTTGGTGAAGATACCAAAATACCCCTTCTCGATCCTTCTTCAAAGACCGAGTCCAATCTTCATGAAGCAATCCCATGCTTCGTCATGTGTAGGTTGATTAATGACTCTTTTTATGTCAGCAAGTCTCTCCCATCCGGCTCCTATCGAAACCACTATGGCATTTACACCGACCCCTACGCCGCTTGATGCAACCAGTCGCACCGAACTTCCCATTCGGTCATCTTTGTCCATCTTGCGCCATACTTGAGTCGAATGACTTCATCCGACATCCTCGTTCATTTTTCTCCTCAACTCTCTAAGCCTAGTCCCGATCATCCTCACTGTTGACCGTCGTTGATGCCTCCTCCACAACAATAGACCAAGAAATCGATTCCAGGCATAAGTTCTTCGCAATTTGACCCATGTTAGTGAAAACATACATCATGCAAGACATATGCACTGAAACTCATGAAGTTGACCTAACCCATGATCATCGCCGTCTTGACGGCCAATGAACAGAGCCAAAACAGTCAGACCGCCGCCCACGGCCGGTCTGACTGCTAGCAATGTGACTTAGCCAAATTTTCACCATCTCTAGAAATTTAAAATGAATAGAATTTTTGCCTCGAAGCTCCAAAAATTATGAGACCAAGTGTAAAAGAATCCTCTCTCTCTCGTCTACACCCTCTACTTTTGGCCCGGCCCCAAACTCAAATTAAACTTTTGGCCGATCAGACCACCGCTGGTGGCTGGTCTGACCGTCGATCTTTTACCTGCCTATGGGCCGGTTAGAAAGCCCCCTTGGCTGGTCGAACCGCCTGAGACTGACAACTTCTAAATTTTTGCCGAAAACACTAGTTTCGACAAACCCTTTCCACCGTTACCAATTGAATCATCATCCTAAGATTAGAAACATATCTATGTGACATCCACAACTAGACATCTAACGCAGCTATGTCACATACCTTGAAGCGTAGCCACTAACAATGCATAATTATCTTTTTGACATGAACATCAATGCAACAGTAAAAAAGATTTGATTTGAAAAGAAACTGACCTCGGCAAATTTGGACGGCTTCAAAGTGCGAACTTATGCTGTTAGCGAGATCTTGCAGCCATCGAGACAATATTTAAGTCCTGCAATTCAGGATAGACCTGCCATAGTAATAAAATGAGAAGGGTGAGCTACCCATACAGAATAAATTCACAAAATTATTACAACTGCCAAAATTCAGATAGTGTGTGTAACTTCACATGTCACAAGCCAACAAGCTGAGCAAAAACTAACAAATGAAGTATGGTTAAACCGTTCTGAGTTCTGACCATATTCCAAAATGACAGAATTACAGAAGTCAAATGCAAACTTGTGTTGGACGCCTAACTCTCAATTCACCCACCCAACCTACTAACCAAGATTGATTTCGGCCAGACTGCCGACGACGGAATTCTTATCAGCACCTCCTCCGTCCAGAAAATTCTTCAGTCCAAAGACCTACGAAGTTGAAGCCCACAGTGTGGTTTGGTCCAAGCACACCCACAGCACAGGCGCAAAGACCTTAAGGTACAGATATACAACTGAAAGAGAGAGAAGCATACTGATTATGGGATTTTCAGTTCTAAAGACTAATGCAAAGTTCAAAGGTCCGATTTGAGGTGCGTGCTAATCTATAAACTTCACTATAGTAGGCGCGTTACTTCACTTCTAAAATAGCAGTCATGTTTTAAAACAGATGTCGTGCAAGATAATGATACTTCAATTGTTAAATTGTACAGACTGTACCATACATAGTATCAAGGTCAGGTTTGGTCTTGGTTGTCAAGGGGCAGCCTTACTAATTGCTATGCAATCTAGTGTTAAAATTCTGAAGTACCTGCTTCGAATTTCGAAGTCCAACAACGTGGAAATTAGGGCCCCGTGCAACACGGCCCAGTCGGCGCTCCCACATTCTCCGGGTGCCCATTTCCAAGATAATGGGTTTGGTAATATCGAACAAACCAGTCAAACTGGAGGTTCAAATGTGCACTATATAAGGCGCCACATGGAGGAGCATTGGAGAGTCACACGGAGCAGCGAAGAGAGCAGAAGATGACCACGGTCACCACGAACCTGAAGGGCATTGCCCTTCTCGTCGCTCTCACGGCAGCGCTTTCGTCCTGCTGCGGTGCCTCCTTGCCTTACTATGCCTTCCCGCCGGTTGAAGCACCAGCTCAGGCTCCCTATGCTGAGGCGCCTGACGGCCCGCCATGGACACAAGGATGGGAAGCATCATCACCACGAGCTGTCACCGGTCGAGCCACCAGCCTACAACAACTCACCGGTGCACAAGCACCATGGTCACCACCACCACCGCCACCATCACCACCACCATGAAGCTCCACCAACGCCACCCCAGCTCACCACTCGCCGCCACCTCACTTGCCGCCACCTGCTCACCATTCCCCACCACCACCAGCTCACCACTCACCGCCGCCTCACTTCCCACCCCCACCTCCATCCCGCTTTCCGCCGCATATCCCGCCACCTCTGGCACACAAGTATCCACCACCACCTGCTCCTCATGGTAAAGCGTCGCCGCCGCCGCAGGGCCACAGAAAATTCCTGCCGCCACCTCGATCGGTGTATGCGGCAATGGCGCCCTCACCTTCGTACTACGGTGCCAACCCACCATCTAATTAAGCAAGGATCTAAGCCTCGGTATCACAGTGTTCCTCCGCGCGCGATCCTCCACCACGTCAAAATGGAGTCGTCGCCGTGGTAAGCTTGAGGTTAAACTTTTGTGCAAGAGATCAAAAGCCCTGTAGCAACATTCGAGGGCGCCCTTAATTGCTTTTGTAATACTCTTATCATCCAAGTTTCAAAAACAAAGTTACTTTACGTCAAAAAAAGTTACTGAATAAAGCATGTAATTCCTTTGAAATTATGTCCTTGATGTAATGTTGTGGTTTCCTTGTTTTAAGTCTTAAAATAAAATGTTTGTTCTGTCAACTGGTGGCTGTGGCACAGCTGCACAGGAACCGTACTTTAGATTTGTCATGCTCCTTACTATGACATAGATGCCATTACCTAAACTGTCAAAACAGACATTCCATTCCTCTTAACTTATTGATGATTACTGAATACTGATATGACATTTATCAGTACAATGAAATGCAACCTTGAAGGACTACAATGCAACACAATTGCTACAAACCGAACTTGTAGGCCTACCATGTTTCTGCCAAACTACAGTAGTCAGTTTAGGACAAGCGCTAATAAACCTCGAGTATTTACACAGGGAAAAACTGTTAACTTGCAGTGATAAATAAAATAAAAAATAAGCACCATAAGTTCAGACAACACATTAAACCGAGCATGCATCTGATGACAGTGAATTGGAGACAGATCAGAACCCAACATTTTTTTTACAAAAAAAAAGAGAAATCACAGTTCATAATTCCATAGTTTGAAATTGCATGTATAAGGCCTACAAAACTTGGAGCAAATTACAAAAACTGTACTAACATTAACAAATTATTTATAACCTATAAGAGCCCCACTAGCAACGTCACCAGTCATTCACATAGAAGTTAAAGTTTTAAAAACTGCCATGGAAGTTTAGCCTGGTTAATTAGAACTAGCTCCGGTAAAAAAGACATTGAAAAACAACAAAGTTATCCATGTCACAACCACATAAGTTGGAAGACCGTTGATCGGTGATCGCATCACAGAAGATAATTAAAATAGCTAGGAAAAAGTCCATTTGGCACCCTGAACTCTTCCGAAAATTTGAAAATCAACCTGAAACTATGAAATCGGACACCTGACACCCTCAACTATTAATAACACGCAAATTAACCACCCTTGAAGCCATTCCATGCCGGTTTTCATCTGACGTGGCAGCGGTTTTTGACACGTGGACTAGTTTTGAATGACATGGCAAGCGCCGACAATTTGATAATAAAATGGCAAGGGCCCACCTATCAGGCTCCATCGTATCCTACTCTCCTTTTCCTCCTCTTCTCCTCCTTTCTCCTCCCGTTCTCGCCCCACCATGGCCACGGTCACCGGTGACCTCCTTTGATCCCCATCTTAGAGCTCCTCGCCGACTCCCACGGGTGCCCTGCACTTACTCTACCTCCAGTTCTCCAAGCTACTCACACTTCTCCCGCTTCTTGTTCGGCGATCACCGCTGGCTGCTTGACGTCCTCATCGCTGAAGGACCTCCTAGCGCTCATCGATGGTAGCACAATGACATGACGATTAGACGGTGGCGGTGAGACACAGATCTAGGGACGGACTGTCGGGACCCCGGATCACTGAATCCGAGCCCTTTGTGTATTCTAAACTAGGCCCATGATCAGTAGCTAGTTCACACAGTTGCAACATCGATGAAATCACATGCATACGACAAAATATCTAAGAAGCAGAAAAATTAATATTACTTAGTAGTAACAGACCTTATGATCAAGGTTTATAGAGTTTACTACGTAGGGCTTAAGACAAAAGAGTAAACTTGCAGCGGAATAAAACAACTCGTGGTAGCCATCTGACATGCCCACATGCAATCGAGTGGAGAACATGACCTAGTTCGCATAGTCTTTGAAGTACTCCTCGTAGAACTCGGTGTTCACTGGTTCTTCCTCGGTAACTGATCAACAATGGCACAAAGCCGTGTGAGTACATAAAGTACTCAGCAAGTCGTATGTAAATATATGCAAGTAGTATTCTTGCAAGGCTTGAACAAGGATAGCTTTACGGCTATTTTGTAAAAAGCAGTATTGACAGTAAATACAATAAATAGATTGAAAAGCATAATTTAAAAAGATTAAATACATAAGTAAACAAGTCATTTGAAACAACTAGTGAACTCCCATTCACTTCCCAACCATCAACCAGATCTGACTACTTGAATCCCAACCAAACCATTCCAATATTTTTGAGAAAATCTACCTCTCGTGAGAAATCACCAGGCATTGTCCCTAACTAGGGACACGGCTTTTTGAATAGTTTTTAACACTCTGCAGAGGTTGTACAGCTTGACCCACAAGAGATAATCAACTTATAATGTCGGCCATGACACGCTTCCGAAGGTGTGCAACTAAGTGATTAATACAAGGCTTTTACAAAGCTCTATTTTGACCTAGTTCTACCTACTAAAGTTTCGCCTTCCGGCCCCCTCTTGCGCCAATTCATCAACCCTAAAGAGAACCAAATCAAAACATTACTAATTATTCAGCCAGGTCCATCCTATTCTGGCCATATGATTGTACGGTAAGACCCAGATCAATGGTGCACAAAGTTAAGTCCTTAGTGATTGCTCATGCAAGACTACCTCACCCCATGTGATTCACGCACCTATGTGCTTCCTGCACCCCCTACAATGTACCTCACGCACCCCCTTTACTGCACGATCACTCGCCCAAGCATAAATTATTTTTGTTCGACCCGGCCAAATGGCAACCCTTGCTATGGCACAATAACTTTTAATAACAGTGGTCCCGCTATAATTCCATATATCATTAGGTTAAATTTATCATTATAGAACATGTGATCATGATCCCATCGTAACTAAGCATGGCTAAGCATAATACGCCCCATGTTGGTAATAAAATATGCCCAACAAAGATTGACCCAACCTAGGGTGTACAAGGGTACATGTCATTCATAATTATTCAAGGAGGCATAATGTCAAATAGGTATTTAACTATTCCCGAAAACGATTGATATAAACTTAGCAATGCATGTTGATATAAAATAATATACTTTCGTAGAAAAAATGGGTTCAATATGATCAAAGGTCTATGACTTGCTTTCGTTGAAGGTTTGAGTTGCTCTGGCAGATGGGTCCCATAATTCATCGGAAACGCCAGAATCTATACACGCAAAATGAGCCAAATAGAAACAATAAATTCAAATAAAATCCAAAAATTATAAAATTAGTACTAAAAGAAAGGTACTGAATTTAGAAACAAGAATCGACGGAATTGGAGTTTGTATGAGGGAGAATGAACGTCCGGAAGTTTGAAGTCACATGAAATGATAGAAATCAGAAAAGGGAAAAAATAATCCAGAGAATCTTTGTTTTCATGAATCAAGGAAAAGAAAGTAGTGGCTGACTTGAGGACCCCACATGGAAGTGAAAGGAAAAGAGAAAGAGAAGAAAGGCTCTGTGTATGACATGGTGGCCCCCACATGTAAGTGGCACAAGTGTTAGAGAAGAAGAAAGGAAGAACAGAGCACATGAGCAGGAGCTTGGTCTGGCGGTCTTGAAGAGGAGAGAAGCGTGGTGGGTGGCAGGACAAAATGGGTTCCCACAGGGGTGGGGAACCCATGGGCAACGGTGGCGGCAGCACAAGTGGCGGTGGCGGCACACGGGAGTGGCTCGGGTCGGCGGTGAAAACGGTGATACGGTGGCGCCCTTGAGAGGTTAGGGTGAGCATGAGAAGCGCCTCGACAAAGGGGACGCTATGGTGAGGTCGGGGAGGCAAGGTGTTGGACCCCTGGGCGTGGAATATCCGAAGACCCTATGTGTATTCTGTGCTAGTCCCTGGATCAGTAGCTAGCATACACATTCACAATATTTGGCATTCACAACCATACATACACATGCTAAAGTAAGTAAAAGGGGTTACTCTACTTAAGCTATTACAATTTTATTACAATCGTGGCTGACTGGCCAAATAAAAGCAGTCATCAGAGTAAAATAAATAACAGCAGAAGACTTAATGAAGTAGAAAAATCCAGCGGCATGCTCATCCGACCCCGCAGGCAACCGACAAGGGACAAGGCCTAGGTAGACCCATCACCGAACCCCTCGGTGCCAAAAGCAAAGAATGCGTCGTCAGGCGTCGGCTCATCTGCAAACTCTAAACCAACAACAATACCAAGATTGAGTACTTGTGTACTCAGCAAGACTTGTAGTGTATCGCAAAAGTTATATTAGATGCAAGGCTAATCAAAGAGAAGACTCTATGCTACAAGTTATTTTGCATTAAGCAGATTTTATTTGCAATATTCATAAGTAGTACTTTGCAACCGCATTTGAAAAAGAGCATTTAAATAGATAACAGGACAGTCAGTAAGTAATTGAGTGAATCACCAATAATAATAACTACAACTCGCCACCCTCCTTGGCTGTGAGCAACATTTCACGTTCAGCCATAACATGGCAGTTATCTCAAATAAATCATAAACCATTTCCCATGTTTTCCCGATAAAACAATTTTTGAAAAAAAAACAAGACTATACCCGGCAATACTACACTTAGCACGCTCATCACCACGAGCACAGCTATTATAATAGATTTACACTCTGCAGAGGGGTACAACTTTACCCACATGACACGACTTCTCTAGTTTATTCGGCACCTGTCGGTACCACTGCTCACTACCTTAGATAAGTAGTCTAGCACGCGTCGAAGCCTTTCAATTATCTAGCCCTAACCTTGAACTTTGCCCATCGAATGTTGATCCTCGCTGAACCCAGGCATACCCATCTAGGTGCTACGTTTATTGTCACTTTGCCCAGGTATCCCCGTCCCAGTGAGGCATTCGCCGTTATGTCGGCAATCAAACATGCTTGCAACACTCCTGCCTACCCCTCATGCAAGGCTAGTTCTCGATAACTTAATTAGCTAAGGCCACCCCATAAATAGCACATGTGGTTGTACGCTTACGCTTAGGTCATAAATACTGACGTTCTGTCCTTAATTGACCTAGGCGAGAATCCCCCCTATCTACTAGTGAGACTCCTCTCCCACTTTCTCAGAATATAATATAACTCGCCTACATCCAAAACTAGGTTTTGCATTTTGTTTTTATTCAAAATAACAGAGGCAAACCCCTCTAGACATTTTCATAAAACTCCTAAATTCACATTTATCATATTGTCCTTTTACATCTTTTTCCGAAAAATCTATCGTTCTAATAAGCATTTGTGCGATAGCTTGCACTCAAAATTCCCAAATGACATTATATGTTGTCTAACCCGTATCCTATTGGTTACAACAGCAAGGACATAAACATATCAAAGGAATTCATGCACCAAAAAGGACGTACAACCACCAACATCCCAAACATAGCAGTTTAATATTGAACATACGCGCATGCAATAATAGAATTTGCAAAACAAAGTACAATAAGTAAAATACTAGGATCAATATGATCAAAGGGGGTGCTTGCCTTGCTTATATTGTTCAGAGAGTGAGGTCGCTTGATCGTCGATAATCTTGCTTGCGAATTCATGCGTCTAATCGAAAGAACCAGAAACAAAACACAAACAAAGAAATAAATACAACAGTAAGAAAATCCAAATATTTTTGTATATTATTACAGAGAATGATTTTTGATGAATTTAGCAAAAAGATTCATTTAATTCCGAGTTTGTATGTAGAAGTTATTAATGTTTTGATTTGCATCTATTTGTCGTCGAATTGTTATTGTTTCATCGAAAGTGCCTTATCATGAATTGCATAGAAGGTCCAGCTCATGCTAAAGATTCTTTTATTATTATTTCCTATTTATCAAGGAAATTCTATATTTTAAGTGTGTCCTTTTTATAGTCATTATAATTCTAAGCTTATGCTAAGGTGTAACTATTACTAGGTTAACTTCCAACTAAAATATATACTAATGATTTTTAATCTCTAATTGCCTTACCATCTTTTATTAACTATCTCATAATCTATTGTTACTATGGACATCATCGTATTCATGGCATAGGGTTTACTATTTCTTTGAGACATCCACACTTCAAGTCCGGCTCTTAACTAGTTTGCTCTTTTGACCAAATGCCAAAGGCTAGTTAACTTCTACTTACATGGCTTTTGCATCTGACATGGCTTTGGTTTATGTTAGTAGGCTTCCTATTTTTCATAATCCTATACTGCAACTTTCTTTTAGTGCTAATCGATGTTTAGCCCACTAACCTAATCAATCAACCTCTAAATACTTTGGACCAATTACTGGTGGCTACCTATCATTTCCTAATCATCTTGTCAATCAACTACTAATTAACCTAACAAGATGTAAGTGTAATTTGATCTGCAGGTTAAACATTAACCCTACCAACTGGAGTTATCTAATCAACTTAACTAGAATGGCCCTACTATCATTCATCTCATTAGGCATTTGCATACTTTAAAGTATCCTCTAGATAATTTAGTCCATTAACCAATCTTTTGTCACTGTGATTAGTATGAAATTCATAATTTTGCTTCCTCCCATTCATCTGGCTGTTAAAGGCTATTAGGCACTATCAAACATTTTTAATTACTAGTCTTACCTAGTATCATGTGGTTTGCAAATCTGAAGCTTCCATTAGGGGTTTACCCACTATTCTTCTCAGATTTTTCTTGTCATATTGGTCCCTTACCAAATGAAAGCACTCTTTGATTAGTTAGTACACTTAGCCATTGATTTTTCACTGTTTGTTTTTGCATACACATGACAATAGTTGTTTTCAGATTGGGGTGCTTCTGCTAGATGAATGACCAATGGCTATTTGAATGAAATTTTTGACTACTAGTATTAGAATGTCATCAGCCTACTGACAGTTCCATCTATCCTCAGATTTCTTACTGTTCAGACCTTTTGATCTTTTGAGAAGTAATTTGTTTAATTGAAACATTGCCTAACCAACCCCTTGTTAACTGAAATTTCTACTTGGCTAAATTTTGTGGGTCTTTACTGACATTTCAGATATTATCCTAATCCTCTTCTCTGATCATCATTTTATAAGGACTGTGCTATTTTGTCAACTCATCTTCTTACTATTTGTTAATTAATTTGAGTAATCCAATAGTTAGTCAAAAATATCTATTAGCAATGTCATTCGTTCACTGTGAACGCGATCCCAACTTATCTATGAGAGGTTGTACCTCAACTCTCTTAATCTTCCTGAAGTTGTTGAAAATGAGGGTGATATTTTAATTCCAGATTTTAATAGAAGGCAAATATCACAAATAACTAATGATGCATAAATCAGTACTAATAGCAGGAAACTCATTGTACTTCACAATATATGCAAAAACAGAATGTAAACAAGTCAATCAGTCACATGAAAGACATATAGATGGCTCCGATGAAGGACAGGAAACAGTGCAAACGTAAACTCAATGCAGTGCAGAAACATAGATGATCAGCGAAGCGAGCGGTTGCGCAGATGTGCGCTGCCCAGAAACCTTATTGCCACCCCCCGTGCAAGTCTTCACGGCAGCAACGGCTCGGAGATACCACTCCCCTTCTTCACGGTGCACACAGAGAAAAAGAGTCGACGAGGTTCAGACAGCGCAATAGAACAGCACAAGTTTGCAGATAGAAGAAAAGAAGAAATGGAGGCAGTAGTGTTACGCGCAATGCTCTAGAGTGCACTAACATTTTTCTTTCAAGGCAGTGGAGTAGCCAGCTTCACTTGTGAGTTGTATTATGCAGGACGAGTGGGGTCGAACCTGATGAGAACGTCTGACCTCCGCCCTCCTGCGAGAAAAAAGTCGGGGTGAAAGTGAAACGGTGAGGAGCACCGAAATAATCAATTGATCACCCGACCGGTGGTGACGCCGCCACCACGTCGATGATAAAGCGGAAAAAGATGAGGCGGAGGCGAGGAGGAGCCGGGCCTAGGCTTTGATTGGCGGTGAGGCGTCTGACCTTGAGGTGGGTGTTGAAACAAACCAAAAATTCAAAGTTCTCAAAAGTTTTGAAATCTTTTAGTTGAGTTTGAATTTCTTTTCCTTTTCGGAAAATCCAACCCAAATTCCGTTTTCCCTTTTCGGCATTTTCGTTTTCTCCACTCAAAAACAGCTTCCTCTCCCAGGCGTTTTCCACCTTCTTCCTCCCCCGTCGTCATCACCGTGCGTCACCCCTCCCCGACGCCATCGCCCATCCGCTGCTGCCGTCACTGGGCCACCTCGCCGTGCCACCTCCCTTCCGTCTTAAATGCATCGCACGCCCCGAGCCACCAGCACCACGTCGCGCCGCAATAGACGACCCTGCTTCGCCACCTCCCGCCTCGCTCTAATGAGGGAGCTAGGCCACAGCGACGCTGCCCAGGCGCGCGCCCACACCTCCACCTCACCCCTGCCCGACGCCATTCCCGCTCCACCGTCCACCTCACCGCGCATGCACCAGCGCCGCACTGCTCCCACCACCTCCATTGCCCTATAAATGGTCATCCCCGGCTCTCACTCCTCCTCACCTCCCACCTTCGCACCTCCCCTTGCTCCTTCTCTTTGAGCACCGGCCGGATTACAAGAGCCGCCGCCGCCTTCTCTTCTTCTCCGAGAGGCAAGCCACCGCCTCCCTCTTCCACTCCCCCTTTCTACCACCCCAACACCACCCCTTCCCTTCCCGACCCCTTCCCCACCACCTTCGGCCTCAATTCCACCGGTGCCGCCATTTCCCTTTCATCGCCGCCACCGTAATCCCACCCGAAACCCCAGCCCCGCACAAAAAATCCAAAAGAGGGAGGATGCACCTACCTCAACGGAGCCTCCCCGCGTCGCTCCCCTTCGCCGCCAGTCGCCATCGCCGTCGGGGCATCACCAGCCCTGCGCCTCGCTCCCTCCGCTCGCAGCGCTGAATCGGGCGCTCTGGCCTTCGGCTGAGCGCCTCAATGGCCTTTTAGGCCCGGGCGTTATGGGTCGTGGGCGTAGGCATAGTAAAAGTAGCCCGTTCTTGTTCAATCACTTGGTACATTCTTTGTTCATAGCATAGTAGATTATGTACTATTCACAAATCCAAGAAATGAACAGTAAAATGATTACTGTACATTGTTAGAAATAGTAAACCCTTTCTACTGTTCATTAGCTGAAAAAGCATTTCTTGTTACTGCTCACAGCCTATTTTCGTACAAATGAATAGTAAAATAGCACTATTCATCGTCCGTTTCTTTTTCGTCCAAAACCCTAATTTGACATGTCATATCCATGCATTTCGACCGTTTCAAGCCCGTAAATTCATTTCTCAACTTTGTTCAGCCCACTGAAGCTCCCAATAAATCTTTTTACCTTTTTATATGATTCATTATCTCTTTACTATATTTTTGTTGTACTTGGATCCATTTCTCCACTCCGTTCAGCCATTTGAAACTCCAAATAAATACCCATCCACCACACCACCTTTCTTTAAGTTTTTTTTTATTTTCTTGCATGTTGTTCCCAGCTCATTCCTTGTCGAGCCGGATTTTATTTGGTTTATTTTATTGTATTGTTTCTCGTTAGGTCACGATTTTGACGACCAGACTCCAGAAGACACTGGATAAGACCAGTATCTACAGGACTTTGTGCAAGAAGGCACGTCGCATTCCTTTGATCATTTTGATCCTATTTTTATTATTACTTTTATTATTATATTTGTGCCAATTACTTTAAATACTGAAATAAATACTTTCAAATGCCATGATAATTAGATAAATCCAATTACCCCACATACAAATCCACCTAGCACTTGTAGGCCATATTCACCTTGACAAGGTTAAAACCCTTTGTAAGCCATATTCACCTTGACAAGTTCACATAAAATACTAGCTATGTAAGTAGCTTTGTCACACAAATGTGTTTATCAATCAAAAGAGAGTATTGACGGTTCGCCAATGGTTTTGGTGGAGAGTTGAGAGTTGTGTCCAGGAAGTTAGACAACCCAATAGACTTTGGAAAAGTGAGTCAAAGGTGAGGTCCGGAGGGTGGACAGCCACGTAGTGGTGTTGGTCCATCGCTTCACTGTGGACAAGTAAGGACGAGAACCTTGTGCCACAGTAACAGACACAGAAAACCGCTCAACCATAGTATGGTCATTACTCCTTGGCTTAGTACACTATTCATCCGGTTGAATATCTACAGTATCGAGAATTGGATAGGAGTGGGCCGGTAAGGGACACTCGCTGGTCTACACAATGGTAGGTGCCGTCAGCATAGGGGGGGGGGGTGAAAGATCCACTGGGGCCAGTGGAGTCTCCTGAGGGCTATATGGTCCATAGACCTACCGGGTAGAGGCTAGAAAGGTTGAGCAGTGAAAAAGCTTTGTTATCTCAACTCAGTCGCACGCTAATGTGTTGCATGTATATTGCATGACAGTATGAGCACGAGATATCTTGTGGGTAAAGTTGGGCAGCTCTACAGAATGTATAATTAAAGGTATTCGAATACGCCGTGCTTACGGTTAATGAAGCTGTGTTAATGGGTGATTCCACTACAGAGGCATAAGTAGAGTTTTTGAGATGTTAAGTTGGTAATTAAGTTTGTTGAGAAACCCCTAATGTTATTATTTAGGGAAATTTAGATACATGCCACTACAAAGTTGTAGATTATGAGATATGCCACTACAGAGTTCATTATTCCATATATGCCACTGCTAAGTGGGCAAAATTAAATATATGCCATTCTGGACGAAAATGCCCATGTCTTCATCGTTTCTCTTCCACCCCTCCCACTCCCCACCTCCTCCCATGGCCGTCACTGCTCCCTCGTCACCTTGTGCGCCTCCCTCGTCACCATGTGCGCCTCCCTGACCCCACGCCAATCCTGCACCGTCGCTGCTCCCTTATCCCCCGGCGTCGCCTCCCTCGTCCCCCGGTGCCACAACCACCGTCTTCACCCAGCGCCGTCGCCCCAACTCCCAGCACCGCCTCCCTCTTCACCCAGCGCCGCCGTCCTCATCTCCGGCGCCTCCTCCCTCGTGCCCCGGGACCAACGCCGCCCCAGCTCCTTGCGTAGGCGTCGCCTCCCTCTTCATCCGGCACTACCGCCCTCTTCCCCTGGTGCCACCGCCGCCCCATGTCTTCTTCATTTCTCCTCCACCCCTCCCACTACCCACCTCCTCCCAGCACCGCCGTCCTCATCTCTGGCGCCTCCCCGACCTCGCCCAATCCTGCGCCGCCACTACTCCCTCGTCCCCTAGCGCCGCCGCCCTCGTCCCCCGGTGCCACAGCCGCCCTCTTCACCCAGCGCCGCCGCCCCAACTCCCGGCACTACCTCCCTCTTCACCCAGCGCCGCCGTCCTCATCTCCGGCGCCTCCTCCTTCGTCCCCCGGCACCAACGCCGCCCCAGCTCTCGGCCTGAGCACGCCTACCTCTTCTCCGTGCGCCGCCCTCTTCCCTCAGTCTTCTTGTCGCCCCAACTCGTTATCGTCACCGTTGGCCACCTCCTCCTTCTTCTTTGTCCTCGTCGTTGCCATTACGGTCTTGATTTGGTTTGGCGGTGGCGGTGGTAGATGGAGGCATGGGCATGGGAGTAGTGGAGAAAGCGGCGGCCGGATCTTGAGGGAAGAAGGTGGCCATGGATGAGGAAGAAGTCGATCATGGATGAGAGGAGGAGGAAGAATGTAGGGGTATTATAGTCCTAATTTTTTGCATAATGGCATATCTCAAAGAATGGACAAATTATAATGGCATGTTTCGAATAATGAACTCTGTAGTGGCATTTCTCTGATACGGCCGCTTAGCAGTGGCGTTTATCGAAATTTTTCTATTATTTATTATTGTTTTACTGTTTTAAATATAAACTGCTTTAACTGTAAAATGCATCCACATATGCCTGCTAAAGGTAAACCCTAACCATCTATTGAACTCCTTACATGTAATTATTTAGCTTTTCCATGTGGCTTGTTGAGTTTGAAAGTTGTACTCATTCTTGCATAATCTGAAAAATCATCTATAGAGGAAACCTGGGAAAATACAGAGGATCTGGTTAACAGGATTTTGGTGGACCCACGGATGGCAGCGACTACTGTTATTAGGTCTCGATCGCGCTCATGTGTGCCTGTTGTTTGAAGTTCTTTTGTCTTGTATTATATTAAATTTAGGCTTGAATGCTCGTGACAAAACTGGCTGTTAAGCCTTATCCTTGTGTAATAAAATATTGACTTTTGTTGTAATCGAAAGCTTGCTTGAGACACTACTTTCTTCGCAATTGCATATCCTGGGTAGTTGTGAGGAGTTTAACGGTCCTAGAATTTGGGGGCGTTACAGGTATCGTATTTGTTTTATCGAGTTTTTTTTAAAAAAATTGATTTAGTTTAATTTAATATCATTTTATTTATAGTTTATAAGTATTTTTAGAACTGAGCTAACGAACCGAGCCAAACTGAGCCAAAGAGAAGTCCAATTTCATTCGAAAATAATTTATTTATGTATTTAACGAATTAATAAGTGTAATTAAAGAAATTTTAAACCGAGCTAACGAACCCACTGCGGCACGCAGGTCGGACCGGCTGCGCTGATCATTGGGGCAATCGGGCAGCGCAAGCTAGCAAAAGCTGGGCCATGCAGGAAGCAATTAATTATGGGAGTGCGATGCGGAGAATTGAACAAGCTTGACGCTAGTCCGATTGCGTGAGGCGAGGATGGCGACAATCAACTTTGGAGAGTTAGGACTGTGTCCTCGGCTCGACGTCGCAAATGGGCAGAAAATGGCGAAGCTACAAGGAGCCTTCCGGGGATCATAGCGTCCATCTTTCTGTCCCTGATTTCTACTTGCGGCTATTTTTAGTCCGAGTTCGGCAATTTGTTTTGTTTATTTTCTGTTCCTTGCATCTTGTTTCGACCAATGCAATCATTGTCCGAACAGGGCTACGATCGGTGTGCGATGGATGGGCATGACTGGATCCGCCACTGTCTACACCTAGAGGTGCGATGTTGTTCGTCCAAAGCAAACCGCAGGAGGTTCAGGGCCTATTTGTTTTTGCTGTGCTTTTAAAGCGACTTAAATTATCTTTGTAGGGCTTTTCGTGAAATTTGAATGGTCGGAGCTTTTCGATTTGGTGTTTGGTCAGTTCGACTTTTTGGTAGACTGGCTGCAGCTTCCGAGATGTGAAATGTCTGAAATGCCTCTGAGGACAATAATAGCTTTTTTGATGCTGTTAAACGCAATTAACAACATTTAACAACGCCAATTGACAATATTTAACGATATTTGATGATATTTGACGACATTTAACAATATTTAACGACATTTAACGACAATTGACAATATTTAACGACATTTAACGATATTTAATGACAATTGACAATATTTAACAACAATTGACGACATTTAACGATGTTTAACAACAATTGACGACATTTAACAACATTTAACGACAATTGACAACGACTAACGCAATTGACGAGGCATTGACAATAAGAGGAACATGTATTAATGGATATAATTATAAACTACTTCTGAGAAAGTTTCACTGATCCTCTAGATATCAAGTACACCTTACAAACATCAATTAGGTCATAAAACTGATCAAGCACCGAATTGAAGCATGTCGCACGAATTTCTCCACCATGTGAATCGAGGATTAGCGTATTTAACGATAATTATTACAATAAACATTTGTTACAACAATTGTTACATAAATAATTATTATAGCAAATAATTATTACAAACAATTAATGCCCCCTCCACTTTTTTCCGGGCTTGGGACCAGCATCGGCAGTGTTAGGCACTTTGTTTAAGTCTGTTACAAAATATGGGTCACATTGAAAATGAAATGAGGTTGCATTACAGAATTTGTTTGGCCTATCATGAGGAGCTGCAACTAAGTACATAATAATCTTGTAAAATGGAAATCATCTGGCATAAAGTCATAATTCATAAACAATTCTCATGTGTATCTTTCATTGTATGCAAATTCATAAGTGTACTATGCCAAGGAAAGGGTTACATGAGGTAAACAATGCCAAATTACAGACACATCTTTTCAGATGTTTGTAAACCAAACCAGATCACAGATTCACAGGACAACTACATTAATTTGCAAGCATATTATAACTGAAATTACTACAGAAGTATGCCTTTCTTCCTTCTCACCCCACCCAATACCAAATTAAGAAAATTAGTGACAAGAATCAACCAAGCACATGAGACACTTTCATATAATTGGTGATGATAGGGTTGGGAGAGGGCCATGCAGCCCACCAGTGTTGAGACATTAAGACACTATTTAAACTTTTCTTAAGGCAGACACCATTCAAACTTGAAAGGGTGAAAAGTCAACCTCATTGCTTAAGGATTAAAACTGGAACATAATTTACAACATTGTATTGTTCAAATGAAGTATTCTAAATCAGGGTAACTGGTTCATCAAGTAGTCAAGTACATGGAGTTCATACCAACATGGTTAGTTGCAAACTGCATCTCAATGCCATCCTTTGAGAGTGAGAAAGGAGTTGCCATTGCTCCTGCATTGTTGTTGCCAGCAAAAGAACCAAAAAAATCAGGTAATTCCATGGGCTGTGTTGAAGTAACATTTCACATAAATGAGACTCATTCCTTTGATTAATCAAGTATATTAAAACTTTATAAGATGCCAGACAAACTACTGGTGCCCTTTCAAGTATAATAGTAATCAAACCTGCAGATCATGAAACATAACTCAGATGAAATAATCACAATGAGCATAGCACTATTATCCATGACTCACAATCACAGGACAATGTCAAGAAATGAACAATTCGACAATGAACAATTGAAAGAATTCAACCACAGAGAGGAGGTGGCCGCCGCGGGGTAGAGGGAGAAGGAGGTGGCCGAGGAGGAGGTGGTCGGGGAGGAGGTGGCCGTCGAGGAGGAAGCCGGGGAGGAGCTGGGTAGAGGGGGGAGGAGGTGGCCGGGGAGGAGCGGGGTAGAGGGAGGAAGCGGTAGGGGAGGCAGAGCGGCGACGAGAACAGCAGCACCGCCACCGCCATGGCTCCCGCCCAGATCTGGATCCTCCGCGAGCGCGGGTGAGGAGGGAGGAGGACGTGGCGGCACGACGGTGGGGGAGGAGGGAGGAGGTGGGCCGCAGCTGGGGAGGAAGAGGGGCGCAGTTGGGGGAGGAAGATGGGGAGGAAGCATGGGGGGAGGAGCAGAGGCGGCGGTGCGTGGGGAGGAGGAGGGGCGGTCTTGGGAGGAGGAAGGCGGGGGGAGAGGCGGCGGATCGTGGGGAGGAGGAGGGGGCCGGGCCGGCCGGCGCGGGAGGAGGAAGGGCGTCGGGAGGAATTGGGGAGAGCGAGTGCGGGTGAGGAGGGAGGAGGACGTGGCGGCGCGGCGGCGGGGAGGAGGGCGCAGGGGAAGAGGCCGGTGGGGAGGAGGCCGGCGGGGAGAGGTCGAGAGGGAGCGAGCTCCACGCGCGAGAGGAAGAAGAGGAGGTGCTCGGGGGCGCGGGGAGAAGGGATTAGGGTTAGGGCTCGGCCAGGTTTGGGGGGTTTTATGCAATGGCAAATTGCGGGTAAATAACTACGAACTTCAGGGGTAAATGTGGAAGGAGGGGGTGGTGAGAAGCCGCAAAAGCTGGCGGACGGCGGCTTTTGGCTTTGGTTTTCGCGATGTGCGTGGAAGCGGCTTTCTCAGCAGCTCGAAAAGCCTACTGTTTGGTTGACTTCGGCTTTTTGGATGAAAGCCGGAAGCAAGCCGAAACAAACATGCCCTCAACCTGACGTCAATCTTATGTGTAGGCTTCGTAACCCGTGGTTCTGAAATGTTGGCCTGTCAGTCTAAGTCATTAGTATTAGGCACTGCATGTGGGAGCATTTGCTACTGGGCCTAGGCCCATGACTTCATATATAGGCCGATTCCTATCGACCTTCCAGGATCCTGGTAGTACTCCGAGCAAATTAGCTACGTGGGGTGCCTGGAGAAGATGGAGAAATGGCCCGTTCATGGAGGGCTGGTGCAAAACGGCCCACTAATGGGTTGTTCATCACGGCCCTATCACTCTCATTTGCTTCCCTTTCCTCGAGCTGTCTTCCCGATGTTACCTGCATCGATGGAGTAATGTAGGAAAAATCACATCCCCGATGAGACATCTTTCGAGTATGGGTCGCTTTGCAGGTCAGCGCATACAAGCGCGTGATATCATTGAGATCTCAATTCAAGTGAGGCATGTAGGGAACAAGATTAAGAGGCTGTCTTCTTCTCTTGCTTGCAGGATTACACATGCACTTCACGAAGGAGTGAAGGAGTCCTGGGACTGTTTGGCCTTGCTTGGGGTTTTCTCCAGACAACTTTTATATAAATCCATGAGCTCCTTCCCCCCTCTCTTCCTCCAATCGAGTTTCGACAGTAGGGGAAGAACTTCTTGTCCTCGATCCTCTTTGGAAGCTAATACGAAAGTACTGAAATCATTACTTAAGCAGGCAAAACACATATCATACATTCTGCCCATACGAGGTTCCTAAAAAGCATTCAACAAATCATGGCGTTCATGCTTTGCAAAAGAGGACTCTCTCCAATGATAGGAGTCCTATCATCCGTGGTGAATTGAAAGTGTATGCTAGAGCTAGACCATGGTATGAAACTATATATGAAGATTGAAGAACCTAACATAATCGTCACCACGCCGACCTTGCTAGTTGCAACCATAAAAAACGGTTTTTATTACCAAGTTTTTTTAAGCCTACAAGGAACTTTCCAGAAGCACGTGAGAATCTCACCCACCTAAATGAAGAATTACACCACTGCCAAGAAGGAACAGGGAGCGTGCATACAGGGATGGGTTAAAATTCAATGGCCTAATAGGAGTACTAGATTTGAAGGTACATCTCAGTCATTGATGTAAGATATTTGACTTACTCAACATTTTCCAGGTAAAAGACTTCAAGAGCTGCAAAGTGGGGGAAAATGCAGTACTACTATTGGGAAGTGTTTGCTATACAATTACAAACACATGTACTGAGAAAAGTGAGTGATATTTTCGTAATCATGAGTAAGTCCTATTATATAGCACAGAACGAAGCACGGCAGTTAACATGTAGAACAACAACGGAACATGGTCCGTAAGCAAACCATAGGCATATCTGTTCGAGAAACGACCTCACACATGTCGAATTCAGTAAGGTTATGACATTAAGCATCATGCTAACACGCGTCGTACATCATTTACAATAGCATATAGCACAACAACGGAACACGGTCCCTGAGTAAACCATAGGCATATCAGCTCGACAAAAGACCTCACACATATCGAATTCAGTAAGGTTTGTCACATTAATCATGATGCTAACACGTGCAGCAACATGAGACCGGCAATACAACACAAACTAAACCCTCATGGCTGCATGACTGATATATCTGAGGTACTCTGGTGAACAATTGACTTAATGTCTAGCAAGTTGGGAGGTTCAGTTACACTGATCTTAACAGCATTGTAGTAGAGAGAAACACCGTTGTATAATTGCAGAACCATATATAAAGAGAACTTCCAAAAATCGGACAACAATACGGAACCGACATTGCAAAAGAGACTAAACCGTTACATTTCTTTTTTTTTTTTGAAATAAACGGCAAGAGAGCTGCCCGTTATATTAATAGAGGAGAAGCGGAGCAGGGCCGCGCGGAACCAGAGTTAATAACAAGGCCTAATTACTGAGAAACAAAAAACTCCAAAGATTTGGCCCTGCAAGGTGCCAAGCTCTACCCTCCTCCTTGATCTTAGCGAGAAGATCTAGAGACGCAGTAGCTCTATTGTTGAAAATTCTCACGTTTCGTTCCTTCCAGAGCTCCCAAGCGATTAAGATCGTGGTCGTCGTCCTGGTCTTCCTAAGGGAGCCTGACGCCTTTGCCACGTTGGACCACCAATCAAGAATGTTTGAGCAAGGGGGCCAGGAGGAGGGTTGAAAACTATCGGTTCCTGTCCAGTCCGCCATGAGCTTCCAAATACGTCCAGAGAAGCGACAGTGTGCAAGGAGGTGTAAGACCGATTCCGGGGTGTGTCTGCAAAGGGGGCAGAAATGGTGGTTTGGCCACCCCCTTGCCTCAAGCCTATCTGAGGTCCACAGTTTGTTTTGAATTGCTAACCAAGCGAAAAAATTTCCCTTTGAAGGGGCCTGGGTTTGCCAGATTAAAGGTTTGAAGTTAGTCGCTATGGAGCCCATGAAGTGCAAGGCGTAGGCTGATCTAGCAAGGTAGGTTCCGTTTTGATTCTGCTTCGAGGAAATCTCGTCCGGGGTGCCTTGAATCAATTGGATTTGGTCGATATTGGTCCACAGACGAACGAATTGTTGAAAGTGGTGGACCGAAAAGCCTGGAAAGAGGTTGATATCCTGCACCCACCGCCCGTTCTGCAAGGCCGAGAACACGGTCTGATTTTTGCGCTTTGAAGAAGCAAAGATCAAAGGGGCTACGTCTTCGGGGGCCTGTCCAAAAAGCCACACTGAAAACCAGAAATTTGACGTCTTCCTATCCCCGAGGTAGATCCTTGTTGCTGCCGCAAAGAGATTTCGGTCCGAAGCATCACAAGGGATTTCCATTCTGACCCAGGGTTTAGTTGGGTTCTTCCATTCTTGCCAAAGCCAGCATAATCGATTGCCGAGGAGAAATCACGGTAGACTAAGGATGCCTAAATTGCCAAGATGGGTTGGGTGACACACACTTTCGATTGATTCTGCACTTTGCACCGAGAAGTTGTCGTCACTGACCCAAAGGAAACGCCGCCTTAACTTGTCTATGGGTGGATAATCGTTTTGGGTATTTTGAAAGTGTGAGGAAATAAATTGGGATCGATGTGAGGCTGATTTTCTGAGGTGACCCGCCTATTGGAAAGGAGGCGCCCTACCAACTGCCAACCTACTGGCCACCTTGTCGAGAAGTGGTTGGAAATCCACTTCTTGAGCCGTCTATAGGTGGCGGAGTCCAGTACTTGATCGGGAAGGTTGAGCGGGTTCTTGAGGCGATCTTGAAGAGCGGAGTGAGGTCTAAATGGTCTGGCTGATTGGGAACACGGTGCTTTTGGAAATTGGTGTGAAGGCCGGTGGCCTTCCCGAAGTTGAGAAGGATTTGGGTGGTAAGGAAGATTTCGCTTGGGTTGGGGTTGATGAAGATAGCCGCATCGTCCGCATAAATGGAGGTTCGAAGTCTGGCGAGACGATCACGCAGGGGGGCGAGAAATCCCAAGTCCGTTGCCACCTCAAAGAGACTTTGGATGGGGTCGATGGCCAAAATGAAGAGGAAGGGTGAGAGGGGGTCTCCTTGCCGCAGCCCCCGCCCATGAGTGATCACATTACCGGGGATGCCGTTGAGTAGGACTCTCGGCGAGGCGGTCCTTAAAAGGCGCCACCCAGTTTGTCAAGCGAGGAAGCCTCTTTGTGTAGACTCGAAGGTAATCGGCGGACGAATCAAAGGCCTTGGCTATGTCTAGCTTGAAGAAGAGCGAGGGGGTTTTGGATTGGTGGAGTCTTCTAATCAGGTTGCGGACGTAAAGAAAGTTGTCGTGAATGCTTCTAGTCTTGATGAAGGCACTCTGAGCTCACGAGACCAAGCTATTGAGGAAGGGCGCCAACCGCAACGCGAGCGTTTTAGCGATCCACTTCCCAATCCCATGAATAAGGTTGATGGGTCGATAATCTTGCACTTTGTCGGCTCCCTCTTTTTTTGGGATCAACACAATGTTTGCTGTATTGAGTAAGTGAAAGTCGACGTCTTGAAGCGAGTGGAAGCTATAAGCGCCATGATTTACGCTTTAATGATTGTCGGCAAGATTTGTAGAAATTTGCGGAGAAACCTTCGACCCGAGCTTTGTCTCCGGAAGTTGATCAAAGCGGCGCGCCGAGGTTCCGTGAAGCGCAACACTTGTAGGCTATGATCTTGCACCGATTAGGGCGAGGTCTCCCGATTGAGATCGATGTCGGCAGGTGGCTTGGCAGCATATCTTGGAAGTACTTTTGAGTTATGTCCTCTTTCTCAAAGTGCGAGATCGCCCAACCCCGACCATTTTGGAGTCTTTGGATGTGGTTTTTCCTTTTGCGACCGTTTGCTTTTATGTGGAAGAACTTTGTGTTTGCGTCGTTTTCTCTAAGGTTGGTGATCCGAGAGCTCTGGCGTTTAAGGATTGCTCGATCCTTTGCCGGCCCGAGGACTCGCTTCTTTAGGTTGGATCTCAAGGTCAGTTCAAAAGAAGACAGGGCCCTGCGCTCTTGAGCCACATCGAACCTGAGAATGAGCTCGAAGGCCATGTGGAGAGAGAGCCTAGGCCGAGGGAAAAGGGAGGAGCTCCACAATTTTAGAGCGGTTGCCGTGGAAGCTAGCTTGTGGTGCAGTCTATGCATGGGTTCAGTGTGCGAGTAGGGTGCTAGCTAGGCAGATTTGACCGTCTCGAAAAAACCTGGCTTCTTGATCCAGAAATTTTCGAACCTGAATGTTTTTGGGTGAGCGGACCGGAAATGTTGGAAAGAAGTAGGGGACAATGATCGGAGATCGAAGAGGACAGAGCCTGGAGGACGTGATTATCGAAGAGGGCGTCCCAGCCTTCATTGGAAAAAACTCTGTCCAGCTTGACCAGAGTGGGTCTCTGCCGTTCACTGCTCCAGGTGAACTTTCTATTTTGAAGGTGAATTTCTTTAAGCTCGCAGGCATTGAGCGTGTTGCGGAATTGCGCCATGCGACGCGGGTTGAAGTTGGAATTGTTTTTATCTTGGGCTCGGTAGATGAGGTTGAAGTCACCTAAGACCAGCCAGTTGGTGCCGGTGGTAGGTTTTAAGGAGTCGATTTCATAGAGGAAGGCCGACTTGTCTCTGCTGTTGGAAGGCCCGTAAACTATCGTGAGACGAAAAGACGAGTTATAATCTTTTAGGAGTACCATCGCCGATAGACTAAAGACCAAGTTGAGGACGTCTTGCACCACGATGGCCTCGTTATTCTAGAGGAGGAGACTTCCTCCCCTCGTGCCTTCCGCCGGGTTAAAGGCGAAGTTCCGCAGGTTGTAGCCCCCAAGGGAGTACACTAGGTTTTGGTCCACAGTGGCAAGCTTAGTTTCCTGCAAGCAGGCTAGATGGCATGTGTGGAGGTAAGGGTCTCATGAACAAGCATCGCTGGCACGGTTGTTGAGGCCCTTGCGTTCTAGCAAAGAATGTTGATGCTAGGGCTTGTCATGCTAGGAGGCGGCGGCATTGGGAGGATTGGCATGCTCAGCCCCTGGGTCTCTGTGAGGCGATCCTCGAAACTTCACCTTAGCGGTTGGGTTAGGTGGTCGGATCTGAGTAAAAGGAGGCAGTAGTGGAACCCAGATGGCCTGCAGCTGAAACGGTAGAGGCCAGGGAGCCTGGCCGGGGCTGCTGTCCAGGACTAGCCGAGGAGGACTAGGGGGTTGGAGCTTCAGCAGCTAATCCGACCGTGGCAGATTGCTGGAGGTAAAAACAGCAAGAGACAATGCATCCAAACAGAACTGAGCTTCAACAGAGCACTGAAGTAAAATAGTAGGGGTCTTGGCATCCTCAGAAGAAATAAGTACGACATACAACTAACAGGAAAGACCAGGTAACTTGAGCTCCCAGGTGGACAAAGCCTCAACAAAACACAGAGAGGAGACAGCATGCTCTTAAACAACGACAATGAAGCAAAAGGGGCAGGAATCGCAGCAGGGTCGACCCAAGCAGAGGGTGTGGTATGCATGATCCTGAAATTGTCTTGTCTTCGCATGGATTGGAGCTTCAACTTCTAGGCCTCCATCGCTTGGCGCGATGCGTGAGGGGCTTGAGGGGGCCTTGTCCTAGCGACAAGCAGCATGAGCAGGCCCTTGATCTCGACTAGTGACAGGAAAGGCCTCCAAGCTCGGCGAGGGCGTCATCTGCTTGCTGAGTAAGCCCACAGTCCACCTTGAAGAGTTGTGCCAAAGCTGAGATAGTGGCTTTTGGAAGGGGCTTCAAAAGTTGCAAGATACTCTTTGGTATTTGTCTCCGTGAGGCAGACCTGGGCAAGTACCCATCTTATGAGCAAGGGCTTCTGGGCTCGTTGGAGCATTGAGCCGATCTTCTCTTAGCGGCCAGCGAAGCAGCTGCGTCGGAGGTTGATCCGTCAGTTGTGCACCTTTTTGGGGAGGCGGAGGGCGATGGCGAGAGTCGGGATTTGGAGAACAAGGCCGTCTGGAGAGCTTGCCTTGTCGATCCTCGCTCCTCATCTTGTCGGTGTTACAGTGTCTTGAGCAGGGTCCGACAAGCCCAGAAATTTGTTAGAGGCGGGCTGAGCTGGAGGCATGAGGCAGCGCTGGGCGGGGGGTCCCTCCGATCGGCTCCAGGGGTGACCCAGTCGGCACCAAGGCGTGTCCTCCCCCACTAGGGCCGTGGGAGGAGGCCAGCTCGGGGGAGAGGCGACGAGGTGGCGGCGACCTCTGGATAACATACTGGCGAGTTGACTCTTGTCCCTCATCTGGGGCAACCTGGACCGGTTGGTGGGGAGGACTGAGGATGGCGGCCTCCTGGAGAGCTAAACAGGCCTCGCCAGACTTGAACTGCAAAGGGGCCGGGGGAGAAAGATCATCACCGAAAGGGAAAGGGGAGAATGTGAAGGAACACGGAGGCGGCAGACGGGGCCAAGGAAGAGGTTCATGGGTCTTCTCTGTGGGGTTGCTCGATGGGGGCATTGTCGACACCAGGCGAGGCTTCCCAGTGAGGCCACGACCAGGGGAGGGCGACCCATCTGGGATGGCCCAGGAGCTCGCTGGTGGCCGAAACAAACTTCAGTTCTTGTCGCTGGTCCACCCATGGGCAAGCTGATGTCGGTGTAGGAAGGAGGCCCTCGTGGTACTGCAGGTGTATGGCTGCTGTCTCATCAGGATGTAAGCAGGAGGAGCGAGCCATCGTGCGGGGGCTTCTTGCCGACCATCAGATCGGCCCCTAGCAGAGCCTCCTCCCTTTCCCCCTAGCAAGAGACCAGGAGGGGGTCTATCACCTGAGCTGCGCCTGTTGGCCCCAAGGTTGGAGTCACGCCCACCTGGTTCTGGACTTCATTCCCGCCGACTGAACTCAGCGTGGTGAGCATGTTCTTGGTCGCAAGATCGACCCCTTGCAGTACCTCGTCAATTGCCCCCATTTGGAGGCGGTGTGGGCTTGGCGTTGAGCCGCACTGGCGGCCCCGAGGCGGGTCGCCTCTCCCACTTTAGTCTTTGGCCAGTGGTAGGGTGTGTGCCAGTCGAGTCCATTCTCGGAACACTTGAAATTTGTGAGTTTGCCCATTGCTTGGAGGAAGGGCGCTTGAGGTTGGCACAGGTGTCGAGGAAAACGCCTTGACCACAGTGTGATGCCAAGATGCACCGCCACCGCTGAGGTAGCCCTTATGTACTCCTCCACCTTGTGAAGCGGTCGTTTGAACCTCCTCGGAAAGGGAAGCGAGAATGGTTCGAGGGAGGCAGAGCCAAGACCTCATGAAGGGTCGCTGCGAGGACTTGGCGTAGGAGGCGAAGAGGTCTTGTAAGGCTTGATCAGTGGTTTCTTTGTCTTGCTTTGGCGACGGCGTGAATTTGGGCGAACAGTGATTAGGGGTTTGATCCACAGGCCCCGTGGCGGCGGCCGTCCTTGGTGTCCCCGGGATAGTGACCACGGCGGCGGGGGGAGTGATCGCGCTCATGGCCCGAACCGAGGCGCAGCTTGACCGACGTGTTTGAGCCTCTGGAGCCTTGATGGTTGGTGTAGTGGTGACGTCCTTCGTCCTTGTCGCTGTCTTCATTTTTCTTGTGCCTCCAGTTCAGGTTGGAGGGGTGATCATCGTGGCCCGAGTGACGTGGGGGGTCGATGGTGGCATGGGAGGGCGGCCTTGTTGGGAGGCTTTCTTGCGCCCCTTCTCATTCTGCAGAGGCTGGGGGGATGAGGTTCGGTCCCCCTTTCGATTCAGGCGTGCCGTCCACCACCCCCAAATTCCAGGGTAGCCGGGTTGAGATCGGCTCGTAAGGAACGGTGTCTGCCATGGATAGAAAATCATCAAGTGGTGCAGCGGTGTGGTCCTCCACGTAGTCCACCCGGTGGGTGAGCCCCCGCCTCCACTTGTCCAGGGTGTGGGAGCTCGAGTCTGGCCGAGATGAGACCTCTCCGTGATGCGTGAAGGTGAGCCAGGCCACCTTTGGGATCAAACTTGGGTTGGACGTCCAGGCCCAAAGGTTGAGGGTCCTTGTGTCCTCCGGCTCTTGAAACCCCTTGATGGAGTGCAGTGAACATTTCCTTCAACAATGTGCTCCACCACCTCCGGTGTCCAAGCGTGCAGGGACTCCTTCGAGCAAAGCCTCACGGGAAAAAAGAACATGGCGCGGCAAAGCATGTCTCACCGACCTCCAAGGTTGCACATGGATCTCCAGGGCTTCATGGTGAAACTTCTTCACCTCACAAACTCTGTCTCTAAGTTGTTTACTGCTGAACTTGAGGAGGAAGGCCTCCGGGTGGTGGAGGGAGGCAGCCACGTCCTCATGGCCTTGGTCGAGCGTCATGGGACAGCCTCATAACCGCCTGTCGTCGGCCAGCGTCGCCCATGACACCAGGCCACAAGTGCAGTAGTCTCCCAATCTGGCGATCCTGAGCAGTGAAAAGAGCCATTGATGATCTGATAATCCTCTTGGGCCGGGTGTCGGGGCACCAGGAAGGCCATGGCCGGTGGATCTGAGGGTGGCTGCAGGTGAGTGAAGGTTCGCGACTTTGAGGGAGGTGGTGGCGAGGAGGCTTTTATCTTGGGGCTTCTTGAAAAGGTGGAGGTGAGGCGCGGTTGTCTCATGGCGATCCCTGCCCGTGCCAGAGGAAGCGGAGAAACACGAGCAGAGGTCTGGCAGCTAGAGATTTTGTGGCTACTTGAGAGGCATCGGAAGCACTTCCCTTTGACTTTGGCCAGAAAAGAGGTTGAAGGAGCTGAGTGAATGCCTGGGGTGGCGCGTCGGCCACCAGTAGCGCCCTGTCGGCCTCTTCACTTCTGCCAAACCCGTCTCCCGCCGAGCGGCTTTGGGGTGGAGTGAAGGCGAGCACTGCCTCGATGGGGGATGTGCGGCAAGCTCGAGGAGACTACGATGGGACACCGGTGAGGGGGAGCGCCGAGGTAAGGCCTTAGCCCAGGGGAAGGACGAAAGGCCTTGAGATGACCTCTTGTCGGAGGCGCGGAGGGTGACCAGCGGAGTAAATCTGAGTCTCGCCGGGGCATGGCTTGCGAGGATCTGCATAAGATTTGGTCTTCAATAGGGTCTTCAATGGCGCAGCCCTATATCGGCGAAGAGCCTTGACAGGGCCATAACTGGTGAGGGGCCGCCACCAGGCGAGGAGGTCTCTGTGGGAGGTCGGAGGAACCGGGCGGAGCTCGGCTGACGACAGGGGGCGGATCGGATCTGGATCTAGCCCCCAATGAGCAGGAGGGGGTTGGGTTCTTGGGTGGCGGTGGGGGCGAGGAAGGCGGAGGGCAACCCTCAAGCTCATGCAGGGCGGGAGAGGGCTAGGTGGCGCAAGAGGGGTGGCCTTCGGAGCCGGAGTGGCGCCGGCGGGGGCTGGGGGGGAGGGCGGCGGCGGGGCACCTAGGGGAACGCTAGAGCCAGAGCTGGGAGGTGTAATATTTTTGTGCCAATGACATGTGCAACAAACCGTTACATTTCGAACATTGATATATCTGAGGTAATCTGGTTGCACGACTGACATATCTGATATACTAAAACTACAAACATGAGTACAGAAACAACTACAATGCCTTACATTTGAACAATTTTATATGAAAATAGGTACCAAAGAAGCTGTGAACTCTTTAAGACCCATATCATGATAGAAAGATGAACCTATGAAGCAACTTGAAATGCATGGCATAGCACACGAGAGCACACAAAGAAAAAACCAGCAACCTTGGGAAGGGAGGATCATGTATTTGGATGAGCTGAGCGGAGGGCGGAAGGAAAGCAAGTGGCGCACCGAGCCGTGCGGATCAAGAGGCAGCCATGGCCCAAAAAGGAAAGCACGGAGGCACACCTCGGGGCAAGCCATGGCGGACCGAGAGGAGCGAAGGCGAAATCATTGCGAGATGGCGAGAAGAAGAAATGGCGAGGACTCGGGGATGACAAACCAGAAGGCGCATGAGCCCACCGCCCAAACAAAACAAACAAACCCCCATGGAAGCGGGACACACGGAGGCAAAGCGCCGGATCGGCGCCGCACCATCTGGGCAGTCTTGAAGCCAAGAGCTAGGCAAGCGGGCGGTCCGAGAATCCATGGCGAGCGGGAGGACCGACAAAAAGACACCCACACCTTGAAAAAGAAGGGCGAACACATACCAAGCGGCGCAGTGCATTTAACAGAAGGAGGTCGATCACGGTCAAGGAATACAAAGTGGAAGCAGCCACATTGGCCGGAGCACTCGAGGAGGCCGAACGCCAACATCTTGGGAAACCTGAACCGGAGGCGCAGCGTGGTCGAGGAGGACATGGCTCGGCAGCGAGGAAAGCAAGCGCGCTTGGCCGAGGCGACGCGAGAAACGCAGCGGACAAGGTATAGGCCAGGCAGTTGATGGGCCGGCAACAGCCCAGCAGGAGCGAACATAGCGCATCTTGCAGGCCCAACAACACGCAGACCGGACGTTCTGAAATGCTGGCCTGTCAGTCTAAGACATTAGTATTTGGCACTGTATGTGGGAGCATTTACTACTGAGCCCAGGCCCTTGACTTCACATATGGGCCGATAGGATGCTAGGCAACATATCCTATGCACATGGCAACATGTATGCACATATGGACATGGGAGATCCAGTCCATCCATTTCATCATCAACGACCTTGATTACCCCCACCTCCCACTTCGGCGGTTTTGCGAATCACCCCCCGCGCGAAATCGCTTTTCTTCGTTTGCACCCCCAGCCTGAGCCCCATTCCCCACCCACGATGCTCGCTAGGGTTCCTGCAGCCGCCTTCCGTCGCACCTCCTCTGCGCATGACCCGCGCCTCCCCTGCTGTTGCTCGCATGCCGAGCGAGCCGAGCCTCCCTGCTGCTGAGTCCCAATTGATGCACCGCACCGCCTCAATTGGTGCCCCTCCTGCGCCGCCCTTGCACCGCACCTCCCCTCCACCGGCGCCCTGTTTCGTGCCTCCCCCTTGCACCTCCACCCTACGCCTTGCCGCCAACGCCCTACCCCAGCTCCCGCCCCTCTGCACCGGCCCTAGTCGCCGCGCCCTGCTCCAGTTGAAGCCACACGTTGCTGCCCATGGAGAAGAAGAAAGTGCACTCCAGTTGAAATCTGAAGAAGAAAACCGAAATGGGAACTACAAATTCATCACAAGTCCTATGTATGAATCATAAATGGATGGTCGTCGACTGGAAGTTCAGATTTCGATCGACTGGAAGTATGAATTTGTAGTAGTCCTATGTATGAATTTGCAGTAGTCCTCTTATTTGAAGTAGTCCTATGTATGAATTGTTGTAATTGTGAATTGTCGTAGTTCGAATTATAGCAGCGGGTGATTTTTGCAATGTGAATCAAAGTTCCATGGAAGTGCATGTGTCCTGAATGCTTGTTACCATGAAATTTGCAATTCCATGAATTTTTTTGGGTGAGCAGTGCATGTTACAGATATGCGAACTATGTTTTTATTGTATGAATGTGAATGGAAACATGGGCCTCAATGTGGTTATCAATAAGAAATTCTGTTGTTGAGAGCGTGAACAGAATACTTGCATTGATATACTAGTTTTTCTTCTCTCCATGATTGAGCTTGCAAAGCTGAACCTTTGGATTATACAAGTTCCAGTGTTCATTTTGGATTGTACAAGTTCCAGTGTTCATTTTGGATTATGCAAAAGGTATGCAAAATAATGAAATGGTTGAGTTTCATTAAAATGCAAAGAGGTCTGGTTTTTATTATCTAGAGATGAATGAGATGAATAACACTGAACTAACATAACATGAAGTTGCATGGTAATTTACAGCATCCAAGGCATATTACACTTGCATTGGGTACCAACAACATTCAAACAAAGCGGCCATCTTTCTCCAGAATGTATTGGATGATCCATGTATAAATAATGATTGAGGAACTATTTTTGAATTAATGTTTTGGATGATCTGTGAAAGGGCATCGAGAGCCTTTTTGCTTCTTGCTTCTCTGTGGTTTCATAAGTCTGTTCTTGCAGAAGTACAGAGAACACTGAAACTTCAGGCTAGCTAGCTAGTACAATCCCCTGTTCTAGCCCACCTTATACAGCTATGAGCCTCTATCTAAAGGATATAAATGTGTTATGATTGATGAAAAAATGGAGGGGATATCATGTCATAGTCTAGCCTGCGAAATTATCACTCGTACATGTACTAGCAAGCAGACCTAATCATGCACACCTAACTGAAAGTCTGAAACAAAACCTAATATATGAATGTTGGACATGTAGGTTTCTGGAATCTAGAATCATGGACATGTAATGTTTGAATGTTCTTGAATCATGGCTACAGTATCAGCTTATGGACAATGGACAATGTTTGAATGTTGGATAATGGGTTGTCACGGTTACAGTATCAGGTTCTTCAAAATGCTGGTTGAAAGGGCTACACCTTGTGATGTGCCCATTGAAGGTAGAAAGGTTCTGGACAATGATTCAATATACTTCTTGTGAAAAGCTTAGTGCATCTACTCCCGGTTAAAATTGCTCTGTGACAAAATTCTCCAAAATAGCATCACCAGTTTTTGTTGTGGCATTCAATTCACCATTTTTAAAATCCAAATCCAAGTCTAGGTTCTCTTGCCATTTTTGGTTCTTGAAGGATACCTTATTAATGTCTATGATTATTGCGAGGTCATGTGAGAATCTTTTGGGTTAATTTTATGAATGAGATACCATGGTCTCTGGACATTTGGCTCAAAAGCATACATCTGATGTCGAGGTTTCCAAGTATGGCTCATCTCCAGTTTAATGCATCCAGTTACACAACCATACACAGCCATACACAGCATTTGCCTCATCTACAATATTGTAAGGACTCGGGATTAATATCCCAAATCCTCTGTGCATAACCGAGCTAGTCCCAAGATCAGTGGCTAGCTCACACAGCAAACAAATGTGGTAACAACCATAAACACAAACTTTATTAATAAATAACAGAGTTGATTATAAGAATGGCTTATGAGCCGGCAAGACCGAACACAGCGGAAGACAAAAGCAAGTAGACCACACGATTCGCTACAGGCAATCATCTGGACGGCGTAGCCTAGTCATCCTGGTCCTCAGGCTCCTCATAGACGTCCTCTCCTACTCAATTATTAGATTAAGTAGAGTGAGCACAACAACCGTGCTCGCAAGTCACACCCGTCAAGTAACAAATTGAAATGCATACAAGGATATCTCAAAGGAAGGCTTATAGAGTTAATTTGCATAAAGCCATGTTTCTTCCCAAATACTTGTACTAAGTTCCAAAGCAGTTATACAATAACTAAAATTCATTTTCTAAATCTCAGTTTTATATTCAGATAACATTCATCAACAAGTGGTGAAGGATACCCTCCTATCACAAGGCTCCCTGCCTAAATTCCCATTTGGATAGACATCCAAAACTATTTCATAAAGTCTTTTGAAAACAAAACCGAAATCTAACTTGGAGCAGCTTTACTAGCATGTTCATGACCATGGATACGGCTATTCGAATAGTTTTACACTCTACAGAGGTGTACAGCTTTATCCACACGATACGACTTCTCTAGTTTGTTTGGCATCCGTCGATACCACCGCTCACTACCGTAGGTAAGTAGTGTAGAGCACGTGACAAGGCCTTTACAATGCACCATTCCACCACAGTCCCCCATCGCTAAGGTTTCGCCCCCTTTAGATAGAGACCCGCCGGGTTCCTAGCCCCCTCTTGCGACAGGTGGGAATGAATAAAAGTAGGTCATCAAGACACCCACACAACCGGATGGAACGACCACGGTGAAACATTGCAAATTAGTCAGCCAGGTCCCTCCCACTCGAGACATGTGGTAGTACGGTGAGGCATAGCAAAACACACTCGAAGACCGGTCTTTAACTGACTTGGGCGACTTCCAACAGAACCCTGGGCCTTGATCATAGAAATGACTTGATCTCGTGCATAAACATGCACCCATCCAAACAACCAATTCGCCCAAGTTCAAACCAATTTTCCTTTTGTTTTTAAAAAATATTTGCAAACTTCCACGATAACCCAATGTCATTGTTAAAACATTTAGACAACATTGGTCTTTGGCGGTAAAATTCCCCAAATCAAGATTTTTGGGTCTAAGCTTTGACTAAGCATAGAGTTTTGCAACATGTGCTAGTTCATACTAATGTACCAACTAGCTCTTTACTAGGGTAACAAGAGGTGGTTGAAGCAATAATCAAGTTTGGATGTACAAAGAAATTAGGAATAACTATAAAGTTAAAACAGGGATTTAAATTACTTAAATTCAAATAAGCATGCAATAATAATTTGAATCAGAATTTTAATAATTTGAGATACTGGGAATCAGTATGATCAGGGGTGTAACTTGTCTTGCTCGAAAGCTTGAGGATCTACTTCTTCGGAGTACTCGGGCTCTCCATAGTCGTCGAAATCTACACGTGAGAACGAAGCAAATTCAAATAAAGACCAAATAAAATCCAAATGAACTCCAAAACAAACCGAACTAGAACCAACAGCAAGGTACTGAATTAGATGAATTAGGAACGAGCTATCGGGAGGAGGCTCGACTAGTCAGGAGGAGGTCCAACTAAGAGGGAGGTCGAGGGAGGTCCTGAGGAGGTCAAGGGATGTGGTCCTAAGGAGGTCCTGAGGAGGTCAAGGGAGGTCCCAAGGAGATCCTGAGGAGAAGGTCTTGAGGAGGTCAAGGGAGGTCCTGAGGAGATCCTGAGGAGAAGGTCCTGAGGGGATCCTAAGGAGGAGGTCCTGAGGAGGTCAAGGGAGGTCCTGAGGGGATCATGAGGAGGAGGTCCTGAGGAGGTCAAGGGAGGTCCTGAGGATATCCTGAGGAGGAGGTCCTGAGGAGGTCAAGGGAGGTCCTTAGGAGGAGTGTAACATCCCGGTTTTTCTGAAGCTTTTTGAAGTTTTCAAAATAAAAAGAATCATTTGGTTTTGCTGAGAGTTCTAAAGCTTAACTTGAGATTTTGGAATTTAAGGTGTTTAAAATAACTAAATCAAACTTCAACTAATCCAAAGTTGGTTTGTTTTGAGTTTGTTGGTGTTCTCTAGTGTTGTTTCCACTTTTCTCTATTCGTTTCGTGTTCCTTTCGGCCCAGCTCTTTCTTCTCCAAACCTCCTTTCGTTAGGATCCGAGGGTCCAGACCTTCTTTTGTTTGGATCTGAGGGTTCAGACCTCCTTTCGTTTGGATTTGAGGGTCCAGGCCTCTCTTCGTTTGGATCCGAGGGTCCAGGCCTCCCTTTGTTTGGATCCGAGGGTCTAGATCTCCTTTCATTTGGATCCGAGGGTTCAGACATCCCTTCATTTGGATCCGAGGGTTCAGACCTCCCCTTCAACCCAAACCTCCCTTACGTTTGGACCTCCCTCTCAGTGGAGACCTCTGGGTGGTCCTAGAGTTGGTCGCAACCTTTCTTTGGTCACAACCTCCTCCTTTTTGTCATGACCTCCCTTTGGCCATGACCACCCTCCTGGTCTTTTTGCAAAGACCACCCTCTTGGGCCACGACCTCCCCTTGGAGTCGCGACCTCCTCTTTTATCCTTTAGCCGCAATCTCCCCTTGGACTCGCGACCTCCTCTTTTGTCCTTTAGCCGCAACCTCCCCTTAGGCCGCGACCTCTCCATTGGTTTGACCACCCTCTTGAGTGTTGACCGGCCCCATCTATCAGTCTTGCTCACCTTCTCCTTCCTCTCGTCGTGTCATTGTTGACACATTTGTCCTTGTACATTTAATGCCGTTGTGTTGCATTAAATGCTGTCCCTTTGGCCGTAACCTGCTCCCCATCTTGTCTCCTCCCCTACCTGCTCCCATCATCTCCTTCACCTGCTCGGCATGCTTTGTCCTGTCACACGTGCCCTTGATCGTGTGCACCTCTGAGTCCTCCAGTGGCTCTCCCTGGCTATATAAGCCTAAGCAACTCTCTATCATCACCTTTGCCAATTCCCTTGCTCTCACCAGTTCTTCCGTGTTTCGAGCTTTGTCGCCAAGGAGTCTGCTGAAGCTTGCTCCATCTTCAACCACCTCGTCGCCAAGAAGTTCGCCGGAGCGCCGCGCCATCTTCGCCGCCGCCGTCCTCCTCCTCCTCCAGTCTTCTCCTGCCTCTCTCTCTCCCTCTCTCTCTCTCTCTCTCTCTCTCTCCTGGTAAGTCTCTCCGTGCCCTGCTCTTTCCCTTGCTCCTACGACTACATTGCGTAGTTGTATTCCTTCTTATGACTACGCTGCATAGTCGTATCCTTTGTATTCTTTGTACGACCACCTTGAGTAGTCGTAACCTCCTCCTCAGGACCTCTTGTATCCTTTTTGTCATTTCCTCAGGACCTCCTGCATCCTTTTTGTCGTTTCCTCAGGACCACCTCCCTCGACCTCCTTCTCGCTGGACCTTCTCCCCTCTGGTCGAGCCTCCTCCCGAGAACCGTTTTTAATCCAGTTCTTTGTTGTTTCTTCTAGTTGGTTCGTTTTGGAGTTCATTTGGATTTATTTGGTCTTCTTTTGATTTGCTTTGTTGTCTCGTATAGATTTCGACGACTCAGGAGAGCCTGAGTACTTTGAGGAAGAAGACCTTCAAGCTTTCAAGCAAGGCAAGTTACACCCTTGATCATATTGAATCCAGTATCTCAAATTATTTAAGTTCTGTTTCAAATTACTATTGCATGCTTATTTGAATTCAAGTAATCTAAATCCCTGTTTTAACTCCACAATTATTCCTAGTTCCTTTGTACATCCAAACTTGGTTATTAATTCAACCTCCCTTTGTCACCATAGTAAAGCGCTAGTTGGTACACTAGTATGAACTGGCATGTTCCAAAACTCTATGCTTAGTCAAGCTTAGACCAAAAATCTTGATTTGGGAGTTTTACTACCAAAAGACCAATGTTGTCAAAATGTTTTATCCATGACATTGGGTTGTTGTGGTAGTTTGCAAAATGTTTTCGAAAAAGCACAGAAAAGAAAAAAATTGGTTCGGACTTGGGCGAACTGGCTGTTTGGATGGGTGCATGTTCATGCACAGGATCGATCCATTTCTATGGTCGATGCCCAGGGTTCTGTGGAAGTCACCCAGGTCAGTTAAGGACTGGTCTTCGAGTGTATTTTGCTATGCCTCACCGTGCAACCACATGTCTCGAATGGGCAGGACCTGGCTGACTAATTTGCAATGTTCCACCGTGGTTGTTCCATCCGGTTGTGTGGGTGGTCTTGCACGACCTACGTACATGCATTCCCACTGGCTCAAGAGGGGGCTACGAACTCTGCGGGTTTCTATCCGTAGGGGGCAAAACCTTAGCGAGGGGGGACTGCGGTGGAATGCCGCATTGTAAAGGCCTTGTGATAATCACTTAGTCGCACACCTACGGAAGTGTGTGAGTGGACAATATAAGTTGATTATCTCTTGTGGGTAAAGCTGCACACCTCTGCAGAGTGTAAAACTATTCGAATAGCCGTGTCATGGTCAAGGACATCTTTGGCAAAATTGCTCCAAGTTAGATGTTGGTTTTGTTTTCAAAAGACCTCTTTGAAATAGTTTTGGATGTCTATCCAAATGGGTTCGGGCTGGTAGCCTTGTGACAGGAGGGTATCCTTCACCACTTGTGATGAATGTTATCCAACTGTAAAACTGATTTAGAAAATGAATTTTAGTTATTGTATAACCGCTTTGGAACTTAGTACATGTATTTGGAAACAAACTTGGCTTTTCGCAAACTAACACTATAAGATCTCCTTGAGATATCCTTGTATACACGCATTCAATCTGTTACTTGACGGGTGTGACTTGCAAGCATGGTTGTTGTGCTCACTCTTGCTTGACTTGTTTGAGCAGGAGAGGACGTCTTCGACGAGCCAGAGGACCTTCAAGGCAGCTAGGCTGCGACATCCAGACGATTGCTTGTGGCTAATCGTGTGGACCACTCCGCTTTTGTTCCGCTACATTTTGGTTTGTTGGCTGCTAAGCCACCCTTGTAACCAACTCTATTGTCATCTTAATAAAGTTTGCGTTGATGGATATTACCACTTTTGTTCACTATGTGAACTAGCTGTTGGTCCTTGGGACTAGCTCGGTTGTGCACAGAGGGTTTGGGACCTCCTGGGTCCGACCGTGTGGTCGTGCCTTTGGGAGATCCCGGGTCCAGTTGCGACTTTGGGACCTCCCTAAGGTCCGGGCCATCACAGGACCTCCCTTTGGGGTGCTCCTGGGACTGGTTGTGACCTCCTTGAGGTCGGGGTCATGACAAGGAGGTCCTGAGGAGATCAAGTGAGGTCCCGAGGAGGAGGTCCTAAGGAGATCCTGAAGAGGTCCTGAGGAGGTCAAGGGAGGTCCTGAGGAGGTCAAGGGAGGCCCTGAGGAGGGTACGACTACTCAACGTGGTCGTGCGAAGAATACAAAATGGGTATGACTACTCAACGCGGTCGTAAGAAGGGATACGACTACACAACATAATCGTAGGAACAAGGGAAGAGAACAGTGCACGGAGAAACTCACCAGGGTCAAGAGAGAGACTGAAGGAGGAGGGAGAGTCGGTGGACGACGGGCGGCGGTCGAAGACGGCGCGGGTGCTCTGATGAATCCTTCGGCAGCGTGGTGGTTGAAGACGACGCAGGCTCCAGTGGACTCCTTGGCGGCGGGGAGACGACGTCGTAGGCTCCAGCGGACTCCTTAGCGACGGGGAGGTGACGGCGCAGGCTCCAGCGAACTCCTTAACGATGAGGAGGTGACGACGCAGGCTCCAGCGGACTCCTTAGCGACGAGGAGGCGATGACGCGGGCTCCAGCGGACTCCTTGGCGATGAGGAGGCGACAACGTAGGCTCCAGCGGACTCCTTGGCAACGGCGTGGGCTTCAGCGGACTGTGGCAAAACTTGAAGCACGGTGAAACTGGGCGAGAGCAAGGGAGTTGGGTGCGGAAAAGGAGGTGAAAGAGGGATGCTCAGGCTTATATAGCCAGGGTAGACGGAGAGAGTCGCTGAGAGACTCGGAGGCACACACAATCAAGGGTAGGTGTGCGACAGGACAGAGCACGGCCGGCAGGTGAAGGAGGAGATGGGGGCATGTAGGGGAGGAGACAAGAGGGGGAACGGGTACTGCAGAAGCGACAACATTTAATGCGACACAACGGCATTTAATGCGTGAAGACTATTGCGTCAGTAGTGACGTAGCGGGAGGAAGAAGAAGGTGAGCAGGGCTGGCAGGTGGGGCTAGTCAAAATTCGGGAGAGTGGTCCAACCAATGGGGAGGTCGTGACCAAAGGGAAGGTCGTGACCAAAGGGGTGGTCGTGACCAGTCTCCAGGACCACCCGGAGGTCTTGGAACGAGAGGGAGGTCTGGACTGTGGGGGGGTCCAAACGAGATGGAGGTCTGGAGAAGAAAGAGCTGGACCGAAGGGAACGCGGAGCGAACAGAGAAAGAGGATTTCAACACTAGAGAACTCCAACAAACTTAAAATAAACTAAACTTTTGGATTAGTTGAAGTTTGATTTAGTCATTTAAATTGTTTTTAATTCTAAAATCTCAAGTTAAGTTTTAGAACTTCAAGAAAAACAAATGGTTATCTTTATTTTGATTTTTTTTCTTTCAAAAAGCTCAGAAAATCGGGATGTTACAAGTATATGGCTCATTTCCAAGTATCAGCATTTGGCTCAAAGCATACACATGCATCCAGTTAGTCAACCATTTTATCCAGTTTCACAGAGCACAAAGAATTTGGATTCATTTGGATTTCTAGTTCAAACATACAACACAAAACATGCACATACATTTGGATCATTCATACAACACGAAATCACTGATACAAGAATTGAAACCATACATTATTTATATTTGATGGATACATGACAGTACAGTTCACAAACACACTTAAATGACATTCTTCGCAACATTGGAAGCTGTTGGATGTGTTTGGTGTGCATTGCCGAATATAACACATCGTTCCTCTTTTTGTTCTGTTCCAAATGCAATCCAGCCAGATGTGTCTCATATTGATCTTTCCACATGAAAGTGTCGTAGCCTGTAAAATTCTTCTGCACAAAAACATAGCAAGGTGATTACACATAAGTGTCTCCTCAAATCATCTTCTGACCACATTTAGGGCATGGCACAAGTGGTAGCCCCCCACAAAGCCCTGACACTTCCTTCTTCTCCATGAAGTTAGTTCGCTCTGATATCAAACTCTCAGCTCAACCAGAAAAAAAATCAAGAAAGCTTACCTCACGGTTCTTGCAGGAGGTCTAGAAGCGATGGGAGGTGTGGGGCGAGGCGCTGGCGAGGCACCAGTGGCGGTGGCAGTGCGAGGATGTCGTGAGGAGAGGAGGTTGTGGTAGCGTCGGGAGAATGCTGAGGCGTTAGCGCGAGGATGCTCGGTGTCGGAGGCATAGGGAGGGACTGGGCGGAGCAGGAAGCGTGGTGGAGAATGGGGATTGAGGCGGCGTGGGGCTCCAGCGAGCTCGGTCTTTGGGAGGCGGCAGGGGCTGTGGCCAGAGCTCCCAACCCTAGCTCGTGGAGGAAGAAAGGGTTCGGTCAAGCTGAAGTGGGGGGCTCGGAAGGAGGACGAAGGACTGCCCCGGGGGTGTTTTCGCAAAAGAGTCAAGTGGGAGCCGGCTGGGTGATCTTCGGCCGTTGATGACAAAATGAATGGTTGGGATCTTCCATGTCCATATGTGCACACATGTGTGTATGTGCATAGGATATGTTGCCGGGATGCTGGCAGTACTTCGAGCATATTTGCCAACCAACTCCATTCAATTTTGAGTGTCTCGGTAGGCGTTGGGCCTCTGGGTCAAAACTCCAACGTCTGTAGCTACGTGGTGGGCCTGGTGGAGATGGAGAAATGGGCCGGGCATGGAGGGCTGGTGCAAAACAGCCCACAAATGGGTTGTTCATCATGGCCCTATCACTCTCCTATGCTTCCCTTTCCTCGAGCCGTCTCCCTGATGTTACCTGCATCGATGGAGTAATGTAGGAAAAATCACATCACTCACTAGTGCATTTGTGCGATGGTGCTCAAGACTCGAGAGTCGAGAGTGGCGGGAACAGAAAGCTCACATGTTTAAGATGAGTTTGTGTAACACTACTTCGGTTGTTTATCTCAACAAGACGAGTAGCACCGAAAGATCATTAAGCCATTTTCGTCCCATCACTGTTGCATGCATTGACATGTCAGTGTGTAGCTGTGTATACTATCTCAACATGCAAATCCAAATTGGGAGTTGTTTTACTAGTACGATCTCAGTTCTCAAATCTACCACGTGGGAACCTAATCCGTCTGACCGGCTTGCGAAGATACTTCACCCGGAGAGGCCAAGATATTTCACCCGGCTTGCGAAGATATTTCACCCGGAGAGGCCAAGATATTTCACCGGCTTGCGAAGATATTTCACCCGGAGAAGCCAAGATATTTCACCCGGCTTGTCTCATAATTAAATAAACACCATTTGAGAGTTGCACATACATGCGTGTGATATCACTGAGATCTCAATTCAAGTGCAGCATGTAGGGAACAAGATTAAGAGGTTGTCTTCTTCTCTTGCTTGCAGGATTAGACATGCACTTCATGAAGGAGTGAAGTAATCCTGGGACTGTTTGGCCTTGCTTGGGGTTTCCTCCAAAGAACTTTTATATAAGTCCATGAGCTCCTTTTGACTGTATTAAGGTTCCATTTACATTCCGTTTCGCAATCGATCACATGTGTTAAAACTAAAACAAAACCAAGCACATCCCCCCCCCTCTTTTCCTCCAATCGAGTTTTGATGGTAGGGGAAGAACTTCTTGTCCTCGATCCTCTTTGGAAACTAATACGAAAGCACTGAAATCAATACTTAAGCGGGCAAAACACAATATCATACATTCCGCCCATGCATGGTTCCTAAAAAGCATTCAACAGATCATGGCGTTCGTGCTTTACAAAAGAGGACTCTCTCCTATGATAGGAGTCCTATCATCTGTGGAGAATTGATGAAAGTGTATGCAAGAGTGAGACCATGCTATGAAACTATATATGAAGATTGAAAAATCTAACATAATCGTCACCATAAAATACGGTTTTTATTACTAAGTTTTTTAAGCCTACCAGGAACTTTCTAGAAGCACGTGAGAATCTCACCCACCTGAATGAAGAATTACACCACTGCCAAGAAGGAACGGGGAGTGTGCATACAAAGATGGGTTAAAAAAAATTATATATCAATTATTGTGTGCTGGTGATGGTGTCCATTGCAACATTACTACAAGCTAGTGTGAACAATATTACAAGCTTAGATTTTCCTGGATTTGCTCTTATAACTAATTGGTGCTAAGTTTTAACATAGCTATGTTAACCAGCTCGCATCTTTCTAAAAACATGGAGTAATTGTTTTTGTGCAATAGCAACACACAAAATCTTGTCTGACGACTCCAAGCAGAATCTGATTCATCGGGCGGACTTATGTATCCTCCAATACTTGTAATATTTTTTCAAAGTATTGTTCATATCTTAGAAACAATTCGATTAATCATTGGTCGTCGAGTGTTTTTCGATGTTGACCGATCATACGACTAGAAGGGGTTAAATAGGTACTGCACAAACAATATTTTCAAAATCTTTTGTCTTAAAGAGTTTATGCTTCTTTCATCCAAGAGCTATAAATATCGGAACCTAAACCCTCATAATGAAATCTCCAAGAAATACCGAACAAAAGATGTTCGGGTTGTCTGATCGCTTCTCATGGGTAGTCTGACCTTTCCATCAGGATAGAGTTGAAAATCAACACAATTCCAAATCAAAGAATTAATGTAACTTTCAATCCACAGCTCTAAATTACATGAAACTTTGCATACACTTTGACTAAGAGATTATGAACCTAATCCATGAAGAGATCGAAGCAAATCTTTCCAAAGTTTTGACCTTTTTCGATCTGAAAGCAAATTGCACGGAAACCAGGCCAAATAAGAAAATAATGATAGAGAGGACCTCGTGGAAGGAATCAATCCAAGATGGTCCAGGATGGTTTCTCACACGTCCAAGCATCCTCAAACATAGCGAAAATCAAGCCAAAAGCCCTCAAGAGCAAAATCCCCAAAATCAGGCTTTCTTCCACCAAAACTAGGCACACTAAAGAACTTGCAATATGTGAGGACCCTTGGGTTATTTCCGTAAGACCGAGGCCTTCCTGGTCTTAGGGAAATAACTCTTGGCCTCAAGTAAATGAATTCGAAGTTAACTCCATCAAGTGAGAAGTCTTGACCGAACTGGAGCTCCAATGATCATGCGTACTGCTCCTCTACAAGCACTACATGATAACCGGTTCTCCAACAATCGAAGTATACACTTAATGAGTTAAAAGGGAATTCATCAACAGCAAGTATGAAACCATGTTGGCTCCTAAGATCAGCGACCAACATGCCCATACTCTCATTCAACGTTGATCACATCCATAAAACATTCATATATTGATAATTCAGAAGACATACATCATAGTAGTTTAAGTCTACAACTATTACAAGTGGCCAACCAACCAAATTCAAATGAGAACATTAAGTAGCAGCGGAAACAATGTAAATAAACCAAAGCGTGCCCCATAACCTGACTAGGAGTTAAATAATAGCACTATTTGTTAGCGTCATCCAAATCGGCGCTAACGAACTCGTCTGGCGTAGAAACATCTTCACCTGAATTTGCAGCAACTGGGTTAAGTACAAATGTACTCGCAAGTCTTAAACAAAGGAAAAATTATTTATACTTAGAGGTTAACAAAGGATGGCAATAGTGGCTTAGTTTTGCAGAAAACGCAACAAGTCTTATTCCTACACATACTAGTTTTACAATTGCCATTTAGAAAATAGATTTGAAACAAAAGTAAAACATGTGCTAAAGGAATTCATTAATAAACAAAAGAGTCAAACAAATACCAAAGTGGCAGCCCACTAATAAACAATAAAGCATGAATACCCATTTATGGCAAATACCAAGTTGTATCCATGTCAATTTTTAATTCAAAGTCTAACGATAATGACTCCCGAATTCGAGCGGCTGTCCGTAACCGTGGACACGACTATTCGAATAGATTTACACCCTACAGGGGAGTACTACTTTACCTACACGACTCGACTAGCCCGTAAGCCTCTGGATAATAACACACTTCCTTAGGTATGTCGGCCGGGGAGAATCGAGATTCGGTATTATTTAGCAAGAAGATTCTATTGAGTTAGATCACCCATGCGAGATGAAATCCCAACTTAGTACATATGCATATAGCAAATGCTAAGCGGGCACGCAAGTTGTGTCGGAGGAGCCAGTGTAAGGTAGTTAGTATGTTGGTTGACCACCAACATAGGTAATCGTGCTCACCCGCACAGTATATATTATACTGGGTTCCTAAGGAACATAGGATTTCACGGTCTCTATGTCCTCACTCCACCTGTGGTCTAAAACAATGAAACATTCCCCTTACTTAACCAAACGGTACCCATATCCCGCGTGTGGAAGTATGAGTGCTACTTGAATTAACGATGTCACCAAAGTTCGGTACTTATCGGTCCGGACAAGACAACCACATACCCGATCTCATGCACGAAGGCACCCTCACTAGCAACCATTTGTCCAGACCCAAATCACCTTTATTTTTTAAACCAAAAGAACTATACAACCAGATTCAAAGATCTGGACCAAAAGTAGAGAATATAAAAGTGAAGTGTTTCCCAAGGTTGACGGAATAATCCCGTCAACCGTACTAACGCACTCTCTAGACTTGTATGGCTAAGCAAACCCATATAATACATTTCACCAATCCTAACTTAAGCATTCCGGTATAGGATTAATTCAAGGATAACCTCAAGAGTAGGAAATAACTAGCTACACATCACAAAATATCAACACAACAAAATAGCATGCAAGCAATATCATTGCATTTCAAAACACTAATTTATCAAAAACTGGAATCAACATGATGCAAAAGAAAGTTCAAATGATGCTTGCCTTGCTGGTATTCAAGTTGTTCTCTTTCAGTGGCGAAGGAGTCTACGTCAATTACTTCGGACTCTATAGAACAAAGATATTGATAAACACCGAGAAATACCACAAAATTCAAGCTGCTCAAAAATGCATGAAATTTCTACAGTGGCTAGATGATGATTTTAGATGAATTTAGGTGAAAGAATCATTCCATTTGGAGTTAGTATGTGAACGTTATGGTGGATTGAAAATCAAATTTCTGGAAAATCCAGAAAAATGACCTTCGGTCACTATTCATCTTAATTTAATTATTTGGCAAAACTTTGTAGAGCGTTTGTGGGGAAAAAAAAGATTACACAGGTAATTAGGGAATAAAATTATAAGATCAAAATAACTGGGTTCATCCCCTTTGGAGTTTTTATGAATTAGTTATAAATTTTCAAGTTAAACGCATTTTCTAGTTCAAAAATAATTCAACTTTGGATCACTTTCCAAAACCTATATTTTCTGGGACAGTGACAAGTTTGAAACCTATTTTAAAATAAAGTTTATTAAAAATAAAAATTATCTACACTGGCTTCATTCATTTTGGAGTTAAGATGATTTGGTTATGTATTTTTGAAGTTATTCAAAATTTCAGTGTGTAAATAATTGATTTCTGGAATTTCTAAGGCAATTAATACTTTTCTTACCGAGCGTTGCGCTAGCCGCAGATGCTGATGTGTGGGGTCCTATGAATAGTACGTTTTTCCTTTAAACTTCGGATTTAACCGCGTGTTGACAAGTGGGGCCCGGTTGTCATAGACTCAAGTCCATGAACCCAGTTCACCGGTGCACACGCACAGCACACGGGCGCTTAAGGGCTAGGCCCACATGTCAAACACTCGAAGCTTATTACTTAACCTGTTAACACGTGATTTTCCGACAAAGATCCGTACTTAAAGACTGATGATTGCACTTAAACTATAATGATAAAGCTACAGTGCCGGTCGGAGCGTCTGACAAAATGAGCCTTGGCTTTACCGGAGCATTGCCGGCGATTTAGGCCACAGCGAAGCCGGCCAAGGGCATGGATGGATAGCTAATAGTGATGTGCACCTAATGTTGGTAGTCACGATGGCTAAGCCAGCCTATAACGGCGGCTAGCCGGAGAAGGACGGCGCTACCACTTACTGCAAATATGCATGCAACGTTATAGCTCTGCAATGCGCATACAAGCTTATCAGGGAACAAGTTCTATCACGCTTACAAATAATTCGATTTAGTGTGTCGTAGCTTGGAATAGATTACACATCAGTGGTTTGGAAGCAACATGCATATATGTTCATTAGAGGATAAGCCTGATGAAACATCTCCACGTTGGCGTTAGACTAAAGCCCCTATTCGATTTGACCCGTCGAGAATCATGTCTACTAGTAGCCCGGTGCGCACATTTGTGCGCCGAGGCAACATCAAACAAACATATGCTGAGGCAATTAGTAGTATGAAGAAGTATTATGAAGATGTGGAACTAAGCCCAATGCAGGCTTTTGCATAGAAACATATTTTGACAGAGTAATATGAAGGAAATTTGAGCTAAAATACATGGCATGATAGGTAGTACCATGAGAGAAACACCAAAAGAATATGAAATTGTTTAAGATGTGTAGGAACTGTATCACAAAGGAATTGGCATAGCTACAAAATTCCTATAAGCATTTCAACAAATCCAAAACTGTAAACACTAAGCACGCATTCTAGTTCAACATTGAATAGCCACTAATCTTGTTCTCTCCATCTTGAAGCTCATCATCTTAATACTCTTTGCGACCTTCAGAACCCTACTAGCAAACAAAGAAAGAGGAATTAGAACCACACAAACTATAGTGATTAGTGTGAAAAAAACAAAGAGGAAATGTAAATAGCAATTTGAAACTTACGCAGGTTGGTCTTTTGGTGACAAAGTGACTGTGCGCTGTGGTGATGCACCAGCCCCAAACACAAAAATTTCTGCCTTTGCTTCCATCAGTAGCAATCGGCCAGGTCATGAACCTTAACATGACCATCCAAGAAAACATATATAAATTGGGCCCTAAAGAAGGGAAAAAAATTCAACTAAATAATATATGGTTAGCGAAGTATAACCTAAACCTTGTGCATGTGCCTGAGCATGAGGTCTTTTTGAAATTTTCAAGTCTTATATTCATGGTTCGAACTCGAGCATTGTGTATGATCATGCTTATCAAGGCGTCCGGAAGGCGTCGCCTAGGCGTCGCCTAGGCGACAAGCGGGGCCGAGGTAAGCGTCGGCTCGCCTTGCCGCCTTGTATGGCGTCGCCTCGGCACCAAAGCGTCGACAAAGGCGTCTTCAAAGCGAGCTAGAGGCGTCGGATCGCTCAAGCGCGCCATAGCGAGTCTTGTGAGCGAGGATGGCGAGGAATAAGAGGAATTTGAACCAGCCCGGAAAGCCTTGAAAGAAAGAAGGCGAAGGGGAAGAGGAAGGCGAAGCGCGCGACTCGCGCTGCGGTCTCGGCGTCGCCGTCGCCCTCTCCCGTCGCCGTCGCCAACAAAGGCAACAAAATCGCCGTCGTCCTCTCCCGTTTTGCTCTGCTCTCCCTTCTCTTGGCCTCCGCCTCCTCCCTTCTTCGACGGCGGTGGCGACCGTACTCCTCTCCTCCGGCCTTCTCCCGCGTCCGGCGTTCTCGCCGTCTGGGAAGGCCGGAAAGGGAATCTTGATCGCGAGGCCGAGGATCTTGAGGGCGTGGAAGCGAGCCGGATCCGCCGCCGGGTCGCCTCGCCATCTCCGCTTCGGGCAATGAAGAAGATGAGGAAGAAGATCCACATGATGATGCGGATGTGAGCGATTGTGACGAAGCTCCTAATGCTACCGAAGATGGTGGAGAAAACTTGGATTCTACTAACAATTCCAATGAGTTCGACGATGGATATTGAGAGATGAGAGAGTTGGACTATGCTACTTTTGTGTTGTGGAATGTGAACTACTATTAATTATGACATTAGACTACTATAAGCTTGTGGACTTATCACCTATGTTATTTGTGTGGACTTATATCGTTTATGTCGTACTTGTTAATTGTTATGTTGCTCATATTTAATTCTCGGATTCACTTAATTGTTATTGTGGACTTATGTTGCTCATTATTCATGTACATTGTTGCTTGGGAGAAGAGAAGAGAGGAGAGATTGTCAACAAGGTATGTCACTCAATCCGTATTTACTCAATTAATTGGAATACAATTTGTATCTATTACATTTATAACAATCTATATATTGAAACTTGCAAGGGGGATGGATGCTACATGAGAGGAGCAATTGGAAAGGGGATGGGTGCTACATGAGCTCAAGAATTGGCAACAACAAGGTACATGTCTTTGCTAAAATGTTCATTTTATTATTTGTCTTGGCGCCTTAGGGGCGAGAGTAAGGCGTCGCCTCGCCCACGCCTTACCGCTTAAAAGGTGTGAGGGGGGTGGGTCGCCTCGCCTCGCCTTACCGCCTTAATAACCATGTGTATGATAAAAAAAACTAACATATTAGGAGACTTTAATTCTACATTGCACATAAAGGAAAGAGTATATATAATGGCAGAGACAACAAATTATTGAAGTACGAAGCTTGTGAAATCAACACACGTACTCTTCAGTTATATGTCACATGAAAACTACATTAGACCATTCATTCAAGCCTGGTTTGAAGATTTATTCATTTAAATATTAGAGCAGGGCTATCCAAATATGAGCATGAAAACAAAGACAATACACGACGTCTGAGCATAAAGTGTCAACTACTCTCTCTTTTTTTTGTTACTAAATAGAACCTCGAGCAGCACATGTACAACTAAGATGAAGGTGAAATGGTTAAGCAGAAATTTGACAGTATTGTTACTATTAGTCTAAAGATGCATCAGGAAGCAAGCAAAAGGTGGAATCTAATTAAAAAATATTGATAAGTCATCAAGAAACAAAAGCACTGGAATGATGTTCAGGTTCAGGTGCTAAGGTAATGATGTGACCACAGCAAAAAAATGTTGATAAGTCATCAAGAGCCAATACCTGGATATATAACTCATCATGTGACCTCAGATAGGAATGAGAATGATCACATAATAAAAGGCCAATATCTTCGCTTGTGCGTAGAGTCCAAAACATGCCTAGAGATGTGACGCTAAAGATGAATTGGCAAATAGCTATTCTATGTTGTAACAAAACCAGATTGTTGCCTTGATATTACCTGAATGGTTAATTCTCGATAATCACTGCAATATGCTACATGCAGATATCACATTGTACCATGGTTAATAGATTAGATACTAACACGACAACTTTTTTTTAAGCTATACACTTATACCATCTTATGTAACTGATCAAAAGGCTGTAAAAGCAACGCATTGTCTGAAATAATGGTAGCAGCAAGCTCGGCTTTTATGTAAACAAAGACAGGTCAACTCAAAGCAGTTCTGTGTGCTAGTTATTCCAGAGAAATTGTGTAATAGGAAATATGAAACACAAAATAATCCTATCACAAAAAAGTAACCATGATTTGCTTTCTTTTACAAATAGCTTGTCTGCGAAAGCCTAGCTACCCAGTTGCGTCATGTTGGCTTTGCCAGTGCCTCAATGTTTTCAGAAGTACAAAAATTCTAAGTTAATTCTGTGCATAACTCCACATTGCCTGACGTTTTTCTACCTTGGACTTGAAATGGCCAACTCCATCATTCATACAGCTTTAGGTAAGTATGCAATGGGTATACTTTTTCAACTTGGTTTCAAGGTCCAAGCACTAACTGTCAATGTCCCAGTTGAAGTCAAAGATATGCTTGCAAAAAAGAAGAACACAACCTGCTGTGAAGGTCCAAAGTCCAAACATTTCTCTTTCAGCAAGAAATATACAAAAACCTTAAAATGGAATTACGTTTTTCTTTTGCAATTGTAGTTTACTACGTTGTGTAGCGTAGAGGGTGTGTGTGTGTGTGTGTGTGTGTGTGTGTGTGTGTGGCCAAATAGTCTTATCTTGGTTAGTAGCATCTCTAACCCTGTCTAATTTTAGAGTTGGTTCATCAAAGCACAAGGATAAGATACATAATGATGCATGGGAATCAAGTTGTCAGCAAGGACTATAAATCCTCTTGCCTCTTGTGGCTCTCTGACACAGGCAAACATAGGAAAATCTTAAGGGTGAAAAAGCTATCCATTTCTGTGACAGTATGTTCCTGTCATATTTAGATGACATCAATAGGTAATTAAATGGATTTAAACATCAATGCAAAAGGCTTGCCTTTATCGGCAGACTACTCTATTTTGGTTGAGATGTAACATCTAATAAATAATGACAAAAAATATATTTAAAAATATTTAGGTAGGCTTGGCCAAACTTTTACTCACTCTATTGGCTGACATGCATTGAAGTGAAAGAACATAATTGGTCTTAGAACAAATCATAGGCCCAGTGCACGCGATAGATACAGTTATCTTGCTGCATCATATCAAATATAAATTGTACTTGTAATATCAAATATAAATTGTACTTGTAATTTGCAGTGCTTGTACAACACAGGGGTCTATTACCAAAGTTTTGTCCAATGAGATAAAGGGGTAATTAAATTTATGAAAATTCATGAAGAAATATAGCAACATAGAAAAGTTTTGTCCACTGAGATAAAGGGGTAATTAAATTTTTGAAAATTCATGAAGAAATACAACAACATAAAACAAGAATGCATAATGTAACCAATCACGCAACGCTTCCCCACCATGATAATTTTCCTAAGAAACCCAACCAAGAACAGAAAGAATAAGCCTAGCAACCACCTCTACGGCTCTCTACCTACAAGGCTGCAACCAGAAGGGATAAATAATAGAAACAACCAATTAGCGCTATCTTTATCCTAAAGGATCCCCTCCCAAAACAAAAAACATTTTTTCCTGATGAGAGTGCAAACTCGAACCAAGGGACATTGTACCATGGAGTTTTAAGCTAAGCAAGTATTAACAGTGATTGTTACAAGATTATAGGTTTTTCATAAGTTGTGTGGAAAACACGTCACCTCTCAAGTAAATCTTATATCAGACATGGCTCAAAACATTTGTACTTCTATCATTAGGAAAAGGCTAATAAAGAACTACTGGGTTTGATTTGAAACCAACGACATAAAAAAGCATACCTGAATAATGTTAACCAACTTCTCCCTATGAGAGTCACTTGAAGGTGGTGCTGCAAATATCTGTGAAGAAGTCCACCCATTCTCCCTAAAGTACCTATTAAATCCCAACCAATTCAGAACCAATATTCAAATACAGATCAAGTACTTAAACAGCATGTGCACGAAAGAATGCACTGCATGAGCTGACATGCAACATCAACTTATTCCGATGTCTATCAATTTGTCCACATTAACATTTTCACACCAATCTAATGAACATTGAGCAACGGCATTCTATCCCCACATATCCATTGCTGGAACGTCCATATGCACCAGTGCAATGCAGTCAAGCAAGAATCAAGTTTGCGAAAGCGGCACACGTACTTTGACATCCCAGCAACACATGGTGGGCGGCTATGCGCAAACTCAATTCCAGTGCATTTGCTTAGGCAAAACATTAAACAAGCACAGGGCACAAGAGCATGACAAGCTGGCCCAAGCTAGCGACGCATTGCGTGTGCAGCAGTGCAGGCAGATTGCCACATACAAAGAAAGCATCAAGCTTGCGCACGTACCATCGCATCTTGGGCTTCCCGCCACCGATGCAGTTCTGGAGCTCATCGTAGAAGTCCTCGTTCCAGTTTAGTGGCGTGTCGGTGGCCGATGGGCAGTGCACCCCGAAATGCGCGAAGGCATTGTTGTAGGCCCGCTAGTGTAGGTGCTCCGACTCCAGCATGACGCCGTCGCAGTCAAAGATCAAGGCGTCGAGCGAAGACGCCGACGGCGGCGGGGAAACAAAATCTCAACCTCCCCCCAAATCCAATCCCAAATCGAAAACCCCCACCAACGCCAACAGAGATTTGGGGCGGTGGCCGAGGAGTAGCCTCAGGCATGCAGGCGGCGGCTGGGCGTGGATGTGGGGGGAGGGGGCGAGGCGTGGGGGCAGCGGCCGGAGGCGGAGGGGTTAAGGGGACGGGCCGGGCGTGGAGGCGGAGAGAAGGAGGCCAGGCGCAGGGGCGGCGGCCGGGCGTGGGCGTAGGGGGTGGTTGCCGGGCGCGGGCGTGGTGGGAGGGGGCAGGCGTAGGAGGGCGGAGGGGTGGAGGCGACGACTGGGCGCGGATGTGGGGGTGGGGGCGAGGCGTGGGGGCATCGGCTGGAGGCGGAGGGGCTAGGGGAGGGGCCGGGCGTGGAGGCGGAGGGAAGGGGACCAGGCGTAGGGGCGAAGGGGAGGGGCGGCTGCCGGGCGTTTGGGGGGGCTGTGCCACTCGCGCAAGAAACGAGGAGGTGAGGGAGGGGAGGGACGACGAAGCGGAGCTGGAGGCCTCGCCTGCTGGCGTTGGAAGCGAGAACGGCGCCGGAGGGAGGAGGTGAGCAAGAGAGAAATGGGGAGGAAGAGAAGAACAAAGAAGAAAGAAAACGCTGAGGGGAGCAATAAATGCGCAGCAGCGACGGGAGAGGAAAATGGCATGCAAAGCCAAAACAAATATCGTGCGGCCAGGAAGAATCCAGAGGCGGGATCGGACGGGGGAGGTATTTCGGGGCGACGTGGCCATCATAAGCTGCGCCTCTTTTTCGCTCTATTTAGCTGGTAGGATTTCACTCGCCCACGTGCTAGGAGAGGAGACGTCTCATAGGTAACCAAGGCATCATGTCTGAACGGACTTAGGGTTTGTTTGGATTGAGACCTGTCTCCATGTCTGAAAAAAACTTGTGTCTGAAGGTAGTCTGAAAAGTAGATAATTTTTGTCTGGCCAGGTAAGCCTGAGGATATGGTGTTTGGTTGAAGACCTAGGCCTAGAGAAAATATAAAGTTAAAAAAAAAGGTCTTGAGATGGTTTGAAAATAAATAGCATGAAAACGGTTCATTAACTAATAAAAATGGTTCATTAACTAACTTCTAATCTCAATTAGCTAGTATAAACACTGTAGTCTCGCATGAGCTCGAGAGCGGTATTGAAAATCATTGCTGGCGGTGGGCTCTGGGCTTGGAGGCCTGCCAGGCATGCACTCCCTAGCCTCCAACCAAACAGGGATTCGGCAGCGCCCAGGCATGATCTCCGATCCGGCACGTCCCGCCAGGCTCCCATCCAAACATGCTCTTAATTCTGGTCTCTGGACTCTGGAGGAACAATTCGTGTGACATGTTTAGCAAATAAGCAACTCAACGCTCAAAATTTTATAGATAAAAAAAAATAAAGGCTGATTTCTTAAATAAAAAAAAATCAGTTGTCTTTCCAGTTAGCCTGAGTTTCATACACCAACGAGCTCATCTAAAATATTACTTTGATGAGAAAAGGTGAGCCGTATACTTCAACAGACCATACCTTCACAGTCAAGACTTGTACTCCGGTTAGGCCTCCAAAGCTCATCGGGGACAACCCTGACGAAAGTGGTGAGGTATATTAGGGTTTGCATAAATCTCAAGCCTAATCCAATAGCTAAAAAACGCAACTAAAATTTTGCCAGACATTGCAATCTCTAATGCAAGCAAAACAACATCCATTGCTGCTTTGTTCCACGCTCGAGTGCACTCAAACCCGAGTCGCCGTAACCGTTCCGACAGCTGCAGCAAAACCCAATCCAAAGCAGGTTCTCCTTTTAACATTCCCACATACAAACTGGTTTTGCGCAAACTTTTCACAGGAAGAATGAAAGCAGCTGCCTAGCACCTAACTAAAGCAAACAGCAGCCAATTCCGCTAGTTCTCCCACCCGGTCGATCGCTCACCACAAGCAAATATGCAGCAAATCACACAGACTAACGCACATCATCTTTTGCATTTAGCCGAGCAATCAGACGCACGAGTGGGCAGCTAGCCGGGCAAAGCTTCCGGTGGTGTTTAATTAGTCCTGACCGAAGCCATCAAGGGTCAATCTCGTGTTAATTGTTTAGGAGACACGGGCAGTGGTAATAGTTGACTCACGAGGACGTGTGATCCTTTTGAGCCGCGAAGGAAGGTGCGAGAAGTGGTGCCATGGTGGTGTAAATGCTTTTTGACTGCCCCGATCCCTATGCAAGTTGGCTGCTAAGAAGAGTAGGTATTTTTTTTTAATTACAAGGAATACAAAAATCATAACACATATGCACACCACACCACACCACACGCTCACATAAGTACACCTTCTTAGCATACACCTAGAATAACAAAGGCCGGGCTTAATTCGCGACCTCCCTAAGTTTCTATTTAGACGAATTCGTGTGCATAAGGATAGACAGCATGATTTGACACATCAGGAATGAAGTCATACCGCCACGGCTCTAACACCTTATGAAGAGGGGTTTCAAGAAGAGCAAGTATTTCAGCTTTGTTTAAGTTCATCATTTCAAACAACGTAAGAGAGGAGTATATACTTAGCGCATACTCCTACTAGTACCAGGAGAATCAATACACTAGTGGCAAACCTCAGAAGGGAGTGCGTGCGTACGTACGTACAGAACACAGGAGAAACGCAAGGCGTTTCGCCGAGGAAGGGGCTAGGGGGGGTAGATATGTGATTTGTGGATGCGGTTACGTTCACAGCGGAGAAAGAAGCCCGAATCGCATCATCTGGCCTCTTTCAATAACTGGAGGTGACCTCGCGCCGTATTTGTCTCTGGCGACTAGAGACCACGACGAGGCTCAGTCTCGTAGTCACGGTCACTGTTCGTACAGAGTTTACTGTTACCTCCTCGTTTTGAGCTCTGGCCACTCGTTTCACCGTCGTACGGCTCCGGGATTTGGCGTACGAGCTAAAAAGTCGACGTGGACTTTGCGTCAGTTTTTACGCTCTCACAACGACTAGATGGTGCAGCGCTGCGAAGCGCTCGTCTGATGAAGAATCTAGGCGAAGTTGGTGGTTAACGTCAGGAGCTGGCAGTATCTATGCCATTGAGTTTACAGCTCTTTCCACAAGAAATGGATTAACGTGAGGGCTTGGCAAGTCCTTCAAACCTGTTTTATTTTTGCATATCATCTTTGTATGCCTTGGTTTCATTAACTGTGAACTCTTTAAGACCCATATCATGACAGAAAGATGAACCCACGAAGCAACCAGAAATGCAAGGCATAGCACACGCGGTAGCACACAAAGAAAAGGCAACGCACGCCGGGAAGGGAGGATCAACGCGCTGTATGAGCTGAACGTACGGCCGGAAGGAAAGCAAGCGGCGCACCGAACCGTACGGATCAAGAGGCGCGGCCATGGCCCAAAAAGGGAAAGCACGGAGGCACACCTAGGTATCGATGCAATTCAGAATTGCAGAGTGGTTAGTAACATGTGTTTTTTCTTTTGAAAACATCATCGATTTACTACTATATATTGATAATAGCACAATGTAAAATTACATGTGTACCTCTTTCTTAAAAGAACGTTCATTACCGTTAAGTTTTTGGGTGGGTGAACCTGATGAATTTAATTTATCTTCATCGCCGAAGACTTTAGATCTTGGAACGACAACATGATTACCGACAACCATAGAAGAAAGTAAATTGTCAAATATCTCCATAAATATATAGGATCTGCACCTAGAGGTGCGATGTTGTTCGTCCGAAGCAAACCGCAGGAGGTTTGTTTGTAACCAACTCAACCTGACGTCAATCTTACGTGTAGGCTTCGTAACCCATGGTTCTGAAATGATGGCCTGTCAGTCGAAGACATTAGTATTTGGCACTGTATGTGGGAGCATTTGCTGCTGGGCCCAGGCCCATGACTTCACATATGGGCCGATTCCTATCGACCTTCCGGGATGCTGGCAGTACGTACTCCGAGCATATTTGCCAACCAACTCCATTCAATTTTGAGTGTCTCAGTAGGCACTGGACCTCTAGGTCGAAACTCCAACATCTGTAGCTACGTGGTAGGCCTGGTGGAGATGGAGAAATGGGTCGGGCATGGAGGGCTGGTGCAAAACAACCCACTAATGGGTTGTTCATCACGGCACTATCACTCTCCTTTGCTTCCCTTTCCTCGAGCCGTCTCCCTGATGTTACCTGCATCGATGGAGTAATGTAGGAAAAATCACATCACTCACTCGCGCATTAGTGCGATGGTGCTCAAGACTCGAGAGTCGAGAGTGGCGGGAATAGAAAGCTCACATGTTTAAGATGAGTTTGAATAACACTACTCCAATTGTTTATCTCAACAAGACGAGTAGCACCAAAAGATCATTCAACCATTTTCGTCCCATCACTGCTGCATGCATCGACATGTCAGTGTGTAGCTGTGTATACTATCTCAACATGCAAATCCAAATTGGGAGTTGTTTATTAGTACGATCTCAGTTCTCAAATCTACCACGTGGGAACCTAATCCGTCTGACCAGCTTGCGAAGATATTTCACTTGGAGAGGCCAAGATATTTCACCCGGCTTGCGAAGATATTTCACCCAGAGAGGCCAAGATATTTCACCGGCTTGCGAAGATATTTCACCCGGAGAGGCCAAGATATTTCACCCAGCTTGTCTCGTAATTAAATAAACACCATTTGAGAGTTGCACATACAAGCGCGTGATATCACTGAGATCTCAATTCAAGTGAAGCATGTAGGGAACAAGATTAAGAGGCTGTCTTCTTCTCTTGTGTAACAGCCCCAACATTAATGAACAGTAATTATATGCATTTTATATTATAATTGTTATTTCTGGAGCATGTGCATAAATTATGCATTAGAAAAATCTTAAAACCAAATGTAAATCTTAAAATCAAATGTAAATCTTTAAATTTAAACTAAAGCCACAAAAGAAATTTTAAATAAATGTTCATAAGATCTCTGGAAAACAATTTATTTAAATACTAGAATAATTATCATGAATTAATATAATTTTTCCCAAATTTTTGGGACTATTCAAACCATAGAAAATTCAAACACACATCTATAACGTACATTAAATTTGAATTTATATTGTACAAAATATTATATGAACAGTAAGGTTTAATAATTTTTATAAACACTAGACTATCCCAGGAACCCACCTAAATTATTTTAGGATTTTACAAATTTTATTTCTATTTCTAAACCGTCGGTCAAAGTAGGGATTTGAAATTTGAATCTCAGTCAAACTTAGACCCAAACTAGTTGGTACTGTGTGTTAGGCTCGAATCCGACCCAGCCAATTGACTCGGCTGAGTCAACTAAGTGTACCGACCGCACCCAACGCGTAGGGACCGTTAGATTGAGGATCAACGGCCTAAATCCCATGGCCGATAGGATGGTCCGAACGGCCCAAGTCATCTGGACCGTTCAATTGGAAATCAGCGGCTCGGATCTCACGCATGATCGGATTGGTCCGAACATTTCTTGCAATCTTGACCGTCCATCCATGATCGTGCGGTTCGCATTTAACTGACCGGACCACTCACTGTTCACCCGACTCAACCGACCGCGTCACTCTTTTATTTCGCTGACTCGCGGGCCCCACCCTCCACCAGCGGGTTGTCTTCTTCCCCAAGCGGCGTCGACGCCACGCACTCCTCCGCCGCTGCAGCACCAGGGACACGCGGCTACCTCCTTGTCGACGCAAGCTTGTGGGCGTGCCACGCCATCCCTTCGCCGCTGCAACCCGGGGACACGCCACCCCCATCTCCAGAAACCTCTTGATCTTGGAAGAAGCAGCACACTTTACTTCCTTCTTTTTCCTACCTTCTTCCTTTTCTCTCCTCTGCCGAAACCGAGAAGGAGGACACCACCGCCTTTCTTCTCCCACGCACGCACGCCACGTTACCCATCTAGTAGTTTCTTCCTACACTTTCTTTTTCCCATTCAGTTGACCATCCAGGCAGTCTTCCTTTCCCTTTCTCCACCAAATCTCCTTCTTCCTTCTTCTACTCCCATGGCGCCACCACCCGGAGTCCCTCACACCGCCGCCTTTCTCCCCTGGTCGCCGCTTCCTCCACGCCTCGCCGCCGCACCACCTCCTCCGGCTTCCCTATTCCATGGCGCCACCACCCGTGCTCTTCCCCTCCACCCGCGCCGTGGCCCGCGCCCTTCATCTCCAAGCTGCGCTACCCCAAGCTCAAGCGCCACCGTCGTCGCCGTCTTCCTCCCCTCCACCCGCGCCTTGGCCGAGGCCCTTCTTCACCGGGCCACTAAAGCCCCCAGTTTGTCATCGCCGTCACTTGGAATCCTCTGCGCCGCCGATGGAGCTCCGCGCAGCCCTCACCGTCCGGCCGCCTCCTCCGACTCCCTGGCCCCGATGGCTTCGTCGATGTTACCGTCGCCGCCGTCTCCCTCGGCCCCAGCCGCGCCATCGCTCCGGCAGCGCCTAGCCGGATCAACCCGCCCCAAGCACCACCCTCAGCCTCCCTTCCTCAACCTCCACCCTCCTCCAGCGTCGCGGACGACTTCGAGGCCGACGAGCATGGTGCCGGCACCACCGTCTTCGCCTCCACCGACGACGTCCTCATCGGCCTCCCCCTGCAGTGCCAACCCGGTTTTTCCTCTTCGCTGCTCTGATGTTGGCGACATGAGCTGCCCAAGCCGCCCTGATGCTCCTCTGTTCTACACGGTTCAGCTCCAGCTCCCTCTGTGTGTATGTGTTAGCATGTAAGTAATTGATAATAGTTAATTAGATTATGTTAAAGGTTAGCTAAGCTGTAGAAATGTAATTAACCACTTCGCTGGTTAACATACAAATTTGTGTGGTGTTTGTGTTTTCAGTAAATGATGCAAATGACAACAATCTAGTGACAGTCTGAAATTAGTAGATTAGAAAGTTTATTGATTCCCTAGCTAAGAGTACTGTGATTGAATTAGGACCTTGGGTTAGCAAGAAATAGATAGTTGGATGATTAAGTTTTAGCCAGATAGCTGTGATTAGTGGCAGTAAGCCCTCAACCTATTAGGTGTTTAGATATAAGAATCTAACAGGAGGTTAATGAAATTGCTAATACATTTATTCAATTAACCACTCTGAAAGAAATGTAATTAGTGAAATAGAGGGCTGAACAATTAGCTCGGTTAAGTATTATAGTGATTGCTGAGGGTCTAACCTAAATTGGTTGGTAAGGTGACTGATAACTGATAATGTAAATTACCTTATATCTTCAATGGTTAGTTTTAGGTGAACCCCTATGTTTATGGGTATAACTCTCTGTATGTTGATGTTCATGACAGTGAAACCTCCCTCCCTCTATCTCTCTTTTTCTGTTGGTAGTGAAGTCAACAGCTTGACTGACTCAAGTAATTAGAGTCATTCTCGTTCTTTTAACCTTTGAACATCTGTCTAAAAACAATAAAATCCTTTTGATGAGTTATTGATCAGAAGAGATGTTCAGTTGAAATATTGATTTGTCAGCAGATAATTAGCAAAGCCTACCCTTTCTCCTTCTAGTTAATACTGTGTATATCAATTTGAGTCAATCTAATGGTTTAGCCAAATCTGAAAATGTTGTGTTGAATTAGATGGCCGGTAGAATTTAATCTAAAGGGAGCTCTCTGAAGTCTGAATCCAAAAACAAGTATTTAGATGGGTCTTTCCATTTGAAGCAGTGAATCTCTTTTAGTTAGTTAAATATAGTAGTTAGTAAGCTATTTTCTATTTAGTAAAATGATTAAGAAAATTTAAAGGGTATTAATATTGATAGTGGACCTAATGTTTAGGCTGGGGGTGTCAACAGTAGCACTAGGTACTTAAGTTAGATAATACAAATTGGTACAGCTTTCAGAGCTTCAGGATCATGAGTTCATACTTAGAATAAATTTCATAATTAATTCAAATCAACTCCATTTTAAGGTGAAACCAATTTTGTTAATTTTCCTTTGTTAATGAACATTAACTTGGAATAGGTTTGAAACATATTATTGTCACAGAATATTTCGAAACTAGACTTAATTTCAGAAAAGGATTATTGTTGCACTAGAAAATGAATTAACTTCAATCATCTATAAGAAATTCATATGAACCCCTTTTGAACTAAAATTAAAACCTAAATTCATCTAAAATCGTAATCTCATTAATACGATGAATGTCATTTTGGCCATTCCAACGAATTACCCAAGTGCACTTTGAGTACTGTAGGAAGTTTGACTTATAGCTTTCAGTTATAATAGATGGTCTGGACTAAGAAGGCAATATGAAGCTAGTAAAAACTTGCAGTAGACTAACTTTGCTAAGTCTAGTAGTTAGCAATACCCTTATTCTTTTAGCCTTTGAGCATTTATCCAACAACAGTGATCTATTTTGAAAAACAACATGGTTCTGAATGTTCAGAAAACAGCTGAGGACAACAAATTCTTTTTGGTTGAAGTGTTGATTAGAGAGGGAAGTCTGAGTATAGTGAGAACTAACAATGGGACCATCTGTTAATAGCTAACTAGTAATTCTGTAGTGTCACAGATCAAGGTATTGCATTGTCATATGCATGCATAGCTATGTCTCTTTTAATCAGATGCATAGATGATTAGGTAGGTGATTAGGAAAATAGTGTTGTATTTGTCAAGCGCTTTAGTGAATCAAGTCAATGGAGGAATAGTAGAATTGATTAGTGACACCTCACTTAGTACCTGTTAATTGTATAATTATTAAAGGAATTTAGAAAGCGGCTGTCTTTTCATTGTGTGTGAATAGTATCTTAATAATTAGTAAGACAATGAAGTAATCTATTCTTTTGAATACTTGTTAAGACTTTAAAAGATTAATTGATAAGAAAACATATAAGAGGATTAATTTTGACTGTATGATCATCGTAGATGTATACATAGAATGCCTAGAGAGTGTTTGTGAGTACTAGGTGTCCTGTTAAGGAAAACAATATCACCTAAACTCTAGGTATCGTCAGTTGTTATAATTACCTTAGAAATTGAATTAATTTCAACAAATCCATGAGAAATTAAACTTCAATTAAATTAAAATCCATATCTAAATGCATCTAGAATCATAATCTTATTAATATGTAATTATCATGCATTTTTGAGCATTTTGGATTTCTCGGTGTTATTGGTGTTTATTCGCTATCGCATTTTCTCTCTAGATTATAAATTGCGCGGAGTGAATATTTACGCCTACAAGAGTGAACAAGTGGACTTCTGCCAAGGCAAGCTTCCTCTCTGCACCATATTGATCCCAATTTTGGAACTGTAGATTTACAAAATACAGTGATAACTGTTGCATGCTAATTCCTAAAAAATTAATTGTGACGTGTGTAGTATCTAGTTACAACCCATAACTTGAGGCTTACCCTTAATCCGATCATACACTCAAACTTAAGGTAGTGCTTCTATATTTAAGTAATTGTTTTCAGTTCTGCTTAGCCATGCAGTCCATAGAACGGTAGTGTTTGGCAAGCTTATCTTGTCAAACCTGGGAACAACAAATGAATTTAATTTATTTTGATTCTTTATTCAGTTGTTTAAATCAGAAATGAATTTAAATCTTGTTTAACAAACTGAATTTTAAAATCTGGACAAGTGGATGCTAGTGATGGTGCCTTCGTGCACGAGAATTGGGAAATGTGGTTGTCTTGTCTGGGTTGATTAAGGACTGAACATTGACTAGACAATTCAAGCCCTAACGTACTTCCACACGCAGTGTATGGGCGCTGTTTGGTTAAGTAAAGGGTTAATTCTATTGAGTTGGAAACAGGAGAGTAAGGACATGTGTATTGATTTCATATGGCATAGATGCTTAAGTCTTCGGGCCGTGTCGTATGCCATGTGGAGTTTATATCGATATCAGATGTTCTTAGAAGGGTGAGGGCGTAGATGTGTTCCATCGCATGTACGTACCTTCAGGGCCCCGACTGCGGTCTAATATGTGTAGTGAGCACAGTTCGCATTTAATTGATTGGGTCGGCATTCCCGGGACAACATGTGGACCCCGGTTGATCAAATGCTATCAGTCATTGTTTAAGCGGGATCAGTCGCACATGGGTTATCCAACTCAATAGTATCAACTTGTTGAAAAATACCAAATCTTAGTTTACCCGGTCGGCATACCAAAGGCAGTGTGCTACTATCCCGGGGGCAACGGGCTAACTAAGTCGTGTGGGTAAAGATGTACACCCCTGCAGGGTTTAAAACTATTCGAATAGCCGTGTCCACGGTTACGGACAACACTTGGATTGAATAGCGCTCTGTATAGATTTTGGAAATCAAATTCTGGTTATGGGTACTTTCGGCATGATTGGTGTCATGCAATATGTTGGTAGTGAATAGCCATTTGGTTAATGTTACTGTTTATGATTTCAGTCATTTTGTTAATGTTACTATTTATGATTATGTCTCATTTATTTACTGTTTTAGTCCAAATTGATTTATTAAACTGCTTTATGAAAATTTAGCAATGGTAGGTTAAGTTGTATTGCTTTACGCAAAAATTGAACCCTTATAACCTTCCCGTTGTTAACCTTATGCATATATCAATTCTAATCCTTTGTGTAGGTTCTATTAAACACTTCATTTTAATAGTTTGTGTAAGTCTTGTTGAGTACCTTCCGTACTCAGTGGAAATTGTCCACTCATTGCAGGTGAAGACGTTCTAATTAATATTTCAAGTTGGGATGATTGCGTTGGTTCTTCGGCTTTAATCCCAGTCAAGTTGCCCTTGGGTTGTGGCGCTTCACTGGAAAGTTTACTTTCTTATTTCTTCTTCCGTTTCTTGTATATTAAGTGTTTCCGCTGTAAATTTCTACCGATATGTATATATATGCTAGCTGTGTATGCAAATTCTAATCGTACATGCTTGTGATATAATGTTGTAAGGATATGTGTATGTTAGCAGCTGATTCTGGGAGCTAACATGAGACATATATCCGGGAACCTGAATGTTGGATTTGTAACTTATTAAGAATTATGCTTCTAGTATAATTTTAATTAAGGACAGGATGTTCTTGATTAAGAATTATGCTGGTGGTATGATTTTTAATTCGGCATAAATTCCAATATTCCGGGTCCTTACATCTTGCTTGCAGGATTACACATGCACTTCACGAAGGAGTGAAGTAATCCTGGGACTGTTTGGCCTTGCTTGGGGTTTCCTCCAGAGGACTTTTATATAAATCCATGAGCTCCTTCTGACTGTATTAAGGTTCCATTTACATTCCGTTTCGCAGTCGATCACATATGTTAAAACTGAAACAAAACCAAGCACATCCCCCCTCTTTTCCTCCAATCGAGTTTCGACAGTAGGGAAATAACTTCTTGTCCTCGATCATCTTTGGAAACTAATACAAAAGCACTGAAATCATTACATAAGCGGGCAAAACACAATATCATACATTCCGCCCATGCGTGGTTCTTAAAAAGTGTTCGACAGATCATGACGTTTGTGCTTTGCAAAAGAGGACTCTCTCCTATGATAGGAGTCCTATCATCCCTGGTGAATTGATGAAAGTGTATGCAAGAGTGAGACCATGCTATGAAACTATATATGAAGATTGAAGAACCTAACATAATCGTCACCACGCCTACCTTGCTAGTTGCAACCATAAAATACGGTTTTTATTACCAAGTTTTTTTAAGCCTACTAGGAACTTTCTAGAAGCACGTGAGAATCTCACCCACCTGAATGAAGAATTACACCACTGCCAAGAAGGAACAGGGAGCGTGCATACCAGGCTGGGTTTAAAAAATTACAAGCATGTATGCATGGCACACAGTCACAAACTCAATGGCATAATAGGAGTACTAGATTTGAAGGTACATCTCAGTCATTGATGTAAGATATTTTACTTACTCAACATTTTCTAGGTAAAAGACTTCAAGAGCTGCAAAAGGGGGGAAAATGCAGTATTACAATTGGGAAGTGTTTGCTATACAAGTACAAACACATGTACTGAGAAAAGTGAGTGCTATTTTCGTAATCATGTGCGGCGAGAGTGTCCTTTCAATACCACCAACTCCTTTCAAAGCATCTACTCCCCATTAGCACACTAGGATACTATTTTACATGTCATTTCAGCACCCCAATGTGTCAAAACAGTAGCAGCAACAACAGCTAATGAACAGATGATGAACCATAATGAAAGTAGGTTATATCAGTGGTGAATTGATGAAAGTGTAGGTGTGGCACGTGAGTATCATATCAATTATTGCGTGTTGGTGATGGTGTCCATTGCAACATTACTACAAGCTAGTGTGAACAATATTACAAGCTTAGATTTTCTTGGATTTGCTCTTATAACTAATTGGTGCTAAGTTTTAAGATAGCTATGTTAACCAGCTCGCATCTTTCTAAAAACATGCAGTAATTGTTTTTGTGCAATAGCAACACACAAAATGCTGATACGACGACTCCACCGACAGATACAGTTCATCTGGATAGACTTATGTATCCTGCAATACTTGTAATATTTTTCAAAGTATTGTTCGTATGCCGAGCAATTCCAGTGTCGACTGATTGTCAAGTGTTTTTTCAGTGTTGACCGATCAGACGACTAGAAGCGGTTAAATAGGTACCGCACAAACAATATTTTCAAAAACAATTGTCTTAAAGAGTTTATGCTTCTTTCATCCAATAGCTATAAAGATCGGAGCCTAAACCCTCATAATGAAATCTCCAAGAAAAACCGAACAAAACTTGTTCGGGCGGTCTGGTCGCTTCTCACGGGTAGTCTGACCTTTCCATCAGGATAGAGCTGAAAATCAACACGATTTCAAAACCAAGAATCAATGTAACTTTCAATCCACAACTCTAAATTACATGAAACTTTGCATACACTTTGACTAAGATATTATGAACCTAATCCATGAAGAGATCGAAGCAAAGCTTCCCAAAGTTTTGACCTTTTTCGATCTGAAAGCAAGTTGCACAGAAATCAGGCCAAATAAGAAAATAATGATAGAGATGGCCTCGTGGGAGGAATCAATCCAAGATGGTCTAGGATGGTTTCTCACATGTCCTAGCATCCTCAAACATAGAGAAAATCAAGCCAAAAGCCCTCAAGAGCAAAATCCCCAAAATCAGCCTTTCTTCCACCAAAACCAGGCAAACTGAAGAACTTGCAATAGAAGTGGCTAGATGGATGAGATCTGGTCTTCAAGAGATCTGGTATCCTGACCTTAAATCTATTTTGGAGAACACTTCGGCTCCCTTCAACTGGTCGAACAGATCATCAATCCTAGGCAGAGGGTACTTGTTTTTTATGGTGACTTCGTTGAGTGCACGATAATCCACACACATCCGTTGAATGCCGTTCTTCTTTGCAACAAAGATCACTGAAGCTCCCTAAGGTGAAGAACTTGGTCTGACAAAACCTTTAGCTTGCATCTCCTCACACTACTACAGGAAGCCACATCACAGACGGTTCGGAACCGTCATCACAGACGGTTTCCGAACCGTCTATGTTTGTTGGTTTGTGATAACAGGATATTATCACAGACGGTAAAAAACCGTCAGTGATACGAAATATCGCGAGCGGTTTTACTAAAAACCGCTCAGTGAAGGCTAATATCATAGGCGGTTTGGATTAAAAGCGTCGGATCGAGAATATCACGAGCGGTTCTAAATAAAACCGCTCAGGATCGAGAATATCATGCATGACTTTTCTTTAGAACCGCTCGTGATATTCTCCAATCACGATGGTTTGTTTTGATAACCGTCAGGATATTCTCGTATCACGAGCGGTTTTCAGAGAAACCGCTCGTGATATTTTGCCTTCATAGACGGTTTTAACAAAAACCGTCTGTGATAGCTCATACCCTCCACCATTTTTTGTTTTCTGGCTAGCCTCGTGAATTGCTAGCCATGCCCTCTGAAAACAAGCATGCACAAAAACAGATTCATTAGAGATAATCAATTGTTGACAACTCAAAGTGATCATTACTCAAAATAAATTACAAAAGATCGCATTTGTTCAAGTATTGTCGCTATAGTTACAAGCTGGATTACAATTGTTTACGATGAGAGGTGTCGGCGGGTGATGCTCTCGGTTGGCGGAGTGAAACTCTCTATTGTCGTTAATGATTTCGTGTTGATAAAGGTGCGAGCTTCCTCGAATATCCTTGATCTCTTCGCAACGAGTGAATCACATTGTAAATCCAAGACACTGCCGCTACCAATTAAGAGTAAAGTGGTAAGCTATATATATTTAAAATTATAATTAGGAAATAATTATTTCGAGATTGACAAACCTCGGGATCCTTCTTCCTAGCTCTAAGGATTAGCGCATATGATAGCAGACGAGATTGCACATAACTCATCATCTTTTTCTTTGGCGACCTGCAAAAATAGAATTACATATATAGGTATAGTCGGTTCGAGACGCGTTATTATGAAGTATGATATAGGATTATCGTGTTGTAGCGCTGCAGAAAAATCCATCCACGTGTGTTAGTTAGGCGCTCTTTCCATCGTATATTCCTTTGTTGGCAACATAATTGATGAACGACCTACATGATTCAAAAAGTTATCCTCGGCCATTTCAAACGAATGAAGACTACAATAGAGTTATGTAAGGAGGAAATGAGCATACCTCTCGAGTATTCCTCTTAGAATTTGAAGTCGTGCTTGTTGCGGTTTAGGGAATCAAGGTATATCACATGGTTCCTCTTGGGTATAATAACTAAAAGGATCCGATGGTACCTACTCATGTATGTCGCTATAGTCATTAAACCTAAGTTCGTTTGCAGATAAAGTACAAATGAAATTTGTATAGCAAGTAGTGACGCTTACCCACAGTTGTAGGGCACCACTATGTACTTCATGTTCGTCGGCGAAGCAATGACCCGTTATGTATTTCTTGACGAAGGGCGAGTCTTGTTGGATGGTTTGCAACGATACCACATGTGGGTCGAGAAACCCACGGTTCTTTCCATTCCGGATATTTTTCAAAGATGTATCTATACATAAGCAATGAGTTGTGATATTTATCGGTATTACATGAATGTAGAACTTGATTATGCGCGACTTACGTTGTCCAACATCGTGAGAAGCGAGACGTCGAGGCCAACGAGGTTGAATAGTTCATATAAGTCGTTGAAGCCCACGACGGAAGTACCTCGTCCGCTGAAGAAATGCTTGTCCTCGATGTCGGCGGTGATTCCGATGTCGCAACCCTTTTTTGGGTCTTGTCCAAGTACCGTGCATGCAAAGCGACAAGCAAATCCAGCGTGCATTAATACTGCGTCGGAGCACAATGGTTTTCCGATGATGTAGTTCCCGGGTATCGCGGACTTCCCAGACTTCCCGGACTTGGGAGGCGCCTTAACGTTCGTTGATTTCTATTTGGCCTTAGCGATTGGCAGCGTCTTTTTGTGAGACGACTCGGGAACCGATACGTCGACACGCTTTTGCTGTTCCTTCGGCGTCTTCTCCACAGGAATCGAAGAGGTGGCCTTCTGAGGCGAAACATGAGGTGGAGTCTGTTGGAAATATGCCCTATAGGCAATCATAGAGATGATTATATTTCATTATGTTCACAATATTTGATAATATGTTATCTTGTTCCTTGAGTGAATCATCAGTCATGAAGATTAACGAGTATGTGACTTGTTGGTGAAGCTCTTTTTAACTTATGATGATGTCGTTCTAAAAGTATCCCTGGTCGAAAGTCCTTTGGTGGAACACTAGTGACTCTATGACCAAACACATGTATTGATTGATGACCATGTTTCACGGTCATGGATATAGGGATATCGAATCAATAATGTGGACACGTGTTAGAGAACATGGTGTTGGATAAGACCCACCTTGAGACACTATTGAGATTGTTATGATTCTATGTGTCGTTAGTTGGTCTCAAGCAATGATGATGTATAATCCTTAGACCTGAGATCAACATGGTTTCCTACATGTGTAATAGCACTCTTAGGGGTTGCCAAACGCTACTAGAATGGCGGGTGGTTATAAAGGTAGCTTCGGGTATGCTATGAAACATGCAGAGGGATGTATTTGGTCGGATATGGGATTTGCCCTCCTAACATAACAGAGAGATATCTACGGGCCCTCAAGTGGTCGGATAAAGAAAGTGCATGGCCATAGCATGGTGGTCGAAGAGTTCGACCACATAAGGTTATCCGATACTCGATCGAGAAAGTATTGAGCAGATCCATGGATGACACAACATCTCACCAGAGTTCAACCAGATATCGTGAGGCAAAGGGAGAATACATGAGTAGGTCGCTTAGCTCGACCCGACTACGATTTGGTCGTATGGAGATACAAGCAACTCGTGGCGGTCGAACGTAATCACAGAGTGGTGAAACCAAGTCGTAAGGAGTTCGAATGGTCGTGATCAAATCTGAATCGGTCGTATAGAGATAGGACCTAGTCGTAAGTGATGAGGACACTGGTCGTAGACCATATTGCATTAAGGTTTCGTCCGATATAATTTGTGTGTATTAGGAATCGTTATGTCTGCTAGGAACCGCTTCGACTCGTGACGAGAAAGGGTTTCAGTCACAACCGAACTACACATGAACCTAACGGGTCACACACTTAACAGGTTGGAACAAACCGGTATGAATACAATTAAATGGCGTGTTTGGATAGGATCCGTCACGGGCTCTATATAAGGAGATGCATGAGGCTATTGGGACAGAGAGAGTTGACACGAGTTGCCCTACTGAAACCCTAGCCGCCATCTTCTTGAGAGCCTTGCCGTGGCGATTTGGTGCTAGCACCTTTGGCGTCTGGTTGTTCCTTCCCGGGCGTGTGGATACCATAGAGGCGCTTCTATGTTGTTGCGCTTAGGGCGATCCGCGATCTTCGCAAGGAACCGCAGAGGTGCTGGAGGAGACGATCAACTCATGAGGACACTGGACGATCGACCACGACCATTGCATCAACGTCTTTGGGACGCTAGGCGATCGACTACGATCGATATCGTCGGCGTGCTCTTCGTCGGACCAGCCGCCCGACACTTCTTTCGCTCTGCTGGCGTCTAGTGGTAACGATCTGTGATCATCTTCTTGCTTGGCTTCTGGTTTACGTGGTAGAAATTTTGAATTGTTGCTATCGTAGCCTACCCGTATCCCTTTGAGTCATCGAGGGTCCGTTGGAGAGGAATGGTCGTGTCGGATCGCGCGGCCTTCTTTGGGTCGAGCGATGTCCTTCTTGGGCCATTGGATAAAAGAGAGGACGGCATCCCCTAGTGTTGTGATCTCTTCTTTCGCAAATCTTCGCGGGATGGCTCGAAATTGACATGTACCATATCCACTGGACCTGGCGTAACTGCAGCGCCATTTGGCACCGTCTTTGACCGCCTTCCTCGTATGGATACACCATCCTCGCTTGACCTCAATACAAAGGACCCATCCATCCTCACTTGGAGCTTCTGTATGTCGGCTCCTACAAAGCGACACGCAATTAGCTAAGGCGTCCTATAGGTCTATCTTTGGTGCATTCCATAGATGTACGTTACCTTGATGTTGTGTATCGTGTCGGACGTCGTCATGTTCACAATTATCTTGTGGACGCGACGCTACTCCGACGTCGAGGCGCCTCCCAAATTAGCGGGCGGCTTGCATCACGGCTCATGAGTATATCCATTTGACTCTGCAATGCTGCCATATGTACTTGAAATTGGTTAGTAATCATCTGTACCAACTGGTTGTCGTGCTCGGCCTTGGATCTCTTTCTAGTCCTATACGTGCAGTAGTCGTCCGCGAATCCATGACTCCAAGGTACGTTAACCCCAAGGCCTCGCGTGCGACCTGGGTGCTCCTTGTTTCCCAAGGCCGTAGATAGTATATCCTTCTCCCTGTCTGCATGGAAGGAGCCTTGGGAAGCTTGGGCGATCAAGTCATTGCAAGCAAGAGGTCATCACGCTATTATAGGCACTATGAAGTTACGGACTTATTAACAACTTAGTAGTTCGACATATTTACCACACGTTGGGACACTTCTGATCTGCTGGGTTTGTGAAGGAGATCTTTGCCGAAGACGAGACTTGTGCCCTCGCTTTTAACCAAATTTTAGGGAACGCTGGTGCTGTGACATCGAAGCGGGTTCTCCTTCTCGCCACCCATTCTCGTATTTACCGCGTACCCGGTGGTGCGAGTCTGTCTTGGTGAGTGTTTAGTGTCCGAGAGCTTTGTGCGCCGCACTTTGCTCCTTAAATTCGCCGTCGTTTTCATAGCCACAAAGGTGTCCCATGCTTCGCGTCAAGAATCTATATCGCTTGAAGGGCGTCGACCGTGTTCACGTGCCGTGACAAGAATGCTCTTGAAGGTCCTCCACGATTTACCCATCGTGAGCATCGCCGTCCGTCGCCGCGTGCCACATGTGCTACGGAATAGTGAACTTCTCTCGAAAGTTCGGCCCACAGGCGCCTTCGCTTCTTTCGTCAGTCCTTCCACCTTGGTGTGGTGATGAGGACCCGTTCCTTACAAGTATCCCGCAGATGGTTTGGAATCTCGCCGTTGATCTCTTGGGACTCGAGAGGGACCCCAAAGTCACCGACCGCCATGATGACGGTCGCCGTAGGTATTTTCGATTGTCCTCTGCCATCTCGCTTAGTGTCATTATAAATCGACGGTGTGGCTGACCTCGTCGGCGCCTCTTCCATCTGCGGGGTCGGTGTTGGCGGCCTCGTCGGCGCCTCTTCCATCTGCGGCGTCGGTGGCCAGTGGCGAAGACAGTGCCTCTCGCCATCTCGCTTACTTGCTCTCGGGAAGAAATACAGATGTTGACTATAGAGATCAAGATGGCAAATGAAAAGTTGAATGAGCTCAAACAGACTACTAACATTCGGCATAAATATGAAACAATTAATCTCGGGAAGAAATACTGAGAGGTTGACTATAGAGATCAAGATGGCAAATGAAAAGTTGAATGAGCTCATACAGACTACTAACATTCCTAACATTCCTTAATCCACGAGCTTCTATTCTAACACTCCTAATACTCCTTAATCCACCAGCTTCTCTTGTGATCTTTGTATAGATAGAAAGTAGTGATATAAATCTTTTGCCCAAGCCTATCTTTGCCCGAGCCTACTTCATCGAGCCCGACACACTGGAGTGTACCATCTGCTTCATGCCGTGGAGGATTGGCATGAAGCAAAGGTACACTCAAGTGTGTCAGGATCGACGAAGAAAATGCTAAGCAAAGGTTTAATGCTTCATGTACAGAAGACTAGCCTTTAATGAAGACATAGAACTAGAATCAAGTAAAATGATCGACGAAGCAAATGCTAAGCAAAGGTTTAATCCCAACATAGAAACAAAATAGAATCAAGTAAAACTTTCTTTTTGGATTGTTGTAAAAATACGATTTTAGCAAAATTTCAGAATTAATCCCAACAAAATTAATTAGCATTAAAGCATAATTCCTAAAGAATTTAACACTCCTTAATCCACCGGCTTCTCTAAGGAAATGCGAAGGAATCACAGACGGTTCTTAATAAGAAATGCGGATTAAACTCTCACCAATAAAAGGTCTAGAGATTAACGATTACAGACACTATTCCAACATATTGATTGATGATATTATGTGCTCTCGAAGGAGAGTAGCTAAAGAACAAGTCTTTGCCATCTCAATCCTATTGTCTATACTCTTCATTAAATGAATATGATAATATAAATTCAAACTATGAGCTCTAAACAATACGTTGCTTAGCTGTCAAATGATCTCAAGTTAATTAAAACAGATTAAACTTCGATCAAGCAGAGGTTGACTCTGAGAGATCAAGATGGCAAATGAAAAGTTGAATGAGCTCATACAGACTACTAGAAGAATCACAAACTAGTCAATACAACCTGATCAATTTGCAATAGAACTACGAGCTCAACCGAAAGTAGCCAATTAACAAAGACACCATATTGACAAGAGCAAGTAATACAATAGAGCTCAAGTATGAACTAACTATCACATTAAATCTCGGTATAAGATGAGTTCATCACGAGCATGTCAACAAAGCCCATCGATCAATTTGCAATATCTTGAGATAGACTCGAAATCGAACTAATACGAGATCAAGGTATCAACTAACATCACATATATATATATATATATATATATATATATATATATATATATATATATATATATATATATATATATATATATATATATATATATGCAAAGATCAACCGAATCGCCACAGAGGAGCAATACTCACAGAGAGGATGCCGACAAGAACTCACGGTTACTGTAGACACTATTCCAACATATTAATTGATGATATTATGTGCTCTCAGAAGGAGAGTAGCTAAAGAACAAGTCTTTGCCATCTCAATCCTATTGTCTATACTCTTCATTAAATGAATATGATAATATAAATTCAAACTATGAGCTCTAAACAATACTTTGCTTAACTGTCAAATGATCTCAACTGTTAACGAAAACAGATTAAACTTCCAGTCAAACAGAGCTTGACTACAGAGATCAAGATGGCAAATGAAAAGTTGAATGAGCTCATACAGACTACTAGAAGAATCACAAACTAGTCAATACAACTGATCAATTTGCAATAGAACTATGAGCTCAACCGAAAGTAACCAATTAACAGTACAACATATTGACAGTAGCAAGTAATACAATAGAGCTCAAGTATGAACTAACTATCACATTCAATCTCAGTATAAGACAGAGTTCATCACAGAGCATGTCAACAAAGCCCACTGATCAATTTGCAACTAGCACTGCAAAAATATATATATATATATATATATATATGCAAAGATTAACCGAACTGCCACAGAGGAGCAATACTCACAGAGAGGATGACGACAAGAACTCACGGTGCAAGGAGGAGGCCAGTCTTGGGGAGGAGGCCGATCGCGGGGAGGAGGGAGGGGAGGAGGTCGACACGGGAGGAGGAGGCACGGGAGAAGGCCAGTCAGAGGGAGGAGGCCGACACGGGGAGGAGGACGGGCGCCGAGGTCGGAGGCGCCAATGTCGAGGCGGTGACACGGGAGGAGGACGGACGGCGCCGAGGTCGAAGGCGGCGACGCTCGGGCTTACGGGGGAGGTGAACGGGGCGCCGAGGTCGGGGTATGGCACCAAGGTCGAAGGTGCCGAGGTCGGGGCACCGAGGTCTGGGTGGCGGCACCGAGGTCAGGCGCCGAGGTCGGGCGGCAAGCAGAGGTCGGGGCGCCAATGTCGAGGCGGCGCGCCGAGGTCGTGGTCGGCGTGAAGGAGAGCCCTAAACCCTAGAGGAGGCGAACGAGCGCGAGCGAGAGCGAGGGCGCGGAGAGGAAGTGAGAAGTGAGAGGAAAACCCTAGCGCTTCCGCCTTATAAAAAGTATATCACGATGCGGTTTGTAATGAGAACCGTTTATAATAATAATATCACAGACGGCTCTAGAGCGAACCATCGTGATATTTACATATCACGAGCGGTTCGAGTCTAGAACCGCTCAGTGATATATCCTGAGCGGTTCTCATTACAAACCGTCGTGATATTATATCCTGAGCGGTTCTCATTACAAACCGCTCATGATATTATCCTGCATTTGTTGTATTATAAAACCGCTCGTGATAGCCGAAACCCGATGACAATTTATGATATCGACAAAACATAGTGAACTCCGGTGAGACATAAATATCCCGACAAAACATAGTGAACTCCGGTGAGACAAGTATGATGACAATTATGACTAGTCCATATGAATTCTAACCTGGTGACAAGTATGATGACAAGTCCATAACAAGTTCATAACACGTTTGACTTCAAAATTTCATATCTATTCAACTCAACTCCAAATCAAGTGAAACCAATTTTGATACTCCACATTACAATGTACGTCCACATTGACATCAATATCAAATATGACAAGTCCATAACAAGTTCATAACACATTTGACTTCAAAATTTCATATCTAATTCAACTCAACTCCAAATCAAGTGAAACCAATTTTGATACTCCACATTACAATGTACGCCCACATTGACATCAATATCAAATATGACAAGTCCATAACACATCAACACATGACAATTTCACGCTGACATCAAAATATATGAGAGATTACAAGTCCATAACACATGATGTTATGGAATAAATTAATTACATTGGAGTAAATTCTTAATTAAAATATAGGCCTTCGTAATGATCGACGCATATAGCTAGCTTCCTCACCGGGTTCTTCCTCGAGCCTAATGCCGCTTCCGAAAGGAGGCAACTCGTCAAATTGATTGTATTCTTCCTCGCCCACTACATTCTCAACTCCGACAATCCTCCTTTTTCCATGAAGAACTACGTGGCGCTTCTTATTTGCCGGTCGGTTACATAGAAGACTTGAACAACTTGGTTAGCCAAGACTGAATGGTTCGTCTTTGTATCCGACACGCTCGAGGTCCACGGTAGTGACACCGCATTTGTTGACCTTCACTGTGGGAGATGGACCCAACGGCACCGAAATAGGGGATCTTGAAAAGCACGAGTCGAGCTCCCATATCTCCTCTATTTGCCCATAGTAGGAGCTCCTCATCCCATCGGTCATGAATGCATCTATGCGGACACTTTGTTTCGGATCGTGCTCTTCCTATCCCGAGTGCCATATAAAATGTGTACCCATTTATGTCGTATCCTTACCATCGACAATTGTAAATTGTGGCCCTCGTGCCAACCATAGCAACAGATCATCACTTGATGACCTCCCGATGATTCGCACCTTTAACCATTCGTTGAACCGACGGTTGTGCTATCTCGTGATCCAAACCTCCGACCGGCGGATTACATTGGCACCATGTCTTTGTGCTCGCCGATGTGCGGGGACACTTGGGTCATGTGTTGCAAGACCATGCAATGGGCTTGAGCGCACGATCAGATCGGGAGTTATTGATTTCCTTCCGATGGTCCCGATACCATCCAGTCTCCCCTCATGGCGAGATAGAGGCACACCTATCGGTTCCACCTGAGCCATGTAGTCGACGCAGAACTCAATGACCTCTTCGGTTGCATAACCTTCGATGATGCGCCTCGGTCGAGATCGATTCCGCACGAGGACTTGAGAATTCCCATGTACCTCTCGAACGGGTACATATGACGAAGAACACAGGTCAAGATATCTTTATCTCTCTCACAAGGTGAACAATGAGATGGACCATGATATCGAAAAATGATGGAGGGAAATACATCTCAAGATGACATAGAGTGGTCACCACCTCGCCCTGCAGAGCATCTAGTCCTTGGGGATCAATGATCTTCTGAGCAATTGAGTTGAAAAAATAACACAGCCTCAAGATTGCCACTCGGACCTTGTTGGCAAGATACTTCTAATTGCAACAGAATCATTTATGTCATCAAGACATGACAATCATGAGACTTCATACCAATTAATTTCAAATCTTGCATAGAAACAAGGTTCTTAATGTTAGCGGAGTAACCAGATGGGACTTTCACTCCATGCAAGCTCGCACGCTTCATTTCTCTCGGCCTTGATAGAGTGTAGCAAGTCGGGGAAGGTACGTTAAATCTCAGTCGGTCTCTTAGGTGCTAACTCGGTCCTTATGTTCATATCAACCAAGTCACGTCGACGTTAACACCATCCTTTGTTTTGCCCTTAATGTTCAAAGAAGAGACCAATCAAGCTATCACATACATTCTTCTCTACGCATGACGTCGATGCAAAGGGCGAACTTCTAAGTGCTCCCAATAAGGCAAGTCCCAAAAATTGATCGCTTCTTCCAGATGTTCTTCTCACGGGTTCTTAATTTACGCCCTTCCCAAGCACAACATCAATATCCTTAACCATATCATAGACCTCTTTCCCTCTAAAAGCCCTTGAGCTGAATCGTTCTCCTTATTTCCGTCAATTATTTTTTTCATCTTGCGGTATGGGTGACTCACAGGAAGGAACCTACGGTGACGATATACACGATTTTACGCGAGTTGTTCACCATACACTCTCAGAGCATCTAAGCAATGCAGACGAGCTTTGGCTCCTTTTGTACCGAAGCTCGACAGTTACCAAGGCGGGAAAATCATTGATGGTGCGAGAACAACATGGCGCGTAAAGTGAAGTTCTCTCGCTTGTACGCATCCCATACCTGCATTCTTCGCTCCACGGTGTCACAAGATCTTCCAAAGAATGGTGCTAGGTACACATCAATATCATTCCTGTGTTGCTTCGCCCTTGGATAAGTAGTGACATCAAAATGTACTTCCGCTTCATACACGTACCAAGGAGGAAGGTTGTACATACATAGATTCACGGGCCGGTGCTATGTCGGCCGCTCATGTTACCGAAAGGATTCATTCCATCTGTACTCAACCCTAACCTTATGTTCCTCGGTTCAAGACCGAACTCTTGGAAGCTCGATCGAAGTTTCTCCACTGGGCAAAATCAGCAGGGTGTCTTAGCTTTCCATCTCTCTTACGCTCCTCTGAGTGCCAACGCAGCAATCTTGCCTCCTTTGGGTTCGCAAATAAACGCTTCAAACGTGGGATCACAAGCAGATACCACAACATCTTAGCAGGAGGTCCTTGCTTCACCTTAGCAGTATTCTGACGCTTGTATCGGGATGCTTTGCACACGGGACATACATGCATGTCTACATACTCTTTACGGTAGAGGATACAATCGTTCGGACATACATGTATTCTTTCTACTTCCATTTCCAATGGACAAATAACCTTCTTTGCTTGATAGGTGGTCTTTGGGCAACACGTTTCCCTCGGAAGGATGTCCGCTAGGAGACCTAACAACGCCGTGAAACTCTTATCGGACCAACCATTGCTTGCCTTCAATTTCAGCAGTTCAAGCACGGTTGACAACCTTGTATATTCGGCTTGCAACCAGGGAACAAAGGTCTCACCGAGTCCTCCTTAAACCCTCGAATTTACAAAACTCTCTCATTTGTAGTTCTCTTATCGCATCGCGTAGCATCCGATCCAGATTGTCATCGTGTGACCTATCCTCATCAAAAGCAAGATAGTCCACATCCCGCATATCGTTGACTTCCTCGGCGATGCCGTCATAACTAACTTCATGTGTAATAATCGCTCTTCACCGTGATCGTCCAACATGTATACCTTTTTTGAAACCCTTCAATCAAGTGCGCTTCTATTTGCGCGTTGTTAAACATCTTCATTACACGCAATCAATGCATGGACAAGACATAAAATTTATCCCTTCTTCAACATATCACCTCGTGGCTCTTCTAAAAGCAACCACGCCATTAATGTACTCTTGACTCACACGGTTCACATTGTACATCCAGCCGATCCATCTACACTACGCATGTAACAAATTAGTGTCAAAATTGATTAGCGATTAATTTATAGCAAACATAAAGGGTTATAGATCGTTACCCTCGGAGCTCACGAAGAAAATACGATTCCTCTCCTTTCCTTCTCCTCTCTAAGGTGGAGCAATGGGGGAGGAGGCGACGGGTGTTGGAGGCGCTAGGGGCAAGGGTCTAACCTTCTCCTCTCTAAGCTGGCACAACGGATAATTATTAATTATCTGCATGATTGTTGATTAGATACGAGACAAAAGACAAGAGGAAGATCCTAATAACTAGCAAGTTGGTCCGCGTGATTGTGCGGGTATCCGTTTTGATATAATTGAAACAATAAACCACTGTGATGACGTTTCTTCATGGATATAAATGGAGGAAATATAAAATAGATCATTGCACATGTGACTTATCTTGGTGTGTCATAAATTCTTCTTTTTAATCTGTTCTAGAAAACTACTCATGAAATTAGTTCTGATTAAGACTTTCACTTCTTTGCACGTACTTACTCGTTTTGTCTCATCGTTGCACAAAGGAATTACACCAGATTAATTAAAGGCTACATGTTTTGCTTTTCATTTTCTGGAATTAGGGTCCATCAAATTGAGAGCTAGATATACGTTTTGCCTTTTCCCATCAAGTAGTATTAATTGAAACTTAAACCCTATGCTTCCGATTAAGGAATACAACAAAGAAAACAAAACATTAGGGTCTATGTACAGAGTAGCAAAATAAAGGAAATTCACTAATCAATAGAGTGGATAAAGGATAATCAGTATTACTTCATCTGTTTAATTAGGGGAGGAGCCGCAGTTGGAGGAGCTAGGGCAGAAAGTGGCTCGCACTGGGAGGAAGCTAGCTAGCAGATCTAATGGAGCCCAAAGAAGAGGGGGCGGTTGTTATCCAAACAAGGCTAGCAGAGGCAAATGGCGCAGAGGCAAGGCGGCGGCGATGAACAATGGCAAGTCGGCGAGAGGGTCAGGTCGCTCAATTTATACCCAACAGGATATCACGAGACGGTTCTTAATAAAAACCGCTCGTGATAATTGTTATCACGGTTCTAGTTCGAACCGTCAGAGATATCACGCGGTTCTCACTAAAACCGTCTATGATATCCCACAATCACGCAGCGGTCCTTATTAAGAACCGCTCGTGATATACGCACGGTTCTATACTAGAACCGTCTATGATTGTGGGATTATCACGCACGGTTTGTGAATAGAACCGTCAGGTAATATCACGCAGCGGTTCTATTTACAAACCATACGTGATAGATGACTATCACGAGCGGTTCTAAAAATACCGCTCGTGATAGGCTTCTGCGCCACCCGCAGGTCAAGAAATTCAACACGAGGCGGTTCCAAAGGAACCGTCTGTGATGGGGCGTCTACTATAGCCTGTTTTGTAGTAGTGTCAATCTTCTTCTTCAGCTCGACCAGGTCGTCAATAGGTAAACGGTAGGGTCTCTTGGAGATTGGTGCAGTTCCAGGAACCAGATTGACGACGAACTCCAAGTCTCTATCGGGTGGCATTCCAGGTAACTCATCTGAAAAGACGTCTGGGAACTCACGGACCACTGGCACATCTTCCAAAGATACGGCCTTAACACTACAGACCACTGCTCCTTCATGCTTCTCCAAAGAGGCTGCAAATTTTACTTTAATTCCAACTGGACTGACCAAGGTGATGCTTCTTCCACCGCAATCCAACATGGCTTGGTGATTTGTAAGCCAATCCATTCACAAAATCACATCTAAGGACTTGGTGTCAATGATGAGCAGGTTGGCTAGGAATTCTACCCCTTCTATGATTACCTTACTTGTGGACAACCCTGGTTCGCACTTAACTCCGAACTGGGGATTGGACCAACAAGGCGGTTTTAAGAGTTGAAACCTTCAACTGATGCTTTGCAGCAAAAATTCGAGAAACAAACGAATGCGAGGCTCCAGAATCAAACAAAACAGTAGCTGGTGCTGAATTTACAATGAACTTACCCAGCACGATGTCTGAGGCTGTCTGGGCTTCCTCCACCGTGACGTGGTTCACACGACCACTCCCAAATGGCTGGGAGGTCTTGGTTGGTGCAGCGGAGGTCTGAGGAGCTCCACGTCCTGCTCTAGGCAGGGAGGTCCTGGTCGGAGTAGCTCCCAAGTTGAACTTGACCTGAGAAGGTCCTTGCTTCAAGAGATAGTTGTGTTGGAAATATGCCCTAGAGGCAATCATAGAGATGATTATATTTCAGCATGTTCATGACATTGGATAATGTGTTATCTTGTTCCTAGAATAATATTGTTAATATTTATTATCAAGTATGTGACTTGGTTGTGAAACTCTATATTTCTGTGATAATTATTCTTATACGATCCTCGGCCTCGGAAACATATGAGGACACATATGAATAGACTAGCATATGTATTGGTTGATGACTATGTTTCACGAGTCATAGATATGGAGATATCAAACCAATAATATGGACACATGTTAGAGAACATGGTGTTGGATAAGACCCACCTTGAGACACTATTGAGATTGTTATGATTCTATGTGTCATTAGTTGGTCTCAAGCAATGATGATGTATAATCCTTAGACACGAGATCAAAGATAGTTTCCTACATGTGTAATAGCACTCTTAGGGGTTGCCAATGCTACACCGTGAATCGGGTAGTTACAAAGGTAGCTTTCGGGTATGCTTGTGAAACATGGAGAGGAATGTGATCGGTTTGATATGGGATTTGCCCTCCTAACATAACAGAGAGATGTCTCTGGGCCCTCGCAGATCGGATAAAGAAAGTGCATGGACATGCCACTAGTAGTCAAGTGTTCGACCACGTAGTTATCTCGACACTCGATCGAGAAAGAATTGAACATCCATGGATGACACAACATCTCACCCGAGTTCAACCGACATCGTGAGGCAAAAGGAGTATACACGAGTAGGTCACTCAATTCGATCGATTCATGCACGGCCGTATGGAGATACGAGCCGGTCGTAGAGCTCGGTCGAACGTAATCACAGAGTGGTCGAACCTACTCGTAAGGAGTTACGAATCGTCGTGACCACATACGAACCGGTCTGATAGATAGGACTCGGTAAATAAGTGATGAGGATCTGGTCATAGATCATATTGCATTAAGGTTCGTCCGATATAATTTGTGTGTATTCGGAATCGCTATGTTACGCTAGGAGTCGCCACGACTAGTGATCGGAAAGGGTTTCGAGTCACAACCGACACGCATGAACCTCTGTGGTCACACACTTAACGGGTTGGAACAAACCAAGATGAATACGATTTAAAACGTGTTGGATAGGATCCGCCACGAGCACTATATAAGGAGATGCATGAGGTTTGGGAGGTACGCGTGAAAACACCACCGAAACCCTAGCCACCATCTTCCTGAGAGCCCTGCCGTGCGACTTGGTGCTAGCACACCGGCGTATGGTTGTTCCTGCCCTAGACGTGTGGATACCGTAGAGGTGCTACTACGATTGTTGCGCTTGAGGACGATCACGATCTTCACGAGGAATTGCAGAGGTTGCTGAAGGGGACGATCGACTACGACCACCGTGATCGACTTTGTCGGACGTTGACGATCGACACGACCACTACATCGACGCGCTCTTTGTTGGACCACTGCTCCAACCCTTCTTCCGCCGCTCAGGCGTGCGGTGGTAACGATCTATGATCATCTACTTGCTTGGTTTCCTGGTTTGCATGGTAGAAATTTTGTTTGTAGCTATCGAGCCTACCCCATGACCCAACAAGTTCTTTGGCGTAATGTCCTAATTGATGACAGTTGAAACAGGTGATCCCTGCGAGTTGGTTGCTAGTTCTTGGCTGCTAGTTATTGCTGCTGGGACTGCGAAAACCTGGCATAGCTGGGCGAGGTGCTGCTGGAGAGGTCCTGGAAGCAATAGGAGAAGCAAAATGGGCAAGGGGTGGTGCACTTGTCCTGGCTCAATGCGGAGGACCTTGATGAGCTCCATGCTGTACCATTTTTCTTTTATGAAAGTCTGCAAGCTCGTGACGAGACTCTTCTATCAACATGGCTTTGTTCACTATATGCTGGAAATCCATATAGTCGTTGCCAACGATTTGAACCTTCAAGCTAGGGTGGAGTCCTCGCTTGAAGCGCTTCTGACGTGCATCATCGGTGGCGACGTCCTCTGGAGCATAACGAGAGAGTCGAGTGAACTTGTTGAGGTACTTACTCACCGACATGTTGCCTTGTCACAGCTCACGGAACTTATTCTTCTTCATTTCCACCTTTTCATCCGGGATGTGAGAGTGGCAGAAAGCTTCTGAGAATTCTGCCCAAGTGATGTCCTGGTGGTCTTCATGGATCGCACAAGAATCCTCCCACCATTCATGGCGGGCCTTCCAATTGTAGCAAAGATACAGACCTTCTCACGGTCGTCATATCGGATGATGGCGAGCTTCTTTTCAATTGAGCGCAGCCAGTCATCTGCGTCTAATGGCTCGGAGGAGCTAGAGAATGTAGGTGGACGGGTTCTCATGAACTCTGCCAGCCTTAACTGAGGGACAACTGGTGGTAGCGGTGGTGACATGGCAACTACTTGGTTGCTCTGGTTCAGCATAGCGAGAAGAGCAGCTGCTGTCTGATTTTGTTGAGTCATCATCTGGTTCATGTTCTGCATCATAGCACTCATCAGCTGCGTCTGAGCTGCCATAAACTGTCCCAAACCTTGATCTATGGTTGTGACTGGAGGAGGTGGTAACTGTACAAAGGGATCCACTGGTTCATCTTGACTTGCTAAGCTGTGGGGTTGATCCATCTGCACAAATCTTCCCAGGCTTAATAGATGAGGAGAAGAAAGCATACTAGGTAAGAGGAAAAAGCACAGAGGTGAGCGAGAACCAGAGAGAAAGATGGAACAACCTAACTGGGGGGATCGGTTAAACCAAAAGAGCAAATAGCCGGACAGCTATTAAGATGCAACAAAACTCAAACAGGATGTCCTAATACGCGGACTAAACGGTACTAAACTAAGGAGGGCAACTCTACTGGAGCACTTCTAACTTAACCTATCTGGGTGGTCAAATTAAAGCAAAACTCGGTCCTATTGAGATCTCTGAGGTGAGAGAGATCAAATTAAATTTGAAAACAAAGTTCCAGAGGGGATAAGGTACAAGAACTTGAGAATAAGGTGAGAAGAGATTAGAATAAGATGAGAACAGAATAGAAATAAGATGAGAGAAGAACAACTACTCATGTTACTCTGTTGGTTTGGTTTATAAAATAAAATTTGAAATTCTTGACTAAACGACTATGCTAACTAAGGTTACGTCCTACAGTCGATATGGCTCTGATACCATCTTGTCACGCCCCGTGTAAGCAACCCCTGGGACCCACTGTGTACTCCGGACCAGTCCCAAGATCAGTAGATGGTCCGCACAATTTCAACAACGATGTCATCATAACCATACAACAAGCGATAGAAGAAGCAGACAAATTAATATTAATACAAGCAAAAAACCTTATGGTCAAGGTTATTTACAGAGGTGCCCTGTAGGGCTACAACACAGCGGAAAAACAAAACACACGTGGAGCCATTCGACACGCCCACAGGTTATCGAGTGGAGTACGTCCCCTAGCACGCAAGATCTTCAAAGACCTCCCCTTCAAAGAGGTCGGAGCTCCCTAGGCGGTCTTCAGCTGCTGATTAACCAGAGGGCACAAAGCCATGAGTACTTTGAATGTACTCGGCAAGCCGTAGGGAAATGTATGCAAATAGTATTCATGCAAGGCTTGACAAGGAGGTCTTTATGGTTACTTTGCAGAAAGCAATATTGACTGAAAATACAATAAGTAGATTGCAAAGCACAAGTTGAAAGATTAATACATAAGTAAACAAGTTCTTTGGAAACAACTCGTGACCACCCTGGCCACTGCCCAGACCACTCGTGAATACCTTGTTCACGACCCAGACCACTAGGAACCAACCACGACCACCCATTTTTGAGAAAATCTACCCCTTGCGTGAAATCACCAGGGATGTCTTTGACCGTGGACATGGCTATTCGAATAGTTTTACACTTTGCAGAGGTTGTACAACTTTACCTACAAGACACAAATTATCTAGTTTGTTTGGCATCCGTCGATACCACTGTTCACTACCTTTGGTAAGCAGTCTAGAGCACGTGACAAGTCCTTTACAAAGCTCTGCTTTAACCTGGTTTCGCTCGCTAAGAATTCGCCACTATCTGGCCCCCTCTTGCGCCAAGTGTGGGCATCTAACCCAGGTCCTTCACACTTCCACCAAAACGGAACCGAATCAAAGCATTGCTAATTAGTTGGCCAGTTCCACCACATAATGAACTTGTGGATGCACGGTATGGCCCGGATCAATGACGTACAAGGTTAAGTCCTTAGGGACTACTCAGGCGAGACAACCACATCCCAATGTGCTTAAAGCACCCCCTTTACTACACGATCACTCGCCCGAGTATAAATCATTTTGGGCTCACCAGGCCAAATGACCACCCAGGCCATGGCACAACATCTTTTAACAACAGTGGCTGCGCCACAATTCCATATATCATTAAGTCAAATTCATCATTAATGAATCATGAGATCGAGAGACATCGCATAACTAAACCAGGGCTAAGCAATAAACGCACCCATGTTGGTATCTCAAAGATGTCCAACTAAGATTGCCCAACCTAAGATGGTCCAAGGGTACATGTCAACATGTGGATCGCAAGTATTCAAGAAGTCATACTGGCAAGTAGGTATTTAGCTATTTTCCTAAAACCATTTTTATACAATTAGCCATGCATGTTGGTATAAAACAATATAATTTTGCAATCTAGGTTCGATATGATCAAAGGTCTACGACTTTCCTTCGATGAAGAGCTAGGGTTCTTCAGTAGAGGTCGCTAGGTCCAAGAACTCTTCCGCGAAGCCGGAATCTACACGCGCAAAAAGAGCCAAATAAATACAACAAATCCAAATAAAACCAAAAACTGCCAAACCAAGAACCAAAAGAAAAGTGCTGAAAAAAGATAAATTAGGAACAGGCTCTCAGGAGGAGTTCCAACTGAGAAGGAGGTCGAGGGAGGTCCTGAGGAGGAGGTCCTGAGAAGGCCCAATGAAGGATACGACTACCCAACGAGGTCGAAGGAGAACTGGGTACTGAGATACTGGGCGAGAGTAAGAAAGTTGGGGTGAAGCTAAAGGAGATGAAAGAGGGCTACTCAGGCTTTTATAGCCTTGAGGAGGCGCACGAGTTCAAGGGTAGGTGAAGGAGAAGATAAGAGCAAGTAGGGGAGGGGAAAGAGGGGGAGCAGGTTACGACCAAAGCAACAGCATTTAATGCGACACAATGGCATTTAATGCGCAAGGACTATTGTGTCAGCAGTGACGCAACGAGAGAAAGAAGAAGGTGAGCATGGCTGACAGGTGGGGCTAGCCAAAAGGGAGGTCGTGACCAATGGGGAGATCGCGACTAAAGGACAAAAGGGGAGGTCGTGACCTAAGGGGAGGTCGTGACCCAAGGGGAGGTCGCGACTAAAGGACAAAAGGGAAGGTCGTGACCCAAGGGGAGGTCGCGACTAAAGGATAAAAGAAGAGGTCGTGACCTAAGGAGAGGTCGCGACTAACGGACAAAAGGGGAGGTCACGACTAAAGGACAAAAGGGGAGGTCGCGACTAAAGAACAAAAGGGGAGGTCGTGAGGACGGAGCAGACAGAGAAAGGGAAAATCCAACACCAGAGAACTCCAACAAACTCAAAGCAAACCAAACTCGAATTAGTTGAAGTTGGACTAATTCATATTGAATACTTTTAATTCCAAAATCTCAAGTTAAGCTTTCGATCTTCAACAAAACCAAATGGTTCTTTTTATTTTGAAGATTTTCAAAAAGCTTAGAAAATTGGGATGTTACATACCTTCTTTTTCAATTTTTTTGACAGATGCATATCTTGTTGATTCTGCTCTTTTCCCACCAGCAAGAACCCCACTACGAATGTTCCTTCCATAGAGAAAAATTATCATGTAAACATATGTAATAAGAGCCTAACTATCTGTTCATTGCCTAAAGCAAAGATTGTATTTTTGTACAACATCCATTGGAAAGAACCAAAAAAGTAGAGGAAGAGGCTAGACTCCAGAAAGAACTAGAGCTAGAGCAGAGCAGAGCCAGGGAGAAGTGGAGTTCATGGAACACACCTAGATCTGGAGAGAGGACGATGACAGTGAGCTGGATATACTGCTCCCTTCCCGCCGCCATGCTCCCTCTCGGCCACCGTATTGCTCCCTTGGTGCTGCTCGCTCCCTTCCTCCCTGTTTGTCGTGCTACCACCCACTTGTTCGTGTCGCATCTCTGTTCGCTCGTGCAGGTGCGCTGCCGCACGCTCACCCTGCGTCGCCTCACGCTTGCTTGTCGTCACATCGTAGTGTCGTATCCATTGACCGTCGCTCGCATTCGTAGCCCGCGCCTCCGCTCATTCGCCACTTGGAGGCCGGAGCCCCCCCCCCACCAAAACACCTCACCCCGGCCCTCACACACACAAACAGCCACAGGATGGGAGAGAGAGAATAGATGTTAGAGTTTGGTGGGCTGAAGTAGGAAAGAAAATGAGCATAATGTGTTACATGGGCCAAGCGCGAGGTGTGGGGCGTGCGAGCTGAATTCATTTGCGGACATAAATATATAATTTTAGCCTAATTAATAACATATACACCTAATATACCTATTATATACTAGATATTTTAAAGAAAAAAATGGGTGTTCGGCTGAACACCTATGACCACTTGAGGGTCAGTCCATGTCACTCACTCACGTATGCTTCTCAAAGCATATGACGATCTGATACTCCCGATCCGTCTCTTCGTAATCTTGTCCTCCTCATGGAGTATCTTTGACCTAATCCATTTACATGATGGTTTCGCAAACCACCACTTTTCCAGTATTAGGCGATTTACCAAAATGTCCCTCTACCAACCTTTCTCGATTCCTTAACATCGAAGCATCGCATATGCTTCGCCATCATCCATGTGGCACTAATGAATTCCCGCCAAACCTCTCACGTGTTTGAATCTCACCGAATTGTCCTCGCTTGCAAACGGGTCCAAGTTGCTTGACGCACCATATGCCTTACCACGCACCATGACCACACCCAGCTTCCTTGACCATTCTAGACCTTAGCTCCTCTCTGGGCTTAGTCCCGGTCCACCTTGCCATTGCCCATCATGTCCGCCACTACGCAAACCTTGGTCATCTTCCAACGGCACCTTGATCGTTCTAGACCTAAGCTACCCTAGCTTAGTCCCGATCCTTGGCCGCTCTGGACCTAAGCGCTCCTAGCTTAGTCCTGGTCCGTCCGCGCTCACCATGACGTAGCTTTGGAGTCCTACAACCACCACCGACAACCAAACCATCATGTAACAGCGCACAACACACAAAATCATCAATTTACACAATTAATGAATCAAGAACACATACCTTCTTACTCCGCACCCGAAAACATCACTTTACCTCAAAAGATCTTTGCTCAAACTTTGTCTTCCATAGTTCTTGTCCATCTTGTACCTAGCTTAAGTCCAACCATCTCACCCGACATCGATAACCGTTCTGGACCATGGTTCTCCTAACCAAGTCCCGATCCTCCTTACTGTTGACCATAGTTGACTCTAAATCACATGCACAACAATAGACCAAACAACCATTTCTGGGCTCAATTTTCTTCACAACTCGACCCACATTAGTCTATAAGAGTATAATGCAAGCATGTGCACCAATCCCAAGCTCCTAGGACCAATCCTCAAATTTTAGCTCAAAACACAACTCATTGCACACTGAAAACGTCACGACCGGTCTGACCGCCACCATCTTGCCAGTCTGACCACCAACCACTAGTTGGTCTGACCGCGCCCGTTGGTAATAGGGCACCAGTCTGACCTCCACGTTGTGGCCAATCTGACCACTTTCCATCACCAGAAAACACTCCTTTTTGGACTTTTTAGTTAATCTCGATCTAGTTTCACACCCAGTTTTAATTTTCAATGGCATCTAGTCTCTGGACTAGGTAGTCTCTCCAAAAAATTACAAAAATATATCATTGTCGCTAGTTCATCTGTCGGTAGGCTCCTATCGCCAGTTGAACTGGCGACAAGGACTCTGAACAGTTGGGGGAGGTTCCTGTCGTCAGTTCAACTGGTGATAGGAATCTAGGAATTTTTAAATATAGCAAATAAACTCAAACAATTACAAAAGTTTTTGTGGAGCCTCTCGAAATAGTGTTCTTACTTGCGTAATGTTTTCATAATTTTATCCATTCTAAATTTGTCTCCAAAATTCATATAAGTATACTATTTGTAGGAATTTGTAAATATACACAATGAGGTTCAAAAATTATGATTTTTTTTTTTGAACTGTCCTTACATAGTGTAATTATTTGTGTAATTTTTCCAAAACTGCTTATGTTCAAATTGTCTCAAAAATTCGAATTTAGGTTCCGATCTGATGTATTTGATTGTGTAAACCCTTAATTTATAGACAATTTGTAACATATGAAATTCTGGAAAAATTAGACAATCAATTATACAGTGTGAGGAGCATTCACAAAAAAATTATATTTTTTGGACCTCATTTCATATATATACAAATTCTACAAATAATATACTTAAATGAATTTTGGAGACCAATTCATAACGAATAAAATTATGAAAAAAATTACATAAGTAAGAACTCTGTATCAGGAGGCTCCAGAAAACAATTCGTAATGTTTTGAGTTTATTTGCTATATTTAAAAAATCCTAGATTCTTGTCACCAGTTCAATTGTCGATAGGAACCTCCTCCAACTATTCAGGGTCCCTGTCGCCAGTTTATTTTTGTAATTTTTTAAGACGGCTACCTAGCTTTGTAATTTTTTCTAAAAAATTATATATTTTTTTTAAAAAAAATCGATAATCCTAAAAAAAAAAGAAGCTTACAGCGAGATACTGCATAATAATGTACACACGATAAGGTAAATAACACCTGCTCCACCGAGGGCCCGCCGGAAATGGATTCTCTGCGTTCTACGGTGCTCTGTACTCTGTATTAGAAACGATTTCAAGGCTATATCGGTCGCTACTGGTGATCTGCTACAGTAACCGCTTCGGTATTTACCGCTGTAGCACTTTTCAGTACACATAAAAAAAAAACTGGTCATATAGTGATCCGTTGCATTAGAAGAGAGTATCAGGATCCGGGACCGCCCTTGTAACTAGCTAGCCAGACTTCGTCGATCCCCTTCACGTCAAAAAAGGTTCAGACTACACGCGCTGCACCAGTGAACCCCCGAGTGACCAACGGGAAACCTCCCCAACATGCCCATCTCCTCACCACCGGTGCCGCCCCGTCACATGCGCCACACAAGCATCCGGGGCTCCCTCGTGTATATAAGCAGTGGTATGGGTACGCTTCTCCTCAGAACCACACTGACCCAAGCTTGCCAAAGAGCTGAGCTCGTAGCGAGCGAGCGAGTAGTGAGAATGGGTGGCAAAGCCGCTCTCCTGCTGGCCCTCGTGGCCATGAGCCTGGCGTTCGAGACCCAGGCAGACAACGGCTACGGCGGCGGGTACAAGCCGGCGCCGTCTTACAAGCCTCAGGGCTCCAACAAACCGCCATCCGGCCACAAGCCTCCCACCTACAAGCCCCCCACGCCCCCGACTTACAAGCCGCCGCGCACGCCGCCCACGACGCCCGGGAGGCCCACGCCGCGCACGCCGCCCACGCCGACCACACCGCCCACGCCGCCCACGACGCCCGGGACGGGTACGCCGCCCACACCGCCCACGCCGCCCACGGTGCCCGGAGGCCCACGCCGCCCACACCGCCCACGCCGCCCACACCGCCCACGAATCCCGGGCCGCCCACGCCGCGCACGCCGCCCACACCGCCCACGCCGCCCACGGTCCCTGGGACGCCCACGCCGCCCACACCGCCCACGCCGCCCACACCGCCCACGAATCCTGGACGCCCACGCCGCGCACGCCGCCCACACCGCCCACACCGCCCACGGTTCCCGGGACGCCCACGCCGCCCACACCGCCCACGCCGCCCACGCCGCCCATGACGCTCACGACGCCCACGCCGCCCACACCGCTCACGACGCCCACGGTTCCCGGGAGGTCCACGCCGCCCACGACGCTCGCGACAACGCCCACGCCGCCCACGCCGCCCACACCGCCCACACCACCCACGACGCCCGGGCAGCCCACCCCGCCCACGCCACCCACGCCGCCCACCCCGCCCACGCCGCCGACGACGCTCACGACGCTCAAGACCCCTAAACCCACGCCTCCCACGTAGATTCCCACTCCTAAGCCAACACCGCCTACGTACAAGCCGCCCACGCCAACTCCCAAGCCTCCGACGTACACCCCGACACCCAAGCCAACACCTCCCACCTACACATCCACCCCGAAGCCCACGTCGCCAACATACTGCTAAGATCCGCTACTCTGTCTTGTTGCATAGGTACGTACAAGCAAACATTAACTTGCTTACACTTTGCATGGGTGAACTATATGTACATCTTACGTCCAGTGCAACCACTAATCTACGAAATCATGACTAAACTTAAGAAATCGGGGTTTTATGTGTTTGCAGAAGGTGATCGAGAAGAGTTGTGCGAGCTGGCCAAGATGAGCCAAGGTTTTGATCATCCTGTGTTCGCTGCCAACCCAGGGCCAATCTCGCGAGGAGAATAATGCAGATTGCTCCCGCCCTTTAGTTATCTTCTCCTTATAATTTGTGTTCGTCCAGTCTAGCGTATTGTGTGGTGGCTATAGCTAGTATTGTTGTGTTACTGTAAAACCATAACTACGTAAGTTTGAAATAAAAGCTGTCTTCCTCTACTGTCTGTAACGTGATCGCAGCTTTTCTCTCTCTTTTTTTCGGTGGGTGACGAGATGTGATGTTTGCATGTCAGATATGCTTGACTTTACGGTGTACAGTAATTACACCACGTTTACAACCGAATCGGTTTCGCCGAAACCATTCTAACTGCCGAATTGGTAAGGCTTTCGTTAAACTGTCTCCAACTTGATCTCGAGAAGAAATAAATTGAATATCCAATACTTTAATCTGAAAAAAAAATAAAAATCAACCTAAATGTGTTTAGTTCTCGCATAAAAACATGATTGGTAGACAAATAAGTTGCTACCAAATTATCACATCAAAGACATGCAGCTCGACTTTGAAACACACCAAGTAAGGATTGTATCTAGCCGATTTCTGCAGCTGAATTAGCCAATGCTTTGTATTCTGCTTCATTATTTGACCTCGATACTGTTGCTTGTTTCCTGAAACTCCAAGATATGATATTTGAGTCAAAGAAAACCACAAATCCTCTTGTAGATCTTCTACCATCGAGACATTCTGCCTCTGAGAAAGCACTAATAAGAGTGGATGCTGACCTTCTAATCGACAAGCCTATAGTGAAAGTGTTCTTGAGATACCTCAATATTCTTTTAACGGCTAACCAATGATCGGTAGTTGGACCATGCAAATATTGACATATCTTATTCACGGTGTATGCAATATCTGTCGAGTAAGCGTTAGATACTGTAGCGCCCCAACTATACTTGGGTGTTGAGTTGTATCAGCCGGCCCACGAGCATCTCCAGTTGAATTAGAGAGCCTTTGTGAAGTCGCCATAGGTGTAGTAGTTGGCATGCAATTACTCATTCCAGCTCGACTTAGAAGTTCCAAAAGCGAAAAGGAATCTTCAAGCGAAGCCAGGTGTGCTGCTGTACGTGAAGGTCTAGATACTAGAAGAAAAGGAGGGCATAGGGGCTGCCACATCAGGTGAACAAAGAGCTGTTCCAATTTGAGGACATGGAGCTCTCGAGTCTTACGCATCCAGCCAGGTGCTTCCAGGGAGTCACGTCGGTGGCAAGCCCACAGAGAAAGCTCAGTGCGTCTCACGGCACAAGAACCGAGCGACGATTTTCTCTGGACAGAAGCTGCAATAGAGTAAAGAAAAAGAAAAAATTTCAACTTTTGGTATCAGTGTGCCAGATTAATCTTGGTGCGAACTAAAGATTATGTGCGACAACACGAAGACTCAGGATGAGTCAATCTCTCTTCTATATCATGTTCTGACGATCGACAATTACCCGGTGTGGGCAATGAAGATGAAGACAAATATGTGCGCCCAGGGCGTCTGGAGTGCAGTCGATTCGAAGGCGAAGGACAAGAAGGTGGACGACAAGGTAGATCAAACTGCTTTGGCCATCATCTACCAAACGGTGCCAGACTTCATGATGTGTCAGCTCATCGGCAAGGAGACGGCACGTGAGGCGTGGGTGACGCTTCAGAAGATGCACGATGGAGTTGACCGCGTGAAGGAGGTATGGCTACAGAATTTGCACACTGAGTTCGAGAATCTCCAGATGGGAGAAACCCGCCAGGACGAGTTCGCCGTCAAGTCGACTTCATCAGACAATCGATTGTCTCTCGGCGACAAGATGGAGGAATCTGTGGCGGTGAAAAAATACCTACGCATACTACCAGAAAAGTTCATACCTGTCGTCACCACACTCATGTACTCCTCGGATCTGGAAACAAAGAAGATTGAGGAGATCATCAGTTCCCTCAAGACGCATGAGAAGCTACTGAAGGGGTATCAATTCCGTAACGAGCAAAGGTATTAGTCTCATAACAAGCAGGTGTTGTTGTTAAAAGGGGATAAAAGAGGTGGTGCCAGACAATTTTACAAGGGATCGTCGGAGAAGGACGACCGTGGCTCATCAAGAAGCCACGAGCACGAGCGTAGAAGCGGGCGTGAGCGAGGCGGTAGAGGAGGACGTGGAGATTGGGCTAGGCAAGACGATGGTGACAGATCCCGTGACAAGTCACATATCAAGTGTTTTAAATGTGACAAATATGGTCACTACACGTCAGAGTACCGCAGGCACATAAAGTGTTTTAACTGTGACAAGTATGGACACTACGCATAGAGGAAGGCAACCATGATCATACTAATGAGTAACACTTGGACAATGGAGCAAGCAATCACATAACGAGAGATCGCTCCATGTTCCATGAGCTCGACGAGAAGATTACAGGCAAAGTCAAGTTTGGCGACGGATCCACGGTGCTGATAAAAGACAAAGGTACAATGCTATTGCAATGCAAGAACGGCGATCAGATGATGCTGACTGAAATTTATTTTATACCAAGTCTGTGTAACAACGCACTCGGCCTCGTGCGATTAGCGGAACGGAGGTGCGAGGTGGTCTTTGCAGATGAGTTCTTACGTGTCTATGATAAGAACAAAGATCTGTTGATAAAGATGAAATAATATCCGAACTGGTTATATAAAATTTATCTAAAAACTTATAAACCGGTTTGTGTAAATGACAATACGAAGAAGCCAAAGTAGAACTAAAGTTAAACCAGAAAATAGCGGAGGATGACACGCAGTCGGCGTAGGACACGCATCAGGCGAAGCTCCGAGGGGTCTAGACGCGCACGTAGCACTACAGGAGGCAGTGAGTACCACGCGTATAAAAGATGAGACGTACACGCAGCAGGGGATGGAGGGCCCCATGTGCATGCGTGTGTAGCTGGCAGCGGCAACTTGCCAAGGTGGCGGCTCGGGTGCGCTGGGCGCTGCTGCCCCGACGCAACCTCAAGTGGTCGACCTCAAGTGGTCAGGGCGGCAGGTCCCACGCACGGGCAGGTGGCACAAGAGGAAGCGGCTTGGGAGGTCCACAAGTGGTCAACCTCAAGTGGTCAGGGCGGCAGGTCCCGCGCACGGGCAGGTGGCACAAGAGGAAGCGGCTTGGGAGGTCCACAAGTCGTCGGACATGCGGCGAGCAGCAACTCAAGAGGCCAAAGCAGGGGCTGGGGTCAATGCGGTGGGGCCTATGCACATGCAAGTGTTGCTGCAGGCTCACACACATGTAAGGTCAAGAGAAGACAGCACCGTGCAATGTCAAGGTGACACGTCTCATCAAGATGGATTAATTGGTGCTGTCTCCCACGGTTGACGCACGCAAATAAAATTGGCCCTGGCTCCGTTGCAAGCATCGGTGGCAAGTCCCTTCGGTAACAGAAAAGCAATCAATACAGGCAACAAGGTGTTAAGGAGACAAACGTTCTAAGTTCCGTATGGTTTGGTTGCTTGTCTTGTCGATTGTTTCTCTTGTGAAAAGGAATCTTGTCGACTGTTTCTCTAGCGAAAAGGAAGCTTCAATCAAGCGAAGGCACGTGTGCTGCTTGCTGTACGTGAAGGTCTAGAGCCAAGAAGAAGAGGAGGGCGGAGGGGCTGCCACATCAGGAGGACAAAGAGCGATCGAAGTTCTCATATTGTAAAAGGTGACGACGTGATGATGCAGGAACTGTGAGATAACAGGGATAGATGGCTGAAAGCAGTAAAACGGATCTTTCTTTTATAAAAAGCTGAAGTTCTTGTTGCAAGGGTGACACCTGAAAAGATGAGGGAAAAAAAGGCTAATTTGTATTACTTCACCGAGAATTAGCCATCTATTATCTCGAAATGCTGATATGATCGCAAAGCCATCCACAATTTAGTGTCTACACCGACGTTAAGAATTGACACCTCACACAGATGTTAACTTTATATTTCATCCTTTAGTGTTTAGTACATTCCTCTCTCTCCAAGAAAGATCCGATCATAGATTCAAAAAATGAAATCATCTCCTCCTCTATCCTCTCTCTCCCTTCCTCGTGAGATTTTCTCGCCGGCTCCTTCTTTTTCTCGCCGGCCGCCCCCTTTCTTTTGCCGCTACTCTGCTCTGCTCATCGCCAACCCATCTCCATCGTCGCCACCAGCCTCAGCCATCGACCGCCCATCGACGGTGATTGAATCCAGTCCACTCATTTCCCCTTCTTTCTTTGCAGCTCTCCTTTACTCTCCTATCCTTCCTCGCTTGCTTTGTTTTGATCTGTGCTTTGTTTTCTCCATTGCTCTGCTCCAAGCGTAGGTGCTATGTTTTTTCTCCGTGCTATGCTAGTAGTAGTAGCAGCAGCAGCAGGTCGACTAGTAGTGACTAGGTGCGATTAGTCGAGTCGACAAGTCGCCCCTCTTGCAACTCGACTTGTAACATTCCAAAATTTTCTCTTTGTAAAAATTTAATTCAAATTAATTAATTCAAAGTGTTGGATTTCATTTTGAGTTTTTGAATTTATTTAAAATCCAAATCCAAATTTCTTCATCTTAATTCAAATCTCATCTTCAAAAATCAAGACACAAATTTTGTAATTTTAATTATCCTCTCCATTTCTTCTTTCCTTCGTTTACCTCTCTTTACCTTTGCTCGGCTCGCACTCGAAGTGCAGGCGTGTTCTGCCGCTACGCCGTGCTACTCGCGTCGTGCCTATGCTCATTCATGTCCGCACTGCGCCCGAGCCACGCACTCCCGACCCGCGTCACCCGTGCGCGCCCGACACGCGCTCGTGCACGTCGTGCTTATCGTGCCCCCACGACTCCCACATCGTCATCAACTCCCTCCATTCCGCCAAGACATTCAATTCCCCCATTGCCGCAATCCATCACTGCATTGCCGTTTCGACGGTTTCCAAATTCAAGATAGTAACATCGCCGTCGATCACACTCGTGGCCACATCCATCCAAACTCTAGCCAAGTCTTTAAATTGAAGCCTCTGTGCCTCCTTCGTCCCTTCGCACCCTCTCTAACTCCCATAGTCACTAGAGTGTCACTGTCGAATTCTTCGTGTTCCTGAGCGCTGGCCGCCACCTCGCCTTGTGCTCCCGTCGCTTCGGTGAGAATTTGGAATCCCAAACTGTGTCATATTGTGTTCCCAAGCTCCATCAACGTTTCCCCTAAATCAATTTTACTTTTGGTTGTAGTTCTTCGTCGAATTTCATCGTCTTCTTTCTCACGGCCGGAACTTCTCCGTCGCTCAATCTCCTTCTCCGATGACCTCCTTGCCATTTGGATTGCGTCACAACCTGTTCCTGCCTCCCTCAACCCATCCCCCACCTTGATTCGGCCTCTCCATCACCGGAGCAGGCCGCCCCACCGCCACCCTATTCCCCCTACCGCCCTCGAGCCACACCGATCCCTAGTGCGTTGCCGCCGTCATCGTGCGCCCGCGCGCCCAAGACGCCGCCACCGCCCCGTGCCGCTTCGATCGCCGCCACTGCCGCCTGACACAGAAACCCAGGGGTTCCATTTTAGCTATTGGTCACCGCTCACATGCTTGCTCGCCACGCAAGACCTATGTCACCGCGCTTTGCTCTGTTCTCCTTCCTCTGTTCTTTCTCTCGTTCACACACACATTCTCTCTCAATGATAGTAGGACCCCACTGGTCATACTTATTATTTCTTCATCTCTTTTCATCTCTTTCACTGGCAAAAGGGTCTCATGTGTCAACCACTGTGGTATTGTAGTATTAAAATCGAAGGGGGAATATTCTAGGAATATTCCTCTTCCTTTCAATTATCATGATTTTCCTTTCCGACAAGTCTTCCGAGAGTCTTTTCTCTTCCATATGAACTCCGCATCAGTTGATTCTTGTTCCTAAATTCATTTAAATTCATAATAACTCTAGTGGTACTAACTTTATGCAAATCATTTTGAGAAATATATATCAATAGGTATTGCTGTTAATTTTCAAAATAAAATAAAATGGTGAAAATCTGTTTAGACTTGGACGGATGGTAAGTTCAGGCGGGTGCAGCTAGAGCATAAGAACTTGTATTGTGTTAAGTTCCGCCCAAGTCATATTAAGGACTGACGCTTGTGACTATCAAACTGAGCACTACCGTACAACCAAATGTCTAGAATAGGGAGGACATGACCAACTAATTTACTGGTAAATGTACTTCTATGTCTGTCAGGGCTTGCGTTGTACGATGGTAAATGCACCTCCATGTTCGGACAGGTTATCCCTCACAACTGTGAGTTCTCTTTGTAATGGTAAATGTACTTGCATATCTTGAGAGTATATCTCATAGGGTAGGGTTGATATAAGGATAGGGTATTGTAAATACCTTGTGATAATCGCTTAGTCGCATGCCCAAGGAAGCGTGCCATTAGAGGTGTTCATGGGCGGCCCGCCTGCTGCCCACTCGAGCTCGAGGTCCGGCCGGCTTGGGATGCAAGCCGCCCAAGGTCGAAAAAATCAATTAAAAAAATATGAAAACTATTTTTAATTCTGGAAATGAATTAAATATTATTTTTTATTCCAAAAATGATTAAAATAATATTTTTAAATGAAAAACTCAACTTTCGGGCCGGGCCGGGCTCGAGCTTGCCCATTTCAGACTGTGCTTTTCAAGCCCGGTCCAGCCCGGCGTTTGAACAGGTCTATGTGCTATGACCGATATTTTATGTCGATTATCTCATGTGGGTCAAGCTGTACAACCTCTACAGAGTATAAAACTATTCAAATAGTCGTGCCAACGGTCAAGCAGCGGGCAAGGTGCGTTTTCACATGATAGATTTTGATTTTGATTTCAAAAGAGTAAACTTTGGAAACCTAGGAGCAGGTGGGACTCTCGGGTGGATATTATGGCAGCTAGAGTCAGTTGGGCAACTATAGTTCTATCCTTTGAACCTTGTCGGCTAGAGACTTAATACTAGTAGTTGGTAGGTAGAACCTTCACTAGTGTTATAATTAGTTTAATTATTGAAACTGTTTTTGTCAAATGTTGCTTTATAAAAACTGTTAAAACTTAAAATATTATCTTATGCAAAAGAATCATTTATTTGGACCGTGTAAGTGCAAACATGAGAATAACGTATACAGTAGGTTTCACTAGTGGTGCGCTCTTATCCTGCCCGAAAGCTCGTCCCTGCCGTATCATGGTAGATTCCAGCTCCGTTCAAAAGATAAAACCCAATGACGCGTTACGACCTAATGCAGCGTAGAATCATCAGGCCTAACGGGCTAGCCGTCTCCCTAGAGTTGACAAACAAAGACGTGCACCAAATTTAACCAGGCCTCCTATTTTCTTTTATTCCGTCAAATACTTTTATACTAGCAGTCTAAACCCTAGAGGGTTCCATGCTTCCATCCATTGAGATCTGGCAGTAGTGCGCCAAACCTGAAACTCTGGTTGCCTTCCGAGTCCAAATTGCCTGGTCGACTAACAAAGCAACGATAACTTCTCAAGTGTGCAACCTACGTTTCTAGTATTGCTACCACCAGGTAACAGAAGGCAAGAAGAAATTTGGCGTGATCAAACAATACTGTTACGTCATGGATGGTGGCGTGATAAGAGTTTGCCTGAATACGGGCTGGCGTGACAGTATTGTTTTATCACGCCACGGGTGGTGGCGTGACCAAAGAGGTCAAAATTAGAAATAAAGTTCGCAGGGGTTAACTTTAAAATAAAGTTTAAAAAAGGGTTAATTAATAAAAAAAATTCCAGCTGAGAGCGTGCGACGCAACACATTTAGGAGTGGGTATCGAGCTAGGTATTCGTCTTATCGAGTTTTTTTTTAAAAAATTAACATAGTTTAATTTAATATCATTTTATTTATAATTTAGAAGTATTTTTAGAATCGAGCTGAGCTAAAGCGAAGTCCAATTTCATTCAAAATCGACTTATTTTAGTGTTTAACCAATTAATAAGTGTAATTAAAGAAATTTTATACTGAACCAATAAACCCGACTAACGAGCTTTTTTGCCACTCCTAAATGCATTTATGCCGACACTGCGGCACGTGGGTCGGACCGGCTGTGCGGATCATCGGAGCAACCGGGCAGCGCAAGCCAGCAAAAGCTGGGCCATGCAGCAAGCAATTAATTATGGGAGTGCGATGCGGAGAATTGAACAAGCTCGATGTAATATTTTAAGTCTGATTACGTGAGGCGAGGATGATGGAGATGGCGACAATCAACTTTGGAGAGTTAGGACTGTGTCCTCGGCTCCACGTCGCAAATGGGCAGAAAATGGCGAAGCTACAAGGAGCCTTCCGGGGATCATAGCATCTATCTTTCTGTCCCTGATTTCTACTTGCAGCTATTTTTAGTCCGAGTTCGGCAATTTGTTTTGTTTATTTCCTGTTCCTTGCATCTTGTTTCGGCCACTGCAATCATTGTCCGGACAGGGCTACGATCGGTGTGCTATGGATGGGCATGACTACGTGCAGTGCTGCCGAACGAACCCACGGCTGCCAAATGGGGAGTGGTGAGATGCCGAAATCTTGAGCCGAGAGACACATGTCGCGCGCCTCGTGGTTTCAGATCTGTTGCACATATTGGTACGCAACATTGTTCCCTGGAAAGACGACTCCATCTGTCACTAGAATTTGGAAAGAGATCGGCACCCTTGCATGGAGTCATGGAGAAGGCGATCAGTTATTCAGTGTGTTGTGGTGACGAAAAGCTTAAAACATGATGCATGATGTACAGGTTGGTGTACACGATACGTAGTATGATTTTTTAGTCTGCCGATTTTTAAGATTTTTTTTTCGTATACGGCGCTTTTTCGTTGCGTATTTGATCACAACGGCGATGTATTTGTAAATCTGGCAACGTTGGTGCACAACCACCATACGTCAACACCAGAAATCACGACACCTAGCGTTGCGCCAACGCCGATGCGTGCCCACCGTTGGCCCGCCACCCTACCACATCAGCCACTGGCGCATGGTGGACATGCGCCAGCCCCTTGGCGCATGCCCACCATGCGCTAGCCACACATCACTTATTAGTGCATTAACTAGCTAATTAGTGCATAGTTAGATTAGTTAATTAGTTAGGTTAGTTAGTTTTATGCTGAAATTTTGAGGAATTTTAAAATATAGCAAATGAGTCAAAAAAAATTATGAATTTTTTTTTGTAGCCTCCCGATACCGTATACTTGATTGTGTAAATTGTTCATAATTTTATTCGTTTAGAATTGTTCTCGCTATTTCGTATAAGTGTCCTGTTCGTATGAATCAATAAATGTAGAAAATGAGCTAAAAAATTATGAATTTTATTTTGAAGGGTCCTCACGCAGTGGACTTGATTGTGTAACGTTTCGGCAATTTTATATGTGTTCTGGTACTGTTACAAAAATTTAGGATTTAGGTCGCGAAAATTTCGATTTTAGGTTTCGGAAATTAGGGTTTGATGATTTCATGTGACTTGGAATGTATAAAAAAAGCTACATTACAACTCTATTGGAGATGTCGATATACAATATGGCGCTAGAGTACACACGTAACAACCAAAATACGCGTACATATATAGCAAAACAAAATATGAATACAAATATACCCAAACATAATCGCATAACACGGGATATACCAAATTCTAGATAAGCTTGTGCATGAACCAAGATGAAGGAGGAGGGGTATTATCACATGTAACTCGATCAAATATGATACTCTTTGTTTATTTATCGGTTTAATGTGGATGGTGTTCTTTAATACTGTATTGTACGATATGCTAGATAAGGTTGTGCATGAACCAACTAAGAAAAATACGTGGCATGCAGATCATATAACGATGTACCGTAACCTACGACTTGTGTGCGTTTCGAAGGCTACGACATCCTTATATGATCTGCACGCCATGTATTTCCCTTGGTTAGTTCATGCACAATCTTATGTAGCCTGTGGTACAATACAGATCATCCACAACAAACTGATAATTTGACAAAGAGTGTCATATTTAACGATGTGTGCAACTAGTCTCCGCGGTGACATAGTGAGTGCCCCTTGTCTCGGGGCTGCCCACGGTGGCGGTAAGTGTAGAAGTTGTCCATGTCCTGTGATTTCATGATGTAAGTGGATCGTATAGTAAGAAATGTAACAAGGATGCAAATTGTATATAACTCACGTGTTCGATACGGAGTGTGCCTGGTCGGCCTGATACGCTTTGACGTCGGCCAGTCTCGGTTGAAGGAGCCTTCCCCTTTCCCTTGTCGCTAGACTCTCCACGTCGGGCTGGTGTGTCGAAGTCATCCATGTCCTACGATTCCATGATGTAAGTGCATCGTACAGTGAAAAACGTAACAAGGATGTAAATTCTTCATAACTCACGTCGCCGATATGGATTACGCTCAGGCGACCGGATACGCTATGGCGGTCGGGCTAGCTCAGCCGCATGAGCCTTTCCCTTCCCCTTGTCGTGGGACTCTCCACGTTGAGCTGGTATGTCAAAATCGTCCATGTCCCGCGATTCTATGATGTAAGTGCACCGTACAGTGAAAGACGTAACAAGGATGTAAATTCGTCATAACTCACGCCGTCGATATGGGTTACGCCCGGGTGTGTACTGAGCTCCTTCAGTTTCCACTTACTTAATATGTCGTAATGATGACTACTAAACTAATTATGACTAATTAATTACCACTAAACTAATTTATTACCAGTTAACTAACTAATTACGACTAATTAATTGCCCCTAAACTATCTAATTACGACTAGCTGACTAAGACTGACTAACTACGACTACGGTAATAACGGCAAAAGTATCCGATAAATTACCTGCCCTTTGGGGGGAAAGTAATCAATCAAGGCCGAGCGCCGAGCGACGAGAAGTAAGAAAACAGTTAACCTGATAACAAAAGTAATTATGTTACGTTCTCTTAGTTCTCAGTGACGAACACAAGAATGAGAATCGAAACGCAAATGAGATGAGCGAAGAGTGAGTGCCAGAGTTTGGTATATATAGCCGAGCGGACGAGGAGTCGCGGCGGCGTTGGCGCCGGGAATTCTGTAAGCATTGGCGCCGGAATTTCTGGACGAGGAGACAGATGTGCGAAGGACGGAGGAGCACTACTATAGAAAAGGTCTTCACAAACGGTTCAAAAATGTCATCACAGACGGTTTCGTGAGCCGTCTGAGTTTATGGGTCAGTGATGAAATGAGGTCATCACAGACGGTTTTCAAACCGTCTGTGATGCATACTTTCATAGACGGTTATTAACTGAGAACCGTCTGTGATAGGAACATCTCACAGACGGTTTGTAGCTAAAACCGTCTGGGATGACTCATATATCACAAATGGTTTGTAGCTGAAACCGTCTATGATGACTATATATCACAGACAGTTTGTAGTTGAAACCGTCTATGATGACTTTTCTCTATAAAGTCCCAAGCAGTGGCTACTTGTGCCATTAAAACCGGCATCATATATATATATATATATATATTATATTGTTCGTAATCCCTCAGCCACTTTCGGGGGGTCGTCCACGCAGCATGAGAAGGATGAGACAGTAGCCACGGGCAACTTCATCCAGCCCTTGCAAGTTTAAGAAGTATGGATGCAAGGAGAGCGTCAGGACATCTAATTACCTGGATGTCGTCGATAGGTAATTGAACGTTGCTATGTTCAGAAAGTGACATGGACGCGCAGGTACTCCGACTGGGAAGTGGCATCATGTATCAGCAACTAACTATTCTTGAGCATGTAATCGTCTTTAAACCTAACAAGAACGCCAAGCAACCATTCTCACATTTCAAAAGAATTCTCAACTTGTTGCTTGGTGTTCTTGTTGGGTTTAAAGACAATTACATGCTCAAAAATTGTTGGTTACTGATACATGATGCCACTTTCGATCAACGAGAACTAAGAGAACATTATAGAGAAGAGATATATATATATATATATATATATATATATATATATATATATATATGATGCCGGTTTTAATGGCACAAGCGACCACCGCTTGGAGACTTTATAGAGAAGAGATTATGAATGGAATGGTAGGACGCACTGGATGCAAGGTAGGAGAACTTGACCAGTATGAACACGCTTATCTGCATAAAGGTGAAATGAATGGCAAGAGACAGGTGAAGAGGTGTTGTAGTAGTTTTTGACTCATTTGATCTTGTTTTTGAATACAATATACACACCAATTAATAAATAATTTGTATGTTAATTGTAGCTTTACAAATTAGCCTAACCTTTACAAATCTAAAAAGTTAATTGCAGCCAAGCCCCATTCGAACCACATCCAATGTAAGCCAACCAAGCACAAAGCTAGAACCGGCATCAATAACCCTTAGTATCAATCAGAGAGCATTAACCAAACCCACCATCCCCATTCATTTTTGTCAATCTGAACCCACAACATGAACTAAGCAAGATGCATAGAATGCACAAACACCAATAGCCTTCAGTTTACATCACAGAGCAAGGGGACTATTAATATGAACTAATTATCAATTCAATTTCAGCATAAGACTACTAACATCATTGAGCAGTTCAACAGCTAGCAAGGTGCCACTAGCCAACAAGCATCTGCATGATCATTGCATTTATTTATATTTATGATTTCTCTACTTCTCTCTACATGTATGTATTACACATTTACAGTACTTCTCTGCCATTACCATCAGCATCAACAAACAACTAGACAACATCAAGAAGACAAGAAGGGGACTTACGCGTTAGTGGGAGCTAGAGCCGGAGAGGAGGTGCGAGGTGGCGCAGCGAGCCAACGGCAAGAGGGAGGGAGGAGCTGGAGCTGCAGCGTAGGGAGGAGGAGCCAGGGCCAGTGGCGCAGCGAGGGTGGACTGGGAGCTTGATCTGGCGGCGTAGGGAGCAAGGAGCTTGATCCAGAGGTGCGGGAGCTGGCGGCGAGAGGGAGGAGGAGCTTAGTTCACATGAATACCAACAGCACAAAACAATAGGTGATAGATCTGTCTTACCTCGACATTGCTGGTGGAGAGGTACACTACACCATGGCATAGTATTAAGGGCAATCAAAGCGCCGGAGAAAAGCGCTGGCAAAGCAAATTATCTGTAAGCAATTAGTTTTCCGGCAAGACTTATTGCTGCCCGATAGAAGTGTTGGGAAAAACATTCCCCGGTAGATATGTCTATTGCCGGCAGTTAACTGCCCTAGAAAAGCTATTTTCCCTGGCAGTAATAGTTTCCTCGGCAGTTAGCTCTTTCCCGGCAATTAGAGTTTTCCTGGTAGTTATGCATATTGCCGGCAGTTACTAGGCCCTTGATTGTCTGTTTCCCCGGCAATTAATTGCCCTAAATAACTTGGTTTCCGCTGGCATGGTAGTTAGAGCTTCTCCGGCAGTTGGAGTTTCCCCGGCAGTTATACATATTGCCGGCAGTTACTACGCCCTTGATTGTCTTTTTCCCAGCAGTTAAGTGCCCTGGATAACTATTACTGCTAGAATTTAATTATACCGCTGGGAATAGTGAATTTAATATTTTCCCAATAGTTTGCAACATTCAATCGGAATTTACAAAACATACAATTTTCTCAATTGTACCACATAGAAAATATCATATCAACAATCAAATACAGCTGCAACACAGATGAAATTCAGATGATGCAAAATACATAAACCTAAAATATGAAATTACTGATAAGCACAACAGTACATGTGCAGTACACCATACACATGCAACTTCAGAATTTTGAGCATTCTAATATTGCCATGGTCTCCTTGGCATGTACAAAATATCCACACAAAAGAAGTCGACAATACTAATCTATCCTTGACACATGTAAATTCTCCAACCCCTTCTATCACAATACTAATCTATCCTTGGAATGTACAAACCATCTACGCAAAAGAAGTCGATAATGAAGATGTCCACATAATGAAATCATCACGCTATCATCATTTGCAAAATAAGGACGATCACTCTATCAGTAAACAATAACTTCAACAACCCTTATGTTTTGTACCTGAAAAGAAAATCGGGAAGTCAATAACCACAAACTATATATAAGGACAAACATGATATGAGCGTCAAATAGTTGTGGGGTGACCGAGTGGAGATCATGATGTTGATGTAAATAAGCACCACAAGTTCCTGTCCAGATCATGCTTGCGAGTAGTAGTGTTAATTATTGGTAGATCTGTCCAGATTTGTTCTTCTTCCCAAAACGTTTCAATATACACTACACTAGTTTGTTTAATTTATACTTGATTTGTAGCATAGGAGATTATTCTAATTTACTAGGTTGAAGAATACAACCTAAACAACTGAGCTTCCCAGACTGCAGGAGCAAAATGACACATCTAATAAATAGTCAAAAGGAAACTTCGGGGTTGTGAATATCATGCTTTAGATTGAACAAGGGATTCAGTCGTTTATCTTACCGTAAACCCAACTTTTGCTGACGGAGGTAGTGTTTTTGGATAATCTTGCATCATACATTCAAGTCGGGTAGATGATTTAAATGTTGTCTTGGTGGAATCAGATACCGACATGACAATTAATGGGCTATCAAAGATTATATTAAACTTCAATCTTTTCACACAAGAATACAAAGAATCAAAACTCAGAGTAAGGAAATTCATAGTTAACGCGATGTAATCGATCCGTAATGAAGAAAAATACATGTGGCTGTTTTTATAGCGTAAATTTGAATTATGAACATGACTTGTAACAAGAAGGCCATACTATGTAGCTTATGCATCGGAAATCTGTGGGATTAAAATATGAGAACTCGATACCGACAAAGGACATAAATTATGATAGCGTACAACATAATTTTCTCTAGGGAGAAGAGATCCACTTCATGGTACCAAGGTCAATAAACCAAAATAACACAAACAAGATAATTTACTTTGGGTTCACAAATTACGAAATGACGCCATGTGTTTTCCTAAGCTCCTCAATGTATGGACCAAGCTCCGAGGATCAATCGCAAAAGCTCAAGAGCAAACAAAGTAAGTTATTGCATCAAAATCATGCGATGTCGATATAAAGAACGCAAGTCTCATAAAAAGGGTATTCAATTTGTAACAAGAAGTGTAGATATATAGATATCAAAAGACTCTTTGAAATATGAACTATTTAAAGCAATTCAAAGTGTGAATACCAACAATGCTATTTCAAATGCTCTGATACCTAAAGAGGGCTAGTTAACGCATTGTGACTTGTGATGTTACACTCCAGATCATAAACATTGCATTAAAAGATCATGACTTTACAAGATTCAGGTTGAGAACCATGTTTCATCTATTTCAAGAACATAATGGATCAACGGGCCAAATTCAAACTTACATACAGTTTAATGTAAAAAGGTTTTCTTTGCAAGAAATACTTGTTGAGATATGGGTAGGCTACGATAGCAAAAATCAAAAAATTTCTACCACACAAACCAGGAAGCCAAGCAAGTAGATGATCACAGATCGTTACCACCAGACGCGCAGAGCAGCGGAAGAAGAGTTGGAGTAGCCTGGTCCAACGAAGAGCGTGTCGATGAAGTGGTCATAGCCGATCGTCTAGCGTCAAGCACATCGATGCGGTGGTCGTCATCGATCGTCTCCTCCAGCGACCTCTCCTGTTCCTTATGAAGATCACAGATCGTCCTCAAGCGCAACAGCAATCGCAGTAGCGACTCTATGGTATCCACACATCCAGGGAAGGAACAACCATGCACCGGTGTGCTAGCACCAAGTCGCACGGCAGAGCTCTTAGGAAGATGGCGGCTAGGGTTTTGGTGGAACAACTCAACTCATGACTTTCGTGTGTCTCGTCTGTTATGTTCACCTCTCCTATCCCAACAGCCTCATGCATCTCCTTATATAGTGCTCGTGATGGATCCTATCCAAACACGTTGACGAATCGTATCCGTACTAGTTTGTTCCAACCCATTAAGTGTGTGACCCTGTAGGTTCATGCGTAATCGGTTGTGACTCGGAAACCCTTTCCGATCACGAGTCATTAGCGGTTCCTAGCAAGACATAACGATTCCCGAATACACACAAATTATATCGGACAAACCTTAATGCAATATGATCTACGACTAGGTCCTTATCACTTACGACCAGGTCCTATCTCTATACGACCAGTTCGTAACTCCTTACAACCAGGTTTCGACCACTCTGTGATTTCGTTCGACCAGTCTACGACCATCTCGTATCTCCATACGACCAGTCCGTAACTGATCGAAATAAGCGACCTACTCGTGTATTCTCCCTTTACCTCACGATGTCCGGTTGAACTCGGGTGAGATGTTGTGTCATCCATGGATATTCAATACTTCCTCGATCGAGTGTTGATAACTTCACGTGGTGAACACTTGACCACTAGTGGCATGGCCATGCACTTACTTTATCCGACCACAACGAGGGGCCAGAGATATCTCTCTGTTATGTTAGGAGGGCAAATCCCATATCCGACCACCACATTCCTCCGCATGTTTCATAGCATACCCGAAAGCTACCTTTATAACTACCCGATTTAGTAGCGATTGGCAACCCCTAAGAGTGCTATTACACATGTAGAAAACCATGCCGATCTCGTGTCTAAGGATTATACATCATCATTACTTGAGACCAACTAATGACACATAGAATCATAACAATCTCAATAGTGTCTCGGGGTGGGTCAATCCAACCCCATGTTCTCTAACATGTGTTCACATTATTGATTCGATATCCTATATCCATGACCGTGAAACATGGTCATCAATCAATACATGTCTTTGGTCGATCGAGTCAATAGTGTTCCGACCATTGACATCTGACCAGGGATTCATTTAGAATGACATCATATAAGTTAAGAGTTTCACTAACAAGTCACATACTTGTTAATCTTCATAACCAATGATTCATTCAAGGAACATGATAACATATTATCCAATATCATGAACATAATGAAATATAATCATCTCTATGATTGCCTCTTGGGCATATTTCCAAAAATACTTCACCTGGTTTATATTTCCAGGATACGGAGAATATCCCGTCTCACAGTTTACATTGCCATCAAGATGTCTAGTTGCTCGTAGGAGTGGATCGAGCTGATTATACTCTACATTAATAACCATTGTTCTACTTCTATCTGGGCACAAGAATGGGTCAAAGTCAAATTTTATCAGAAGAAACCTTGCTCTTGTCATAGTACCAGAAGGACCATGATATATTAATATATCATTGTTATTTGATTTTTTTTTAAAAAGAAGTGATTATTCCATTTCTGCTGATAAAACATAATTTTTAGACAAAATATGAAAATAAAAACGATTGCTCTTCAACCTATATAGGAAATAATACAGTAAATAATTGGATACAAAAAGTCTGTCCATTCAAGATAAGGTTCAAAAGTAACACACTCCAAATTATAAGTTACGGCCTTAGAAGTTGAGTCTGACCTACCGCATGAGAAATCTTAGACTAGGTCAGCAGACCGTAAGATGCATTATTATAACATCTGGCAATGGTTGGTTGTGTGCACTTTGGTGTAGCTAAATATTGATTAATATAAATTAAGGCCCCTTCCCTTGTTACAATTTTCCAGCGAACATAATCATTCTTGCTACAATTGGGGATCTTTGAGTGTACATGTGATTGCCATTTGACCCTGTGCATAAGTATTAAAACTTGATATCTGCCAACAAGAAGGCATAAGAAATATCATTGGGCCTTTACATTGTAAAGTAAAGAAAATATCTAATTTGTCAAATGCCAACACCAAAGTGTGCACAGGTGCCAAAATACAATATCGATAAGAATCTTGATGTACTAACCTCAACGATGGAATTGTTCTCATATACATGACATATTGGAAGCGCCTTCCTACTATAACGGTGATCTCGAGAATGTGTCTTTCACCAAGGAGTTGAAAGTAATATTCTTAATCGGTATAAAGTAGTAAACACTTGTAAACCTCATGGCAACTGAATTATATAATAAAAAAAGGTCAAAGCATGAGCAGAGTCTACATATAAAAATTAATAAATTATACAATTGGAATGATATGGAACCATTGCAGAGCAGTATTTAGGACTCAGGAGTCACACATATCTTGTAAGTTCAAGTAGTATGCTCAGGAGTCAGCCTCCCAACTTCCATCCATCGGTTTATTGTAAGTGAAAGTAAATTGTATAGGAAACTCTCCATTAATTGGAAAGGAAATAGATTGTATAGGAAACAAACTCTAATTGTTAAGGCTGCTCTGCTAGTTTCTACAGTAGAGTGATAATTAGGTCTCTCACCCACTGAGTTGCTCGTCCATTATGTCCCTTGTAACCACTTCAAGCATATCCTGGAAGAAAATGATGACCTGACCCTGGTCTTCTTTGTGTTTTTTTTGCTGCATTAAAGGAATGACAATTAGGTGGTATCCACATTCAACATGACCAAAACCGTGATGACTAATTTTATACCAGTAAGTCAAGCAGCTCAACAAACTTCTTGCTCAGGGTAGGAAGGTTAGTCATGTTCAGCTTCTTTATTAGAGTGTCTTGTGTGATATGGTCATCCTCCACTGTAAAAATCTTTTGTATGACACTGAAATATATGTCATAGAGTTTGTTAAGAATAAAAAACTTTAGAATTGAGATTGAATATGATGTTTAAGAATGAGAATGTGGAACATACTCTCTCTCTCGTAGACCAACCACTAAAGTATATATGATGTTTTTGAATGAAGCGTAGCATTCCTTGATAGCTTAAGTAAAATATGGATCTGACTTCATCCTCTTCTTTAGAACCACAAAATATCTACCTGATATAGCAGCAAGCACAAGGTTAATGGTTTTGACATTAGGATAGTGACTTTAAAGAATTTAGGGGCCTACCCTCTAAAAAATTCAGTTAGCATGTTTGTAGTTAGTAGTAGACTGTACGATTTGATCAAAAGCCTTATGATTTTGGGGCGGTATGTAACAGCATGCATATATCATAACTCAACAAAAAATCCATCAATTTTGACATTAGGATGTTGATTGTAAAAACAACATGATAACAAATGACAGTGGCATCGGATAGAGTACATGGCACATCAAAAACTGAAGAACAGAGCAAGCAAAAAATAAGCTGAAGAAACATAGCTATCAGATAGAGTACATACCTGCAAAGACAGCGGCATGCTTTGGCGCATCCTGCGGTTGGTGAGTCCCCCCTCGTGCTAGTAGAAGGTGTTGGTGCTCGTTGGGTGGCTTTTGTAGTAGGAAGCACTGAAAAACAAACTTAATGCTGCCTCATAGCCTTAACAAGGCAAGTAAATAACAAAATAATGCAAGCTCTATTATAGTTAACATTAGTTAATAGAAACACCACACTTTTTTATGTAGGAGCAGGAGAAGCCACAGAGGATGAATAAGTTAAGCAAACATGATAACAAATGTTGTAATCCAGCACACTGAACCATATTTTTTTAGGAACACAACCATGATCTAACACTCTCAAGCAATAATAACATATATAAGATTATAAAAAAATATGACATAGCTCTTCCATCATAATCTACTCCACAGTCATTTCATTCGATCAGAACAATTAATCCTAGATGTTGTCATGAACTAACTGATCTAAGTGGCTAAAAAGGATAAAAACTTGAACATCTATAGTAGATGCTGTCCAAGTTGAGATACACATAATTATTTCTAAATTACACAAATCACATATATTATTTAGATGACTGACAATTGCAATGTTAGAAATAGACAAAATCTTAACATTAAAAGATAGAGAACAAATATTAGGCTTGGTGTACCCTTACAGGTACAGAAACATGGAATGTATGAATGATTGATGAATGAATGAAAGTATATAGAAAATATCATAAGTAAGAATCTGTTGACATTTGCTAGCAATGACCTCAAGAAAGAAAAATCATGATAAATAAGAATCAATTGAAATTGGCCAAGGTTAGCCAGCACGCAAGTATCATCAATCATATAAGTTGCATTCAAGATTAGCTAACCAAACTATCTAGGCTAACATGTGGGTAGATTAATTCATTTGTTAAGATAATAATGATCTTTTTTTAAAAGCAATGTCTCACTATATAGATACTATCATATATCTAGGCATCCGATCAATATCCTAGCTTCTTTATAATCTTAACTTCAATAGGTAACTGATGATCTTAGCACTCGCAACAATAGTAGCAGGTGAGCACCCTACTGAACACATCATTTTCTTATCCTCGCCTTCATAACAGCAGCACAGGACCATGACTCATAACATACATATCACACATTGTAGCACAACACCATGAAAATTACAGCACATCACCAAATCACATCACAAAGCTCACAAAGACATCAAGAATCGATTCGATAAAAGGCTCACAAAGAGACAAGATAAGACAAACACATAGCAGAGCACAACACAAAGAGGAGAGCGAGCAGAGTGTAGCGCACACACGGAGAGCAGAGAGGGAAGAACTGAGAAGAGAGGGGAGCGCGGGAGAAGAGAGGGGAAAGCGGAGCAGAGCACACACAAAGAGCACGAAGGGGAGAAGAGAGGCTGGAGCAGAGAGGGGAGTGCGGGAGAAGAGAGGGGAAGGTGGAGGTGCGGGAGAAGACAGGGAAGAGGGGAAGGCAACAACGCAGGAGAAGAGAGGGGAGGGTGGCGGCGCGGGCGTACCTCAATTTGGCGGGACGACCACGATTCGGAGACGACGAGGTCAATTCGGCAGCGGGGGAGCTTGATTCAGTGGCGGGAGCCAGGGGCGAGCTCGATTCGGCGGTGGGGGAGGCGTGACGCGGGAGCCCGAAACCTAGCGCGATGAATGGATGACGTCGAGCGCACGGGCTCCTTATCTCCTCGCCTCGACATACGCCTCACACCGCCTTGCCTAGCGCCGTCAAGGACCTACTTTGACCGCCTCGCCGGTCCTAGGCGGCCCTCCCGCCTAGCTCACCGCCTTGGACGAAGTTGCGGCGGCTTCCCTCCGCCGAACGCCGCCTAGTCGCCGCCTCAGCCCGACTTCTTGAACCCTGGGAGGGAGGTGGGGCGGCGTTGGGTGGTGGGGCGGCCAGGGAGGTGCGGCGGCGCTGGGAGGAAGGGGCGGCAAGGGAGGTGGGGTGGCACTAGGTGGTGGGGCGACGCTGGGAGGTGAGGGGGCCAGGGAGGAGGGCGGCGCTGGGTGGTGCTGCGGGAAAGGCAGACGGGAGGAAGGAAAGGAGGAGGAGGGCTGGGCAAGGCGGCCGGGAAAGGCAATCTTTGGGAGGAAGGGGAAAGGAGGAGGGTGGGCGCTGGGTGGTGCGGCCGGGAAAAGGAGGCGTTGGGAGGATGGGAAAAGGAGGAGGGCAGCGTTAGGTGGTGCGGCCGGGGAAAGGAGGCGTTGGGAGGGACTAGGGCAGTCGGGAGGGAAGTAATTGGCGCCTCACTTGTTTTTTTTTCTGCTGCCCGCCCAAAGTGATGGTTAGTATTCCCAGCAGATAAGATGACTTAGTTGACATTTTCTAGGGGAGTTATATTGTAGCTAATGTTAAAACATTGCCGGCAGATAAATTGTTCTAGAAAACAATTATTGCCGGTAGATAATAGGAACATTAATATCTTGGATATCGTCGGCACATGTTTTACCACTAATCCAATTTTTCCCCGGCAGATAATTGCCCTTAATACTATGCCATAGTGTAGTGGTAGCCAGGGAGGAGGAAGAGGGGAAGGCGCACAACGTCACCGTAGTTGTGGCACAACGGTGACACTGAAAAAGACACTCTTATCGTACAAGTATCTTGTTCAGTGAACCGTGGTGTCACAACTGTCGGCGACAGGAAGAATGCATGGCGGCGTCGGCGACGGGGTCACTCGGGTGGGGAGGGGAGTAACGAGTTAGAGCGCAAACCCTAGCAGGCTCCTACTAATAAAGAGACTTATCACAGTTGGTTCTATTATGGAACTGTTAGTGATACTTATCACAGACGGTTCTAGAATGGAACCGTCTGTGATATGGTCTCATCTCACAGACGGTTCATTATTAAAACCGTATGTGAAGTATCCTGACGGTTGTTTGTTGAAACCGCTCAGTGATATTAGTAATATCCTGAGCGGTTCTTGTTGTAATCGCTGCGTGATAGTTCCTGACGGTTTTCAACATGAACCGTGCGTGATATTACCTCTTCACGAGCGGTTTTTAGCGTAGCGAGAATACGCGATAGCAAAACCAAAACTGTCTGTGATTGCATATAATATAGACGGTTTTGGGCAACCGTCTGTGATGAGGCGTCTAGCATTAGTATTTTTGTAGTAGTGGAGGGACGGTGGGAAAGATGAGCACCGCGAGGTTTTTAATTCTTATTTGAAACGATCAAGATTGCGTGGCGGGTGTAGCGGGCGGGAGGGAGGGCGCCATATTGTATATCGACGTCTCCAATGGAGTTGCAATGTAGCTTTTTTTATACATTCCAAGTCACATCAAATCACGAAACCCTAATTTCCGAAACCTAAAATCGAAATTTTCGCGACCTAAATCTTAAATTTTTGAGACAATACCAGAACACATATAAAATTGCCAAAATGTTACACAATCAAGTCCACTGCGTGAGGACCCTTCAAAATAAAATTTATAATTTTTAGCGCTCATTTTCTACATTTATTGATTCATACAAACAAGACATTTATATGAAATAGCGATAACAATTCTTAACGAATAAAATTATGGAAAATTTACACAATCAAGTACACGATGTCGGAAGGCTCCAAAAAAAATTCATAATTTTTTGGACTCATTTACTATAATTTAAAATTCCTCAAAATTTCATCCTAAAACTAACTACCCTAACTAATGAACTAACCTAACTATGCACTAATTAGTGTTGTGTGGCTGGTGCATGGTGGGCATGTGCCAAGCCAGCGGCTGACGTGGCAGGGGTGGCGGGCCAGCGGCGGCCACGTGTCGGTGTTGGCGCACGGTGACCGCGGCGCCAACGCCAGGTGTCGTGATTTCCGACGTTGGCGCATGGTGGCCCTTTTTTCGCCGTTGTCGACGTTACAAATACATCGCCGTGGTCAAATCCGCAAACCGCAACGAAAAAACGTCGTATCCGCAAAAAAAATCGATTTTTAATATGTATATTTGCTTCCGGCAACTATTTCTCTACAGGCTAGACACTAAGTTCAGGAATCAATCTAGCTAAGCTAAGACACGTCCTCATGCAAGGCTTAGGAAAAGTTTCAGATCTCACTGGCGTGAGAAGGTCTGATCCACCTAAAGCACTAAGCGTGCCTTTTCGCTGACCTTAGTCAGAGATAATGCCGTTCATCTTTGGTCTGTCTCCCCGATTAAGCACGACCTTAACTAGTGTTGATCCAAAACTGTGGCTAGAGGGGGTAAATAAAGCACTACTTTTTCTTTCACCTCGTCGGTATTCAATTTTATTCTCACTCCAGTAGCTATGAAAGTTATGAAGATCGAAGATACAAATACAACGGAAGTCTTGCATTGAACCCGACACAAACCATGAGACACAAAGACCAAAATCTCATAGTAAGGGCACACATCCGGTCAGACCTTTGGTGATGGGTGGTCTGACCGATGACCGACCGTTTTGACCTCTCCTCCAGGCAGTCTGACCTCACACATTGATGAACTGTGAAATCAGCATGATTTCAAGATCACAAATCGACTCAACTTTTGATCCGGTGATCCAAATTCCCAAAAAATTTCAACCATAGCTCATCAAGAAGCTTAGGAATCTATTCCAATCCACGATCGGGAAGATCAAGGCCAAGGTTCCACCAATTTCTTAGATGAGGGCAATAGGGCACAATAGCTGAGAAGATTGAAACTTTGATCCAAAAACTTGCTTGTGGGTAGATGAAGATCAAGATGATCCAAGATGTGTTCTCACATGTCCCAACAAGTAAGATCACAACAAGAAACCACAAGAAAACCACAGGAACATCAAAATCCCAAAATTCATCGAAGAGAGAGCAAGAACAAGCAGAGACTCATCTTGAGGAAACTTTGCTTAGATTGATTTGAGAAGGATGTTGGTTTACAACCACTCCACCATGGAGGACAAAAACTCAACACTTGAGCAATCAATCAATCCACCTCTCACAAACCCTAGCCTCAACTACTCCAAAGAACCACAAATCACAAATTAGGGTTTTTCTCTTGGAAGGGCTTGGCTACTCCAGATCTGGACATCCCCTTTACAGTGAAGGCTAGGTTCAGATAGAAGGCCCTAACGGGCACCCGTTAAGCCCACACATAAATGGGTTTACACTCACGCACGCTACTCAAAGCGGATAACGAACCGGGCTTCCCGAATCCGCCACTTCATGAACTTCATCTTCACTTGACCTAGACCGCCTCTCCCTGCGCCATCTTGCACTGTGGTTTTGCCAAAGGTCACCAAAGTGGTATTTTGGTGAAGATATCAAAATACCCCTTCTCGATCCTTCTTCAAAGACCGAGTCCAATCTTCATAAAGCAATCCCATGCTTCGCCACGTGTAGGTTGACCAATGGCTCTTTTCATGTCAGCAAGTCTCTCCCATCCGGCTCCCATCGAAACCACCATGGCACTTGCACTGACGCCTACGCCGCTTGATGCAACCAGTCGCACCGAATTTCTCGTTCGGTCATCCTTGTCCATCTTGCGCCATGCTTGAGTCCAATGACTTCATTCGGCATCCTCGATCATTTTTTACCTCAGCTCTTCAAGCCTAGTCCCGATCATCCTCACTGTTGACCGTTGTTAACGCCTCCTCCACAACAATAGACCAAGAAATCGATTCCAGGCACAAGTTCTTCGCAACTTGACCCATGTTAGTCAAAACATGCATCTTGCAACACATATACACTGAAACCCACGAAGTTAACGTAACCCATGATCATCACCATCTTGTCGGCCAATGAACAGAGCCAAAACAGTCAGACCATCGCCCACGGCCGGTTTGACTACCTACAATGAGACTTAGCCAAATTTTCACCATCTCTGAAAAATTAAAATGAATAGAACCTTTACCTCGAAGCTCCAAAATTTATGAGACCAAGTGCAAAAGAATCCTCTCTCTCACATACACCCTCTACTTTTGGCCTGGCCCCAAACTCAAATTGAAATTTTGACTGGTCAGACCACCGTTGGTGGCTAGTTTGACCGTCGATGTTTTACCTTCCTATGGGCCGATTAGACTGCCCCCTGGCTGGTCGAACCGCCTGAGACTGACAACTTCTAAATTTTTACTAAAAACACAAGTTTCAAAAAACCCTTTCCACCGTTACCAATTGTATCATCATCCTAAGATTAGAAGCACATCCCCATGACATCCACAACTAGACATCTAGTGCAACTATGTCACATGCCTTGAAGCGTAGCCACTAACAATGCAGAATTATCTTTTTGACATGAACATCAATGCAACAGTAAAAAAGCTTTGATTTGAAAAGAAACTGACCTTGGTAAACTTGGACGGCTTCAAAGTACGAACTTATGCTGTTAGCGAGATCTTGCAGTCATCGAGACAATAGTTAAGTCCTGCAATTTAGGATAGACCTACCATAGTAAAAAATGAGAAGGGTGAGCTACCCATACAGAATAAATTCACAAAATTATTACAACTGCCAAAATTCAGATAGTGTGTGCACTACCAGAAAACACGTTTTCCCCGAGTGCATATATATTTCCTGAGTGTCTGAACGAAAACACTCGGGCATGTCCCGAGTGTTTCATAGGACACTCGGGACGAGAAGTCAACGCCCGGTAAAATTAACTTTCCCGAGTGTTTCCCGTAACACTCGGGAAAAAATATATAATCCCGAGTGCATCGAAACGAAAACACTCGGGACCTTTTTTTTTTTTCCGTCGTGCCCCTTTTTCTTTCTGTCGCGCCCTTCTAACCCTACGTTCCCAATCCCGCAGCCGCCTCCCCTCCTCCTCATTGCCGCCGCTGCGGTGCCTCCTCCCCCTCCCCCTCCTCCAGAGCGCCGCCCGCCTCCTCCCTTGTCCGGCACCGCCGTCCTCCTCCCCCCTCCTCCTTGGCTCTCTCCTCCGCTCGCCTCCCTCCTCCCCGCCCACTGCCGCTCCTCCCCTTCCCCTTCCCCAGAACCCGCCTTAGTCCCCTCCACCTTCCTCTCCCCCAGCCGCTGGCCGCATCCCCACCACCTTCCCCTCTACCTCCGCGGTCACTCTCCTCTCCCCGATGGTCCCCCTTTGTTCTTTCTCGGCTCTTGCCTCGACCCCTGCCTCGATCCCCTCCACCTTCCTCTCCCCAACCGCTAGCCTCATCACCTCCACCTTCCCCTCCGCCCCACTGGAGCTTGCTTTGGCCGAATGGTGGTCTTTGTGGAGACCTCCTTTGGTCAGATCCTTGCCTGCCTCCCGCCCATCGCCCAACGCCTTGCGTGCGCCCTGGGTGGCTCGCCCGCACCAAGACCTCCTTCTTCCCCATGGTGGTGCCAATGCCTCCCTGCGCACTCGACTCCCTATAGCGTCGCCTCCCTCCAGTGGCCATGCGCCACCCCTAGCTCTGCCGCCTGGTTCGTCCCGCTCTCTCGGCGCTCTAGCCACCCTATGCCCTGGCTCCGGCTCTACTCGGCCTACGGCCGCATCGCCCTGCCCACTCCCCTTCGACCTAGTTTATTCTTCTCAACAGCTTCTCCCCTTTTTTATTTAAGTCGATTTTTGGTGTTGATTTATTCACTGATTTGGTTGATTTTTGTGGGCTTTTATTCATGCATGATGATGAATGGAGGTGGGTTCACTGATGTTGATGCATGCATGAAGGTGGTGATGTGGTGAGCTACTATCGGTAGTCGATTGGATGATGATATGGGCTATTGACTGTGAATAAAACAAGTTTTTGTATGGCTTTGCTTTCACTGAGGTAGTGAGTTTACTGAACAGTCTTTTTTATATGATTTAGGGATGGTTGGTTTATCTTCATATGGACAAAGGAGCATCTCAATGGTTATCAAGACTAATCTTTGTATATAAGATGATGATGGTTATACAAAAGGCCAACTATGCGGTGAAGATAATTTTTCGAAGTTTCATAATCCTTTATTCATCAATTCAATGATATACACTTCTAGCTCCTTCAAATTCTGCTCTAGTGATAGAGCAATGTAGATGTAATGTAGATGTTCTGTAATCATAAGAACATACTCAAATATATATCTTTTAGCCTTTTGTTCCTGCACAACTTGTAATGAATATTTATTTTGATATATTTTACTACTATCCCTTCTATTATTTCGCTACTTTATTAGTTAACACATGGTTCATGTTACTATTGGTAAATTCTCGAGGCATTCATCACTAGATTTGGGATCTAAAACCCATGGGTTGAGGAAACATATTTAATTTATGGTTAGTCGAGGATACAAGTATTCATGGGTTGATATATGTTTTTTTTATATACAAGCATGATTCAGTTGTGTAAGCACCAAAGAATCTCATCAATAGATCTATTGGCAATGCTACGTAAGTACTTTATTGATGTTATATTACCGTCGTAATTGTGCTTCTAATATGTTTAGAACAATAGCGCAAACCTCTATGGGCAAACACCAATCTATTCCTTTGTTTTCTTTTTAGATCTCATTAGTCATGATATAAAATACATTTTGCCCAAGACTTTCATATTGATCTGCCTCATGATGCAAGGATGTTTTTCTCAAGAATTTTCTAATGATTTGCTTTCTTTCCATGTTAATCATGTATTGTGTGTAATAAAAGAATGACTGCAAAGCAGTGAACCTCAAATTCAGGATCAAGTTTGGTTGAGTTTCGAAGAAAATGACTATTGGAATTTGAATTCTTGTCACTTCAAAAGTTGATATTTACTCCTAACTTGAGAAGGTTCATATATTTCATCTATAGTCAGAGTCCTTAATGTTAATAGTCTTGTTATTGCAAGGGTCAGTGGTGTTTTTACCTTCAATGGTCATGCTTAATAAGTTGATATTACTGAGATCATTGCATTGGTTATCATAGGAGCCTTATGGGAGGATGCAATCTCCATCGATGAAGTTATACCAGAGGCTTGATCTGCACCTTGTAACAGTTCCATTCGTGGTTTCAAATTACAATATTATAATCTACTAAGACAAGAACTATCTGTTTGCTCTGTGATTAACAAGAACATATATAAGGGCATCAAGAAGTAATCAGCGGCTAAGAGATTTCATCACAACCAGGGCTTCCCTATTGAGTACGAATACACAACAATCACTTCTCATCATCTCATGTCAAGCTTATTTGAAGGCATTTCAGTTTAGGATGCTTGTTTCTTTCAACACTTATGCTTTTGGGTCAATCATGGAACTGTGCTTGTAATTTATATTATCGAAATATCTGCAATATCTCCACTCTCCAGTATGTCTTGTGAGGCTGCTTGTTTTTCTCAAAGAATGCTCTAAACTGACATCTAGCATACATACATGTGTTCTTTGATTATTTTATGTTCAACTCTATGATACAAAGAAAAGAATCCGAAGGTTTAAATGGAAAAAAAGATTTCTTACTACATTGTTTGTATTTTTAGCATCTCTTGTAATATGAAATGCATATGATGCATATAATATACTGTATGTAGAGCTTTCAGAAGTAACGCGCCATACTAGGCTGGAGCAGGTTATTTCTTTTGTTATTTCACATAAGCTTGTCCATTTCATCACAGATGACACAGTTCTTATCTTCTCTTTTGAACTATGGTATGCTTTGAGTACTCTTTTTTTATGTCAAGTTTAGCTAGGGAATCCCTGATGATGTGAACTAATTCAAGTTATTTGCTCTGTGGGTGTTAAAAGCAATGCATCTCTTTTTTTTTGTCATGCTTAGCCATTATTGTGTTTGTGTCTTGTGTCCAATCAATCCAACTTGTTTATTGATTTTACATTTTACTGTATGGTTAATTAAGCTTAGTGACAAGCATTGAAACTAAGGCATGTTTATTTTCTTTCAGGTTCTTCTCGATGATGTGAAATTATCTGAACAAGTCATGGACCTGATATTCTTTGTGCTATCTATACTTTCCCACTGGAAGGTGGTTTGGCAAGAGCCACCAAAATATTTCTTGAGTGTTGTGTGCTTGTCTTTTTTTATTATCATTTGGTTCGACAAGTGCCACCAAAATATTTATTGAGTGTTGTGTGCTTGTCTTTTTTTATTATCATTTGGTTCGACAAGTGCCACCAAAATATTTCTTGAGTGTTGTGTGCTTGTCTTTTTTATATTATCATTTCATACTAATTTCTGGTAACACCTATTGTTTTAAATTAGGAAAATCATCTTGGTGCTTCTCCTTTTGTACATTCATCACTTGTAGCAGCCAGTCTTCATCTATTGACAAGTTACTTTTCATCTCAGTGGCACGAACTTGTCCATATTCTGCTTGCACATCCAAAGGTAACACATGTTAATTTAACGGCTATTTAATTTATTAGCATTTTCATGCTTCGATTATGTGGAAATTAGTTAGTGCCAAATGAAAACATAGGACCAGCGTCCAGATTTTTATAATACGCTAAACGTTGGTCTTTCAAATCTAATCGTTCATTTGGCCCCTATTTTGGTCTGGTTTTTGAACTCCTAAATTTTATTGTTTTTCATCCTCGCTGCCAACTTCTCGATAATAGTCTCATTGCAGTGTAAGTTGATTTCATAAATGATAATGCCACGTTTATTGTTGGCTTTATCCTCACCACAAAATAGAGTTTGTAGTATGATGTGGGGTTTTAACCTTATTTTTAAGGTTCAAATCAGAATTCATTTCAACTACCCTTATGGCCCTATCCCTATGTGGTGTTTTGTGGTTCAATTAGATTAGTAATAAGGGTAGTTGCCATGTTAATTTTGAAATCCAAACTTGTTACATCGTAAAACCATGCTCAGATTAAAGGCACCGTTTATTGTAATTGTATTAAAGTTCTTTGTGCTAGTGTAGTTAACTAGCACACACCAACTCATTTTTCCTATTAGCTTTGTTGTTCAAACTTGTAAATTTCTTTGTTTGGGCCATATCATTATAGGGTTTTTATCTTCTACATCATTATACTATATCATAAGATTGTGTATTACTTCCTCCGGCTATCCTCTTTGCTTTATGTGAGACATAGCATGCTAAAGTTTTCTTGATTATTGCCCAAGACACGTTTCCTATGTCTTGTGATAGTAGTTAATTGAATCATGTCTCTTCTTGTGTTTATATATGTCGCTTAGAAAGATTCTTTGGACAAAATATATCTGGAGCTACTGTCTTTCTCATAGTCCTTTAGTACTCCCTGACTCACGATGGGCCGATGGCAATTCTTTGAACACGAATGTTATGTCAGAAATACATGGATCTACTAGTTGGGCACTCATTATTTAATCTATTCATCTCAATTTAAATGTTTAATGTTTCATGGTCAGGTTGATATCTTTATGGATGTTTTCATGGTCAGGTTGATATCTTTATGGATGTGGCCTTCGATAGCCTACATGAAGATGTGCGGTCATTGAGTGTCAGGTTGTCACATATCTTTTAGAAATCTCATTTCCTTGTACTTTTGGTTCTCTGTTGAGGGAAACACTTACTTAATGTGATCTCCTTCACTTCTGCTTTGCGACTTATCAAGATATACTTGCTTTATGATACTGATTTAATGATAGAAATAAGTGTACCATGCTGGCTGATTATTTGTTCTCCAATTTCAGTGTTCCGATAGTTCACATGCTTCCATCTTGCTACTCCTTGCTTGGAAATTCCACAAATTAGATCAATATAGACTAGTCTAGTTCGCGAAAATATATTTGTTTTTGGTGAAGCCTACATGTTTGTGTATTCCTGTTAAAAATATGAGTATTAGAGTCAAATCCGTAATGGGTTACTATATATCATTTCATTGTATGCCCTTCGAGGCTAACGTCTTAAGGAATTTCTAACTCAATGCAGGAACTCTCTAGGAATGGAGGTATACTGTCACTCTCTCGAACTATATTGAAGTTAGGTGTTCCAGAATGTCTGAAGGGATCAACTGATATTGCTGCTTCTGTTTCCAGGTTGAAGGCTAAGATCCTTTCTATTATAGCCGATATGTCCAGTGTTGGATGCTATGTTGTATTGCTTGGATGTCGGATCTATATATGTGAATGTTGTATTACTTGGATGTCGGGTCTATATATACGAACGTTGTATTGTGAACTCGAATATTATGTCAATGTTGTTGTCGAATCTATATATGTAATGATTTGTGCATTGGTGATACCTTGTGGTGGAATATGCATGATATGAAATGCGCATTGTATGTATAAAATTGAGCTGTATTCGCTGGGAAGCAAGTTTCCTATGTTGGCTGACAACCTATCTCCCGAGTGTTATTCCTTGAAAAACACTCGAGAAAGTATAAATTCTTGAGGCATTCATCACTAGATTCCCGAGTGTCTATTGAAAAACACTCGGGAATGAAACTTGATTCCCGAGTGTCCTTGGTTGACATACACTTGGGAAAGTATTCCGTTACGCCCTTGAAACCGTTGTTCCAACTATTCTCCCGAGTGTTTTATGTTTCCCGAGTGTAATCCCGAACACTCGGGAAAGTTATTTCTCCCGAGTGTAAATCTCGGGAACACTCGAGAAACCAGTTTTATCCTGACTAAACGATCCTGAGTGGTTTTTTCCGACGGCCGACCTTCGAGAATTAATTTTCCGAGTGTTTTGGGGACTTTCCCGAGTGTTTCGGGGACTTGGGAAAATAACAGATTCTGGTAGTGGTGTAACTTCATATGTCACAAGCCAACAAGCTGAGCAAAAACTAACAAATGAATTTTGGTTAAACCGTTCTGAGTTCTGACCATATTCCAAAATGACAGAATTACAGAAGTCAAATGCAAACTTGTGTTGGACGCGTAACACTCAATTCACCCACCCAACCTACTAACCTAGATTGATTTCGGCCAGACTGCCGACGACGGAATTCTTATCAGCACCTCCTCCGTCCAGAAAATTCTTCAGTCCAAAGAACTACGAAGTTGAAGCCCACACTGTGTGGTATGGTCCAAGCACACCCGCAGGCGCAGACCTTAAGGTCCACCAAGCCCATCATAATGTCAGTGTAACTGATTCACCTAAGGAGGAGAGAACAAATCAAATCGAATAGATCAGTCAAGGTACCCCATGATTTTTGGGTACAGATATACAACTGAAAGAGATAGAAGCATACTGATTATGGGATTTTCAGTTCTAAAGACTAATGCAAAGTTCAAAGGTCCGATTTGAGGTGCGTGCTAATCTATCAACTTCACTATAGTAGGCGCGTTACTTCACTTCTAAAATAGCAGTCATGTTATAAAACTGATGTCGTGCAAGATAATGATACTTCAATTGTTAAATTGTACACTGTACCATACATAGTATCAAGGTCAGGTTTGGTCTTGGTTGTCAAGGGGCAGCCTTACTAATTGCTATGCAATCTAGTGTTAAAATTCTGAAGTACCTGCTTCGAATTTCGAAGTCCAACAACGTGGAAATTAGGGCCCCGTGCAACACGGCCCAGTCGGCGCTCCCACATTCTCCGGGTGCCCATTTCCAAGATAATGGGTTTGGTAATATCGAACAAACCAGTCAAACTGGAGGTTCAAATGTGCACTATATAAGGCGCCACATGGAGGAGCATTGGAGAGTCACACGGAGCAGCGAAGAGAGCAGAAGATGACCACGGTCACCACGAACCTGAAGGGCATTGCCCTTCTCGTCGCTCTCACGGCAGCGCTTTCGTCCTGCTGCGGTGCCTCCTTGCCTTACTATGCCTTCCCGCCGGTTGAAGCACCAGCTCAGGCTCCCTATGCTGAGGCGCCTCTGACGGCCCGCCATGGACACAAGGATGGGAAGCATCATCACCACGAGCTGTCACCGGTCGAGCCACCAGCCTACAACAACTCACCGGTGCACAAGCACCATGGTCACCACCACCACCGCCACCATCACCACCACCATGAAGCTCCACCAACGCCACCCCCAGCTCACCACTCGCCGCCACCTCACTTGCCGCCACCTGCTCACCATTCCCCACCACCACCAGCTCACCACTCACCGCCGCCTCACTTCCCACCCCCACCTCCATCCCGCTTTCCGCCGCATATCCCGCCACCTCTGGCACACAAGTATCCACCACCACCTGCTCCTCATGGTAAAGCGTCGCCGCCGCCGCAGGGCCACAGAAAATTCCTGTCGCCACCTCGATCGGTGTATGCGGCAATGGCGCCCTCACCTTCGTACTACGGTGCCAACCCACCATCTAATTAAGCAAGGATCTAAGCCTCGGTATCACAGTGTTCCTCCGCGTGCGCGATCCTCCACCACGTCAAAATGGAGTCGTCGCCGTGGTAAGCTTGAGGTTAAACTTTTGTGCAAGAGATCAAAAGCCCTGTAGCAACATTCGGAGGGCGCCCTTAATTGCTTTTTGTAATACTCTTATCATCCAAGTTTCAAAAACAAAGTTACTTTACGTCAAAAAAAAAAAGTTACTGAATAAAGCATGTAATTCCTTTGAAATTATGTCCTTGATGTAATGTTGTGGTTTCCTTGTTTTTAAGTCTTAAAATAAAATGTTTGTTCTGTCAACTGGTGGCTGTGGCACAGCTGCACAGGAACCGTACTTTAGATTTGTCATGCTCCTTACTATGACATAGATGCCATTACCTAAACTGTCAAAACAGACATTCCATTCCTCTTAACTTATTGATGATTACTGAATACTGATATGACATTTATCAGTACAATGAAATGCAACCTTGAAGGACTACAATGCAACACAATTGCTACAAACCGAACTTGTAGGCCTACCATGTTTCTGCCAAACTACAGTAGTCAGTTTAGGACAAGCGCTAATAAACCTCGAGTATTTACACAGGGAAAAACTGTTAACTTGCAGTGATAAATAAAATAAAAAATAAGCACCATAAGTTCAGACAACACATTAAACCGAGCATGCATCTGATGACAGTGAATTGGAGACAGATCAGAACCCAACATTTTTTTTACAAAAAAGAAAGAGAAATCACAGTTCATAATTCCATACTTTGAAATTGCATGTATAAGGCCTACAAAGCTTGGAGCAAATTACAAAAACTGTACTAACATTAACAAATTATTTATAACCTATAAGAGCCCCACTAGCAACGTCACCAGTCATTCACATAGAAGTTAAAGTTTTAAAAACTGCCATGGAAGTTTAGCCTGGTTAATTAGAACTAGCTCCGGTAAAAAAGACATTGAAAAACAACAAAGTTATCCATGTCACAACCACATAAGTTGGAAGACCGTTGATCGGTGATCGCATCACAGAAGATAATTAAAATAGCTAGGAAAAAGTCCATTTGGCACCCTGAACTCTTCCGAAAATTTGAAAATCAACCTGAAACTATGAAATCGGACACCTGACACCCTCAACTATCAATAACACGCAAATTAACCACCCTTGAAGCCATTCCATGCCGGTTTTCATCTGACGTGGCAGCGGTTTTTGACACGTGGACTAGTTTTCGAATGACATGGCAACTGGCCAGCAATTTGATAATAAAATGGCAAGGGCCCACCTATCAGGCTCCATCGTATCCTACTCTCCTTTTCCTCCTCTTCTCCTCCTTTCTCCTCCCGTTCTCGCCCCACCATGGCCACGGTCACCGGTGACCTCCTTCGATCCCCATCTTAGAGCTCCTCGCCGACTCCCACGGGTGCCCTGCACCTACTCTACTCCCAGTTCTCCAAGCTACTCACACTTCTCCCGCTTCTTGTTTGGCGATCACCGCTGGCTGCTTGACGTCCTCATCGCGGAAGGACCTCCTAGCGCTCATCAATGGTAGCACAATGACATGACGATTAGACGGTGGCGGTGAGACACAGATCTAGGGACGGACTGTCGGGACCCCGAATCACTGAATCCAAGCCCTTTGTGTATTCTGAACTAGGCCCATGATCAGTAGCTAGTTCACACAGTTGCAACATCGATGAAATCACATGCATACGAAAAAAATCTAAGAAGTAGAAAATTTAATATTACTTAGTAGTAACAGACCTTATGATCAAGGTTTATAGAGTTTACTACGTAGGGCTTAAGACAAAAGAGTAAACTTGCAGCGGAATAAAACAACTCGTGGTAGCCATCTGACATGCCCACATGAAATCGAGTGGAGAACATGACCTAGTTCGCATAGTCTTTGAAGTACTCCTCGTAGAACTCGGTGTTCACTGGTTCTTCCTCGGTAACTGATCAACAATGGCATAAAGCCGTGTGAGTACATAAAGTACTCAGCAAGTCGTATAGAAATATATGCAAGTAGTATTCTTGCAAGGCTTGAACAAGGATAGCTTTACGGCTATTTTGTAAAAAGTAGTATTGACAGTAAATACAATAAATATATTGAAAAGCATAATTTAAAAGATTAAATACATAAGTAAACAAGTCATTTGAAACAACTAGTGAACTCCCATTCACTTCCCAACCATCAACCAGATCTGACTACTTGAATCCCAACCAAACCATTCCAACATTTTTGAGAAAATCTACCTCTCGTGTGAAATCACCAGGCATTGTCCCTAACTAGGGACACGGCTTTTTGAATAGTTTTTAACACTCTGCAGAGGTTGTACAGCTTGACCCACAAGAGATAATCAACTTATAATGTCGGCCATGACACGCTTCCGAAGGCGTGTAACTAAGTGATTATCACAAGGCTTTTACAAAGCTCTATTTTGACCCAGTTCTACCTACTAAAGTTTCGCCTTCCGGCCCCCTCTTGCGCCAATTCATCAACCCTAAAGAGAACCAAATCAAAACATTACTAATTATTCAGCCAGGTCCATCCTATTCTGGCCATATGGTTGTACGGTAAGACCCAGATCAATGGCGCACAAAGTTAAGTGCTTGGTGATTGCTCATGCGAGACTACCTCACCCCATGTGATTCACGCACCTATGTGCTTCCTGCACCCCCTACAATGTACCTCACGCACCCCCTTTACTGCACGATCACTCGCCCAAGCATAAATTATTTTTGTTCGACCCGGCCAAATGGCAACCCTTGGTATGGCACAATAACTTTTAATAACAGTGGTCCCGCTATAATTCCATATATCATTAGGTTAAATTTATCAGTATAGAACATGTGATCATGATCCCATTGTAACTAAGCATGGCTAAGCATAATACGCCCCATGTTGGTAATAAAATATGCCCAACAAAGATTGACCCAACCTAGGGTGTACAAGGGTACATGTCATTCATCATTATTCAAGGAGGCATAATGTCAAATAGGTATTTAACTATTGCCGAAAGCAATTGATATAAACTTAGCAATGCATGTTGATATAAAATAATATACTTTTGTAGAAAAAAATGGGTTCAATATGATCAAAGGTCTATGACTTGCCTTCATTGAAGGTTTGAGTTGCTCTGGCAGATGGGTCCTATAATTCATCGGAAACGCCAGAATCTATACACGCAAAATGAGCCAAATAAAAACAATAAATTCAAATAAAATCCAAAAATTATAAAATTAGTACTAAAAGAAAGGTACTGAATTTAGAAACAAGAATCGACGGAATTGGAGTTTATATGAGGGAGAATGAACGTCCGGAAGTTTGAAGTCACATGAAATGATAGAAATCAGGAAAGGGAAAAAAATAATCCAGAGAATCTTTGTTTTCATGAATCAAGGAAAAGAAAGTAGTGGCTGACTTGAGGACCCCACATGGAAGTGAAAGGAAAAGAGAAAGAGAAGAAAGGCTCAGTGTATAACATGGTGGCCCCCACATGTAAGTGGCACAAGTGTTAGAGAAGAAGAAAGGAAGAACAGAGCACATGAGCAGGAGCTTGGTCCTGGCGGCGGTGCCGGTAAGAGGAGAGGCAGCGGCGGGTGGCAAGGGCCAAAATGGGTTCCCACAGGGGTGGGGAACCCATGGGCAGCAGTGGTGGCAGCACAAGTGGCGGTGGCGGCACACGGGAGTGGCTCGGGTCGGCGGTGAAAACGGTGATACGGTGGCGCCCTTGAGAGGTTAGGGTGAGCATGAGCAGCGCCTCGACAAAGGGGACGCTATGGTGAGGTCGGGGAGGCAAGGTGTTGGACCCTTGGGCGTGGAATATCCGAAGACCCTATGTGTATTCTGTGCTAGTCCCTGGATCAGTAGCTAGCACACATATTCACAACATTTGGCATTCACAACCATACATACACATGCTAAAGTAAGTAAAAGGGGTTACTCTACTTAAGCTATTACAATTTTATTACAATCATGGCTGACTGGCCAAATAAAAGCAGTCATCAGAGTAAAATAAATAACAGCAGAAGACTTAATGAAGTAGAAAAACATGCTCATCCGACCCCGCAGGCAACCGACAAGGAACAAGGCCTAGGTAGACCCATCACCGAACCCCTCGGTGCCAGAAGCAAAGAACGCGTCGTCAAGCGTCGGCTCATCTGCAAACTCTAAACCAACAACAATACCAAGATTGAGTACTTGTGTACTCAGCAAGACTTGTAGTGTATCGCAAAAGTTATATTAGATGCAAGGCTAATCAAAGAGAAGACTCTATGCTACAAGTTATTTTGCATTAAGCAGATTTTATTTGCAATATTCATAAGTAGTACTTTGCAACCGCATTTGAAAAAGAGCATTTAAATAGATAACAGGACAGTCAGTAAGTAATTGAGTGAATCACCAATAATAATAACTACAACTCGCCACCCTCCTTGGCTGTGAGCAACATTTCACGTTCAGCCATAACATGGCAGTTATCTCAAATAAATCACAAACCATTTCCCATGTTTTCCTGATAAAACAATTTTTGAAAAAAAAACAAGACTATACCCGACAATACTACACTTAGCACGCCATCACCATGAAAGCACAGCTATTATAATAGATTTACACTCTGCAGAGGGGTACAACTTTACCCACATGACACGACTTCTCTAGTTTGTTCTAAGCACTGTCGGCATTTCACCGCTCACTACCTTAGGTAAGCAGTCTGGAGCACACGTCGAAGCCTTTCAATTGTCTAGCCCTAACCTTGAACTTTGCCCATCGAATGTTGATCCTCGCTGAACCCAGGCGTACCCATCTAGGTGCTACGTTTATTGTCACTTTGCCCAGGTATCCCCGTCCCAGTGAGGCATTCGCCGTTATGTCGGCAATCGAACATGCTTGCAACACTCCTGCCTACCCCTCATGCAAGGCTAGTTCTCGATAACTTAATTAGCTAAGGCCACCCCATAAATAGCACATGTGGTTGTACGCTTACGCTTAGGTCATAAATACCGACGTTCTGTCCTTAATTGACCTAGGCGAGAATCCCCCGTATCTACTAGTGAGACTCCTCTCCCACTTTCTCAGAATATAATATAACTCACCTACATCCAAAACTAGGTTTTGCATTTTGTTTTTATTCAAAATAACAGAGGCACACCCCTCTAGACATTTTCATAAAACTCCTAAATTCACATTTATCATATTGTCCTTTTACATCTTTTTTCCGAAAAATCTATCGTTCTAATAAGCATTTGTGCGATAGCTCGCACTCAAAATTCCCAAATGACATTATATGTTGTCTAACCCGTATCCTATTGGTTACAACAGCAAGGACATAAACATATCAAAGGAATTCATGCACCAAAAAGGACGTACAACCACCAACATCCCAAACATAGCGGTTTAATATTGAACATACGCGCATGTAATAATAGAATTTGCAAAACAAAGTACAATAAGTAAAATACTGGGATCAATATGATCAAAGGGGGTGCTTGCCTTGCTTATATTGTTCAGAGAGTGAGGTTGCTTGATCGTCGATAATCTTGCTTGCGAATTCCTGCGTCTAATCGAAAGAACCAGAAACAAAACACAAACAAAGAAATAAATACAACAGTAAGAATATCCAAATATTTTTGTATATTATTACATAGAATTATTTTTGATGAATTTAGCAAAAGGATTCATTTAATTCCGAGTTTGTATGTAGAAGTTATTAATGTTTTGATTTGCATCTATTTGTTGTCGAATTGTTATTGTTTCATCGAAAGTGCCTTATCATGAATTGCATAGAAGGTCCAGCTCATGCTAAAGATTCTTTTTATTATTATTTCCTATTTATCAAGGAAATTCTATATTTTAAGTGTGTCCTTTTTATAGTCATTATATGACTAAGCTTATGCTAAGGTGTAACTATTACTAGGTTAACTTCCAACTAAAATATATACTAATGATTTTTAATCTCTAATTGCCTTACCATCTTTTATTAACTATCTCATAATCTATTGTTACTATGGACATCATCGTATTCATGGCATAGGGTTTACTGTTTATTGGGACAGTCCACACTTCAAGTCTGGGCTCTTAACTAGTTTGCTCTTTTGACCAAATGCCAAAGGCTAGTTAACTTCTACTTACATGGCTTTTGCATCTGACATGGCTTTGGTTTATGTTAGTAGGCTTCCTATTTTTCATAATCCTATACTGCAACTTTCTTTTAGTGCTAATCGATGTTTAGCCCACTAACCTAATCAATCAACCTCTAAATACTTTGGACCAATTACTGGTGGCTACCTATCATTTCCTAATCATCTTGTCAATCAACTACTAATTAACCTAACAAGATGTAAGTGTAATTTGATCTGCAGGTTAAACATTAACCCTACCAACTGGAGTTATCTAATCAACTTAACTAGAATGGCCCTACTATCATTCATCTCATTAGGCATTTGCATACTTTAAAGTATCCTCCAAATAATTTAGTCCATTAACCAATCTTTTGTCACTGTGATTAGTATGGAATTCATAATTTTACTTCCTCCCATTCATCTGGCTGTTCTATTAGGCACTATCAAACATTTTTAATTACTAGTCTTACCTAGTATCATGTGGTTTGCAAATCTGAAGCTTCCATTAGGGGTTTACCTACTATTCTTCTCAGATTTTTCTTGTCATATTAATCCCTTGCCAAATGAAAGCACTCTTTGATTAGTTAGTTCACTTAGCCATTGGTTTTTCACTGTTTGTTTTTGCATACACATGACAATAGTTGTTTTTAGATTGGGGTGCTGCTGTTAGATGAATGACCAATGGCTATTTGAATGAAATTTTTTACTACCAGTATTAGAATGTCATCAGCCTACTGACAGTTCCATCTATCCTCAGATTTCTTGCTGTTCAGACCTTTTGATCTTTTGAGAAGTAATTTGTTTAATTGAAACATTGCCTAACCAACCCCTTGTTAACTGAAATTTCTACTTGGCTAAATTTTGTGGGTCTTTACTGACATTTCAGATATTATCCTAATCCTCTTCTCTGATCATTTATAAGGACTGTGCTATTTTGTCAACTCATCTTCTTACTATTTGTTAATTAATTTGAGTAATCCAATAGTTAGTCAAAAATACCTATTAGCAATGTCATTCGTTCACTGTGAACGTGATCCCAACTTATCTATGAGAGGTTGTACCTCAACTCTCTTAATCTTCCTGAAGTTGTTGAAAATGAGGGTGATATTTTAATTCCAGATTTTAATAGAATGCAAATATCACAAATAACTAATGATGTATAAATCAGTACTAATAGTAGGAAACTCATTGTACTTCACAATATATGCAAAAACAGAATGTAAACAAGTCAATCAGTCACATGAAAGACATACAGATGGCTCCGATGAAGGACAGAAACAAAGGCGAAACGTAGATGATCGTGCCGGTTTAGCACAAGCAGATGTGTGCTGCCCAGAAACCTTATTGCCACCCCCCGTGCAGGTATTCACGACAGCAACAGCTCGGAGATACCAGTCCCCTTCTTCACGGTGCACACCGAGAAAAAGAGTCGACGAGGTTCAGACAGCGCAATACAATAGTACAAGTTTACAGATGGAAGAAAAGAAGAAATGGAGGCAGTAGTGTTACGCGCAATGCTCTAGAGTGCACTAACATTTTTCTTTCAAGGCAGTGGAGTAGCCAGCTTCACTTGTGAGCTGTATTGTCTGGGACAGTGGGACTGAGCACAATAGAACGTACGGCCTCCTCCCTCCTGCGAGAAAAAGTCGGGGTGAAAGTGAAACAGCTGAGGAGCACCAAAATAATCAATTCAGTCACCCGACCCGCTGGTGACGGCCACCACCCGCGTCGCTGATGATAAAGCCGGAAAAGATGAGGCGGAGCAGGAGGAGGAGCCGTGCCTAGGCTTTGACTGGCAAATGAGGCGCGGCGACAGTGGTGGGTGTTGAAACAAACCAAAAATTCAAAGTTCTCAAAAGTTTTGAAATCTTTTAGTTGAATTTGAATTTCTTTTCCTTTTCGGAAAATCCAACCCAAATTTCATTTTCCCTTTTCGGCATTTTCGTTTTCTCCACTCAAAAACAGCTTCCTCTCCCAGGCGTTTTCCACCTTCTTCCTCCCCGGTCATCATCACCGTGCGTCACCCCTTCCCGGCGCCATCGCCGATCCACATTTCCGCCACATCACCTCGTAGTGCCACCTCCTTCCGTCTTAAATGCATCAGACGCCTGAGCCACCAAAGACCACGTCATGCACCGCAATAGACGACCTGCCGCCACCTCCCGCCTCGCTCTAATGAGGGAGCTAGGCCACCGCGACGCCGCCCAGGAGCGCGCCCACACCTCCACCTCACCCCTGCCCGACGCCATTCCCGCTCCACCGTCCACCTCACTGCACGCACTGCGCCAAGACCGCCCCACCACCTCCATTGCCCTATAAATGGTCATCCCCGCCTCCTCCTCCTCACCTCCCACCTTCGTGACCTCCCTTGCTCTTCTTCTTCGAGCACCCACGGATTACAAGAGCCGCCTTCTTTCTTCTTCTCCGAGAGGCAAGCCACCGCCTCCCTCTTCCACTCCCCCTTTCTACCACCCCAACACCACCCCTTTCCTTTCTGACCCCTTCCCCACCACCTTCGGCCTCAACTCCACCGGTGCCACCATTTCCCCTTCATCGCCGCCACCGTAATGCCACCCGAAACCCCAGCCCCGCACAAAAAATCCAAAAGAGGGAGGATGCACCTACCTCAACGGAGCCTCCCCGTGTCGCTCCCCTTCGCTGCCAGTCGCCATCGCCATCGGGGCATCACCACCTGCGCTTCTCCTCCGCTCATATTGTTGACCCGGCGCTCGGCGTTTTGGCCGAGCGCCTCAATGGCCTTTTAGGGCCAGGCGTTATGGGTCGTGGGCCGCATAGTAAACAGGCTGGGCCGTTACTGTTCAATCACTTCGGGCTGTTGCTGTTCATAGCATAGTAGATTATGTACTATTCACAAATCCAAGAAATGAACAAGAAATGATTATCAGACATTGTTAGAAATAGTAAACCCTTTCTACTGTTCATTAGTGAAAAAGCATTTCTTGTTATCTTTGCTCATGACTTATTTTTCGTATAAATGAATAGTAAAATAGCACTATTCATCGTCTGTTTTTTTTCGTCCAAACCCTAATTTGACATGTCATATCCATTTCGACCGCTTTCAAGCCCGTAAATCCATTTCTCAACTTTGTTCAAATTTAATCAAGCTCCCAATAAATCTTTTTACCTTTTTATATGATTCATTATCTCTTTACTATATTTTTTTGTACTTGATCCATTTCTCCCTCCGATTCGACCATTTGAAACTCCAAATAAATACCCATCCACCACACCACCTTTCTTTAAGTTTTTATTTTATTTTATTGCATGTTGTTCCCAGCTCATTCCTTGTCGAGCCAGATTTTATTTGGTTTATTTTATTGTATTGTTTCTCGTTAGGTCACGATTTTGACGACCAGACTCCAGAAGACACCAGACAAGACCAGTATCTATAGGACTTTGTGCAAGAAGGCACGTCGCATTCCTTTGATCATTTTGAGCCTATTTTTATATATTTATTATTACTTTTATTATTATATTTATGCTAATTACTTTAAATACTAAAATAAATACTTTCAAATGCCATGATAATTAGATAAATCCAATTACCCCACATACAAATCCACCTAGCACTTGTAGGATATATTCACCTTGACAAGGTTAAAACCCTTTGTAAGCCATATTCACCTTGACAAGTTCACATAAAATACTAGCTATGTAAGTAGCTTTGTCACACAAATGTGTTTATCAATCAAAAGATAGCATTGACGGTTCGCCAATGGTTTTGGTGGAGAGTTGAGAGTTGTGTCCAGGAAGTTAGACAACCCAATAGACTTTGGAAAAGTGAGTCAAAGGTGAGGTCCGGAGTGTGGACAGCCACGTAGTGGTGTTGGTCCATCGCTTCACTGTGGACAAGTAAGGACGAGAACCTTGTGCCACAGTAACAGACACAGAAAATCGCTCAACCATAGTGTGGTCATTACTCCCTGGCTTAGTACACTATTCATCTGGTTGAATATCTACAGTATCGAGAATGGGATAGGAGTGGGCCGGTAAGGGACACTCGTCGGTCTACACAATGGTAGGTGCCGTCAGCATATGGGGGGGTGAAAGATCCACTGGTGCCGGTGGAGTCTCCTGAGGGCTATATGGTCCATAGACCTACCGAGTAGAGGCTAGAAAGGTTGAGCAGTGAAAAAGCTTTGTTATCTCAACTCAGTCGCACGCTAATGTGTTGCGTGTATATTGCATAACAGTATGAGCATGAGATATCTTGTGGGTAAAGTTGGGCAGCTCTATAGAATGTATAATTAAAGGTATTCGAATACGCCGTGCTTATGGTTAATGAAGCTGTGTTAATGGGTGATTCCAATACAGAGGCATAAGTAGAGTTTTTGAGATGTTAAGTTGGTAATTAAGTTTGTTGAGAAACCCCTAATGTTATTATTTAGGGAAATTTAGATACATGCCACTACAAAGTTGTAGATTATGAGATATGCCACTACAGAGTTCATTATTCCATATATGCCACTGCTAAGTGGGCAAAATTAAAGATATGCCATTCTGGACAAAAATGCCCATGTCTTCATCGTTTCTCTTCCACCCCTCCCACTCCCCACCTCCTCCCATGGCCGTCGCTGCTCCCTCGTCACCATGTGCACCTCCCTCGTCACCATGTGTGCCTCCCTGACCCCACGCCAATCCTGCATCATCGCTGCTCCCTTGTCCCCCGGCGTCGCCTCCCTCGTCCCCCGGTGCCACAACCACCGTCTTTCACCCAGCGCTGTCGCCCCAACTCCCAGCACCGCCTCCCTCTTCACCCAGCGCCGCCGTCCTCATCTCCGGCGCCTCCTCCCTCGTGCCCCGGCACCAACGCCGCCCCAGCTCCCGACGCAGGCATCGCCTCCCTCTTCATCCGGTGCCACCGCCCTCTTCCCCTGCTGCCGCTGCCGCCCCATGTCTTCTTCATTTCTCCTCCACCCCTCCCACTACCCACCTCCTCCCAGCGCTGCCGTCCTCATCTCTGGCGCCTCCCCGACCTCACCCAATCCTACGCCACCACTACTCCCTCGTCCCCTAGCGCCGCCACCCTCGTCCCCCGGTGCCACAACCGCCCTCTTCACTCAGCGCCGCCGCCCCAACTCCCAGCACTGCCTCCCTCTTCACCCAGCGCCGCCGTCCTCATCTCCGACGCCTCCTCCTTCGTCCCCCGGCACCAACGCCGCCCCAGCTCTCGGCGCAGGCGCCGCCGCCCTCTTCCCTCGGTGCCGCCGTTGCCCCAACTCATTATCGTCACCATTGGCCACCTCCTCCTTGCTGCTGTCCTCGTCATTGCCATTACCGGTCTCGATTTGGTTTGGTGGTGGCGGTGGCGAGATTGGAGGCATGGGCATGGGAGTAGTGGAGAAACGGCGGCCGGATCTTGAGGGGAAGAAGGTGGCCATGGATGAGGAAGAAGTCAGTCATGGATGAGAGGGAGGAGGAAGAATGTAGGGGTATTATAGTCCTAATTTTTTGCATAATGGCATATCTCAAAGAATGGACAAATTATAGTGGCATGTTTTGAATAATGAACTCTGTAGTGGCATTTCTCTGATACGGCCGCTTAGTAGTGGCGTTTGTCGAAATTTTCCTATTATTTATTATTGTTTTACTGTTTTAAATATAAACTTCTTTAACTGTAAAATGCATCCACATATGCCTGCTAAAGGTAAACCCTAACCATCCATTGAACTCCTTACATGTAATTATTTAGCTTTTCCATATGGCTTGTTGAGTATGAAAGTTGTACTCATTCTTGCATAATCTGGAAAATCATCTATAGAGGAAACCTGGGAAAATGCAGAGGATCTGGTTAACAGGATTTTGGTGGACCCACGGATGGCAGCGACTACTGTTATTAGGTCTCGATCGCGCTCATGCGTGCTTGTTGTTTGAAGTTCTTTTGTCTTGTACTATATTAAATTTAGGCTTGAATGCTCGTGACAAAACTGACTATTAAGCCTTATCCTTGTGTAATAAAATATTGACTTTTGTTGTAATCGAAAGCTTGCTTGAGACACTGCTTTCTTCGCAATTGCATATCCGGGCCAGAAGAGTTTAATGATCCCGAATTTGGGGCGTTACAAGTATCGTATTTTTTTATCGAGTTTTTTTTAAAAAAAAATTGATACAATTTAATTTAATATTATTTTATTTATAGTTTATAAGTATTTTTAGAACTAAGCTAACGAACGGAGACAAACTGAGCCAAAGAGAAGTCCAATTTCATTCGAAAATAATTTATTTAAGTATTTAACGAATTAATAAGTGTAATTAAAGAAATTTTAAACTGAGCTAACGAACCCACTGCGGCACGCAGGTCGGACCGGCTGCGCGGATCATTGGGGCAATCGGGCAGCGCAAGCTAGCAAAAGCTGGGCCATGCAGGAAGCAATTAATTATGGCAGTGCGATGCGGAGAATTGAACAAGCTCGACGCTAGTCCGATTGCGTGAGGTGAGGATGGCGACAATCAACTTTGGAGAGTTAGGACTGTGTCCTCGGCTCCACGTCGCAAATGGGCAGAAAATGGCGGTTACAAGGAGCCTTCCGGATCATAGCATCCATCTTTTCGTCCTCGATTTCTACTTATGCTATTTTTAGTCCGAAGTTCGCAATTTGTTTTGTTTATTTTCTGTTCCTTGCATCTTGTTTCGACCAATGCAATCGTTGTCCGGACAGGGCTACGATCGGTGTGCGATGGATGGGCATGACTGGATCCGCCACTGTCTACACCTGGAGGTGCGATGTTGTTCGTCTGAAGCAAACCGCAGGAGGTTCAACCTGACGTCAATCTTACGTGTAGGCTTCGTAACCTGTGGTTCTGAAATGTTGGCCTACCAGTCTAAGTCATTAGTATTAGGCACTGTATGTGGGAGCATTTGCTACTGGGCCTAGGCCCATGACTTCATATATGGGCCGATTCCTATTGACATTCTGGGATCCTGGCAGTACTCCGAGCAAATTAGCTACGTGGGGGGCCTGGAGGAGATGGACAAATGGGTCGTTCATGGAGGGCTGGTGCAAAACGGCCCACTAATGGGTTGTTCATCACAGTCCTATCACTCTCCTTTGCTTCCCTTTCCTCGAGTTGTCTCCCCGATGTTACCTGCATCGATGGAGTAATGTAGGAAAAATCACATTACTCACTGGCGCATTTGTGCGATGGTGCTCAAGACTCGAGACTCGATAGTGGCGGGAACAGAAAGCTCACATGTTTAAGATGAGTTTGAATAACACTACTCCGGTTGTTTATCTCAACAAGACGAGTAGCACTAAAAGATCATTCAGCCATTTTCGTCCCATCACTGCTGCATGCATCGACTTGTCAGTGTAGCTGTGTATACTATCTCAACATGCAAATCCAAATTGGGGGTTGTTTACTAGTACGATCTCAGTTCTCAAATGATGCGGATCCAACTAGCAGGCTAGCGGGATCGCGTTGTTTTGGCCTGATCTTTCACGGTACACCTTGACGGTAGCTTCCTAACTCTTGCGTAGCATAAGAATAGCACGACTTCCTTGATAAATCTGGATAAACCTTCTCTCACGCACACCGCAGCACCTGAACAAAGAGTAGAAGAACCGAAGTTTCAGAAAGCAAAATCCAACACACTACTACAAAACAGGGTATAGAAGACGCCTCATCATGCATCGCTCATTTGGAACCGCTCAGATATTATTATCGCTTATCACATACGGTTTCAAAGAAACCGCTCAGGATACGCATTCTATCATGCACGGTTTATTACTAGAACCGCTTAGATAAGTCACACACGGTTCTTATTACTTAACCATGTGTGATATGCTAGACTATCACTGCACGGTTTATAATCGAAGTGTTCAGGATAGTCACACACGGTTCTTATTACGAACCGTGTGTGATATGTTAGATTATCACAAACGGTTTATAATCGAACTGCTCAGGATAAGTCACACATGGTTCTTATTACGTAACGCAGGTGATATGTTAGACTATCACAGATGGTTTATTATCGAAATGCTCAGGATAAGTAATCACGGACGGTTCCGTAACAGAACCATCTGTGATATGTCTTTATAAAAACCACTAGGGCTCGCCCGTTCTTCTCCCCAATGCACTTAGCCCTTAAGCTCTCGCACGCTCGTTTCGCCTCCTCTAGGGCTCGCCTGTTCACCGACACCGCTGCCTCCGACCTCGACACCGCTGCCCCCGACATCGGTGACGCTACGCCGCCTCGACGCGCGGCCTCCTCCCCGTGTCGGCGTCCTCCCTCTGTACCGGCCTCCTCCCCCGCGCCTCCCTCCTCCCCGCGTTGGCCTCCTCCCCTGCACTGGCCTCCTCCTTGCACCGTGAGTTCTTGTGCGGAATCCTCTCTGTGAGTATTCCTATATTACATTTGTGCATCACTTGGGCTATATACTTATGTGCTGGATTGGCTTCAAATTCTATATTAGATTGTGTACTGAGAGATAGCAAAGTGGTTATGTGGGCTCGGTTGATCGACTTTGTGATGAATATCAAATCGTAAATCAATTTGCAAAGGCTAGTTGGTACCTTGATCTGTATTAGTTTCGATTTCAATCCAAAGATCAAGATATTGCAAATTGATCGATGGGCTTTGTTGACATGCTCGTGATGAACTCGTCTTATAATCGAGATTGAATGTGATAGTTAGTTCATTCTTGAGCTCTATTGTATTACTTACTCCGCCAATTTGATATGTGTTAATTGGTTACTTTCGCTGAAAGCTAGTTATTCTCGATTCTTCCGGTTCTTTTGATCTCTAGCATTTGAAGTGGATACTCTTATGTCAGCCAATCGGCTTTATCACTAAACCTGTGACTTCATGTTCAATTCTATTGAGAGTATTCAGTTTTTGTTGGTAATCTAACGACCACTTTGTGATTCTTCTAGTAGTCTGCTTGATTGAAGTTTAATCTGTTTTTGCTAACAGATTGACATCATTTGACAGCTAACAAAGTATTGTTTAGAGCTCGTAGTTTGAATTTATATTATCATATTCATTTAATGAAGAGTATAGACAATAGGATTGAGATGGCAAAGACTTGTTCTTTAGCTACTCTCCTTCTGAGAGCACATAATAACATCAATCTTCAGTGTCTTATACTGCTAATTGGTGGTTTGTTGCTATTAATGCTGAGCATAATATTGTGTTTAAATGACTTGAAAGAATTTCATGGGCACATGTTATTATGGTCATTTACTTCATGCTATTATTATGCTTTATGGCTAATAGTGATTGCTGCAATTAATTATGTTCATTTGACATTCAACAGGAAAGTTTTAGGTTCAGCTCAAGATCTGTTTGATAATTGTTAAATTTGATTTGTAAAGATATATTGACTGATACTGAGATTGCAAAGGTTAAATCCTTTGCATCCAACATACTGAGAGCACTCTTTAACATAAATAATCTAAGCTTTTTGTATGACATGGAGATACTTCATATGTATATGTTGATTTGGTCATTTAAATGCTTGCAACAATCCTATGTTGATTTGGTCATTTAAATGCTTATATTGTTTTGTCAAAGTCAATTAGTGAAGAGTATAGACTGGTTGAGATGGCAGAGGCGCCGTCTTCGCCGCCGCCACCGATGCCGCCTAATGCATCTGGATTTTCGTCGACGATAACAATACGTAAGCGAGATGGCAGAGGAAAATCGAAATTGCCTGCGGGCCGACTGATCATCACGGAGGTTAGTGATGTTGGGATCCCTCTGAGTCCCTAAAGATCAGCGACGAGATTCCGGACCATCTACAGGATACTTGCAAGGGAACGGGTCCCCATCACCACACCAAGTTGGAAGTCTCTGACGAAAGAACAGAGAGGCGTGTTATGGACAGAACTTTCAAGCAAGTTCACTATCGAGCGTATGCATATGGCACACGTGGAACAAAGAAGCATTGCTCTCGATGGATAACGCGTGGAGGACCTTCAAGAGCGTTCTTGTCACGAAGTACGTGAACACGGGTGAGATGCCCTTCGCGAAGTATGGATTCTTGACGCGGGAAACATGGGACGCATTTGTGGCTATGAAGACGACGGCCGAATTTAAGGAGCAAAGTGCGGCGCACAAAACTCTCCAGACACGAAACACTCACCCCTACAGACTCGGCACCGCTGGGTACGCGGCTAAATCCATGCAATGGGTGGCGGAGGAGGAGAACGCAACCGGGCCATTTCCTAGCATCACAGACCCGCGACCCTAAGCTGGTTAAAAGCGAGGGCAAAAGTCTCGTCTTCGGGCAGCATCTCTTTCACAAACCCAGCAGACTAGGAAGTGTCCCAACATGTGGTAAATACGTCGAATTACCTAGTTGTTAATAAGTCCATAACTTCATAGTGTCTATAATAATATGATGACTTCTTGCAACATGAATTGACTGCCCAAACTTCCCAAGGCTCCTTCCAAGTAGACAGGGAGAAGGATATGCTATCTACAGCCCTGGAAAATAAGGAGCACCGGGTCGCACACGAGGCCTTGGGGTTACCGTACCTTGGAGTTATGGATTCCGAGGCGACTATGACACGTTTAGGAGTAGGAAGAGATCTAAGGCTGAGCACGAGGATCGGTTGGTACAAATGCTTACTGCAAAATTTGAAGGACGGATAACACAATTGCAGGATCAACTGAATCAACTTCTGAACCAGTCGCAAGCCGCCCCCGTTATTTTGGGAGCCAGTAGCGTCACTTCCATGTATAATTTTGAACATGATGACGTCCAATTACCTATTGACGACATCAAGGTAATGTACATATCTGGAATACTCCAAAGATAGACGTATAGGACGTCTTAGCTAATTGTGTATTGTTTTGTAGGAGCCGACGCCCGCAAGCTCCAAGTGAGGATGGTTGGGTCTATTTCTATTGAGGTCAAGGGGTGGTGTATCCATGCCAGAAGGGACAAAGGCAAAGATGGTGCCCGATTGGCGAAGATGTTACGCCAGGTCGGTGGACATGGTACATGACAATTTCATGGCCGCCCTACCGAGATTCGCCCAACGAAGACATCGAATACTAGAGGATGCCATGCACACTTTTATCCAATGGCCCAAGAAGGACATCGCCTCGACCCAAAGAAGGCCGCGATCTCGACACGACCATTTCTCTCCAACGGGACCCTCGATGACTCCACCTCATCATCCTTCGCCTCAGAAGGCCACCTCATCGGTTCCCGTAGAAAAGGCACCGAAGGAACAAAAAAAGCGTACCGCCGTATCGGTTCACGTAGAGAAGACGTCGAAGGAACAAGAAAAGCGTGCCACCGTATCGGTTCCCGTAGAGAAGATGCCGAAGGAACAAGAAAAGCGTGCCGCCGTATCGGTTCCCGAGTCGTCTCGCAGGAAGACGCTGCCAATCGTTAAGGCCAAATCGAAATCAATGAACATTAAGGCGCCTGCCAACTCCGGGAAGTACTCCATCGGAAAACCGTTGTGCTCCAACGCAGAATTACTCCGCAGTGGACTAGCTTGTCAGGCTTTACATGCCTGGTACATACGGAAGATCAAAGAGAAGGGGTGCAATACTGGAATCACCGTCAGGTACAAGAATGAGCATTTCTTCAACGGGTCGGGCCACTTCGTCGTGGGATTCAACGACTTGTACGACCTATTCAACCTCGTTGCCCTCGGCGCCTCGCTTCTCGATGTTGACATCGTGTAAGTGTGTGTACAATCAAGTTACGATTCACGTAATATCGATAAATATCACAACTCATTGCTTATATATAGATACATGATGAAAAAGCCCGAATGTTCAACCGTGGGTTTCTCGACCCACACGTGGTCTCTATGCAAACCATCGAAGCAGACGCATCCTTCGTCGAGAACTACATAGCGGCAGGATTGCTTCGTCAGGACAACAAGGACTACATAGTGGTGCCCTACAACCAGGGGTAAGTGCTTCACTACTTGCTATATAAATTTTATTTGTACTTTATACGCAGCACGAACTTAGGTTTAATGACTATAGCGATATACATGAGTAGGAACCACTAGATCCTTTTAGTCATTATACCAAAGAAGAACAATGTAATATACCTTGATTCCCTAATCAGCAACGAGCACGACTTCAGCATTCTGACAGGAATACTCAACAAGTATGCTCATTTCCTCCATACATAACTCTATTGTAGTCTTTCTTCGTTTGAAATGACCGAGGATAACTTTTTGGAATCATGTAGGTCGTTCAAAGCCTATGTTCGCGACGGAGGACTATACAAGGGGGGATCGAAGGACACACTAATACACAGGACGCGATTTTCGGTACGTGCTACAACACAATAATGCTATATCATACTTCATAATAATGCGTCTCGAACTGACTATATCTATATATGTAATTCTATTTTTGCAGTGCTGCTAGCAAAAAACTGATGAGCTATGTTCATTCTACGTTTGCCATCATATGCGGCAAATCATTAATGTTAAGACGGAGGATCTCCAGGTTTGTCAATCTCGAAATAATTATTTCCGAATTATAAATTTAAATATATATGCTTACCACTTTACTCTTGCTAACAACAGGGCTTGACGATAGAATCAGGTGCACTCGTTGCGAGCGAGATCGTGGAAGTTCGACAGAAGCTCTGCGACTTCATCAAGACAGATATCATTAACCCCAACGGATACTTTCACTCCGTCGCCGATGCAGAGTTTCACCCCGTTGGTACCTCTCAACCACGTGTAAACAAATGATTCAATTGTAATCCAATTGTAACTATAGCGAGAATACTTGAACAAATTCTTTTGTACTTTATTTTGAGTAATCATCACTTTGAGTTGTCAAAAATTTATTATCTGTGATGTATCTATTTTCTGCATGCTTGTTTTCAGAGGGCATGGCTAGCAATTCCTGTGGCCAGCCAAAAATTTAAAAAAAGTGGTTAGGATAATGACATACGGTTTTTTTTGTTAAAACCGTCTATGAAGGTACGTGTCACAGACAGTTTCCATTAAAAACCATCTGTGATACGAGAAATATCACAGACGGTCCTATTTACGAAGAGGTCCTGAGGAACTGGAGGTCTTGGAAGTGATCGTGGACCTTCTGGGGGTGGTCGTGGGCCACCTGGGGGTGGTCGTGGAGCACCTGGTTCACTCTTGGCCAAATCAGTAACAATGTTGTTTGGTGCCGTATCATCCCCTCCCTCTTCAAGCGAAACCGTCCTTGGTTTCGGGATAATCTTCAAAGCCTTCTTCTTCTCAACAACAAGTGCGATCTCACATTTGATTGCATTATCCGCCATTGGTGTTAGTACATGACATTTGCCTTTATGCTTGAAAGTGTAAGTGTTGATTCTCTCGGCATGTGTGACATCATGATCATACTGCCACGGTCTTCCCAACAGCAAACCACACACCTCTAATGGCAAAACATCGCACTCTACATGATCAACATAATCACCAACTGAAAATGACACACGTACCTTGTGTGTTATTTTTCAGCTTTCCGGCCTTGTTCAACCAACCCACATAGTGAGGTTCAGAATGCCTCCATGTGGACAGCCCCAACGCATACACAAAATCTGTGCTAATCATGTTGGTGAAACTTCCACCGTCGATGATCAGCATGTATGCCGTGCCTTTGACTTCGCATTGAGTTTTGAACAAACTCCAACACTGCCCTTTTGCCTCCTTGGCAACGTCGTCGACTTGCACCTTCTTGGCTTGGATGTTTAGCCCACTAGTCGGTGCATCATCCTCCTTCGTTTGGTCGGGGGTAGAAAATTTTTTAGTACCCTCAATCGGTAGCTTCACTTCTTCTTTTGTTGTGGTTGAACCACTATTAGTAGCAGTAGCAATGTTATTATTCGCAATAGCAGCTGTTGCATGATCTCTTCCTTGACGATCCTTCAAATACTGCTCGGAAGTGTATGATTCGATGTAATGATGCCGTCCTCGCTGAACAAAGGTATACATCATGTTCAAAGAAATCGCGTAAGGATCAGAACAATCCTTTTGCCACTTCCTCCGATCAGTCAATGGCTTTCTAAGCAGCAACGAGCACACGTGCATATGTGTAAGAAGCACGTCACACACCACCACATCAGCAAGTCCACACAACATAAACCGTACCTTGACACGATGTTTGATCACAAGGTATTGATCTTGCCATCGAATCTTGTATGGTTTTGGATGCGGTGTCACCTGGTGCTTCAATCGGTCGATGAAGTTTTGACTTGCCAAATTCATGGCAGCCAACTTATTTACCATCACAGTGCTTGTCGTAGTTCCCACTTGACATCGTGCGTAGAATTGAGATGACCAAATCGTTTGCAATGGATATCTCTCACAAGAGTTCAGATCGAACCCTAGAGAATAATCTGTCTTCATGTATTCCGTCTTCATCCCTTCTGCGATCAACAAGAAATTTCAGCACGTACCGTGATCAACTTGGCGCTCTGATACCACCTGATGCGGATCCAACTAGTAGGCTAGCGGGATCATGTTGTTTTGGCCTGATCTTTTACGGTACACCTTGACGGTAGCCTCCTAGCTCTTGCACAACACAAGAACAGCAAGACTTCCTTGATAAATCTGGATAAACCTTCTCTCACGCACACCGCAGCACGTGAACAAAGGGTAGATGAACCGAAGTTCTAGCAAGCAAAATCCAAAACCTCAATTGGATTCAACACACCAAAGAGTAATTCCTTTCGGAAATCTCAAGACCACACCGACCGTGTGCCACCAAAACCATGGTGATTTTTTGGTATCTATTCCTTAACCCATAACTTTTCAACCCCTTTTACAATGGGCGATGCCCCAGCCTTATATTGGCACCTAAGGGTGCCTCCAAACATGCACACGCACGGCCTGAGGCCGAACAAACTAACAAATGTGATCTACCTGGACTCTATCCCTAGGAAACAAACTAAATATCCAAAACGAACTCTTACTTTCCTAATAAACTGATTTGAATTGGTATGGAACCAATCCAAATGCATCTGATCGATGAAACCGTATGTTCTTTTGTTCCTGGACCATCTCTGGCTTCCGATCTTTCCATCTTCTTCACTTACCATATTGGTTTTGGAACACCTGGTCGAAGACGTGGACGTGGACCATCTGGACTTGGTCGTAGACCACCTGGTCGTGGTCGTAGACCAACTAGGGGTGGTCGTAAGGCACATGGTCGTGGTCGTAGGCCAACTGGTCGTGGACCCTGTGGATAACCGCTTCCTAGGACCTCCTCTGCGGGGAGAGGTCCTAGAGAGGTCTTAGAGAGGTCCTAGAGGAAGGTCCTGAGGAGGTCCTAGAGGGAGGTCCTGAGGAGGTCCTAGAGAGAGGTCCTTGAGGAGGTCTTGGAGGGAGGTCCTGAGGAGGTACTGAAGTCGTCTTGAGGAGGTCCTAAAGGGAGGTCCTGGAGGAAGGTCCTTGAGGAGGTCCTAGAGGGAGGTCCTGAGAAACTGGAGGTCTTGGAAGTGGTCGTGGGCCACTTGGGGTGGTTGTGGGCCACCTGGGGGTGGTCGTGGAGCACCTGGTTCACTCTTGGCCAAATCAGTAACAATATTGTTTGGTGCCGTATCATCAACTGGGGGTGGTCGTAAGACACATGGTCGTGGTCGTAGACCAACTGGTCGTGGACCCTGTGGATAACCGCTTCCTAGGACCTCCTCTGCGGGGAGATGTCCTAGAGAGGTCCTGGAGGAAGGTCCTGAGGAGGTCCTGGAGGGAGGTCCGAAGGAGGTCCTAGAGAGGTCCTGGAGAGAGGTCCTTGAGGAGGTCCTGGAGGGAGGTCCTGAGGAGGTCCTGAAGTCGTCTTAAGGAGGTCCTGGAGGGAGGTCCTTGAGGAGGTCCTAGAGGGAGTTCCTGAGGAACTAGAGGTCTTGGAAGTGGTCGTGGACCTCCTGGGGTGGTCGTGGGCCACTTGGGGGTGGTCATGGAGCACCTGGGGGGTGGTCGTGGGCCACTTGGGGGTGGTCGTGGAGCACCTGGTTCACTCTTGGCCAAATCAATAACAATGTTGTTTGGTGCCGTATCATCAAATCTACCACGTGGGAACCTAATTCGTCTGACTGTCTTGCGAAGATATTTCACCCGGAGAGGCCAAGATATTTCACCAGGTAGTCGCATCACGGGACGGTTCGCCGCTTCCCTGTCCATCGGTGTGTGTCGCACTGATTCTTGTGTGGGTTAGTCTGACGGTAAAGCACATCGAGAGTATCAATGTTTGAGATAAAGTTTCAGAAAGGTTTTGTTGTGATCAGCTCTGATCCAGTTGGTTGCATCTTGTGGGTAAAGTGTACAACCTCTGCAGAGTGTTAATCAATCTATTCGAATAGACGTGTCCGCGGTCATGGACATGCTCGGGGATTTCACACGAGGGGTTGATTTTAATAAAAACAACTAGGAAGGGACAGCTGTGTAATTTAAGTCATATGGCTGTGTGAAAGAAATTGATTAGGCTATGTGCCTTTGTGAATATGGCTGTGTGAAGGAAATTGATTAGGCTATGTGCCTTTGTGAAAAGAACTGATAAATTAGTATTGTCTATTTGTTTTGAATTATGCTTTCAATCTATTATTCATATTCAATTGCAAATGTTGCATTTCTACAAAAGAACCATAAAAGCCATTCCTTTGGAATAAGTCATCATCTATAAATTGCATTCTGTGGCATGACTTGCGAGTACGGTTGTGTACTCATGCTAGCTATATTCAATCAACAGAAGTGGAGGAGTCGTCAATCAACAAGGTCTACTTTAAGGAACGTGGAGAACCAGGTCGCGCTACCCCAGCCGATTGCCTATGGGCATATGGATGGGCTCCACTAAAGATTATTCTGGTACGTTCCGCTGCAGCTTCATTGAGCTATTCGCCTTCTGATGCATTAATTGTAAGCTTTAACCTTAAGGTTGTTATTCTGATATTTATTGTTATTTGCCTATTTATTAGTCATCTTTGTATATGAAAATGATATTTCATCGCTGTTGCCACTATGTGCACTAGCGTGATCCTAGACTAGTGCAGTATACACAGAAAGTCCAGAATTGCATTTTGGGTCCCGACATATACCCTGATTCACCGAACCAAACACACCCTAAGGGCACTGTAGCACCGTGGCTGCAAAAGTGTGTATTTTTGAAGAAAGGTAACTCCAGAAACACAATGAGAAAGGTTTAAAAGCAACTAGAAATTGTAGGCACTAAGATGGTTGCCTACTCATGGTGTTAACTTTGCAAGTGTTATTTGTGAAGTAGAGCAGTAAGACAGCACATGTGGTGTTAGAAATAATGTATTTTATTTTATTTTTTACAAAACTAGGTAGTCGCTCAAAAAAATTACAAAACTATGTCTCTATCGCCAGGGACCCTGAACAGTTGGGGGAGGTTTCTGTCGCCAGTTCAACTAGTGATAGAAATCTAGGAATTTTTAAATATAGCAAATGAACCCAAAAAATTACGAAATTTTTTTGTGGAGCCTCCTGACATAGTGTTCTTACTTGTATAATTTTTTCATAATTTTATCCATTCTAATTTGTCTCCAAAATTTATTTAATTATACTATTTGTAGGAATTTGTAAATATACACGATTGGGTTCAAAAATTATGATTTTTTTGTGAACTCTCCTTACATAGTGTAATTGTTTGTGTAATTTTTTCAGAATTTTTTATGTTCCGAAATTGTCTCGAAAATTCTGAATTTAGGTTTCCGATACAGTGTACTTGATTGTGTAAACCCTTAATTTGCGAGACAATTTCAGAACATATAAAATTCTGGAAAAATTTTATATTTTTTGGACCTCATTTTGTATATTTACAAATTCTACGAATAATATAATTAAATAAATTTTGGAGACCAATTCATAATGGATAAAATTATGAAAAAAATGCACAAGAAAGAAGTCTGTATCGGGAGGCTCAACAAAATTTTTTGTAATTTTTTTAGTTTATTTGCTATATTTAAAAATTTATAGATTTATGTCGCCAGTTCAACTGTTCTGGGTCCCTGTCGCTAGATGAACTCATCTGGTGACACGAACCTATTTTTGTAATTTTTTGAGGTGGCTACCTAGTTTTGTAATTTTTTTTAAAAAAATATTATTTAAAAAAATCTGATAATTCTTGCAAAAAAAGCTTACAGCGTGATACTTGCATAATAATGAAGTACACACGATAAGGTAAATAACACCTGCTCCACCGACTACCCGTCGGAAATGGATTCTCTGTGCTCTACAGTGCTCTGTATTAGAAAACGATTTCAAGGCTACGTCAGTCGCTACAGGTGTTCAGCTACAGTAACCACTACGGTATTTACTGCAGAGCACTTTTCAGTACACATAAAAACTGGTCACATACTGATCCGTTGCATTAGAAGAGAGGATCTGAATCCGGGACCGCCCTTGTAACTAGCTAGCCAGACTTCCTCGAAAGCAAATTTAATGGGAGGGGCCTCACGATGAGGCCCCTTCCCTTCAACGTTAGATCTCCTTACTTTTTTTTGAGTAAATGTCATAAAATTCCAGGTTTTGGGGCACTAGTATCAGAAAACCCCACGTTTTGTGATTTGTTTCAAAACTCGGGTTTTGGTCACGCCTGGCGTGTGGCGTGACAAAGACGCTGTCACGCCACGGACCTCGGCGTGACCAAAGTGACGATAGCCTTGTCACGTCAAGATCTGTGGCGTGACAGCACGCGTTTGCCACGTCAAGATCCGTAGCGTGACCAAAACCTAGGGTTTTCTGAAACAAATCACAAAACGTGGGGTTTTATGATATTAGTGCCCCAAAACCTGGGGTTTTGTGACATTTACTCTCTTTTTTTCTCTCCTGATAAACAGGACCTTCTCTGAGGCACTGCCCTATAGTATTTATTTTCGACTTCCTCGATCCCCTTCACGTCAAAAAAAGGTTCAGACTACACGCAAGATCGCACTGGTGAACCCCGAGTGACCAACGGGAAACCTCCCCACTGCCTATCTCTCACCACCGGTGCCGCCATCACATGCGCCACACAAGCATCCAAGGCTCCCCTCGTATATAAGCGGTGGTATGGGTACGCTTTTCTCGAACCACACCGACCCAAGCTTGTCAAAGAGCCGAGCTTGGAGCGAAGCGAAGCGAGAAGTGAGAATGGGTGGCAAAGCCGCTCTCTGGTGGCCCTCGTGGCCATGAGCTCAGCGCGCCGAGACCCCGGCGGACAACGCCACGCCACCCACACCGCCCACGACGCCGGGAGGCCCACGCCGCCCACGCCGCCCACACCGCCACGACGCCGCGACGCGCCCACCACGCTGCCCACGGCGCCCACCCCTAAACCCACGCCTCCGACTTACACTCCAACCCCTAAACCCACGCCTCCCACGTACACTCCCACTCCTAAGCCAACGCTGCCTACGTACAAGCCGCCCACGCCAACTCCCAAGCCTCCGACGTACACCCCGACACCCAAGCCAACACCTCCCACCTACACGCCCACCCCGAAGCCCATGCCGCCAACATACACGCCGACGCCCAAGCCGACTCCGCCAACGTACACTCCCACCCGCAAGCCAACTTAAGAAATCGTGACTAAACTTAAGAAATCGTGGTTTTATGTGTTTGCAGAAGGTGATCGAGAAGAGTTGTGCGAGCTGGCCAAGATGAGCCAAGGCTTTGATCATCCCAGATTCGCCGCCAACCGGGGCCAATTTCTCATGAGGAGAAGAATGCAGATTGCTCCCGCCCTTTAGTTATCTTCTCCTTATGATTTGTGTTCGTCCAGTATAGCGTATTGTGTGGTGGCTATTGCTAGTATTATTGTGTTACTGTAAAACCATAACTACGGAAATTTGAAATAAAAGCTGTCTTCCTCTGCTGTCTGACTGTCTGTAACGTGATCGCAGCTTTTCTCTCTTTTAGTCTTTTTTTACGGTGGGTGACGAGATGTGATGTTTGCATGTCAGATATGCTTGACGACTATAAATAATCCTTCGAGATACAGAGGCATGACCAGAGGACAGAGGTGCCGATTTTAAAATTCCAATCCTCTGATCGCGCAGGCGCAGTATGCATGCCCCTGTTCTGCAGGATGCCCATACGTAGAAACAGAGATATATTGATTTGGCTCTTGCTTCCGTATCCATGAGCGATGTCTGAATATATAGCTTTACGGTGTACAGTAATTACACAACGTTTACAACCGAATCGGTTTGGCCTAAACCATTCTAACTGCCGAATTGGTAAGGCTTTCGTTAAACTGTCTCCAACTTGATCTTGAGATGAAATAAATTGAATATCCAATACTTTTAACACACAATTAGTTCTCTGAAAAAATGGAAATCAATCTCAATATGTTTAGTTCTAGCATGAAAACATGATTAACAGACAAATAAGTTGCTATCAAATTATCACACCAAAACACACCAAGAAATAGAGATGGATTGATTTGGCTCTTGCATCCATAACTATGGAGCAATGTCTGAATATATAGCCTTACGGTGTACAGTAATTACAGAACGTTTACAATCGAATCGGTTTCCTTATGTACAACCAAACTGAAAACGACTGGGTTTCGTATCAGACTCTGATACGTATATTCAATTTAGGATAGAGAGAGTAATCATGCTATACATTTGTTTAACAGCCCATGCTGCAGTGAACAGAATCGCTAAAAACTTCAGAGAAACAAGAGAACTACGTCTGGTGCATTCCTGCGAGGAGACGCAACCATCCAGCCACTGGTACTCCAAAACTCAGAATATGAAATATCCCGTCCCAAACGAGCCCTAATCAACCTAGCATCAAAGCTGCTTTGTTAACGCTCGAATCCGTGCCAAGACATCATGTGCGAAAAGGGAAGGGAAGCGATGAACAGAGAGAGAGAGAGAGAGATCCACCGTGTAGAGCAGGATGCTTACCATGCTTGAACACTATAATGGGTATGAGGTGAGGTGATCCGTGCTGGGAGCCAGCTTGCAAAACTTGCAGTAAAAACAACGGATCATTGCAACCACGGTGAAAATTGTTGTACAGTGTGAAATCTGTGCATTCCCGGTGCATGATGCCGACAAATCTATAAGGAATTGGAGGAGCCAAGAGAAAGCAAACAAGGACAGCACTCAGTGTTGTTAGTCTTGTTTTAGTATTTCTTTTGTTAACTTTCCATTTTGGTTTCGTTTTGTACTGCCGAATCCGAGTATGATTCGTGATAACATGGGGTATAAAATGTGGGCCAGCGCCATGTAACAGAGTAAGAAAAAAGAGAAGCAATAGAGAAAGAACAAAAAAGAGCAGTAGTGCTCCCGGGACAAACATTCTGCGTTTGGTGTGGTTTGGTTGCTTGTCTCGTCGATTGTTTCTCCAGCGAGAAGGAAGCTTCAAGCGAAGCCAGGTGTGCTGCTGCTGTGCGTGAAGGTCGAGAGACAAGAAGGGGAGGGCAGAGGGGCTGCCACATCAGGAGGACAAAGAGCTGTTCCAATTTGAGGACAGGGAGCTCTCGAGTCTCACCTCATGCATCCAGCCAGGTACTTCCAGGAAGTCACGTCGGTGGCGGGCCCACAGAGAAAGCTCACTACGTCTCACGGCACAAGAACCGAGCAACGATTTTCTCTGGACAGAAGCTGCAACAGAGTAAAAAAGAAAATTTCAGCCGTTGGTATCACAGCCAGATTGATCTTGGTGTTATCGAAAGATTATAGGCGATAATACGAAGACTCGGGATGAGTCATTCTCTCTCTTATATCCTGTCCTGACGATCGACAATTACTCGGTATGGACAATAAAGATGAAGGCAAATATGCGCGCTCAGAGAGTCTGAGATACAGTCGATCCGAAGGCGAAAGACAAAGAGGTGGACGACAAAGTAGTTCAGAAGGCTTTGGCCATCATCTGCCAGGCGGTGCCATACTCCATGATGCGGCAGCTCATCGGCAAGAAGATGACACGTGAGGCGTGAGTGACGTTTTAGAAGATGTACGAGGGAGTTGACCGCGTGAAGAATGTATGGCTACAGAATTTGCAAACTGAGTTTCAGAATCTTTGGATGGGAGAAACTCAGTCGGTGGACGAGTTCGCCAGCAAGCTAACTTCACTGTACAATCAGATTGTCTCTCTCGACGACAAGATGGAGGAATCTGTGACAGTGAAGAAATACCTGCGCGTGCTGCCAGAAAAGTTCGTACCTATCGTCATCACGCTCATGTACTCCTTGGATCTGGAGACAAAGAAGATCAAGAAGATCACCGGTTCTCTCAAGACGCATGAGGAGCTACTGAAGGGGTATTGACGAGGATATAATAATCCTCATTTTACCTTTTATCTATAATTTTTATTATAGATAAATATGACGTCATATGGATCTTGAGTGTACCCCTTAATGTTATGAGGGAAAAGCCTAATGGATGGTCGTAAGTTCTTCTACGACCACCCCCATAGTCGTAAGTTATGCTACGACTATCCCATAGTCGTAAGTCTTGTTACGACTACCTTATAGTCGAGATTCCTCTACGACTCAGGTCACCACGCACCACCTTATGATCAAATGAACTCGCAGACAAGTGGGTCTTATTGATTAAGGGATTCAAATGGTCATCATATACGTTATTCTCGCAGTAATAATGGCACGTAATACCCCATTATCTACGGTATATAGTCATGAGCGACGGGAGGAATTAATACACCGTAATTACTACCAACATGCGCCTACATAGAGGTGATGAGGCGCCGCTTACTCGAGTAATCGCCGCTCCTTCACGCACTATAAAAAGCGCAACTAGAGAAAGGAGAGAGGATCGCCATCGTGAATACAAGCACTATCTGTAATAGTCTTAGTTTTTCCCCGATTGTTCAAGATACACTCAATACCATACACACACAGAGTAGGGTTGTTATTCTCTCCTGAGAAGGCCCAACTCGTATAAAAATTCCCGTGTCAATCTCTGCGTGATTCTATTCTAGGAGACCTCTAATCAAACAATCTTTACGTAAGTTCGGTTCTAAAACACCGATAGCTGGCGCCGTCCGTGGGGATCTTCCGTAATTTCTTGTCAACATTCTCTCTGTTTTCCAAATCTCATGCACTCATGGCGGGAGAATGGAACGAGGAGAACCGGTTCGACTTGGCAGACACGCAAACGCCGACATGGATGCCGGATTCGTTACTGAACCGAGTGATGACTCATCCTATGGCATTGTCGCCTCCGGGATCTTCCCACGCATCCAGAGACAATGTCGCCGGTGGAGTTGAGGAGGATCCTTATCCCCACAACAAAGACGCCCAAGAGAGGAATCTACCCTCTCAAGGGACAAGGGTCAATCGACCAGACCACACCTGTGTGGACTCACGACACGACGAGAGTTTTTCCTCGGTGTCCAAGTCCCCTAAGGCGGTCCAACTTGGTGAGGCAAGCTCTAGAAGCCACATTCAGGACTTCACAAGATCTGGTGATTCTCTCTCTCTGGATAACGCCAGAGAGAGCGGATCAAGCATGCTTTTCCTACAAATTCGACCATCCTCCGCAGATCACACCGCCGACGGAGACGGTTATAACCTGACTTCCCCTACCGGAGGAGATTACTCCAAGTCGCCAGTGGTGTCTCTCGACGACTCCTCAAGCGGAGAGGCCTCGAGTGCAAGTGAGAATCATCAACGGAGGTCTTCGCCCTTCCTCGATCAAGATCACTCTTCTAGAGACCGAGATGGAGACCCTTCCGAAGGTCACACATCGCTACCGTGGCAATGGCCAGACACCACCATCGGGCGGACACGACTAACGCCTTCATGAACGCCAGGAAATCCTCGACATTCTCGCTTCATTGAGGCAATCTCAAGAGTCTAACATGGAAAATCTTGAGGCAATACGAAGGAAGAAGATTGAAGCTCGTAAGAATTTGCTCGGGCGATTCAATATCAATCGAGGAAGCTCGAGAGCTCCAAAGACATCAATGATTTGCTCGAGAATCCAACTCAAGAGCTAGCCCGAGCGCCAGTTACGACCTCTTCGTTGAAGAGATAGCACAAAGGCTTCGAGTACAATGAAAAGCCGAAGCTCCTCGTCGACATCATTCAAGTAGTCGCATCCATACGACTTCTTCTCGCTACTACCAATCCAACATATCACCGCTGGAGAAATCGGCGAATGAAAGAAGTCGATCGATCTCCTACTCAAGAAATGTCTTCCAAATGACCGATGATCAACAAGCTCCTCGAGAGGTGATCGCTCACCACTCCGACATGGAAATCTGCAGAAGAAGAGATAAACTACGAGGAGTATTCCCTCGAGGACCGAGACCTATTACAGTCGGGTCAACTCACATCGGGTATCGCCGAGTACGACCACCGATGATATCAACCCTTCTTTCCGCAAAGGAGGCGCCAAGAAGTCATTATCGATGTCCGCATTCTCGCCGATCTCCGAGCTGTTCGCCGCCACCTCGTTTTCGACCAAAGGAACATGGAGAAGTTTGATGGTTCCCAAAATCCCATCAATTCCTTCAAATTTACACAACAAATTGCTCGAGCGGCAGGAGGAGGAGAGCATGTGATGGCAAATTACCTTCCAACTGTGCTCGAAGGATCCGCCGATCGTGGTTACTAAACCAACCACTCGAGTCGATCTATTCTGGCAACATCTCTGCGACCTTCTCATCGCAAATTTTCAAGGCACATACAATCGCCTCGAAAGGAGGACGACTTGCACCGATGAGACAGAGCGACAACGAGACATTGCGCCATTCATCAAGCGCCTACCAAAGTTAGTAACTCAATTAGGAAGTTTCGATTCATCATCATCGTGGCTTTGCCAGGAGTCCGTAGTAGAAGGATAACAGAGGATATTGCTTTAAATCCTCCTACTGCCGCCGAACTCTTCAAATGGCCGATCGATATGCTATCGCCTCCGAGGCGGTCGAGTGGAACAACACAATCGATCGTGAAGACAATCCATCTCGAGAGCCAAAGCGGTTGGTAAGAAGAAGGATAAGAAAGTAAAAAGTCCAAGAATAAGACGAAGGGTCAAAACCCAGCGGTTCCAAGGAGGTATTGGTGTGAATGATAAAGAGCCACGCACATCCAAGCCGACCGACAGAGGCAAAGGTAAGCTACCGATCGGAAAAATGATAAGCCTAGGTGGTGTCCTTTCCATAAAAGGAAGGGCATGACCTTCAAGAATCGCTAGGGTCTTCCAACGAAAGCTTGAAGACTACTACAGCAAGAAGGACCACTTCCCACCCTCGGAGGTAGGTCAAACAAGTGGTCATAAATCTTCGATGACGAAGAGGAGATGCTGTTCGGGATCCGCAACACACCATTGAACACATCTACGGGATCATCGCATATGAATCAAAGCGACACTCAAGGTCATGAACGCGAGGTAAACTCCATAGATCCTCCTCTCGTCAATAAATTATCAAGTGGTCGGAAGTCACCATTTCTTTCGAGAAGAGTGATCGCCGATCCTTCGACTCGACGTGTCGATACTAATCGTGGTCGAACCCACCATCAACAATTGTCGGGTCAATCGAGTTTTGTTGATGGTGGAAGCTCGTTAAATATTTTATTTACGAGTGCCCCGATGACATGCAAGTACCCAGACCAAAGTAAGACCGAGACGATACTCTTTCCATGGATTGTACCGATCTTTGGCCAAACCAATTGGTCAAGTTTTCTTCCTTTAACATTTGGTTCACCAAGTAATTTCGTGACGAGAAAATCTCCTTTGATGTGGTCGATTTCGACATTTAAGATATAACGCCATACTCGGACGACCAACTTTGGCAAAATTCCTAATGGCTACTCATTATGGATATCAATGTATTAAGATGCCAGTCCCAAAGGAGTAATCACAATCCATTGTGACAAGAAGATGGCGATACCGCGATCGTCGATCCCTTGAGATGGTAGGACAAATACCAACTCGAGAAGAAAGTCACCTTCGACTAGCAAGTCGGCCTTCAAAGTCGCACTAAAGCCAAACGACAAAGTCAAAGAGGTTCCTCCGACGCAGGGAGCCCTCAAAGATCGTCAGACGGGATACTTCCGACCCCAAATAGGAAGACGCCTCATCACCTTCCTCCGAGCTAACGAGATGTATTCGTGGCAAGCATCCGACATGCCCGAGTCCCTGTGGAGGTGATCGAGCGAGCTAGCCTTACGGCCGACAAAGCACCAGAAACAAAAATTGCGGAGATTTGCCCTCGATCGACGAGATGCTATTAAATCGTAATTGATAAGCTACTTAAAGCGTGCTTTATAAGAGAGGTCAACCATCCGTAATGGTTGGCTAACCTGTAATGGTTAGAAAGTCAAACGGCAAATGGCGATAAAGCGAGACTTTATCGATCTTAATAAAGCTTGTCCAAAAGACGATTTTCCTTTACCTCAGACGATCGCTTGGTTGACTCTACCGCGGGTTGTGAAATGTTAAGTTTTTAGATGCATATTCGGATACCACCAGATTAATATGTGTCTAGACGATGAAGAAAAGACCGTGATTTATTACACCATTTGGTATATTTTGCTATGTCAAAATGCCATTTGGTCTAAAAAATGCCGCTTCTTTTCAACGCTTGATGCAGCAACTTTTTCATCTCAATTAGGCCGAAATCTAGAAGCCTATGTTGATGACTTAGTTGTCAAAAGCATCAAGAAACTTAATCATATTATCGACCTACAAGAAACATTCGACAATCTCGTAAAACATCGCTAAAACTTAATCCCGAGAAGTGTGTTTTGGAATCTCTTCAGTGAAATTGCTTGGATTCCTAGTATCTATACGAGGAATTGAAGCTAATCCTAAAAGATAAAAGCCATTTTACAAATGCCCTCCAACTACACGGAAAGAAGTCCAAACTCTTTGGGTGCATGGCGGCTTTAAGTCGTTTCATCGCACGATCGGGAGAAAAGGGACTACCTTTCTTTAAACTTCTAAGGAGACACGAAAGTTTTGAGTGGTCGAAAGAGGCAAACGCCGCCTTTGAGGATGTCAAGAGGTACCTTACGAGTGCTCCTATTTCGGTCTCCGAGGCCGTAAGAAACGCTCTTGGTTTACCTAGCCGCCATGCCACAGCAATAATAAAGATCTTGGTCGTAGAACGTGAAAATGTACAACGACCAGTTTACTACGTAAGTGAAGTTTTACACGGACCTAAGGAGCGTTACCTCAGTCCAAAAGCTTCAGATGCCCTCCTCATGTCTTCGAGGAAGCTGCGGCATTATTTTCAGCGCACAAACTAGTTGCGTTCTCGAGTTTTCCTTGGGAGCGATCCTCCGTATTAGGGAAACAATGGACGCATGGAAAATGGTCATTGAACTTGGGGAGTTCGACATCCATTTCGTGTCCCGAACGGCCGTTAAATCTCAGATCTTGGCGGACTTTGTCGCCGAATGGATAAATCTGAACTCGCTCAGATCCCCAAGACGATTCCCACCACCGAGGGATTTATGTACTTTGACGGGTCGCACTTTAAGTGGCTTGGGTCGGGTGGTCTGGTATCTCCTACCGGAGAGACCTTAAAGTATGCCATACAATTAAACTTTCGTGCCACTAATAATGTGGCGGAATCTGAAGGTTTGCTAGTCGGTATACGAAAGCAAATGAAGCGCTCGATTCGCCGACTACTCGTGAGAGGAGACTCTCAACTAGTCGTGAATCAAGTCGGTAAAGAGTACCAAAGGTTTCTAACCCGACAATGTCTCTGCACTTATCGAAGTACGTAAGCTAGAAAAGCATTTTTAGGTTTCGAGGCACAATTCATCCTCGAAGGATAATTTCTCGCAGACTAGCTTGTTCAATAGCTTCTTCCAGATCTCAAGTACCAAAAGGAGTCTTCTTGAACAACTCCGAAGCCTTCTTCGGTCGAAGAGCCGAGACACCTCCTATTGAGACGGCCTCTCTAGAATACGAGGATACATGGATGGCGCCCATCTATGATTATCTTCAGAAGGGTTCTGTACCAAGACGATCTCGAGGCAGATCGCTTATCCCGAAAAGCCAAAATGTATACTTTGGTCGAAGGAGTTCTCTATAAACGAGGTACTCAAGGGGTGCTCATGCGATGCATTCCGCAGAGCTTAAGGATTAACACTCCTTCACGACATACATGGTGGCATCTGTGGAAATCATGCTTCCTACTGTAACGCTGGTGGCAAGGCTTTTCGACAAGGTTTTCTTGCCAACAAATTTCTATACGATGCTAAAGAGTTGGTTAAAAAGTGTGTCCAGTGCCAGTTTCATAGCAGGCAAATACACCAACCAGCTCAGGCATTACAAACAATACCTCTATCTTGGCCTTTTGCAACCTGGGGTCTTGATATCCTGGGACCGTTTCCTAAAGCTCCAGGAGGTTTCGAGTTCCTTTTTGTGGCTATTGATACGTTCACAAAATGGATTGAAGCCGAACCTGTGACTGGGATAACAACGGAAGCAGCAAAACGGTTTATGATGAGATGCGTAATTACTCGATTTGGAGTACCAAGTCGAATAATTACAGATAATGGTAAGCAATTTTCGAGCGCAAAATTTCAAGAATTTTGCGACGAGTTGGGTACCAAGTTATGTTATGCTTCTGTGGCCCATCCCCAGAGTAATGGGGCAGTCGAACGTGCAAACGGCCAAATAATGAGAGGAATTAAAACTCGAGTCTTCGACCAGCTCATCAAACGCCGGGGCTTGGGTACAAGAGTTACCCTCTCAGATATGGGCGCTTTGTACAACTACCCGCAAGACTCTGGAGAAACACCTTTCTTTCTAGTCTTCGTCTTTGAAGCTATGCTTCCTCCTAACTAAAGATACGGTCAACACGAGTCTGAAACATTCACGGACTCCAACCAGAACAAATTCGAGCAGATGATATTAATCTACTTGAAGAAAGGAGAAACCAGCCCTAATTCGCTCGGCAATCTACCAACAAGCCCTGCGAAGATACTACGATCGAAGGTTCAACCTCGCAGACCTTTGTCAGAGGTGACTTGGTATTGAGGCTTTGCCAATCCAAGTCTAATCGAACAAACTTTCTCCCAAGTGGGAAGGTCCTACACGTTGGTCGGGTTACTCGTCCAGTGGTCGATACGATTGGCAATGGAAGACGGCGAGTTCTCTCGAATTCTTGGAACATCGACCGCCACGCAAGTTCTATGTGTGACCAACCATTAGGACAATAAAGAATCAGGTTTTTCTATCTCTATTGTCTTACTTTTGAGTAGTGCTTTCATTATTTTTCGACTATGTTTTAAACACCCGTTTTTTTTACACCGGTCTAAGGCGATAACATCACCTAGTCGGCCTCTCCTCTCGCATGTGGTCCCGCCCACTAGAAGGAGTTTCCTAGTGTCGACTCGTTACTCGCTTTTGTGGCCAACACAAAGAACTCGGTTTTATTTAGTCGAAATATCTTTGAAGGCCAACTCTTTTCACCTTAGTTTATTTCTTCGATTAATTTGAAAATACTCTAAGAAGAGCGACTTTCTCGATTTGCTTAACCGCCTTTGGGTGTACTCGCTTGCATCTCAATCGGTGGGAGGAAGAGACACATCTAGTCGAAGTTTCTCCTCTCTCGACGTGGTCCCGCCTAATCGAAGGAGCTTCCTAGCTTTGTTCGCTTCCTACTCTTGCTACCAGATGACTTATCGAGTCCACCGGAGAAGGACGAGTAAATATTTTAAAGTCCTCTAGACGCTTGCTTAACTCTGTTGCCGTTCTCGATTTGATTAAACTAGTCGGAGATGTTAACATTACCTAGTCGAAGCCTCTCCTCTCTCGCACGTAGTCCCGCCCACTAGAAGGAACTTCCTAGTGTCAATTGCTACCACTCTTTCGACAAATTGCATGACAATTGAGACCCAAAACTACAAGTTAAACAAACCTCTCGCTTTAAACCCTTTACAGACTATTTACTTAGTTTGTCTAAACAAACTCAAAGAAATAGTCGGGGCTAGGATAATTTGATTTCAATTCTTAGTCTTTATTTCGTTAATTATCTTTTGAGTTACTAACTACTCGACAAGATGATTTGTAGAGACAAAACTATTTACTTAGTTTTCACAAACTAAGCAAATAGTCGGGGCTAGGATAAAGTCATTACATTTGACTTCAATTCTTAGTCTTTAAATTGCTAATTATCTTTTGAGTTACTAACTACTCGACAAGATGATTTGCAGGAACAAGATGGATTATATATTACATCAACAAAAGATTGTTTTTCACAAGTTCATTACAGACTACTCAAGAGGGAGAGCCCAATCAGATCTCCTCTCAAACTTTCCTACTAACCGATTGCATCTCCTCCATCGACGCCTTCCTTCTCGCTTCAGAGCGCTTGAAGTCGGCCGAGTGGTTGCACATTAAGGTTGGGGTCATAAGCTTTAAGTTTTGCTAATGCATAACTTATCGCAGTTTCGACCGCCTCCTTTATCGATTCAAATTTTGGTTGGCCTTCAGAGTGGTCACCAGATCTTGCAAAATCCCGACTTGATCCCCAATGGTACTTGTGTGAGCAGCTATTGTATCATCTTGAGGAGTCTTTCCTCACTATGTAGCTCACAAGCACATTGTTCAGAGCGTGATGTTTCCTTGAAGTTTAATCTTCATTGCTTCCATCTCCTGTTGGGTACAAGTCGAAGCTCATGAGCTTTTTGTTTTCACCACTTGTTCTCAAGAAAATAAGATTGGTCAAACAAAAATAAACTCCTAGAGGAAGAAAAAACAAAAATAATCACGGGTAAAAGAATTTCTTACCCACTAGTCGAGAATCCAACTTCTTGACCTCTTCATTATGGGAAGCAACGGTCTCAAAGATACTTTTTCTCCCATGATACAATATCCTCTACATTCTTCTTTGCAATAAGGATGGTCTGGTTATAAATCACGGCTTTATCCGCGATTTCAGTCTCAAGTTCTCTCAATTTAACGCCCATTGCTAGAAAGGAAGTGGAAGTGAGAAAAGGAAATAGCTCAGAAGGATCGCGGTAAAGAATTACTTACCCGATATTCGAAGTTCTCGGCGTCTCAAGGTCTTGATGTTTATTTTTGGACATACGAGTAAGCTCGTGAATGACTCAAGTTTTCTCTAACTTCATTCTCGAGCTTTTTCATCTCATCTTCTTTTTTACGAAAAGAAGCAAGAGTTAGGTAAAGATCAAAGATATAAGCAGTCTTAAGTTCAAGACTTATCGCTTATTTTTTCCTGCGACTTCATGGTTGCAGAGTTAGCTTTTTAAGCTTTTTCCTGAGGTCTATTACCTCTTCCCTAAACTTTTTCGACTCCTCTTTTTCATAATCGAGCGAGTCGGCTAAGGTCTTTAAGGCCACCGCTTAACTCGCAAAGGATAACAAAGGATATGAGCATGGGTCAATCGGTTGTAAGTTCTTCTACAACCATTGACCTAGTCGAAGTTCTTCTACGACAAAGCCATCGGTCATAAGTCTTTACGACCATTACCTAGTCGTGAGTTTTTCCATGACAAATCCCGTAAGCACTATATAAGTAGTCAAATCCAAAGTGACTATGAATAGCAAGGACTTACCACATCTCTCCTCGCTTGCGAGTTCCTCTTTTCCCGTCAGTAGTTCTAGAAGTTGTCGATGATATTCACCGACAACAAATGATTTGCTCTATGGCTTTCTCGCAAGATGAAAAGACAAGGAGAAACAAGAGAAGATTATACCAGATATGTAAGTACGATTAAGTACTTACATTCATGGTTGATCGAGCAAACATCGAGTAAACCAGCTCTGGGATCTTCAGCTTGTCTACCCTCGTGACTTGGTCCCACCAAACCTTCTCAAGATGTTCATTATCAAAGGTATCTCCTCTATTGGGAATATCTTTGGGATGGGGACTTCGATCGCGAGATCCGAAAGCGTAAGACCCTACGATGGAAGCAGCCCAAAGAAGTCAAAGCCATGGTTGAAATATTCTTCGCCTTCCGATTCAGAACTTCAACTTCTCTTGGGTACGGAGGAACGTCTCGCAACGATCTCCTTTCCCGCACGGTGGGATGATCGCCACTATCTCGACCTCGAGGCTTCGCAGCCTGCCTCGTTTCTATCTACGACCATCTCAAGGGTCGACGACCGCCTCAAAGGGTCGAGCGACCATCTCGGTGGTCCCATTCTTCTTTGAGTCACTACGACCATCTCAATGGTCGAATCGCTCTTTCGAAGTTGTAGCCGCTACTTCACTGGTATAACAGTACCTCATGGTTGTCGAATTACTTCAGCGCCACGACTTCCTCTACCACCTGGGCCGAGGATGATCCATCGACCACTTCCCTTGTTTTCTCTCCAGTAGTTGGAGAGGTAACAATAGGCTTCTCCATTGAAGCATTTTCAGGGGCTGAAGGAGTCGGGCTAAAAACAGCAAAAGAAAAGCAAGTCAGGTTGTGAAAAGGAAAAAGGTAAATGCTGTTCTTACACTTTAGTATATTTCACATACCTCTGCACCTTGGACCTAAACAGGAATTTGGGAGTCACTTTCCCAACGGAAGATTTCTTCTTCTCTATGACCACTTCTGGTCGGAGTTCGAGTTGAAGAATGGGCTTAGCCATGACCACGTCTGTTCGTGGATTTTGAACAGGGACCATCTCTCTGGTCTCCTGACTTTCTGGATGGCCGAGATCAGTCTCGGCCACTCTAAGAGCAGCATTGCCATCAGCCATAGGCTCTGCCGGAGCGGTATTATCCTTCACAAAAGACATAAAATCCTTCCAGTTCTCCTTTTCCAAGTGCTTGACAAAACCAGGAGTGGCAGAAACTGCAAAAGATTTTTTGTCATAATAGAAGGGTACCTTGGCCTTGCGAGGTTTGCGCTTAAGAGGTTCAGCTACTTCGACCTCCTCAGCTTCGGCTTTTTTAGCCTCGGCTTCAATTGCGGCTATGTCTGCCACAAGCTTTGCAGAGGATCTAGTCGAAGGGCTAGAACTCGAGCTCGCCCCTCCTTTGTCGTCACCCCTTAAAAGTTGACGTCTCTTGGACGGAGGAGCTGAGCCTTTGTCCTTTGTCAACCCTGCACCGATGGTTAAGATAAAGGCATCCTTTAAACAACTTTGCAGAAAGATCAAACTGAGAGCTAAGTCGAAAATTCACTTACCCTCGTTGTAGTCCCTCGGTTGGAGTGCAGTTAGCCCCAGTATCTCCACATAGGGATGCTCGCTTTTCAAAGGACTAATTAGGCGTGTGATGAAATCTTTCACCACATGCCATCCGGTCGACCCTTCCTTCTTCAAGTCCTTGATAGCTTGAATATAAGGGCAATCGGCCGATATCTTCGTGAGTCGAATCCCATGAAGATTTCTTTTTTCACCTTTCCCATTTAAAGAGAGGTCGTCTTTCCGAGGTGACTTTCGATAAAACCACCTCTTCCTCCATCCCGGCCACGAGGACTGGGTGAAACTCTGAATATACTCCCTCGACTTCCCGTCGTGGAGTTTTAGACCACAACTTCCACCAATCCCGGCTTGCCGAGACATTCCATAGTAATATTGGAAAAGCTCGAGGTCCGCCGGAATTCCCAGGTACGCCTCGCACAAATATACGAAAACACTCAGCATGGTGATGGAGTTAGGACCAAGGTTCACTAACTCCACCCCAAAATGCTCGAGCACAACGGTGAGAAAGGGGTGAGCAGGCAGTCGAAGGCCACACTCACAATAAGCCTAGAAGACGGGAATTTGCCCATTTTCCCCTGACGGCCAATGCTGCCCTATTGCCGGAAGCCATTTCACAAGAGTCTTCTCTGGAATCTTCCCGGCGACAACTAGGGCTCGAATCTTCGCCGCATCCATCTCCGACTCTTCCCACTCAGAAACTTTCCTGGCCATCTCTCTCGGAAAACAGGAAATTTTGGGTTGAAAAAGAGGGCACAATTGGAGTGGCAGCGGAGAAGGCAAGAACAACTCGGCGGCGGAGAAGGCGAGAGCTTGAAGAACAGCAGGAGCAATTTGGGGGAAAAGTAAGATCTTAGGTTTTACCCTCCAGTGAGTATTTATAACCGTGTACCTTGAGCCGGAGGCGTAACATTTCAAAGGTCGCCACCGTCTCGGGAACCGCTTCAACAGACACAAGCAGCAGCGCCGTTTGAGTTTCCCGTGTGTCCGCTCGAGAAATTCAGGTTTATGCTACATCTCAAGCTTAAATTACTTCCTTGGTTAGATCTTTTCAACCAAAGGAAATGATAATCGGAAAGTTCTTTCTTCCGATCACTATACTACGACCATCTTGTGATCGTAGAAATGCTTTTACGACCACTTGATAGTCGTAAGTAATTTTCTTGACCAAGCATATTTCTGGTCAAAGTAGTATACAATCGAAGAGTTTTTCCTTCGATTATTTTCTACGATCCTCTCGTGATCATAAGACCATCTATAACCCCTTTACCAAGTAAGTTGCTTTCACTTGAAGCTGGGGGGCTAGATGACGAGGATATAATAATCCTCATTTTACCTTTTATCTATAATTTTTATTATAGATAAATATGACGTCATATGGACCCTGAGTGTACCCCTTAATGTTATGAGGGAAGAGCCTAATGGATGGTCATAAGTTCTTCTACGACCACCCCCATAGTCGTAAGTTATGCTACGACTATCCCATAGTCGTAAGTCTTGCTACGACTACCTTATAGTCGTAGATTCCTCTACGACTAGGTCAGCTACGACCACCTTATGATCAAATGAACCTGCAGACAAGTGGGTCTTATTGATTAAGGGATTCAAATGGTCATCATACGCTGTTATTCTGCAGAATAATGGCACGTAATACCCCATTATCTCTGGTATATAGCTGTTGAGCGACGTGGATGAATTAATACACCGGTAATTACTACCAACATGCGCTCACATAGAGGTGATGAGGCGCCGCTTTACAGAGTAATCGCCGCTCCTTCACGTTATATAAAAGCGGCAACTAGAGAAAGGAGAGAGGGGATCGGGCCATCAGGAATACAAGCACTATCTGTAATAGTCTTAGTTTTTCCCCTGATTGTTCAGTATACACTCAATACCATACACACACAGGAGTAGGGTTGTTATTCTCTCCGGAGAAGGCCCGAACCTGTATAAAAATTCCCGTGTCAATCTCTCTGCGTGATTCTATTCTAGGAGACCCCCCGAATCAAACAATCTTTACGTAAGTTCGGTTTTAAAACACCGACAGGTATCGATCCCGTAACGAGCAAAGGTATCGGTCCCATAACGAGCAGGTGTTGCTGTTAAAGGGGATACAAGAAGTGGTGGCGGGCAATTTTACAAGGAATCGTCGGAGGAGGACGACCGTGGCTCATCAAGAAGCCGCGAGCACGAGCGTAGACACGGGCGTGAGCGAGGTGGTAGAGGAGGACGTAGAGATTGGGCCAGGCAAGACGATGGTGACAGATCCCATGACAAGTCATATATCAAGTGTTTTAAATGTGACAAATACGGTCACTACGCGTCAGAGTGCCGCAGCCACATAAAGTGTTTCGATTATGACAAGTATGGACACTATGCCTCGGATTGCCGAATTAAGAAAAAGAACGAGTAGGTACACCTCAACCGAGTCTGTGAAAACGACGACGATCCTACCCTGCTTTTCTCCTTATGTATCAACGAGACGCCGGTTGTGGTGATGTTGAATGAGGAGAACGTAGTTTCTAAACTACACACAGAGGGAGGCAACTATGATCATACTGATGAGTGGTACTTGGACAATGGAGCAAATAGTCACATGACGGGAGATCGCTCCATGTCCCCTGAGCTCGACGAGAAGATTACAGGCAAAGTCAAGTTTGACGATGGATCCACGGTGCTGATAAAAGGTAAAGGTACAATGCTATTGCAATGCAAAAACGGCGATCAGAGAATGCTGACTGAAATTTATTTTATACCAAGTCTGTGTAATAACATACTCAGTCTCAGGCAGTTGGCGGAATGAGGGTGCAGGGTGGTGCTACAGGATGAGTTCTTACGTGTCTACGACAAGAACAAAAATCTGCTGACGAAGGTGAAAAGATTCCTGAACCGATTGTGTAAAATTTTTCTGAAAACTTATAAACCGATTTATGTAAAGGACAGTCTGAAGGAAGCAGAATGAAACTAAGGTATTAAATCAGAACATGACGGAACTAGAAACGATACGTAGTTGACGCAAGACACGTAGGAGGCGAAGCTCCGGAAGGTCTAGACAGGCAGCACTATAGGAGACAGTGAGTCCCACGTGTATAAAGGATGAGACGTAGACGCAGTAGGGGATGGAGGGCCCCATGTGCCTGCGTGTGTAGCTGGCAGCGGCAACTAGGGCCAAGGTGGCGGCTCGGGTGCGCTGGGCGCTGCGGCCCAAATGCATGGAGGCGCAGCAGACACAACCTCAAGTGGTCAGGGCGGCAGGTCCCACGCACGGGCAGGTGGCACATGCGGAAGCGGCTTGGGAGGTCACCTCGCCCACGGACAAGCAGCGAGCAGCAACTCAAGCGGCCAAAGCAGTGGCTTGGCTCAGTGCGGTGGGGCCTATGCACATGCAAGTGTTGCTGGAGGCAGCTAGCCTCACACACATGTAAGCTCAAGAGGAGAAGCCAGCACCGTGGGAGGTCAAGGTGACACGTCCCGTCAACAACAAGATGGATTAATTGGTGTTGTCTCCCACGGTGGAACCCACACAAATAAAATTGGCCCTGGCTCCGTTGCAAGCATCGGTGGCAAGTCCCTTCGGCAGCAGAAAAGCAATCAAGACAGGCAAGGAGGTGTCAGGAGAGCTGAGAAAGACATGGGTTTAGAGATATATTCATTTGATGACCAACGTCCGGCTCAGACAAAATTTCCTCTAGTGTTATGAGCAAGGTGGGCAAGATTCAGTAAGAAAAGATTGGCGTGATCGAAGTAGAGAAAAAAGATTAAAGGAATGATTGTTAGAGTTAATTTTGTTTTAGTATTTGTTTTGTTAACTTTCCGTTTTGGTCTCGTTTTGTACTACTGAATCCGAGTGTGATTCATGATAATATGGCGGTATAAAATGTGGGTGAAGTTGTTGTTGCAAAGGTGACACCCGAAAAGATGATGAAAAAGGGTTAAGGTGCATTACTTCACCGAGCATTAGCTATCTATTATCTAAAAATGCTGATATGATCGAAAGGCCATCCACAGTTCAGTGTGACATCTCACACAGATGTTAACTTTATATTTTATCCTCTACAGTTTAGTACCTTTCTCTTCAAGATAGGTCCGATCATAGATTAAAAAAATGAAATCATCTCCTCCTCTATCCTCTCTCTCCCCCTTCCCTGTGAGATTTTCTCGCCAGCTCCTTTTTCTCGTCGGCCGCCCCCTCCCTCCTCCTTGACGCCAGCCGCCTCCTTCCTCCATCTGCGACCGCCTCCTCCTTCCCCACTCCGAGACCGCTTCCCCACTCAACGCCGGCCTTCCCCACCACCTCCCTCCGCGTCGACCGCTAGATCTGAAGGCGGCGGCACGGCTTCCTCTCCCTCCTAGATCCTATGACAGCGTGCCTAGATCTAGCGGCAGTGTGGCGTCATCAGGCGGCGTCGTGACGTCCTCTAGCGACGGCTTCCCACGACGACGACAGTGGGCGCTAGTTCTCCTTCCTGACGCAGACGACGATGACCACACGACGATGCCTCTCCCTCGGGAGCGCTAACGGGGGAGGGGGTTCGAGATTTTCCCCCTTGGTGTCGGTACCTTGCTGGGGAGCTGTACCAAGCTTGGTAGCGGTGCCAAGTTTTGACACAACGTGGGATGTCGGTACCAACTTCCCCTCTCTCTCTCTGGTACTGGTGAAAATGACACATTGAAGGTGCTATAAGAACATCTTTAGTGTATTGAACCGATATCGATTTAAAATAATATCACGTAAGTATTCTAGGAACTGAGCTTGTTTTTCTCTAATGTATTGAACCGATTCCTACTAATAACTGAGACCCACGTTACATTAAAAAAATCACAAAATAATAATATCCTCTCTCAACTGCACTATCTTCTATTTAGTTGTTTAATGCTCATATGAGTTGTTTAATGCTTTGAATCGATTCCTAAGTAGAGTTCGGTTCTATGCATTTTTTTGTTGGAATCGACCTCTTCAATGTAGTGAATCGATTCAATACCTTTTCTCTTTTTATTTGAACCGACTAAAACACAATATTGAAGATGATCTAAGAAGATCTCGTTCTCAACAGGTTTCTCGGCGGTACCAGTCTCTAATACTACTTACATTAAAAAAGGTACGAGAACGAATGTTCACACATATTCAGTGAGAATTAATAGATAACACTAGGTACCAGACTTATAATTTTTTTATAGCAAAACCAGAGTTAGAAATTACACAGTTCTTTGTAAAGCCTAGACGTCAGAAGAGTATTATATTTTGTTTTTCATTAACTTGACTGCTATGTGAGATGGCCAATCCATCAAACTCGTGCTACTCTTAATCATACGTACAGCCTTGAATGACATGCTGGGTGGTTGCGGATCTCCAAGACAGTAAAACCAAAATTCGCCACCGAACGAGACATACAACGGCGAGAGCTAAGCCAAGATGCACATGTTCACGAAATCGTCATAACCAGATAATGGCTCCATGCATTTGGAAATCGCTTGGCCGATCTGAAACTATTCAGATTTTTGCACATTGGTATACACTACGGTACATTTATGTCAATTTGTTCCGTTCACCCTAGTCTCAAGTTCACACGTACCGGGTATCTTTTTATATGGCCACGTGGCTATGTCGATCAGTGGATTGATGTCAGAGATCCCTGGAATTAACTTGAGATACTGATTTGCCTCCCATACCACTCACTGACATGTAAAGGCACACCACCTGCTGCCAGAAGGTGTTCAACAGAATAGATTCTATAAGGTCTAGATTCTTCTCGCAGGGCTCACATAGCCCCTACCTGGAATAGGAGGGCTAGTTGCTTCACTTCCTGTCTAATTGGCGGCTAGTCGTGATTAGTCAAGCATGGCTAGTCGTCCGACTTGCTGCCCCACTGTCAGTTGAGAGGGGAGAGACTTATACCAGTGAACCCTAATGGATCGAGTCAGTTCCCCCTGTCCCTACTCCCCACGATGACGCTGCCAATCCTGCGTGGGCGAGCGGAGCCCTAGACCCCGCCGTTGCCAATCGCCGTCGAGCCCACCTCCATCCTCCTCCTCGGCCCTCCTTTGTCGCAGACTCCATGTCCCCACGATGCTGCCAGTGATGCGCCTATGAGGGGCGAGCGAAGCCCTAGCCCCTGTCGTCGCCAATCGTCGTCGAGCCCATCTCCATTCTCCTTCTCGGCCATCCCCTGTCGCCGTGTCCCTAGTCCAGGACGCTACCGCCAGTGCGACGAGGGCGGACGAAGCCCTAGCCCCCTCGCCACCGCCAGCCACCGTCGAGTCCATTTCCATCCTCCTTGGCCTTCCCTTGTCGCAGTCTCCCCTGTCCACGACGTCGCCACCAGTGCTACGAGGGCGAACAGAGCCCTAGCCCCCCCCCCCCCCCGCCGCCAGCACCGTCGAGCCCATATCCATCCTCCTCCTTGGCCCAACCTTGTCGCAGTCTCCCCTATTCACGCCACCACCGCTAGTACCGCGAGAGTGAGCCGAGCCTTAGCCCCCTGCCGTCGCCTGTGACCACAAGGTCAGTCGTCGTCGATCCCATCTCCATCCTCTCCTTTCTTTGCAGCTACTCTACTCTGCTCATCGCCAACCCATCTCCATCGTCGCCACCAGCCTCGGCCATCGACCTCCCATCGACGGTGATTGAATCCAGTCCACTCGTCTCCTCTTCTTTCTTCGCTGCTATGCATTACTCTCCTATCCTTCCTCGCTTGCTTTGTTTTGCTATGTGCTCCGTTTCTCCATTGCTCTGCTCCAAGCGTAGGTGCTATGTTTTTTCTTTGTGCTACGCTAGTAGTAGTAGTAGCAGCAGCAGTAGTAGGTCGACTAGTAGTGACTAGGTGCGATTAGTCGAGTCGACAAGTCGCCCCTCTTGCGACTCGATTATAACATCCCAAATTTTGCTCTTTGTAAAAATTTAATTCAAAGTGTTGGATTTCATTTGGAGTTTTCAAATTTATTTAAAATCCAAATCCAAATTTCTTCATCTTAATTCAAATCTCGTCTTCAAAAATCAAGATTCAAATTTTGTAAATTGAATTATCCTCTCCATTTCTTCTTTCTTTCATTTTCCTCTCTGCTCAAATCTCGTCTTCAAAAATCAAGATTCAAAATTTGTAATTTGAATTATCCTCTCCATTTCTTCTTTCTTTCGTTTTCCTCTCTACTTCGGCTTTGCTCTGTGCCTACACCAGAGCCGTGCACGCCCGGCCGTGCCGCTCGCGTCGTGCCCAAGCTCATTCACGTCCACGCTGCGCCCGAGCCACGCGCACCCGACACTACTAGAAAAATGCTAATAGTGGACGCCTGATCACAAACGGTTCATCGAAACCGTCTGTATTAAAAACAATCTCAGAAGGTTTTTGTTTACCGCCCGTCTGTGTTATCTTCCGCGCTAAAATAAATGCATGATATGTAGTAATATCACGACGGTTCATAAGCGAAACCGTCGTGAAGTATCACGAGCGGTTTTTGTCGTAACCGCTCGTGATACTTCACGACGGTTTTAAACATGAACCGTCGTGATATTACTACATATCACGAGCGGTTTTGTTGAAAACCGTCCGTGATAATTAACTCATCACGAGCGGTCACGGTGTACATAGCTCCCCAACAGAGTCTTCTTGATCTCCATCTCTGGCGCTACGGTAACCGCGGGAGATCTCCAAGCCCGGTGAGTCCATCGCCACTCCGTGCTCGGTTTTAGTATCGCCTCACCACACTGAGCTCGCTTGTGTGGTCTATTTCAGCTATTGTCGCCGAGGAGCTTGCTGCCGTCGCCTCGGTTTACCGATCGACGACTAGCCGCCTTGGACCTTCTCCGACTTCATTGACACCTTCCTCGTGATCGAGGTGAGCTACTGGAGCATACGCATCCTTTAATTTGAGTAGTTTTAGGCGTTTACGCTGAAATCGCTAGTGAAGCCCATGGCGCCGCCACGGGACATCATCGTCGGTTCGCCTCAGGCGACCTTAGGGCCCTGAGCCACGACTATTAGCAATGCGATGTCATCCTAAGCCCAATTTAAACTTCAAATCCTACTATTTTTAATCATTTAGTTAATAAACTAACGAGTCTATGACATGTGGGACCGTCATAGATTTTATAAATAAAATCATGAAATAAAAAATAAGTCACTGACAAGTAGAGCCCACATGTAAGTTAATAAAATCCGAAAAAAATGTAAAAATGAAAAAAAGCCACCTTTAGTTCAGAGAAAAATACGCTTTCTCTGTTGGAAAGCATAATTAAGCCTCAGAAAATACACTTTCGAAGTCACCCTTTTATTTATTTCGAGAGTTTTCAATACGAACCGTGTGATGGACCGAAGCTGGATGTACGCTGAGAACCGTGTGAGTGAAGAGTACATTAATGGTGTGTTTGCTTTTACAAGAGCTGTCGAAGAGGATATGTTGAATAAGGGGGCGTAATATATGTACTGTCCATGCATTGACTACAAGAATCTGAAGATGTTTAACAACCGAGTGCAGATCGAAGCACACTTGATTCGAAGGGGTTTCAAAAAGGGTTATACATGTTGGACCAGTCACGGTGAAGAGCATATTATATAGGAAGTCAACGATATGCATATTATACAGGAAGTCAAATTATGCCGCCGGATGATGTCGATTATGGTTTCGATTTGGATAGGTCAGACGATGACAATCTAGATCGAGATGTAGCGATGCGAAGGAGCTGTGATGAGAGGGAGTATGTTCAATTCCGGGGCTTGATGGAGGACTCGGAGGAACCTTTGTGTCCGGGTTGCAAGCCGGAATACACAAGGTTGTCATCTGTGCTTAAACTGCTGAAATTGAATGCAAGCAACGGTTGGTCCAACAAGAGTTTCACGGGAGTAAGTGTTACACTACTAGCTATACTTGTTGATTTGTACTTTATAAGTAACACGAACTTAGGTTTAATGACCATGCTGACATACCTGTGTAGCTTCCACTGGATTCTAATTGTAATTATACCAAAACGGAAATGGATAATATACCTAGATTCCCTAAAGAGGACCACTCACAACTTCACAGTTATCCGAAATTTAATCAGCGGGTAAACACATTTCCTCCATAGAAATGTTATTGTAGTCTTTCCTTCCTTTGCAATGGCTAAGGCTAACTTCTTGGAGTCACGTAGGGCGTTCGACGTGCTATATGCTAAAGGAGGGAAATGCAGGGGAAGGTCGCTGCAACACGATCTAACTTTCCTGGTACTCGCTAGATAGTACACATTAATCCTATATAACACTTCGTAGTAATGCCTCTCAAACTAACCAATTCTATTTTTGCAGTGCCACCAGCAGTCGTCGGGCCGCAACGTCTGTGGATACTATGTTTGCCACAACATGGAACTAATCATCGGTTTCGCGATCACCAATGATCCTCAGGTTTGTCAATCTCGCAATAATTATTTCATATATACTTACCAATTTATATAAGCACGAATTTAATCTTCCTATCGACAGGTTGCGACCATCGCTGAAACTGCGTTGGAACAGAGCGAGCTCATAAAAGTTCGATCACAACTTGCGTCATTCCTGAACAGTCAGGTCATAAATCCAGATGGGAGTTTCCACTGTGTAGATTGAACTTGATTGGGATAAGATTGAACTTAATGGTAAATGTGTGTAAATTGATTTGTGAATTGGATGTGCTTGTTTCTGAAATGAATGCGAATTTGATGTGCGTGCTTCTGAAATGAATGCGAATTGGATGTGCTTGTTTCAGAGGGCATGGCTAGCATTTCCTGAGGCTAGCCAACAAACAGAAATAGATTTAGCAATGCAAAAGAATATCACAGACGGTTTGTAGATAAAACCGTCTGTGATAGTCGAAAATCATAGTCGAAAATCACAGACGATTTGTAGATGAAACCGTCTGTGATAGTCCACTATCACAGATGGTTTCATCTACAAACCGTCTGTGATTTTCGACTATCACAGACGGTTTCATCTACAAACCGTCTGTGATAGTCGACTATCATAGACGGTTTCAGCTACAAACCGTCTGTGATAGTTGACTATCACAGATAGTTTTGAGTTAATAACCGTCTGTGATATTATGTATTACAGACGGTTCGAAAACCGTCTGTGATGACCTCATTTCATTACTGAGCCATAAACTCAGACGGCTCACGAAACCGTCTGTGATGGCATTTTTGAACCGTCTGTGATGGCGTTTTTGAACCGTCTGTGAAGGCCTTTTCTGTAGTAGTGCGAGCCGCGTCACCCGTGCGTGCCCTGCACGCGCCCGTGCGCGTCGTGCGTATCGTGTCCCTGCACCTCCCACGTCATCATCAACTCCCTCCATTCCCGCGCACATTCAATTTCCCCATTGCCGCAATCCATCACTGCACTGTCGTTTCGATGGTTTCCAAATTCAAGACAGTAACATCGCCGTCGATCACGCTCGTGGACACATCCATCCAAACTCTAGCGAAGTCTTTAAATTGAAGCTTATGTGCCTCCTTCGCCCCTTCGCACCCTCTCTAACTCCCACGATCCTTTGGTGCATTGCCCGAATTAAATCGTGTTCTCGAAGGCCGCCGCCACCTTGCCTTGTGCTCCCGTCGCTTCGGTGAGAATTTGGAATCCCAAACCGCGTCATATCGTGTTCCCAAGCTCCATCAACATTTCCTCTATATCAATTTTACTTTTGGTTGTAGTTCTTCGTCGAATTTCATCATCTTCTCTCTCACGGCCGAAACATCTCCGTCGCTCGATCTCCTTCTCCGATGACCTGCTTGCCATTTGGATTGCGTCACAACGTATTCCCGGCCTCCCTCAACCCATCCCCCACCTTGATTCGGTTGCCCCACCACCACCTTATTCCCCCCGCTGCCCTCGAGCCACACCGATCCACTCGGCGCATCCCACGTGGACGTGTTGTGCTCATGCGCATGCCACCTTCCCTGGTGCGTCGCCGCCGCCATCGTGCGCCCGCGTGCCCAAGTCGCTGCCACCTCCCATGTGCCGCTCCGACCGTGCCGCCGTTGCCTGATGATCAAGAACCCCGTCGAGGTTCCATTTTGGTCATTTACCGCTGCCCGCTGCTGCTGCTCATTTGTCGGCTTTGTGTCACCGCGCTTTGCTCGTTCTTCCTCCTCTGTTTCTTTGTCTCGTTCACACACACTCTCTCTCTCTCAATGACAGTAGGACCCCACTGGTCATACTTATTATTTCTTCATCTCTTTTCATCTCTCTCACTGGCAAAAGGGTCTCATGTGTCAACCACTGTGGTATTGTAGTATTAAAATCGAAGGGGGAATATTCTAGGAATATTCCTCTCACTTTCAATTATCATGATTTTCCTTTCCGACAAATCTTTCGAGAGTCTGTTCTCTTCCATACGAACTCCGCATCAGTTGATTCTTGTTCCTAAATTCATAATAACTCTAATGGTACTAATTTTATGCAAATCATTTTGAGAAATGTATATCAATAGGTATTGCTATTAGTTTTCAAAATAAAATAAAATGGTGAAAATCTGTTTACACTTGGACAGATGGTAAGTTCAGGCGGGTACAACTAGAGCACAAGAACTTGTATTGTGTTAAGTTTCGCCCAAGTCATATTAAGGACCGACACTTGTGATTATCAAACTGAGCACTACCGTACAACCAAATGTCTAGAATGGGGAGGATATGACCAACTAATTTACTGAGTCCAAGCAGTAAGCCCGCAGACTGTAGATGGTAGGAGTTATCTGGGTTGTGCAGACTGGTAAATGTACTTCTATGTCTGTCAGGGCTTGCGTTGTACGATGGTAAATGAACCTCCATATTCGGACAGGTTATCCCTCACAACTGTGAGTTCTCTTTATAATGGTAAATGTACTTGCATATCTCCAGAGTATAGCTCATAGGGTAGGGTTGATGTAAGGATGGGGTATTGTAAATGTCTTGTGATAATCACTTAGTCGCACACCCAAGGAAGCATGCCATTAGAGGTGTTCATAGGCGGCTCGGCCCGCCGGCCCAGCCCGAGCTCGAGGCAGTTCGGGCCGAGCTTGGGACTACGTTTTTGGCCCGAAAGCCCAAAAAATTCAATTAAAAATATGAAAAACTATTTTTAATTCTGGAAATAAATTAAATATTATTTTTTATTTCAAAAAATGATTAAAATAATATTTTTAAATGAAAAACCCAACTTTCAGGACGGGCTTGGGCCTGCCGTTTCAGACCGTGCTTTTCAAGCCTGGCCCAGCCCAACGTTTGAACAAGTCTATGTGCCATGACCAATATTTTATGTTGATTATCTCGTGTGGGTCATGCTGTACAACCTCTACAGAGTGTAAAACTATTCAAATAGTCGTGCCAACGGTCAAGGGGCGGGCAAGGTGCATTTTCACACGGTAGATTTTGATTTTGATTTCAAAAGAGTAAACTTTGGAAACCTAGGAGCAGTTGATACTCTCGGGTGGATATTATGGCAGCTAGAGTCAGTTGGGCAACTAGAGCTCTATCATTTGAACCTTGGCGGCTAGAGACTTGATACTAGTGGTTGGTAGGTAGAACCTTCACTAGTGTTATAATTAGTTTAATTATTGAAACTACTTTTATCAAATATTGATTTTATAAAAACTGTTAAAACTTAAAATGTAACCTTGTGCAAAATAATCATTCATTAGGACCGTGTAAGTGCGAACATGAGAATAACGTATACAGTAGGTTTCACTAGTGGTGCGTTCTTATCCTGCCGGAAAGCTCGTCCCTGTCGTATCATGGTAGATTCCAGCTCCGTTCAAAAGATAAAACCCAATGACGCGTTACGACCTAATGCAGCGTAGAATCATCAGGCCTAACGGGCTAGCTGTCTCCCTAGAGTTGACAGACAAAGACGTGCACCAAATTTAACCAGGCCCCCCCTATTTTCTTTTACTCCGTCAAATACTTTTATACTAGCAGTCTAAAGGAGGGTTCCATGCTTCCATCCATTGAGATCTGGCAGTCGTGCGCCAAACCTGAAACTCTGGTTGCTTTCCGAGTCCAAATTGCCTGGTCGACTAACACAGCAACGATAACTTCTCAAGTGTGCAACCTACGTTGCTAGTATTGCTACCACCAGGTAACAGAAGGCAAGAAGAAATTTGGCGTAACTAAATAATACTGTTATACCACGGATGATGACGTAACAAGAGTTTGCTCAGATATAGACTGACGTGGCAGTGTTGTTTTATCACGTCACGGGTGGTGGTGGATCAAAGAGGTCAAAATTGGAAATAAAGTTCGTGGAGGTTAACTTTAAGATAAAATTTAAAAAATGGTTAATTAATAAAAAAATCCAGCTGAGAGCGTGCGACGCAACACATTTAGGAGTGGGTATCGAGCTAGGTATTTGTCTTATCGAGTTTTTTTTTTGAAATTGACATAGTTTAATTTAATATCATTTTATTTATAGTTTAGAAGTATTTTTAGAACCGAGCTAACGAGCTGAGCTGAGCTAAAGCGAAGTCCAATTTCATTCAAAATCAGCTCATTTTAGTGTTTAACCAATTAATAAGTGTATTAAAGAAATTTTAAACCGAACCAACGAATCCGACTAACGAGCTTTTTTTGCCACCTTCTTTGCGTGGGTCGGACCGTTCTGTGGATCATCGAACAATCGGGCGTATAAGCCCGACAAAAAGTGGGCCATGCGACAAGCAATTAATTATGGGAGTGCGATGCGGAGAATTGAACAAGCTCGACGTAATATTTTAAGTCCGACACGTGAGGCGAGGATGGCGGAGATGGCGACAATCAACTTTGGAGAGTTAGGACTGTGTCCTCGGCTCCACGTCGCAAATGGGCAGAAAATGGCGAAGCTACAAGGAGCCTTCCGGGGATCATAGCATCCATCTTCCTATCCCTGATTTCTACTTGTAGCTAGGGGCGAAGATGGGCCTTGAGCTGGTTGGGCAACGGCCCGAGGACCAGAAAAATTAGTAATGGAGATTTTAAGTAATTATACCAAAAAAAAGTCCATAGTGGAGAGGCCCTAGGCTTATAGGCCGGCCGAGACACAGTGCCAACAGCCTTATGAACAGAGCCCAGGCGCCAAGCCAGCAAAGACCCTCCTTCCCGAAAGCAACAAGCAAAGGCAGGAGCCGAGCTCATTCGGTCATCCCCCCCCGCCGCCCCGTGCCTCCACCTCTGGCCCCCCACCACCACCACCCCGTGGCCGGGCACCTCCCACCTCTGGCTCCCCCCCTCCGGCCAGAGCTCCAGCTCTAGATCTACACCCGGCTTGTCGCCCAGATCTGCGCCCAGCTCATGCCCGCCGCCCACCCATTCCCTTGCCCGTCGCCCGACGCCTTGACCAGAGCTCCAGCTCAGTCTCGAATCTGCGCCCGGCTTGCCGCCCAGACCTCGCCCGACTCTGCCTTGCTTCGCCCACCCAACAAGGCTTCCCCCAACGGCCAGTGTCTCCTCAGGCGGGCCTCAGCGCATATGAGAACCCGCATAATTAACTTAAACTCACTATTGGTAATCGGTAATTAGCGGTAATTAATTTCGTCTTAGCAGTGAACTAACTGTAGTGTTAGATCGTTATTAAACAATCAAATTAATATCGACTCGTTAGTAAATGCAAGATTTTCCCTTCTCAAGCATTGCATTAAAAGTTGCTCGAATCAATATTCCAGTGATCCATTTCAATCTCAGTATTCAAGGCAAGAATCATTTTCAATCACCGGTAAAACAGTAAAATTAAAGTCATAATTAAATTACAACTTCCATTTCCATAAGAACAATAAATCAATAATTGAATTATTTACACAAAAACACTTTACAACAAATCAACCTATAATCAAATTACATAACTTAGCGGTCAGCACAAACATCATCTCTGCATTTCCCTCTCTTCTCTCTTCCTTCCATGCATTGCAAGCAGCACAACTCCCATTAAACTGAGCCATCCCCCCTTGCTATGCCTTCATCAGCACAACCCAGCACACCATCCATTCCCCCTGCGCATGCTCTGCCCTCCCCTCCAATTCTTTAAGCCGAATTCATCCCCTCACCGTTCACAAGATGAACAACACAGAGCCATTCCAAACTATCCATAGCCACATTCATCTCCCCATGATCAGACCCCATGCATCCCCTCCCAGTTCGCAGCCCCCCTTCCCTTCCCAATCTCTCCCGAGCATTTCTTCCTCTGCCCAGCTTTTCACGGCACCTCAGCAGCAGCAGCAGACAGCCACAAATCCATCCCCAAATTTCAGTTCATCACCCCAAAGAGTTCATCCCCTTCTTCTTCACCAAAGACAACAAAGAAGTTCATTGCCCCGGCCTTGACTCAAGCAGTTCATCACCCCCAAGCCCTCAGCTCCAACATTCATCCCCCAGCAAACATTCATCCCTCAGCACAAGCATTCATTTCCCCCAACCCATTGCTCAGCACTCATGCACCATTTGCCTTGCCTTACCAGGAGTCCAGAAGCAGCAGCAGGGAACCCAGGGAGCTTGGAGCTCGGCGACGCCAAGGCAGGAGGGAGATCACCAGCACCATCCTGCATCACCTCCATCCTCATCAACCCGAACATCATCGACCACCCCCGCGAATCTTCGAACCCCAAATCCACTCAGTCTTCAATCATCAGGTAAAGTTGTAGTCACTCTTAGCTCTATGTGAATTTTGTACCTGGATAGCAGCCTTCAGTAGCCTCTCCCACCTCGGATCTTCTCCCAAGCCCTGCAGGCATGCACACTTGTTAACCATCTATTCTTGGATCATCCAGCACTCCCATGATTTATGCATAAGCAATAGAACTTGCATCAGTAAGCAACCCATCATCAAGCAATAAAACGAATCAATCTCAGTAAGCAAAGCATCACGCATCATCATCAGTAGTTAACCAAGCTTGAGGGAGAGGAGGAGGAGGCGAGCCGAGTGCCGACGCTAGCCTCTTGGCCACACCGAGGAGGAAGGAGGTAGGAGGCGGTTTTGGGTAGCCCAGAGGAGCACGGCACCAGCCGGAGGCCGAGCCGCCAGGCCAAGCTGAGCCAAAAGGGGAAGCCAGGGCCGGACCGGGCCGAGGGAAGAAGCGGCGGCGTGCTGGGCAGCGTCGAGCCGTGCGAGAGGAGAAGGAGCCGGGCCGGGTGGTGCTGGCTGGCCTGTGCTCAAGGCGTAAGGGTGGGGCGAGCCGACCTAGGGCTGGAGGCAATGAAGAGCTAGCGGGGGCGTCATGGCTGCCTCTGTCTGGTCCTGAGGAGGAGGAGGCGACTGGAGGCGGTGGCTGGGCGAAGAGCAAAGGCTGAGCAGAGAGCACCCCAGTGGCGGCGGCTGTGTGGGGAGAGGAAGAGTAGAGAGGAAGTGTAGAGTGGATTTGGGGAAGAATAGATGGGAAGAGGAAGTGGCTGCTGTGTGCGTGTGTGGGGTTTTGGCCGGCTGTGTAGAGAGAGGGGGGTGTTAGTGTAGGATTAGAAATACGGTTAGAGATTAGATTTAGGACTTTAAATTTAGAGGTAACATTAGGATAGTGGGTAGCTTCTAGATTAATTGTTGCGATTCCTGTCTACTTCAGTAGCATTCGTTAATTAAATAATGGTTAGCTGTTTGTTCTTGGGATTAATTAATTTAACTTGGATCTTGTCGATTTAGCAACTTAAAACAAATTTGTGGGTTAAATTTGCTAGATAAGTTGAGTAGCCGTTTTTTGTTGTTGTTAATAGACTAGTTTGCTTGTGTAGCGATCTTTGTGCATCATCGGTAGTTTAGTAGGGCATTTGAGGCATTTAATCTTGTTAGTTTAATTAGTTAAGTGGGAACCTCACGATGTCGACCTCAGTGCGTGTAGGCAGTAGAACGATTATTTTGGGGAATGCTAACTTAGAGTTAGATCTCAAAAAGGTTTATTAAATTAAAATTGTACTAACAATTAAGAGTCACTAACTTTTATATCTATTATATCACTCAAAAATCCACTATGTATTTACTTATATTATTATTCGTGCTACCGTATTACTACAGAGGACGAACCAGCACCGGCAGGAGAAGTTGATCAGAGATTTGTCGACGCCAATCTTTCCTACAACTCCAAAAGGCAAGCTATCCTCTTGAACATAAACATAGTTAATTTAAATGTAAACCGTATATTGCACTATATGTTTATTGCATCAAAATTGTTTTCTCAAAACTTAAATAAATGATTGAGATAAAAATGATTAAGATGAATATGAATATGAAAGAAATGAGAATGAGGATGAAAGAAAGAAATGAGAATTAATAGTTGGGTAAAAGGGGGCCCTGGCAGGGGAACGCGACGATGATGATGAGGTAAGAGGTGGGCCCCTTTTGACATATGGTTATAATATAAGGACAAACAAAACTCTTACTCGGTCTGAAGCCGTAAATTCAGTATCAACCATTTTCCCGTTTCGGCGGGCAGAAAATGCTACCTTGTTATGAAATTAAGTTCTCCACAACGGGTCACGTTGGAGTGCTGGGAGCAGGAAGGGAGCCGCCCCAAGGTGGAGTGTTGAGCGCTGGGGTAGAGAGCCATATCAACCAACATTACTGGAACTCGGTGTATGACGAGGTCAGCAGTGTGATTAAATCAGCACCGACGGAAAGTAGTGGGTGGAGACTTAATCACGTAACCTGGAAAACGTTCTGTATTCTGATCTCGAAACCGCATCAAAGGAAATGCGGTGGACCCGGATCATTTAGAGCTCAAAATAACTATGGGTAAAGTGGTACAAGCCTGCACAGTGCTATGCAAAATCATGAATTCATGCTAGTCTCCTGGATTGGAGTCTACGGGAACCACCGGGGGTCTTTCTTCTCTCCGAGTAATAAGTAGTGTTTTCAGTATTAAAATTTGCCACCTAATGTTTTAATAAATTATTTTCAGAAATGAGAGAACTTAGAAAATGTGATAACAACCAGAGATAGTCATCCAGTGCATTCTTTGCTATTAATGCTTGCTGAGTACATTCGTGTACTCAACCTTGTTAGTATTCTCCTTTGTAGATCCTAGTCCGGCCGGGAACTATCCCGAGTAGGACGAGTGACTTGCTGGTACTGAAGCAACCGCAGGAGGAGAAGGCACAGACTACGAGGACCGAGGAGAACGGGTGCTATGCTTGATGCGTGGGATGAATAGGCGGCCAGTACTTCAGGGCTTGCGAGAGAAGCGGAGAAGCTCCTTTTGTAGCTTTATAATACTTGTACTAAGAACCATAGCCTGGTGTGGCTATTACTGGAATAAAAGGTACAGTTTCTATCTTATTGTTCTGCTGTGTAACCCTGGTAAAGGCTTACTATTCGTTGGAGCAGTGTTTTACTGAGCAAAAGAATAGTAATCCGTATGCCTAAGTGTGGTTACCCTTGGGGTAATGACACGGGCGTCCAAGCCTTGATCTTGATCTTGCACGCGGCACGCCGTAGTCCCCCGCCGTGCCAGCGCCTCCGCCTCTGCTCGTCCTCCTCCTGCCGCCGCCTCTGGCTCCCTCGTCGCTCCCCTGTGGCCGCGCGGCTCGGCCTCTGGCCGCCGCGCTGTCGGCCTTGCCTCTGCATGGTTAATGCTCGCCGTTTCCTGTGATTTCAAGGGCGGTTATGTTCTTGTTTGAGGGTTACATAGCGAAGAAAGGGAAAGAAAACGTTTGCCGTTTAGACTTTGTGTTCCTGGACTACACATTTTCCAAATGCTTCCTCAAGCTATCGAGCAAGGAGTCGGCAATTCAGCAGGTTTTCCTCTACACCACTGAGGCTAAATGTGCTTGTTGTTACTTACGACAACAGGGACAGTCGCCATTGAGAAATGATTTAGTGATTGCAGGTTATAGCTTGCATATGGAAGCATCTGCATGCACCTTTCATTTATCTTGCTTGTGATCTTCTTGGCCACAAAGAGACCCTAGTTGAGGTGTCGAGGACATTTGGATCGAAGATTTATGTTGACGTGGGAAGGAACTTGGATTGTTTTAAAGCGCTGTCACTTACAGCCCCTGAAATCATCACTGATGATCCATCTTGTCACTTCCAGGTATGTTAGTACTTCAAATACATTCTGTTTTAATTCCTTATACCACTAGCTTGCCTTATGTTCATTTTCAAGCCCTGTCTGCATGGCGGCATCGGAAATGATGGCTTCACAGTACATATACGATAATGTAGTCACTACGAATTCATAGCACACATGGAACCTGAGCTATGTTTCATTGTCATTTTGAAGTAAATTAATTACCGTCTACCCTATTGAACACCTATATGATTGAAGAAAATATCAGTATAAATTTTTTCAAGCTAAGTTTGTTTTTGAAAACAATAAATACAAAGTTTGATGGTAACCCATATTGAGTACTATCCATATTTGAGCCCGAGACTCTATCAAATCCTGGTTTCACCACTGCTTGCAGCTATTTTTAGTCCGAGTTCGGCAATTTGTTTTGTTTATTTCCTGTTCCTTGCATCTTGTTTCGGCCAATGCAATCATTGTCCGGACAGGGCTACGATCGGTGTGCTATGGATGGGCATGACTACGTGCAGTGCTGCCGAACGAACCCACGGCTGCCAAATGGGAAGTGGTGAGATGCCGAAATCATGAGCCGAGAGACACATGTCGCGCGCCTCGTTGTTTCAGATCTGTTGCACATATTGGTACGCAACATTGTTCCCTGGCACACTTGCATGGAGAAGGGGATCAATTATTCAGTGTGATGGGGTGACGAAAAGCTCAAAACATGATGCATGATGTGTAGTATGATTTTTTAGGCTGCCGATTTGAAAATGCAGAATTATCTTTTTGACATGAACAGCAATGCAACAGTAAAAAAGCTTTGATTTGAAAAGAAGCTGACCTCGGTAAATTTGGACGGCTTCAAAGTACGAACTTATGCTGTTAGCGAGATCTTGCAGCCATCGAGACAATAGTTAAGTCCTGCAATTCAGGATAGACCTGCCATAGTAAAAAATGAGAAGGGTGAGCTACCCATACAGAATAAATTCACAAAATTATTACGACTGCCAAAATTCACATAGTGTGTGTAACTTCACATGTCACAAGCCAACAAGCTGAGCAAAAACTAACAAATGAAGTATGGTTAAACCGTTCTGAGTTCTGACCATATTCCAAAATGACAGAATTACAGAAGTCAAATGCAAACTTGTGTTGGACGCGTAACTCTCAATTCACCCACCCAACCTACTAACCAAGATTGATTTCGGCCAGACTGCCGACGACGGAATTCTTATCAGCACCTCCTCCGTCCAGAAAATTCTTCAGTCCAAAGACCTACGAAGTTGAAGCCCACACTGTGTGGTTTGGTCCAAGCACACCCACAGCACAGGCGCAAAGACCTTAAGGTACAGATACAACTGAAAGAGAGAGAAGCATACTGATTACGGGATTTTCAGTTCTAAAGACTAATGCAAAGTTCAAAGGTCCGATTTGAGGTGCGTGCTAATCTATAAACTTCACTATATATAGTAGGCGCGTTACTTCACTTCTAAAATAGCAGTCATGTTATAAAACAGATGTCGTGCAAGATAATGATACTTGAATTGTTAAATTCTACAGACTGTACCATACATAGTATCAAGGTCAGGTTTGGTCTTGGTTGTCAAGGGACAGCCTTACTAATTGCTATGCAATCTAGTGTTAAAATTCTAAAGTACCTGCTTCGAATTTGGAAGTCCAACAACGTGGAAATTAGGGCCCCGTGCAACTCCGGGTGCCCATTTCCAAGATAATGGGTTTGGTGATATCGAGCAAACCAGTCAAACTGGAGGTTTAAATGTGCACTATATAAGGACATCTTCAATAGTTAAAGATAACCTTATCTTTAACACATGTTACATTATTTTTAAAAACAACATCTCCAATAGATAGTCTCTAGTACACTCTTCAATATTTATATTTTATAATTTTTTTGAAACGGGCCTACATGTCAATTAGAGTAGATTAATGTATCATGTCTTGTTTCATGGACACGACGGTCTCTTCAGGAAAAGACGACCTATATTCTCTCTCCTCTCCCTCTCTTCTTCACGTAAGATTTTGTTGACGTGTCATAACTAAGAGACGACAATAAATACACTATTGGAGATGCCCTAAGGCGCCACATGGAGGAGCATTGGAGAGTCACACGGAGCAGCAAACAGAGCAGAAGATGGCCATGGTCACCACGAACCTGAAGGGCGTTGCCCTTCTCGTCGCTCTCACGGCGGCGCTTTCGTCCTACTACGGTGCCTCCTCGCCTTACTACCCCTTCTCGCCGGTTGAAACACCAGCTCAGGCTCCCTATGCTGAGGCGCCGCTGACGGCCCGCCATGGACACAAGGATGGGAAGCATCATCACCATGAGCTGTCGCCGGTCGAGCCACCGGCCTACTACAACTCATCGGAGCACAAGCACCATGGTCACCACCACCACCACCGCCACCACCATCACCACCACCATTGTCGGGACCTAAAAATGCAATTATGAACCCTATGTGTATAATGCACTACTAATCTAGGATCACAATAGTGCACACAGTATCAACATAAATGAATATCGATCCATACAAGATGAAATAATAGCATAAACGACTAATTTGAATAACAAATAATGGTTTTGACCTTATAGTTGAGTTTACATTTATTAAGCCTCGCAGAGCTGGCAATAGAGAAATAAGCAGCAGCGAAACAAAACAAAACTCCAGCGGAATCCCATCAATTCGCCACAAGCAACCAACTGGGATCAAGACCCTAACGATCAGCACCTTCGTAGAACTCCTCCTCAAAAGCAAAGAAGACTCCTCCATACATTGATTGATTATAGTAAGCATGAGTACACAAAGTGCTACGCAAGTCATACCACAGAATGCAATTTATATATGATGGCTTATTCCAAAAGAATGGCTTCTGTGGTTCTTTTGTAGAAATGCAACATTTGCAATTTGAATATGAATAATAGATTGAAACATAAAGTAAAACAAATAAACAATATAAATTTTAACAGTTGTTTTCACAAAGAACACAAAGTCTAAACAGGTTATTCACAGAGCCATATGACTTAGTTCACACAGCTCTCCTTCCAAATGTTTTATGAACACTACCCCTCGTGTGAAATCCCCGAGCATGTCCATGACCGCGGACGCGGCTATTTGAATAGATTGATTTAACACTCTACAGAGGTTGTACACTTTACCCACACGATATAACTAGTGTTGCAAGTACTAATCATAACAAAACATTTCAGAAACTTCATCTCAATAATTGACACTCCCAGTGTGCTTTACTGTCATACCAACCCAAACACAGTGCTTTGGCATCACACACACCATTGGACAGGGAAGTGGCGAACCTTCCCGCGATGCGACTACCTGGTAGCCCACACCTCCACCCATGCACACAGCTTAACCTACTACCTGAGTAGTCAATGTCAAGAATCCATAACTTACTAAGTTAGACCCGTCCCATCAGGCATGTGGCCATACAGTAAGGCTCAGTTCAATGGCGCACAAAGTTAAGTCCTTAATTGACCAAGGCAAGACTTCCAAATTCTAACTATGCCACACAGATTATCATTCCCATTCACACAACCACCATATCACACATTATCCACCACTTGCTTCAGTCTAAATCCTTTACCACCCAGTTGATTAAGTGCAACACATGCCATCAACGAGTAATAGCACACAATACACACAATTTTATCATAAAGTTCCATAATCACTTAGTCAGGTTTATATCTACAACTCACATGAAATGATGACTCGTAGCATGGCTAAGCAGACTAATCGTATCTAACCAACCCACTTTGGTGCCACAATAATACCAATTAAATAATAAACCAATCTAGGGTGACAAAAGATTATGACATAACAATAGACAATGTGGATATAACAAATTGGATTAATAACTACACCCAAAAGCATTTAAATAAATACTCAAAGTAAATGCAATAATTTGAATGAAAGTATTTTGAAAACTGGGTTCGATATGATCAAAGGTATATCTTGCCTTGGAATATATCTAGGTACTGGTCTTGATCTTGATGCACTCCTTCTTCTTCAAAGTTCCCCAATGTAACAACGTCTACTTGCAAACGAAGCAAATAAACAAAATAAATAAATAACAGAGAGAAATAACTCCAAAAATTAAATAAAAATCTCAGATAAATAGATCTTGAATTTAGATGAATTTAGAAATTTGAATGGGCTCAAACGGATTTCGGATGAAGAAGATATGTCCTTTGGAAGATCAAATCTAAAGAAAATAACCTAAATAGGATTACTGGAATAACCCGAATTATTTTCCAATGGAAAAATCGAATAATGACGTCGGCTGACGTCAACCCTCGGAATTTTGGCTTAAATGGAATTAAAACGAAAAGCCTGACATGTGGGACCCACATGTCAGTGGCTTAGCTCATGGTGGACTAGATCCACCGAGCCTTGGGCTTCGAGGTTGGATGGACCGGACATGCAAGCGTGCACATGGGCACTGATTTGGCGCCACGTAGGACGACACGCATGCGTGAGCGAAGGCTTAGGTGGCGGCACACGTGGATGACCACGTCAGATCGGAGGTGGCGCGGCTCTGAACCCGATGGTCAACAGCGAACGGCGGTGCTTCGCCGGCGATGAGTGGTACTACTAGATAGCTAAGGCTATTGCGAACCCGATGGTACCCTTACTGGTGGTCGGGGACAACTGTATTGGCCGGCGGCGAGGTTTGAGCGACGGAGAGCTTCGGGTTTTGTTGGACAGATGCTCCGGCGAGGTTCCGACGGTGTGAGTGGTCGCTAGAAGTAGCCCACGCGACGGTGACGATGATGATGCGGTCCATAGAGGTAGGGCTTCAACAGCGGCAACGCAATTCGAAGAAATCAAGTTTTGGCCGAAACCCTATTTCTTCAAATCGCGGCGGTGCTAGGCCTCTTGGGGCAATGAGGGTGGGGGATTTGGGATGTGGAGGCGCTGGCGATCTTAGGGGGCTATTTATAGAGGCTCGGGTGTGCCAGATTTAGAAATACCCAAATCGAGTCTGAGATGAACACGAAATCAAATTCAGGATTCTAGGAGATAAGATATGATTCAGGATTTGATTTTAACAGAAACGGTTGCGAAAAGGAAGGAGATAAGATTCGACATTAAAATCCGAGAGATTTTAGTTGAAAAGTTCGTTTGTCGGACGGAGCTTGAGAGACCAACAATGGCGGATGAGGGCAAGGGCTTGCACGGAGAAGTGATCACGAGGATGAAGGTGACCTGATAAGCAGGACCCACTGTCAGCGAAACACGACCGAGCGTGCACGTTCGGACTGGGCGAACATTTACGTGGGCCCACCAGTCAGAGGCACTGAGACGCGGGCGATCAGAATGGTTCGAACGTTCATTCGAGTCCACCTGTCAGTGAGCACGCGCACGTTCGAAGAGAGGAACTGAGAGGCTAACACGCGGGGCCCGCATGTCAGTCGGAGGTGGGGCGCGTGCGCGTGGTGCTGGGCTGCATAGTAATAGGCCGAGGTTTAGAATAGGGTTGGGTGATTAGGAGCTTAGCCTATTTTTCACCTTAATCGGATTCAACAAGATTTTCTCTCTACTAGTTATAAAAGCTATGAAGATCAACAAACAAACACAACAGATGTCTTATATTGAATCCAATCGAAACCCCGAAGCACAATAACTAAGAACACAAAAACGTGCTGGTGAACAGTAACAGTAGTACCTGATGAACAGTAAAAACAACGTGAGGAACAGTACTCAGCCCAAAACCAAGATCCAAAATTGGCTCAACTTTTGATCTAGTGATCCAAATCCCCTCAAATTTCGGCCATAACCTATCAAGAAGATCATAAACCTATTCCAATTGACGATCGGGAAGATCGATGCCAAGGTTCCATGAATTTCATAGATGAGGGAAGGAGGGCACAAGAATATCGAAAAATCAAACTTTGATCCTAGAACTTGTTCGTGGGTAAGAGATGATCAAGATGATTCTAGATGTATTCTGAAACACCCAAAAAAATGCCTAAATATGAAAATATGAGATTTTAAAAACTTTTTGTGAATTATCCGTTGCCGTCATTTTCTACCTACCTTGTCGTGAGTTATTTGATCTGTGTTTTCTTTTTGACAACACAAGTGGTGCATGGCAAAAAACCCTAATTACTAAAACCTTAATTATCGAGACCCTAAATACGGGAACACTAGAAACATAAAATGCAAAAATAAAATAAACTTAAGGTGTTGCCCTTTTTAATATTGCATGGAATATAAACCCTAAAATCAGAATCACGTTCGGAACCTAATTCTCCAATTGATCGAAAGCCCGATTGGAATTCTCTAGAAAATATTAGATTATGAACCATCATCGCATAAGAATTTCTAAAGCAATTACCAGAATTTTAGAAACCTAAAATTCTGCTCTCTCTCTCTCTTTTTTTTCCAGCTTTTCCTTGCCATTTTATTTTCTCCTACTGCTTCCCTGGCCGAACCGGGTTGCAGCCAAACCATTTTCCTTTGGTCGGCTTGGCTCAGTTCATGGTCTCTTCTCCTCAGCTGAACTAGTGCACATCAGTCACCATCTCTCTCTCTCTCTCTCTCTCTCTCTCTCCCGGCGACACCAGCTCTGCCACCCGCTGCACATCGCAGCCATGCAACAAGCGTCGGTCACTCACTGTCGATCAACCATCGTGCAAGTCGTAGCCGCTCGTCCATGCCACTGCCATCACCTCACCGCCCCATCTCGATCCACATGTGCGCCACCTCCCTGCTCTCACCTACGCAGCCATAACATCACCAGCATTGAGCTCTCTGCCCTCTCCCGCATATAAAGAGTAGCACTGCAGTTCCCCCTGCCCCCTATTGGCCATTCCTCTCCCTTTCCTCTTCCACTAAAAGCAAAGAAAAATCGCAACTTAGCTCTGCTTCAAGCCACACCGGCCGCTGCACCCGCCATCACCGTTTTGGCCAGCCCGGAGGACCTTTCCCACGGCCGACCGCATCGTGATGTGTTCTAGGACCCCCTCTGTGTTTCCCCTTAGTTAATTTTGTAATTCCTTTTCAGGAGCTAGCCGAAGCATCCTCTTTCCTCGCTTCTGGTCAAGCCGCCGCCGCCGTTACCATGGTCGCCTCGGCAAGACCTGGACCAATTCCTCGGAGCGAGAGCATCCTCACACCTCCCTCTTCCACCCCTAGACCTCCAATTTGGCTCTCCATCACCCAAGTGCCGCTCCCACAGTGGATTGCCTGTGCCACCGCCGGCCCACATTGCCAGACCACCACAGACCACCTCCGCCTCCACCACCCACTCCGGTAAGTTCCCCTAGCTTCCTCCATGCCCATGAGCACGCTAGTTCTCCCCCTCTCCCCCTTCGACACCAACACCCTTTTTCTCCCCCTCGATCGCCCGCCGTGCACCGCTGTCCGACCTCCACTGGTCGCCTCAAGCCACACCACCACCACCCACATGTTCACCTCCCTTTGCGCAACCCATTTTGGCCAAACTTGGTCGCCGCCGATGCCTTCCTCGCCGGCGACGAGTGCCACCCGAGCCGCTCCGACCATCCCCTGTTATGTGATTCTCTCTTTTCACTGTGTTCTCTGTGTATGGATGCATCTCTCTGTGTGTGATTGATATAAGGTTAACTGATAGTAAGTCCTCCCCTAGTAAGTAATTTAGGGTTAAGTAGTAGGGATTAGCGATTCGCTTAGTATAGTTAGGTAATTAATGGCTAAGTGATGTTAATTGAGAATGATAATATGTAGGGAAGACTCCATACAAGTATTGCCATAAGGTTAATTAGGCTGTCATTACTATTTAGGCATAAAATGCGACATCAAGCAGCATCCTCTGAGAACCTGAGATGATGTAGTCATGGTTAGGCACATGCATACACATCCAACACTAGTGAATCCTAGACTATTGCTGTAATAATAAAGATAAACTCAGGATTAGTATGTAGATCATTAGGATCTAGTTAAAGTAAATGGCTTACATCAATATACATAAACATCAATACAATGTAAGCTCTTAGCCGATATAAATGATAATAGCCATGTATTAACCAACTGGTTAACTTAAGGTGATTAGTGTAGATGATTGGATGTCAAGTAGTTGTCATTACCAGTATACTCTGAAGACACATCTAATCATGAGTCATATATCTAATATAGTGGTCTCGATGACATGTAGGCCCTAGGCCAGGGATGTAGTGCTGATAACAGTGAGATCAAGTCAATTAGTGATTAGTAAGATAATGTAGTCATGTTTAGACATAAACATATACCTGATCCAACAACAGTAAACTCGTAGACGCCCCTGATGCATTGTTAGGCTAATGTCTAGTCCGTGCTCGGGAGTTACAGCTAAGGCTCATGGAATTTCCTTCTCGATATTTTGGTGAAGTTACAAAAATACCCCTTCTCGATCCTTCTCCAAAGAATGAGTCCAATCTTCATGAAGCAATCCGATGCTTCGCAACGTGTAGGTTGATCAAACGACTCTCTTAATGTTGGCAAGTTTCTCTCATCCGGCTCCCACCGAAACCACCATGGCAATTGCACCGATCCCTGCACCGCTTGATGCAAACCGTCGCACTGAATTTCTCATTCGGTCATCCATGTCCATTTCGCGCCATGCTTGAGTCCACTAACTCCATCTGACATCCTCGACCGTTCTGGACCACAGCTCTGCAAGCCTAGTCCCGATCATCCTCGCCGTTGACCGTTGTTGACCTCCAAGCTTCCTACATTACAATAGACCAAGAAATCGATTCCGGGAATAAGTTCTTCGCAAATTGACCCACGTTAGTCAAAACATGCATCATGCAACACATATGCATTCAAACCCATGAAATTGACCTAACCTACAAACATCACCGCCAAGGTGGCCAGCGGACAGAGCAAAACCGGTCATACCGCCGTGTAAATATTGGTCCTACCGCACTACAGTAGTACCGCTCAAAAGATGTGGTCATACCGTTTTTCAGGGAAGAAGAAACTCTCAAAAACATGCTCTCTGGAAAAATCATACCGCCAACTAGAATCCGGTACTAGCGTGCTGCGGTAGTACCGTTCATCAATTGCAGTCATACCGATTTTACTGAACTTTGCCGAAAACGAGTTTTTCGACAAACTCTCGACACATTGCCAATTGTATCATCATCCTAAGATCATGAGCATATCCCCCACAATATCTACAATCTCCCCTTTGATGAATACATTGGCAATTTCCCAAAAATGAAGTTTGAGGTTTGAAAACGAAAAATACTCAACGTTTTCACGCAAAGGCACAACTTGGTCAAAAAGCAAGAAAACGCAATAGAACTGACCAAGTTGGCTTCAAATTAGTATAAGCAAATGAGATAATGCAAAGGATAGCAAGAAAGCTTCAATTTCCAGAGAAGAGTAAAAAATCTCACTTAAGGTCCATATGAAAGAACAATTGTTCAATTTGACCTTTGATCATTGTGAGATTTTAAGAATTGCAATTCAAGTTTGAAAAAAAGGCAATAAGATCACAAGAATACAAATAAGATGCTCCCCCTCACTATGATTATCATTTTTCAAAAACATTTCATTTTCTCCCCTTTCCTCCAAATAGCTCCCCCTTTTAATATTTTTGTTATATCTTCCCCCCTTTGACAATGAAGTCATCAAGGAATCATGTCTTTCTCTCATCCAGAGATGACAAATGCAGAAATAAGGAAGAAGTATGAGAAAGAGCATATATAAAATACAATGGAGTGGCATCATTTTTTATGTTTTTTAATTTTTAGTACAAAAAACTTATGAGATTACCCAAAAGAGCAAGCTAGCACTTATATTATTACTCAAAACACATCAATCATGAAGGTGCTATCAAGATCATGTTAAGACATATATACCAAAGCTGGGCTAGAGAGCTTAAAATGAAGCTATGAATTTTTCACAAGTTAGGCAAAGCTTCAAAATTAGCAAGTTCATAAAAAAGGGACCCCAAAGTGATAATAGCCTTGTCAGAATATCAATGTGAGATCAAGAAGCTAACAAAGACTATTCTAGAGACAAAAAGTTCTAAGTGAATCATTTTGCTCAAGGTACCTCAATCACCCAATTTTTTTTACAACGGTTTTCATTTGCAATGAATGTTGACGTTGATTAAAGGTCTATCTTAGTGAAGAAGATCCTAGACCAGGAGCTATCCACAAATTCTTCCTAAGCTTAAACCGGGGCGACAGATCTTGTGGTTCATGTCAATTTTGGTAAGCAGTTCCCATGAGATCGTCTGGATCATCAAACTATCTCCAAGTTCATATCTTTGATATGCAGTCTCGTGAGATTAGTTTGGCACAATTTAACCACATGATAGCCTTATTTTTTATTTTGCACAAGAGCAATTTTAGATTCACAAAGGAATATAAAGCTCAAAAGATGTTCAATCCTAGATTCAAGAGCTAATAAAGCAATTTTGACATGGCTAGTGTCACAAAAAGATCACTAATTGTGCAACTAGCTAAAAAAAAATCCACAAATTACAATTTTTAGTTCAAGTTATCTTAAAGTTCTAGCGTTGGGATACGGGTAGGCTATGATAGCAACAATTCAAAAATTCTACCACGTAAACCAGGAAGCCAAGTAAGAAGATAATCACAGATCATTACCACCAGACGCGTAGAGCAGCGGAAGAAGATTTGGAGCAGCCTGGTCCAACGTAGAGCACGTCGATGTAGTGGTCGTAGTCGATCGGCAAGCCTCCTCGCGAGTCAATCGTCTCCTCCAGCAACCTTTGTAGTTCCTTGTGAAGATCGCGGATCGTCCTCAAGCGCAAAAGCAACCGCAGTAGCGCCTCTACGGTATCCACGCGTCCAAGGAAGGAACAACCATACGCCGGTGTGCTAGCATGTAACATCCTGAAGTTCTGTTACCAAAATAAAAATAAATAAAGTTATTATTTTGTTGGTTTTCTGAAATTTGAAAGAGTTTGATTGCTTTATTTGAATCTCTGAAGTTTTAAAATTCAAAAGTAAAATTTATTCGAAGTTTATTGGATTTAAGTTGAAAAATAAAATTTTAATTAATTTCTAGAAATTTTCTCGAATTTTAAAAGCTTTTTCCTAAATATTTTAAAACCAAAATAATTTATTTGCAAAATTAATATCCAACTTTAAGTTGGAAATAATTTTATTAAGTCCAAAATAACTCTAGGAATTTTGTGAATTTTTCTAGATTTTTTGGATTTTATTTGCTATTTTCTAAAGCCAAAATGATTTAGCTGGATTATTTTTAATTCCTAAATCAATTTAAATTCCAAAAACCTTCCTTGGGCCGAAACTTTCGCTCAGCCCATTTCTCTCCCGCATGCGCACGGCCCGCTCCTGCGCCTGCCCCTCACTCTTTCGCTGACAGCAGGGCCCGCTGTCAGCCTCACTCTCTCACTCACCGCTGCCTCTCTTCCGCTGCCATGTGGGCCCGCCAAGCCACGCACCTTTCTTCTCCCCCACGCCTTTCTTCTCCACGTGGACACGCCCGCCGCCGCCATTTTGGCCGCGCTAAAGCTCCGTCAATGCCTCTATCTCCTCCCCTTTCTCCGCGCACGCACGCGTATTCAAATCGCCACGTTCCGCTGCACCCATTCCGGTCCACTTTCCCCTTTCTCGCGTGCGAAACCACCGGATTGCGCCATGACCGTCGAGAAGGCCGCGCGCACGATCTCCTCCCTCGCCCCTCTCCGGCCCCTATAAAAGAGAGCACCGGGTGCGCCTCCTCCATCTCATCCAAACACCTCAACCCATTCCTCCTCTCCCCTTTTATTTTTGCTGTATTTCGAGTTGGAAGAATCTCGGCCGAGCGCCCTTTCTTCTTCATTTCCGGCACCGTCACCGCCACCCCACCGCTGCCTCTTCGCCTACCCGGGGCTCTCCCCCTCGTGGCCGGAGTGCCACTGGACCTCGTCACCGCCGCGAGCCCGCGTTCGCCGTCGCCTCTCACCTCGCCGCCGGCCACCGCTTCGCGCCCTTCCGCCGAGATTGTGCACCCCAGGTTCACCACGCCCTGCTCTCTCTTTTGGAACCCTCATCGGACGTCACTGGGCCACCGTTCGCCGGCGCCATGCGTGCCCGAGCCGCCGCCGGTTCCGCTGAGGTGGCATCGCCACGTGGCTGCCACCTCGGAGCCACATCATTGCCACCTTTGCCCTATCGCCCAGTCAGCGCTGACGTGGCAGAGTTTTTAAACCGAAAGGAAAATTGGGCGCTGACGTCATGCTAATGTCATAAAGCCATTTTCTTTCAGGCAAATAATTCCAAATTCGGAAAAACCCTAATATCATCATTTCATGTGAATTGTAAACTTCCCGGGGTTCGTTCTCCTTCATATGAACTCCAATTTCATCGAATCAAATTTCTAAATTCATATAAATTCAAGATCTAGCTATCTAAACTAAAATGATTTAATTTGGAGTTCATTTGAATCTTTATTTGAATTTTGTTTGAATTTAGCTTATTTTCGCGTATAGATTTCGACGCCGTTTGAGAACAACCAATTGAGCAAGGCAAGTTACATCTTTGATCATATTTGCACGTATTATTTCAAATTATTTAAATTCTATTTTAAATTATTACTGCATGCTATTTATATTCAGTAATTTAAATTCCTGCTTTAAATTTATAGATATGCCTAAATCCTTTGTATGGCCAATGTTGATATTTGAATCGAATATATTGTGACCCTAGATAAAACCTAGTTGATACGATAGTTTGAACTAGGATCATTTGAAAATACGATGCAAAGACATGCTTAGACCAAAAATGTTTGATTTGGGGAATTTTAACCAAAAATCAAATATATCCATGGCATTGGTGTGTTATGGAAGGTTATAAATGACTTTGGAAAAATGAAATAAAATGATGGTTTGTACTTGGGTGAAATGGATGTTTGGATGGTGCATGTTGATGCACGGGATCGATTCATTTCTATGATCGAGGCCTAGGGGTTTTGTGGAAAGTCGCCCAAGTTAGTTAAGGACCGGTCTTCAAGCCGCATCTTGCTAAGCCACATCGTACCACCACATGTCCTGAGTATTGGCGGGACCTGGCTGACTTATTTGCAATGTTCCACCGTGGTCGTTCCCTTCAGATGCGGTGGGTAGTCATGTTATGACCTACGTTAGTCCCACCTGGCGCAAGAGGGGGCCACAAACCCGGCGGACGGTCAGTCCAAAGGGGGCGAAACATTAGTGAGGGGGACTACGGTGGGATGGCGCATTGTAAAGGCCTTGGCATATGCTCTAGACCGCTTACCTAAGGTAGTTGTAATATCCCGATGATTCAATAGTGTATACAATAAAGTTTAGAGAAGGAATTAAAGAAAAATTCAGAAACTCTTGGGAGTTTTGGATCGTGGGCTTCGGCCGAGGCAATCAAGCCATAGTGGGCCGGCCCATTAGTGGTCCAAGGGGGGGTGCCACTTCCCCAACCCTAGCCACCCCTCCCTCCACCTCTTTGGCCGCCCCTCTCCTCCTCCCTCACGCCCCTTGGCCGCCACCCCTCCCCCTCCATTCCCCTTTGGTTGCCACACTATCTCCTCTCCCAACCGAGCTACCTCGCTGCCATGTCCGGTGCTATCCACCCTGCAGTTGGGCCATAAGGAAGAGGAAGGAGAGGGAAGAAGGAAGGGGAAGAAGAAGGGAGGTCTTCGCGAGGGATCCAGCGAGGTGTAGCGAAGGATTTGTGGGTGGTGGTGAACCCCGGGGCTAGAGCTTTTCATCATTGTCTTCCGTCTCACGGTTGAGGCAAGTACAATTGATCTATCTTGTTTGTTGTTTGTTCCACTTGATTGATGATTATGAAATGAGTAATTTCGGTACTCCTTGTTTCCCTTCATTGATGTCCCATCATTCCAACATGGGCAAGTACTTTGATGTTCTTAAGATTTGTGAATGCTGAATGCTTGATGTTCGTATTGTGTTTTCTATGATTCATGAGAGTATTCAATGTTTACGTTTCTTTCATATGTGTTATTTCCATGGTTAGAGATGATGCCTTTCATTGTTCATACTTCATTCCATGCATCCATTATTCATGTTTCATCCACGGGAGTGGATTATAAAGACCCATCAATTCCAGTATGGGCACGTAAGACCCACCATTCCAATGTGGGATCCACGGGAGTGGAGTATAAAGACCCATCAATTCCAGTATGGGCACGTAAGACCCACCATTCCAATGTGGGCAGATTGGGACACTCGTATGAAACGTTCTTCATACGGGACTTGGATCCCCGTATTTTGTTAAATGCGGGCTTAGGTGAACACCGACGGGTGTGTCACTAGCTATACCGGTATAAGCATGTGTGCAGTCTCTTTTCATTTCATTCAATCCATTCATTCCATTCATTCATATATCCATTCGGTGCTATGTTCATATTCCTTAAAGATGGTGTCTTGTTCATATTTGTTGTATGTTCATTTATTCACTATACTTGCTGAGTCTCGGACTCATTCTTGCTTTGTTTGTTTGTTTTAGGTGATAATTGATGATGGCTCTATCGGGAGGGAGTAGACACGCACTAATCATGCAATTCACCATATTCAAGTTCAACATTATGATTTAGTTTCTATCTTTCATTCGTTAATTGATGAACTGTAATAAATAAATTTAGATGGTGAATGATACCTTCACTATGTTATGGTTGATTTATTACTGCTTGTGGTCTTTGATCACCTCTTTTGATGTACTTTCTTGAATTCAGATTATATTCAAGCCATGATTCTATTAAATATTGATTTCTTTATGTCATTAGATGAGATATTATTCCAATTCTTTCGCTTTATGGTTGTATGTTAGATTGTTTAGGTGACATCTTGGCTTCCGAATAGCCAGGGTGTTACAGTTGGTATCAGAGCAGGCTTTAGGTCTGTGGTTAATAGAAATATGTTAAAATGACACACTGTGCACAGTAGGTGGGATGGGTAATTCGTTGCTTCCGCATTTCTATTACTATGTTTCATTCGGTGAGCAATTGTTGAATTGCTTCTGTACTATCTTTCTTGTTGTTAATCTATGATATGATGTGATATCTTATATCTATGAATTTATTCTATAATCGTCATGAGATGATCCTATATTTTCATAACTGAATACATTGGTTTTGCGCGTTGATAACGGACAATAAGAAGTGGAGGTCGTGGTTGTTACTCTGGGATTCATCAAGTTAGGTATGTGGTTAGGGGAGTAGTAACCCCGAGTACCATGGTTTTAGGTGTTAAGCGTGAGTTGCTTTAGAAAGTTGTTCTCTTCCTTGATTTCTGAATTTGGCAATATTTGTTCTGTGGTGGTTGATGAATTTCTTCTGGGTTCATGATTCATGATAGTTGATGGTTTTCAATAGATCTCTATTGGTTCTTTGAATCAATTATTGCTTTTCGACTGTTGAGTTGCTTTTACTATTTGTGATCGTTGTCAATTGGCAAGATTGAGATTTCTATGGTTGTTCCTTCTTTCCCATTGGAATAGAATGACTCATTTATTCGTTTGATATTTTGGGTAATGAAAGTTTTTTGTTGCCAGTTCGTTAACATGTGAAAGCTTTGGCTTTATGTATTTCTTTTGGATTATTTCGAGTGTTGAAGTTAGTGCCTCTTTTTCTGAAAAGAGTTAAAATCCTTTTGTGAGGTCCTATTATGTTTAAGCGAGAGGTGTTAAACATAGAAATTCATTGTTAAGGTTTGAGTTACCAAGTCAGATCTGTAGCGTGGTGCATGATTATTCTTAACTAGAATCCATGAAAGGAAAATTGATTAAATTGAAATGTCATTGTATTTGGTACATGATGAATGTTAGATAAGAGTTGACCACCTCTGTTCAGAACCTATTGATGTTAAGAAGTGTGGGAATGTTGATGAACTGGTTTGACCTTTACGATCGAGTAATCTGCTAAATTTGTTTGATGAGTTGGAATCTAAGTCCTCCTTCGATTATTCTAACCGCTAGTGATGGTTAAGTTAAGGATGTGTTCGAATGTTGCCTTGGTAAATAGTAATCTTGAATCCATTCTCATAACTGTTGTTGAGTTTGCAATCAGAGGTAGGATCATGATTGTGCCCTTGTGTGGCTAGACAACATTTAGTGTGTGCTATTGTGGCATTGAGCGTCAGTAAGAGTTAAATATATGAAGTCTAATAAGATATTAATATTGGTGTACTTTTGTGATTTGGACAAGTTCTAGTATCATCTTGTTGAAAGAGTTTTGTTTCAACCTTGTGGCTTATGTTCTTTCGGGAAGCCTTAGGATGGAGTAGTAATGTTTGATGATTCTTGGTAAGAGTATATGATTTCAACGCCAGCAATTGTCGGTAATGTGAGGGTGATGTTGATTCACTTATAGAGAAAGTAATTTGAGCGCCTCTCGTGTTATTGAGTAAATGAAAATATTCCATGTTTTGCGTTCGCAATCTTTTGGAGTTCATATTTATGTAGTAGCTGAAATTGGGTTGAACATAGTGACGTGTTGGAAAGTTCAATTGGTTCAAAAGTGGTTCATGTGATTTGGTCTTAAATGTTCCTCTTGTGCTGACGTTACAAGGTGATGTTGTAACGAAAGAAAAATGGTTTTCTTCATTAAGGGAAAAAGTGTAATTTTAGTATTTGAGGTTGGGGCAAGCTTTGTAACGCACCACTCAATTGAGGTGTGTATGACCTTTCTTTTCGTTGCATGAGAGTCCCTCGAGATTAAAAAGCAATGTTTTGTTCTTATGGGTGAGGTTTGGAATTCTTTTCTTGTGGGACTTGTACCCGTACTGTTGACTTCCCTTATATTTTCCTAGTTCATTGTTTAATTGACTACTTTCCTTGGTCCTATACTTATTGCGAGTGGTATACGTTATTCTTTGTGCTGGGAATCATTTTCAATTGCCTTTTCTGTTGAGAAAAGAATAATGGATTTGTTTCACAAAACCATTCAGAGTGTATAATGGCAGATGGTTGGAAGTGATCAACTAAATGACTTGTGAGACTTTGGAAGTCAAGTTGATTGAGACGCATTAAGTGATAAGTTGATTTCTTGGAGTAATCCTTGGAGAGGGTTTGACTTAAATAGAAGTTTGGTCTTTGGGGCCAAACTGTTGGCTTTAATGCAAATACTAGAACCTATAGTGGTTGTGGTTCAAGATCTTTTGTTCATGTTAAGTGGAACTTTAGAAATTGTTTATAAGTATGGGAAATATTGGTCAATTCATGAGAGTACCATGATTGGGTACCTTATATGGTTGTGTAGAAGGATTGTGTTGGTGTAGATCAATGAGGGTAGAATTGTGAGAACTCTAGTCGTTAGGACAACTTTGGAGATGGTAGGAAATGTTGAGTTAATGTTAGGCATGACTTGGTTTCAATGAGTAACTTTCTTGGCGTTAGAATCTTTCAAAGGATAATTTGGTCGAGGATAAATCTATCATTTGACGCTAATGATTGAGTATGGATAGATTGTGGGAATTGTAGCCACCGAATCTGATGATTTCCCGACCATTTACACCAGAAGTTCATTCTAGGAGTCTTGGGGGTTAACTTTGGTCGCCCAAAGATTATGTGTAGAGAAAATAGAAAATCTAGCGTATACTAAGTAGTGGAATGATCGTTGATAGAACTCTTTTGATGTAGTACACGAGTGTGGGTCCTGGTGATTCTGAGTTGTTTATTCTTAAAATCTTGAGGTGATGTGATTGCGTGAGATCTTTTCTGAGGTGCTCTGGGTGCCATCTATTAAGTTAATTTCATCAGTAGAAGGAGTTGTCTAGAGTGTTTCGGTGGGATCAGTAGAGCCTCTCCACAAGGGTGTGGATGATGTATTTTTTCGTCTGAGCATAAATTTTGAGAATGCTAATTTAAGAGCTTTGAGCTCGTGTGGTATGTGATGAATTCGAATTCCAAAGTTTCATATGAAGTTTATTTCTTAAAAGAGAAACTGAGAAAAAGGATGTTTCCTCGAGTAGTGAAACGTTTTCTTGATTTTTGTTTGAGCTATGTGTTGTTGACTGATGTCTTTGGCAATTTGAGTTGGAGCTGTACTGACATGTATGATTCTTACCAATTCAGACAAAATAAAAGAAATTTTCATTTGGGCATTCGAATGATTTCTCCTTTGGCTTTCGTGGTGTTCATCCGTAAATTTCCTAATTACAAAGTTAAATCGATTTCTTAATGAACTGTCAATTTTGGATTTGACCCTTTTGGTGGAGAGTTAGCATTGCGTGGATGCGAAGAGAACTCTTTATTTTCGGTTCGATTCTCTTTGTAAAATAGCTGTTGAAGAACGAGTTCTGTTGTGCATTCTTGTTTAAAGGAGTTGCTCCTTGTTAGATGAAGAGTTCGATTTTGAGCAAGTGGTGTGCTTTCGTACCAAAAGGGAAGTTGGCCCAGGTACATTGGTTCGTTTCGACAGTTGCAGAAATTAGGAAGTTAGCGTATCGCTCTGACCGTCTTGGGTCCATACGCATTTTACGCAACGTTTGGTATGTTCTCGTCTTTGAATGAGTACCGAGAGGTCCATGACTTGGGATTACGTTAGAGCCGTTGGTCAACGAGTAAGATCCTACCTTTGAGTCCCGTGTGTTGAGAGAACCTGTCAAGGTCGAGACGAGTGTTAAGGCGTAGACGTGGGTATCCATCAAATGTGATGTGGTTCCACAAGTCCAAGAGGAAAGCGACTTGGGAGCTATAGTCTCGCATGAGTGAGTAGTATCCGAATCTGTTCACGAGTGGTACGTGTCGTTTGTTATTTCGTTTGATGGCGATAATCTTTTGTTTAATTAAATGCGTTTAGAATTCGAGGTGAATTCTCATTAAGAGGGTAGAATGTAATATCCCGATGATTCAATAGTGTATACAATAAAGTTTAGAGAATGAATTAAAGAAAAATTCAGAAACTCTTGGGAGTTTTGGACCGTGGGCTTCGGCCGAGGCAATCAAGCCATAGTGGGCTGGCCCATTAGTGGTCCAAGGGGTGCCACTTCCCCAACCCTAGCCACCCCTCCTCCACCTCTTTGGCGCCCTCTCCTCCTCCCTCACGCCCCTTGGCGCCACCCTCCCCTCCATTCCCTTTGGTTGCCACACTATCTCCTCTCCCAACCGAGCTCCTCATTTGCCATGTCCCAGGTCTTGTCCACCTGCAGTTGGGCCATAAGGAAGAGGAAGGAGAGGGAAGAAGGAAGGGAAGAAGAAGGAGGTCTTCATGAGGATCCGGCAAGGTCTGTGAAGGATTTGTGGGTGGTGGTGAACCCCGGGGCTAGAGCTTTTCATCATTGTCTTCCGTCTCACGGTTGAGGCAAGTACAATTGATCTATCTTGTTTGTTGTTTGTTCCACTTGATTGATGATTATGAAATGAGTAATTTCGGTACTCCTTGTTTCCCTTCATTGATGTCCCATCATTCCAACATGGGCAAGTACTTTGTAAGACCCACCATTCCAATGTGGGATCCACGGGAGTGGATTATAAAGACTCATCAATTCCAGTATGGGCACGTAAGACCCACCATTCCAATGTGGGCAGATTGGGACACCCGTATGAAACGTTCTTCATACGGGACTTGGATCCCCGCATTTTGTTAAATGCGGGCTTAGGTGAACACCGACGGGTGTGTCGCTAGCTATACCGGTATAAGCATGTGTGCAGTCCCTTTTCATTTCATTCAATCCATTCATTCATATATCCATTCGGTGCTATGTTCATATTCCTTAAAGATGGTGTCTTGTTCATATTTGTTGTATGTTCATTTATTCACTGTACTTGCTGAGTCTCGGACTTATTCTTGCTTTGTTTGTTTGTTTTAGGTGATAATTGATGATGGCTCTATCGGGAGGGAGTAGACACGCACTAATCATGCAATTCACCATATTCAAGTTCAACATTATGATTTAGTTTCTATCTTTCATTCGTTAATTGATGAACTGTAATAAATAAATTTAGATGGTGAATGATACCTTCACTATGTTATGGTTGATTTATTACTGCTTGTGGTCTTTGATCACCTCTTTTGATATACTTTCTTGAATTCAGATTATATTCAAGCCATAATTCTATTAAATATTGATCTCTTTATGTCATTAGATGAGATATTATTCCAATTCTTTCGCTTTATGGTTGTATGTTAGATTGTTTAGGTGACATCTTGGCTTCCGAATAGCCAGAGTGTTACAGTAGTGAGTGGTGACATAGAATTATGTCGAACAAACTAGAGAATTCGTGTCATGTGGGTAAAGTTGTATAACCTCTGCAGAGTGTAAAACTATTCGAATAGCTGTGTCCACGGTCATGGACATGCTTGGCAAAGCCACTAAAAGTTATACTTGGATTTTTGGTTTTGAAAGACTTCATCAACTGGTTTATCGAAATGAGAATTGGGTAGGAAGCCATGTGATAGGAGGGTATCCTTCACCATTCTTGTGTGAATGTTATCTGACTATAAAACTGAGAATTTATAAAATGAATTTTAGTTATAGAATAACTGCTTTGGAACTTATTACAAGTATTTAAAGAAAACATTGCTTTAAGCCTTCCTTTTAAATACCCTTGTATGCATGCATTCAATATGTTATTTGATGGGTGTAACTTGCGAGCACGGAAGTTGTGCTCATTCTTACTTAATGCAAATAATTTCAGAGAAGGACTTTGCTACTGGTGTGGATCTCGACAACTAGGCCGCTACCCCAGTCGATTGCCTATGGTAGATCAGCTAGACTCCACTACTTCTTCGTCTTCCGCTGTGTTTTTTATTGTTGGCTTGTAAGCCTCTTTTGTAATAAACTCTGTTGATTATTAATATAATTGTGTGATTTATGGATGTTACCATATCTGTTTACTGTGTGAACTAGCTACTGATCATGGGACTAGTTCAGAAATACACAGAGGATTTGGGGTGTTAATCCCGGGTCCGACAAAAGTGGTATCAGAGCCATATCGATTGTAGGTCGTGACCTAGTTAGAATGGCCGTTAGTTGGAAAACTTCAAAAATTATTTTATATAACAAGAAAAATAATTTGTTCTTTCCTCATCTTGGTCATCTATTTATCCTTAGCTTCTTGATAGAAATTCTTTCTTACCTAATTCTTTCTTCACTATTTGTAATGTTATATGGATCCTCTTTCCCTTGAAAAGTTTCTATAGATGGTCAACACGATTATTAACCCTTACGTTCAAGACATGGAGCCATCGAGAAAGTACCATCGTCTCCACCATCCAAGGATGACGGACAAGACTTACCGAAGATCGCGATGTCAGCCCAACCATATAGCTTAAGTTTGGCCAAGACTCATTCTGTGCATTGAGTCGTTTCACCAGCTTACAAGTATCGATCGAGTAGAACGTTGTATTGTTCCTTTATTTATGTGCTCACGACGGATCCTATCCGAACATGTTTTACGAATTGTATCCGTACTAGGTTGTTCCAACCTGTTAAGTGTGTGACCCATTAGGTTTATGCTAATCGGTTGTGACTTGGAAACCCTTTTCGACCACGAGTCGTTTGCGGTTTCTAGCAGAAAATAGCGATTCCCGAATACACACAAATTATATCGGACGAACCTTAATGCAATATGATCAACGACCAGGTCCTCATCACTTATGACTAGGTCCTATCTCTATATGACCAGTTCGTATTTGGTCACGACCAGTTCGTAACTCCTTACGACCAGGTTATGACCACTCTGTGATTATGTTCGATCAGTCTACGACCAACTCGTATCTTCATACGACCAGTCCGTAACTGATCGAACTAAGTGACTTACTCGTGTATTCTCCCTTTGCCTCATGATATCTGGTTGAACTCCAGGTGAGATGCTGTGTCATCCATGGATTGTTCAATACTTTCTCAATCGAGTGTCAGATAACTTTACGTGGTCGAACACTTCGACCATTAGTGGCATGGCCATGCACTTACTTTATCCAACCACAAGGGGCCCAGAGACATCTCTCCTATTATGTTAGGAGGGGTAAATCCTATATCCGACCAGTCACATTCCTCCGCATGTTTCAGAACATACCCGAAAGCTACCTTTATAACTACCCAGTTACGAGTGGAGATTGGCAACCCCTAAGAGTGCTATTACACATGTAGGAAACCATGCTGATCTTAGGTCTAAGGATTACACATCATCATTGCTTGAGACCAACTAACGACACATATAATCATAACAATCTCAATAGTGTCTTAAGGTGGGTTTTATCCAACACCATGTTCTCTAACATGTGTCCATATTATTGGTTTGATATCTCCATATCTATGACTTGTGAAACATAGTCATCAACCAATACATATGCTACTCTATTCATATGTGTTCTCATATGTTTCGACTAGGGAACGTTTAAGAATAATCATCGCAGAAATATAGAGTTTTACAATCAAGTCACATATTTGATAATAAATATTAACGATATTATTGTAGGAACAAGATAACATATTATCCAATGTTATGAACATAATAAAATATAATCATCTCTATGATTGCCACTAGGGCATATTTCCAACATCTAGCTCATCAAGCAAAGACTAAGCTACATATGTGAAAGCATGATAGTTATAGCAAGTCAATGAACTAGACATGGAATTGAGCAAGATTTGAAATACTAAAGGTAAAGAGGGTAATAAGAAAAGCTTCATCAATTTAAAAGACAAGCAGTAAAGCTTATATTACAATGCTCTCCAAAAATGGCAAGGACTCGGTGAGCGGCCTTCACGAGCTTGGCAGTATTAAACTTAGACTTGTTCCCTTGAGGCTTCCTCCAAGCTACCTTCTCCTCCTTGTGGTTGCTCTTCCCTTTCAGCTTAGGACAGTTCGCCTAGATGTGGTAGAACTCTCCACACTCATAGTATGTCATAGGGCTGCCTCTCTTCTTGTTTCTCACATTGTGATAGGCTCGTGTGAACTTTTTAGCTATGAGGGCTAATTCAGGCTCAGGGATGGTCTTAAGTTCCTCTTCATGGATTGCAGATAAACAGGCAAGCGAAAATCCAAAAGAAGATTCAGAAGAGCCATCAGAAGTTCTCTTAAGAGGGTCAGCTACTAAAGCCATATTCTCCTTCTTAGGATGATCAACCCTCTTGATCTCATGAGTCTTGAGATTACTATAGAGCAACTCCAAAGTGAGATTAGAGAGATTGACATTCTCTTCAATGGCAGTAGCATTCATCTCCCACTTCTTGGTGTTGATTGCAGCCAAGAGATCGGTAGCATTCTCAGACTGAGAATACTCGATGTCGACCCCTCTCAATTGATTGAGCACTTTGTTAAAGCAAGTGAACACATCATCGACGCTATCTCTAGGACGTATCTCGAACTTGTTGTATTCTTGCTTAAAGACCATTTGATGTACTTGCTTGATTTGGGACGAACCCTCATGGTGGGTTTCGAGGGTGTGCCAGATCTCGTACGCGGTCTTAAGGTGACAAATTTTGTTATACTCCTGTCTACCAAGCCTAGCATATAGGAGGTTCTTTGTCTTGTGGTTATTAGCCAAGAGGACTGCTGAAGCCGGCGTAGCAACCTCGGGCAAGACGAGCGGAGCTCGGACAACCTCCCATATGGCTGGTCCTTCGCTCTAAAGGTAGACACGCATGCGATTCTTCCAATAGGCATAGTCAAGCCCATCGAAGACATGTGGCTTGGTGGAATACTTCTCTATCTCTAAGTTCAGTGACCGGTTAAGATCAAGAGTGAATTAACTGGGTTCTGATACCACTTGTTGGACCGAAACTAGCTATGAAAGCTATGAAGATCAACAAACACGCAAAAACGTGCTGGTGAATAGTACCCAAAACTTGATACCACATGTTCTCCATCGCCAGGTCCACTATCTATGAAAGCTATGAAGATCAACAAATAAACACAACGGGTGTGTTGTATTGAATCCAATCGAAATCCCGAATCACAACAACCAAGAACACAAAAATGTGCTGGTGAACAATACCCGTGAACAGTACCGGCCATACCGGTGAACATTAGCAGTAGTACCGGTGAGCAATAGCGGTACTACCAGATAAACAGTAAAAAATAGCATGGGGGACAATAAAGTCAGCACGAAACCAAGATCCAAAATTGGCTCAACTTTTGATCTATTGATATAAATCCCCTCAAATTTCGACCATAGCCTATCAAAAAGCTTAGGAACCTATTCCAATCGACGATCAGGAAGATCGAAGTCAAGGTTCCATGGATTTCATAGATGAGGGAAGGAGGGCACAAGAATCTTGGAAAATCAAACTTTGGTCCTAGAGCTTGCTCGTGGGTAAGAGATGATCGAGATGATCCTATATGTATTCCAATATGTCACAGCAAACAAGATCTCAGTAAGAAACCAAAGGAAAACCAAAGGATCATCAAAACCCCAAAATCACCAAAGAGAGAGCAAGAACAAGAAGAGACTCATCTTGAAGAATCTTGATTGGATTAATTTGAGATTGAAGTTGGTTTACAGTCACTCCATCATGGAGGACAAAAGCTTAACACTTGAGCACACAATCTATCCATCTCTCATGAACCCTAGCCTCCCCACTTTCCTTTCCTATCCCTAAAACACAAATTAGGGTTTCTAGGCTACAAGAGTTGAGAGGTGCACAACCAGCACCCTCCCCTTTTATAGTGGAGGCTAGGCCATAAGAGGAAATCCTAATGGGCACCCGTTAAGCCCACACACAAACTGGTGTATACTCGCGCACGCTTCTCAAAGTGGATGACGAATCGGGTTTTCCGAATCTGTTTCTTTGTGATCTTTAACTTTATTTGATCTAAACCACCTCTCCATGTGACATCTTGCGCCGTGGTTTAGCCAAAAGCCACCAAGGCGGTATTTTAGTGAAGTTACGAAAATACCCATTCTCGATCATTCTCCAAAGACCGAGTCTAATCTTCATGAAGCAATCCCATGCTTCGCCACGTGTAGGTTGATCAAACAACCCTCTTCCTGTCGGCAAGTCTCTCCCATCCAGCTCTCACCGAAGCCACCATGGCACTTGCACTGACCCCCGCACCGCTTGATGTAACTCGTCACACTGAACTTCCCGTTCGGTCATCCTTGTCTATTTTGCGCTTTGCTTGAGTCCGCTGACTCCACCCGGCATTATCGATCGTTCTGAACCTCAGCTCTGCAAGTCTAGTCCCGATCATCCTCACTGTTGACCGTCGTTGACCTTCAAGCTTCCTGCACAACAATGGACCAAGCAATCGATTTTGGGAACAAGTTTTTCGCAACTTGACCCACGTTAGTCAAAACATGCATCATGCAACACATATGCACTGAAACCCATAAAATTGACTTAACCTACAAACATCGCTACCAAGGTGGCTAGCCAACAGAGCAAAACCGGTCATACCGCCATGTAAACATCGGTCCTACCGCACTGCTGTAGTACCGCTCAAAAGATGCGGCCATACCGTTTTTCAGAGAAGAAGAAACTCCAAAAAATATGCTCTCTGGAAAAATCATACCGTCAACTAGAATCCGGTACTACCGTGCTGCGGTAGTACCGCTCATCAATTGCGGTCATATTGATTTTACTGAACTTTGCCGAAAACGAGTGTTTTGACAAACTCTCAACACCATTACCAATTGTATCATCATCTTAAGATCATGAGCATATCCCTATGATATCCACACCCCGCCACCGCCAGCTCACCATTCACCGCCGCCTCACTTCCTACCCCAACTCACCACTTGCCACCCCCACCTCCATCTCGCGATCCACCGCATATCCCACCACCTCCGGCACACAAGTATCCACCACCGCCTGCTCCTCATGGCAAAGTGCCGCCGCCGCCGCGGGGCCACAGAAAATTTCTGCCGCCACCTCGATCGGTGTATGCGGCAATGGCACCCTCACCATCATACTACGGTGCCGACCCACCATCTAATTAAGCAAGGATCCAAGCCTCAGTATCATGGGTGTTCCTCAGCGTGCGCGATTCTCCACCACGTCAAAATAGAGAGTCGTCGCCGTGGTAAGCTTGAGGTTAAACTTTTGTGCAAGAGATCAAAAGCCCAGTAGCAACTTTCGGAGGGCGTCCTTAATTGCTTTTTGTAATACTCTATCATCCAAGTTTCAAAAACAAAGTTACTGAATAAAGCATGTAATTCCTTTGAAATTATGTCCTTGATGTAATGTTTGTGGTTTCCTTGTTTTTAAGTACTAAAATAAAATGTTTGTTACATTAATCTGGTGGGCGTAGCGTACCAAGACGAGAACCATACTTTAGCCTTGTCATGCCTCTTACCATGATAGGTATCCATTACCTAAACAATCAAAAAAGACATTCCATTCCTCTTGACTTATTGATGATTACTGAATACTGATATGACATTTATCAGTACAATGAAATGCAACCTTAAAGGACTACAATGCAACACAATTGCTACAAACCGAACTTGTAGGCCTACCATGTTTCAGCCAAACTACAGTAGTCAGTTTAGGACAAGCGCTAATAACTCTCGAGTATTTAGAAAACAATAGCACCTTTTAGCTCCTTGCTAGGAAGAGATTTTTTCTTTTCAAGGGAAAAAAAGGAGAAAATAGGACCGTTACCTTTTATGGCCTTTCCCTAGTAAATATGCCTGTAGGTAAAATGGGGATTTCTAGTAGTATGTGTTTAATAAAAGTATGAATTTTGTATAGAAAGGCATCTTACAATTGATCTCCTAAAGCTATTAGCATGAAGTCTTGCACACAATCATCCACACTCTAGGTACCAAGTGCCCAAGTACCAACTCATCTCAGCCCTTTTCTCTATGGAGTAACGTATTAATCTGCTCTAGTTGAGCATCTTCAGTGTATACAGAACACTCTAAGAGCTATATATTCATGTCCAAAAAACACCATATTAAAGATCGATGTTTGGATCATGAGTAGTAATGATCAATAGGTAATAATTCAGCAAATAACATAATTTCCTCATATACACAGGGAAAAACTGTTAACTTGCAGTGAGAATTAAAGTAAAAAATAAGCACCATAAGTTCAGACAGCACATTAAACCGAGCATGCATCTGATGACAGTGAATTGGGGACAGATCAAAACCCAACATTTTTTTTGAAAAAAAAGAGAAATCACAGTTCATAATTCCATTCTTTGAAATTGCAGTATAAGGCCTACAAAACTTGGAGCAAATCACAAAAACCTCGCCTTAGGCCGCCGTGACTTCCTTGGCCAGCATGACCAGGTCCTCCACGTTGAGGCCCAGTGCTGGGAGGTTCACCCGAGCCTTGCCTTCGACACTGGCCAGCGCCTTGAGGGCGTGGATAACCTTTGGCTGTAGGGGCTGCGCAAAGATGGCAGCCAGCCGGTCCTTGGCCGTAATGCCAGTGGACCTACTGGTCTAGCCTAGGAGGGACATCCTTTCCTCGAGGAGCACCGAGGCTTTGCTAAGCCCAGCCCCCCCCCCCCCCGCGGGACGTGGTCTTCTTTACTGCTAGACGTGAACTGCGATGGGCTATGGGCACCTCTGGAGCAGTCGGTAGCGGAGGTGGGCCGTAAAGGGAAGCCGGGCGGTGATGTGAGTAGGCCAACATCTTCCGCGGCTCCACAGACACCTGCGGCCGGAGCGTTGTATCCTCGGTCTCTTGAACATCATCGCTGGATAGCAGCCATTCCGCTGCTAGTTGGAAAACCGGAGAGGCCACCTTGTCCCTAGGTCCCTGAGGGCTCCAAGATAGTGTCGCCTCCAGCCTCATTGGGTCCACTCGGGGAGCTTCGACAGGCATGAAGGGCGAGGGCCCATCTGAGATCGGGTCATCGGGGGCCAAGTGCGGCATGGAGGGCAGGGTGCCCCTAGCCATCTGGGCCATGGTGGGGCACGATTGGCCCCATGAAGCACCTGCATGGCTGCTGTGGCGATGTCTTCTTGAGCTACAACTTGAACCTTCTCGATGGTGATCTTGTACGGCTTTGGCCTCTTTCGCTCCCCCTTGCAGGGGCGCAGTGAGCCTGGTCCACATTGATAGAACGCCTGTAGCGCCCCACCGAGGAGCAAGAGCGACCCTTGTGGGAATGTCTTGAAGGACCTCCTCTACCCCCTCTGCTGGGGGCTTGGCAGGCACGGCTGAGCTCACGCGCCCGACTTTCGAAGAAGAATTGGGCGTGTCCGGCCCTGTCCTCACGGTCTCCCTCATCGTCATCCCTGTCATCTCTCCTCGGGCCAAGCCTTGAGTAGACGTCTGCGGCCAGTCGTTTGGGTTGTCTTTCTACCCCGTCCGGTACCCCTACGGTCAAGAAGAAATGAACGTGCGAGGAGTACTCCTCCTCGGTGTCAGAGGGGGTGCCACCATGTCCTCTGTCTGGCAAGCGGAAGTCGTGCGGAGAGAAATCTTCAAGAATGCTCAGATGGACAAGGACCTGATGATGAAGGCCCTCCCTGGAGAAGCCAATCGGGGACGATGGCATTGGGAATGCTGGATCATGCTCCTGAGCTCCTTCCTCCAGCCGGTCCATGATGTTATGTATGTATATGTATATATGGCCCATGAGGCCCATTAGCACTAGGGTTTTGTACATCTACCATACATACCTTTGGGTATCCATTCAATACATTTTTGAGATGTTGTTTCGTATCATGGTATCAGAGCTTCATCTCCGCCACCGCCTTCCACCGAACACTCACTCAACTCCACGGTCGTGACAGTGTCGGGCCGCCCAGTGCTGTCCGCTCGCGAGGTCCAACGACATCTCCTCTCGCTCGCCAATCTCGCCTTGCGCACCTCAGCGGCCGAGCCTTCCTTCATCGCTAGCCTTCATCTCCCGGCACCGGATCCCGCTCGTGAGCCCTGCTCCCGCTGCTGCGCTGCTTTGCCTCCAAGTCGACGGAGGTTGTAGGTCCTCTATTTCAGCTCTAGTTTTGAGCCTAGTTTGACCGCAGCCTTCTTCAACGCCGGCCGCCGGTCGCTAGCACCGCCGACGCCCTCCGCGGGGACATGCACGTAGAGGCGGAGGCCCAGCGCCCTCTTATTGCCTTTCGTCTGCTTCGTGCGCGGTTCTTCCACCGAAGAGAGGAGCGCCGACCATCGCTACGCATACCGTGGTTGTCGCCGTCGACTTATGCGTCTGCGTCTCCTCCGTCTTGTGCGTGGTCTTCCTCCGTGCACCTAGTCGCCGCCACGACGCCACGCCGGGAGCCACCGAGGAGCGGAGGAGGCGAGGTCGCGACTTGCGAGGAGGAGGGCGTGGGCTGCTGCTGCTTCGCTGCTGGCGATTTGGGCATGGGCAGTGGGCGATTTGGGCGTGGGCGATGAAATTGCTTTCATTGCTTTCATTCTTTGAAGTCTTGATTGGATTGTCAAGTGAAGTGCCCGAACTATTAAAGTGTTGAAGACTTGAGTCTTTGTCTTGACAATCTTCTTCTTTGTGATGCCACAGAAGTCATAGGATTGGGATTCCTCATTCGTTCTTGTGGATATCATGGTGATATGCTCATGATCTTATGATGATGGTACAATTGGCAATGGCGTTGAAGGTTTATCGAATCACACGTTTTCGACGAAGTTCAAACTGCTGTCAGCCAAGTGGTGGTCTGACCGGCCCAGGTGGCGGTCTGACCGGCCAAGGGGGCGGTCAGACCGACTTTGGGAAATCGGTCAGACCAGCCATAATGAGATGTTGGACTTTGGAGCTGGGCCAAAAATAGAGGGTGTAGGCAAGAGAGTAGATTCTACTACACTTGGTCTCATAATGTTTGGAGCTTCTAGGCAAAAGTTCTATTGGTTTGAAAATTCTAGTAGGTTTCGGATTTCCAGGAAGGAAATTTTGGCTAAGTCCCAGCTGGGCGGTTAGACCGGCCAACAAGTGGCGGTCAGACTGGCCAGGGGGCGGTCAGACCGGCCAAAGTGGCGGTCTAACCGGTTTTGGTTTGTTCATCGGCCAACTCGGTGGCGATGATTGCTTAGTTAGGTCAAGTTCATGGGTTTCATGGCATATGTGTTGCATGATGCGTGTTTTGACTAACGTAGGTTAAGTTGTGAAGAACTTGTTCCCAGAATCGATTTATTTATCTATTGTTGTGTAGGTTGCTTGGAGGTCAGTGACGGTCAACGGTAAGGATGATCGGGACTAAGCTTGGAGAGCTGAGGTCCAGAACGATCGGGGATGTCGGGTGAGGTCAATGGAGTCAAACATGGCGCAAAAGGGACATAGGTGACCGAACGAGCAGTTCGGTGCAACTGGTTGGATCAAGCGGTGCGGGGGTTGGTGCAAGTGCCATGGTGGTTTCAGTGGGAGCCGGATGGGAGAGACTTGCTGTAAGCATCTAGGCCCCTAATTCGTGTTTTGGTGATTAATGACGACTTAATTATCGGGACTAACTTTTTGTTGATGTTGCATAAGTTCAAGTTAGGTCGCGATGATGGTTTGGTTATGTGGGCTATTTGTTGAGCCCTAATGGACTTTGAAGGCAAGCTTGTATTATTGTTGAAGATTAAGGGCTTTGTTCTTTAGAAATGATCCAAGGAGTTGAGGATGGATCATTGTAGTGATAGGTCCTTTGTTTTTATTTTAGCCGTACTATTAAAGGGGGTTTAGGCTAGTAGCTTGAGCTTGGTTAGGTTGAGAAGCTAGTTGTGATGCACACTAGGTTTATTTAGCTCATCTCTAGTAAAATGAAGCTCTTGGAATAGTTGGAGTTGAAATGAAATCAATTTGGATCTTTATTTGAGAAGGATGAAGAGTTGACAGTGCATTAAGGATGATTCGGAAGCTAACAGATCATTGGAAGCGAAGGCTGTTTTTCTATGGTGAAAAATGACTAAGACCTTGCGGATGATTCAGTAGCTAACGGATCATTGGACCAGTAGCGTTTTGCTGAAAATTCATGCCTTCCGGATGATCCGCAAGCTAACGGAGCATCAAGCGGATCATTGGACCAGTACCGATTTTAAATTGGACAAATGGCTACCGGATGATCCGCAAGCTAAGGGAGCATCAAGCGGATCATTGGACCAGTACCAAATTGGATTTTGACAAGGCCTTCCGGATGATCCGGATGCTATCGGACTATCAAGCGGATCATTGATCCGAGAGGTATTTTGGATGAGTGAAAACTGAGTACTTTATGAATGATCCGGAAGGAAAGGATGATCCGGATGTAAGGATGATCCGCAAGCTTTGGATGTTACTTAAGCCTTTAACGGCTAGTTTTGTGACCGTTGATTTGAGCCGGGATGATCCGGAAGGGTTCGGATGATCCAAATGTGCTGATTTTTCAGGATAGTAGGTGTAACGGCTAGTTTCTTTGATGAGGCTATAAATCTGTTCATGGACGTGATTGTAAGCTCTCTTGGCCTCTCTCTGATAACATCTAATACCAAGGGAAGATCAAGGACACCCAAGATCATTTATGAGCATATTTTGAGAGATTTTGAGAGGTAGCATAGGCTTAGTGTGCATCACTCTAGTTGCTTGATCTTTCTAAGTTCAAGTGATGGTCTAGGCTTGTTACCTTTGGAGATCGGCGTCTCCTAGGCGGCTTGGAGGCGTGGTTCTTGGTGACCTTCTAAGGAGGAGCTTGTGGAAGGCACGGGAAGGTTGTGAAGGTTTGAGTCCACCCATCCAGGAGAGGAGAAGGACTACCACAAGTGAATGACTTGATATCTTGCTAGGTTTCAAGTCGGAGCAATACTCTTGAGGGAGTGCTCCAACGAGGAGTAGGGGAGATCGCCGAATCTCCGAGACCTCGGTAAAAAATTGGTTGTGTCTCTTGTCTTTTTTACATTTACGCATTTACTTTTTTGCACTATTTTAAACTTCTCTAGAATTGTGTAGGAGTTGTTTGTCCACACTAGCATCCATAGACACTTAGTTTTTTGTTAGAACTGTCTAGTCTTTTAATTGTTCTTAAAAAAAAAGATTCCCAATTCACCCCCCCTCTTGGGCATTCGATCCACTTCACTTGCCGATATGACGAGAGCCGCTGGATCAACCTACACGTGGCGCAGCATGGGAGGTGCTTCATGAAGATGGGACTCGGTCTTCGAAAAAGATCGAGAAGGGGTATTTTTGTAATTTTACCAAATACCACCTTGGTGACCTTTTGCCAACCCTCGGTGCAAGATGGTGCGTGGAGAAGTGGATTAGGTCAAGAGGAGATGAAGATGGCGCTTTAAAATGCGTGCGTATGTAACCCGTTTGTTGTGGGCCTTAACGGGGGCCCATTAGGGTTAACTCTTCTAGAAGGTTTAGCCTCCACTATAAATAGAGGAGGGAGGTGGCTGCACCCCCTTCAACCCTTTCATTACATTGTAAACCCTAGTTTTGCTTTTGTGCTTAGGGAAGGATAGTTGGAGATTAGGGTTCTAAAGAGTTGGATTTGATTTCGTGCTCATGTATTGAGTCTTTGTCCTCCATTGATGGAGTGGCTGTAAACCAATACCATATCAAATCAATCCAAAGAAAGTTCTCTCAAAGATGAGTTCATTTGCTTTCTTTCTCTCTATTTGGTGATTTTGAGTCTTTCTTTGATCCGCGAGTTTTTGCTTGGTTTCTTGCCTTGATCTAACTTGCTGTGACTTGTGGGAATCCATCTAGGATTATCTTGATCATCAATCACCCACGAGCAAGTCTTTAGATCATATTTCGATTTTGACTCGGTTTTTGAGCACTCTTCGTTCAAACTAAAAAATATAGGAACTTTGGCATGGATCTATGTGATCCTTGATTGGAATATGTTCCTAATATCTTAGAGAAGGTGTGTCTCAAATTTGGTAAGGTTTGGCCTTACGAATCAAAAGTTAGATCGATTTGAGTTTTGGTTTTCGGGTTGATTTCACTGTTCATTAGCCTGGAGGTCTGACTGCCATGTATTGAGAGGTCAGACCGATTTCCAAAGGTCAAACCGATTTCTAGTTGGAGGTCAGACCACCCAACTCATTTAGGTTTTGAGTTTTTATGTTTTTGGTCTATTTGCTTCGGGGTTTTGATTGGATTCAATACAAGTCTTCCACTGTGCTTGTATATTGATCTTCATAGCTTTTATAGCTATTGGAGTGAAAATCATATTGAGTTTGATCAAGGTGAAAAATAGGTCGTGCTCCTATTCACCCCCCTCTAGTCGCCTTTTTGGTCCAACAAGTGGTATCAGTGCCCGGTTAGTTTAATCTTGATCTTAACTGGTCACTGAACTTGGCGATGGATAAGTACTTGACCAAGCCGCATGTCTTCGATGGGCTCGACTATGCCTATTGGAAGAATCGCATGCGAGTCTTCCTTGAGAGCGAAGGACAAGCTATATGAGAGGGTGTTCGAGCCCCGCTTGTTTTGCCCGAAGTTGCTTCGCCGGCTTCAGCAGCCCTCTTGGCTAACAACAACAAGGCAAAGAACCTTCTATATGCTGGGCTTGGTAGACAGGAGTACGATAGGATTTGCAACCTTGATACCGCACATGAAATTTGGCACACCCTCGAAACTTACCAGAAGGGATCGTCCCAGATCAAGCAAGTGCGCCAGACGGTCTACAAGCGAGAGTATAACAAATTCGAGATGCGTCCTGGTGAGAGCATCGATGATGTTTGTACTCGCTTTAACAAGGTGATCAATCAGATGAGAGCTGTTAACATTGAGTACTCTCAATCTGAGAATGCCACCCACCTCTTGGCTGCAATCAACACCAAGGAGTGGGAGATCAAGGCTACTGCCATTGAGGAGAATGTCGATCTCTCTATTCTCACTTTGGAGCTGCTTTATAGCAAGCTCAAAACTCATGAGATCAAGAGAGGTAGCCTTCCTAAGAAGGATAACATGGCTTTGGTGGCTGATCCTCTTAAAGGGACTCCTGATGGTTCTTCTGAGTCTTCTTCTGGTTTTTCTCTTGCTTGTTTATTTGCTGTTGAAGGAGAAGAGTTTGGGAGTCTTCCTAAGGCTGATTTAGCTCTTTTAGTCAAGAAAGTCACACGGGCATATAACAATGTTAGAAACAAGAAGAGAGGTGGCCCTGTGACGTGCTATGAGTGTGGAGAGCTATATCATATCCGGGCAAACTGCTCCAAGCTGAAAGGTAAGAGCAACCACAAGGAGGAAAAGCCAGCTTGGAAGAAGCCTCAAGGGAACAAGCCCAAGTACAATGCTGCCAAGCTCATGAAGGCCGCTCACCGGGTCCTTGCCGCTTTTGGAGAGTAATCCATGAGTGATGTGGACTCTGGGAGCGAGGAGGACAAGGAGGAGGAGCCTCCTCAAGACAAGAAAGGGAAGGCCAAGGACTTCACCAGCATGTGCTTCATGGCCGACATCGTTGACATCAATGACAATGATGAGGTACCTCCCTCCTATGATGTTCTTTCTGCTAGATGCGACGACATGTTTGAGCAACTCATGAGTCAGGATAAGGCCTTAGAGTTTACCATGGTTAGGAACAAGGACTTAGAGTCACAAGTAGATAGTTTGACATTAGAACTTACAAATGCTAAGACTCTTAAATTTGATGAATGTTCCTCTTGCCATGCTTTACATTCTGAATTTGCTAAACTGCAATCTTCTCATGATATTGCTTTGCTTCAACTTGAAAATGCTAGGACTGAGCTAATTGATGTTAAATATGCTCCCTGTGAAAAATGCTTAGAGTCTAGCAAGTTGGATGCTTCTAGTAATGTTAAATCTAGCTTTTGCTCTTTCTGCATAGAACGTGAACATGAAGTTAAGGACATTTTAGAAGTAGTTAGAGCTAAATATGCCAAGCTTAAGGACACAATTGAGTCTACACCTTGTGCCTCATGTGCTGCCTATAAGCTTGAAGTTGCTAATCTTAAGGAGAAACATGCTAGAGCCATTAAGGCTAAGACTTGTGAATCATGTGTTAACTTTGGAAAAGAAAATGCTTACCTTAAGGACACATTAGAGAGATTCTCTAATGGTAAGAAACAGCTAACATGATTCTGGACACATCTAAAACTCCTTATAAGAAGCAAGGTTTAGGATACAACTCTGCCCAGGACACATCCAAGTTTAATGTCATTCAGGTCTTGGAAAATTGCTTAGTTGAATTCAAAACCTAACCTGCAAAAACTGTTTTTAAATCTGCAGGGTTTGTCCAACCTTCTTTTGAGGCAAAAGGTGCTTCTCCCAGTGGTACCAAATACCATTGCATTTATTGCAAGAAGAGTGAACATTTGGTAGAGTTCTATTGGCATAGGTTGAAAAATGTTAGGAGAAATATTGCTAGAATTTCATCTCATCAACCTAAAGCTTTTATGAGACATGGTCACTTAGAAAATAAGAAACTTGGACTAGGATTTGTTTCACATGCTCATCATGTTCCTAGACAGGATGCTTCTCATGTTAAAGTAACCATTGCTCATAATATAACTCCTAATAAAAATCAAGGATAGCACTTCTGCTTTGCATACTACTCGCAGACGTGTGTCTTAGTACTGGGTTCCCAAGTCGCTTTTAACTAACCCCAGTATTGAGACACATCGTTCTTTTGTGTCTTGATTTTTTCAGGATCGCCGCGGAAGGAGGAAGAATATATGGTTCGTCGACTCCGGCTGTTCACGCCACATGACTGGAGACTCAAGATGGTTCACTTCCTTCACGCGGTCGAAGGGTGACTTCATCACCTTCGGAGATGATACACAAGGGCGGATAGAAGGAACTGGATCGATCAGGGTAAACGACAAGTTCATTCTCAAGGACGTCGCTCTTGTGGACAAGCTAAGGTACAACTTACTTTCTGTTTCGCAGCTTCTTGATGATGGCTACGAAACTCATTTTAAGAAAAATGCCGGTCGTGTGCTTGATTCTGCCGGTGAGCTTGTTTTTGGGATCTCTAGAGTTGGTAGAATCTTGGGAGCTGATTTTTCTGAATCTCTTGCTGGATCTCTCAAATGTTTAATTGCATCTTCTTCTGATATCTGGCTTTGGCACCGACGTTTGGGGTACATTGGTTTTGATCATCTAACGCGAGTTAGCGGCCTTGATCTCATGAGAGGTTTGTCTAAACTCAAAGCTGTCAAGGATGTTGTATGTGCACCCTGTAGGCATGGCAAGCAAGTTGCCACCTCACACCCTTCATTGACTATGGTCATGACTGACAGAGCAGGACAGTTACTTCATATGGATACTGTTGGTCCTACTAGGGTTCGGTCAGTCGGTGGCAAATGGTACATTCTTGTCATAATCGATGATTTTTTGAGATATTCTTGGGTGTTCTTTCTTACTTCGAATGATGAGGCTTTTGATCATTATCATGATCTTGTTCTTCGTTTGGCTTCTGAACTTCCTGGTGCCTTGAGAGCAATCTGCAGTGACAATGGCACGGAGTTCAAGAATGCTTCTTTTGCTTCTTTTTGTGCTGAGCGCGGTATTGAGCATCAGTTCTATTCTCCACACGTCCCTCAACAAAATAGTGTTGTGGAAAGGAAGAATAGGACCCTAGTCGAGATGGCTAGACGATGCTAGATGAGTATAGCACACCGACGAGGTTTTGGGCCGAAGCTATTGCTACAGCTTGCCATATTTCAAATCGTGTCTTTTTGAGACCGTCTTTGGGCAAGACTTCTTATGAGCTTCGATTTAGCAGAAAACTCTCTGTTTCGTATTTTCGAGTCTTTGGATCGAAGTGTTTCATTTTGAAAACAAGAAACCTAGATAAATTTGAATCAAGGACTTGTGATGGTTTATTTCTAGGTTATCTTGCTCATTCGAGGGGTTTTGGGGTTTTTAATGTTGAAACTAACCTTGTCTAGGAGACATGCAATGTCACTTTTGATGAGACTAGCCCTGGAGCTAGATCCGATGTTTCAGGTGACTTACAGGTGACAGAGAGCATTTTTGTTAAAGAAGATGAGGATGAACTTGATATTGCTCCTCCACCTGTTGCTGATGTTCCTGTGCAAGCTGCCCAAGTTCCAGAACCTGCTACGACTGCTTCACCTCCAATTGAGGCTGCTGCTGCGACTTCTCCATCAGCAGTACCTGCGGAGGTCGAGGAGACGCTATCTCCCCCAGGCTCTCCTTTGCACATTCAGAAGCAACACCCTCTAGATTAGATGATTGGTAATCTCCATGAGCGAGTCACTCGCTCCAAGTATCATGATCCGAGTCTTTTCTCACTCTGCATTTGTAGCTTCTTTTGAACCCAAAGATATATCACATGCTTTATCTGATGCTAGTTGGCTCAATGCCATGCATGAGGAGTTAGAGAATTTTGAAAGAAATAAAGTTTGAAACCTTGTAGAACCTACTAGTGGTCATAATGTTATAAGAACCCGTTGGGTGTTCAAAAATAAACAAAATGAGGATGGTTCTGTGGTTAGAAACAAGGCTAGGTTGGTAGCTCAGGGTTTTAGCCAGGTTGAGGGGTTAGATTTTGATGAGACCTTCGCTCCTGTTGCTAGACTAGAAGCCATTCATATTCTGCTTGCATTTGCTGCATCTAAAAGTTTTAGGTTGCATCAAATGGATGTTAAGAGTGCTTTTTTGAATGGTTTTATAGAGGAGGAAGTGTATGTTAGGCAACCCCCTAGCTTTGAGAATCCCAAGTACCCTGATCGTGTTTTTAAGCTATCCAAAGCCTTGTATGGTCTTAAACAAGCCCCTAGAGCCTAGTATGATAAACTTAAGACCTTTTTGCTTAAGAATGATTTTGAAATGGGAAAAAGTTGATAAGACTCTTTTCATTCTTAGGCATGGCAATGACTTCCTGCTTGTTCATATTTACGTTGATTATATTATCTTTGGTGATTCCTTTCATGCTCTTGTTTCTAGTTTTTCTGAGACCATGCCCAGGGAATTTGAGATGAATATGATGGGCGAGCTCAACTACTTTCTGGGGCTTCAAATCAAGCAGTGCAAGGAAGGGATCTTTGTCCATCAAACGAAGTACACTAAGGATATGCTCAAGCGCTTCGAGATGGGTGACTGCAAGCCGATCGCCACTCCCATGTCGACTTCGACTGCTTTGGATCCAGATAAGGAAGGAGAAGCCGTGGATCAACGCGAGTACCGCAGCATGATCGGCTCCCTCCTATACCTGACGGCCTCAAGACCGAACATCCACTTCGCGGTCTGCCTCTGCGTGAGGTTTCAGGCGTCACCGAGGACTTCACATCGCCAAGTCGTTAAGCGCATCTTCAGGTATTTACACTCTACCCTCTAGTATGGCATTTGGTATTCCTGTTCTTCTTCGCTGTCCATTCGAGGGTTATCTAATTCTGATTTTGCGGGCTGTCGGCTAGATAGGAAGAGTACCTCTGGCACTTGTCATTTCTTAGGCACTTCTCTTGTCTCTTGGTCGTCTAGAAAGCACTCTTTTGTTGCACAATTCACTGCTGAAGCTGAATATGTAGCTGCTGCTAGTTGCTGTAGTCAGATTTTGTGGATGGTGTCCACTCTTAAGGACTTTGGGTTAAATTTTGCTAGAGTTCCTCTTTTCTGTGATAACACTTCTGCTATTAATATTGCTAAAAACCCAGTGCAACATTCTAGGACCAAGCACATAGACATTCGCTATCACTTCCTTAGAGACCACGTTGAGAAGGGTGATATTATGCTGCATTTTGTGGAGTCCGAGGCTCAGTTAGCCGATATCCTCACCAAGCCTTTGGACCCAACAAGGTTTGCCACCTTGAGGAGTGAGTTAGGGGTAATTTATCCCTATGGGTTGGTTTGAGGGGGAGTTGGATCCTTTCTGATCTTACCTTGTTCATCTGATCTTTTCTTGATCTTCTTTTGAACTTTTTGATCCTTTTATATCTTTTTAGGCTTTTGAGCTTTTATTGCATCTCATTGTATCATATTGCATTCATATGAAAAATTACAAAAAGATGCATTGTAATTTAAGCTTTTCTGCTTATCTTTTAAAATTGATGAAGCTTTGCTTATTACCCTTTGGAGCTTTAGTATTTCAATTCTTGCTCAATGCCATGTCTAGTTCTTTGACTTGCTAGAATTATCATGCTTTCACATGTGTAGATAAGTCTTTGTTGTATGAGTTAGAACTTTAAGACAACTCGAACTAAAAAAACTGCACTTTGTGGATGTTTTAGTTAGTTGCACAATAGTACTCCTTTTGTGACATTGGCCTTGTCAAAATTGTTGTGTTAGCTCTTGAATCTAAAATTGATCATTACTTGAGCTTCTTGTGCTTATGAGAATCTAAAACTGCTCATGTGCAAAATGAAAAATGAAAAAAAAAATCAATTTCAAGATTGTCTTATGCTTAATTTGTGCCAAACTATTCTTACGATATTGCATGTCATAGACATGAACTTGGAGATAGTTTGATAATCCAGACGATCTCATGGAGACTGCTTGTCAAAACTGACATGAACCTCAAGATTTGTCACCCTGGTAGAAGCTTAGGAAGAGTTTGTAGATAGCTCCTAGTCCAGGATCTTCTTCCGTAAGTTAGACCATTAGTCAACTTCAATATTCATTGCAAATGAAAAACTGTTGAAAAATGAGTCTTTGAGAAAATTGAGCAAAATGATTCATTTCAGGACCTGTTTGTCTCTTAATGTGGTCTTTGTTAGCTTTTTGATCTCACATTGACATTTTGACATGGCCATTATCATTTTAGGATCCCTGTTGATGAACTTGCTAAATTTGAAGCTTTGCTTAAATTGATAAATTTCATTGCTTTGCATTAAGCCTTCGAGCTTAGCTTTGATATATATGTCTTAACATGATCTTGCTAGCGCTTTCAGGCTTGATAGGTCTTGTGCAATATTAGAAATGCTAGCTTGTTCTTTTGGGTAATCTCCAAAGCTTCTTGTAATCAAAAATTAAAAAATACAAAAAAATGAAGCCACTCCATTGCATTTCATGCATGCTCCTTCTTATGCTTTTTCCTTATTCTGCATTTGTCATCTCTAGACGAGAGGAAGGCGTGATTCCTTGATGACTCCATTGTCAAAGGGGGAGAAGAAGTAACAAAAATGTTAAAAGGTGATATGTTAAAAGGGGAGCTTTTTGGAGAAAAGGGACGAAAATGAAATTTTTTGAAAATTGGTGATCATAGTGAGGGGGAGTATCTTATTTGCATTCTTTTTATCTTATTGTCTTTTCTGAACTTGAATTGTAATTCTTGGATCCTCACAAAGATCAAAGGTCAATTTGAACAATTGTTCTTTCATATGGACCTTAAGTGAGATTTTTTACTCATTTCTGGAATTTGAAGCTTTCTTGCTTTCTTTTGCTCGATCTCACTTGCCTTTGCTATTTTGAAGCTAACTTGGTCATTTCCTTTGCTTTCTCTTGCATATGGACCAAGTTGTGCCTTTGTGCGAAATGAAAGTATTTTACTTTTCAAACCTCAAAACTTACATTTTTGGGAAATTGCCAATGTGTTCATCAAGGGGGAGATTGTGGATATCATGGGGATATGCTCATGATCTTATGATGATGGTACAATTGGCAATGGCTTGAAGGTTTGTCGAATCACGCGTTTTCGACGAAGTTCAAACTGCTGTCAGGCAAGTGGCGGTCTGACCGGCCAAGGGGGCAGTTAGACTGGCTTTGGGAAATCGGTCAGATCAACCATAATGAGATGTTGGATTTTGGAGCTGGGCCAAAAATAGAGAGTGTAGGCAAGAGAGTAGATTCTACTACACTTGGTCTCATAATGTTTGGAGCTTCTAGGCAAAAGTTCTATTTGTTTGAAAATTCCAATAGGTTTCGGATTTTCAGGAAGGAAATTTTGGCTAAGTCCGGTTATGATCGGACCGCCAGCAGTGTGATCCGATCGGCGTGGGCGGTCACACCGGCCAAAGTGGCGATCTGACTGGTTTTGGTTTGTTCATCAACCAACTCGGTGGCGATGATTGTTTGGTTAGGTTAAGTTCATGGGTTTCATGGTATATGTGTTGCATGATGCATGTTTTGACTAACGTGGGTCAAGTTGTGAAGAACTTGTTCCCAGAATCGATTTCTTTGTCTATTGTTGTGCAGGTTGCTTGGAGGTCAATGACGGTCAACGACGAGGATGATCGGGACTAAGCTTGAAGAGCTGAGGTCCAGAACGATCGGGGATGCCGGGTGAGGTCAATGGAGTCAAGCATGGCGCAAAAGGGACAAAGGTGACCGAACGGGCAGTTCGGTGCAACGGGTTGGATCAAGCAGCGCGATGGTCGGTGCAAGTGCCATGGTGGTTTCGGTGGAAGCCGGATGGGAGAGACTTGCCGACATGATGAGAGCCGCTGGATCAACATACACATGGCTAAGCATGGTAGGTGCTTCACGAAGATGGGACTCGATCTTCGAAAAAGATCGAGAAGGGGTATTTTGGTAATTTTACCAAATACCGCCTTGGTGACCTTTTGCCAACCCTCGGCACAAGACGGTGCGTGGAGAAGTGGATTAGGTCAAGAGGAGATGAAGACGACGTTTTAAAATACGTGCGTATGTAACCCGTTTGTTGTGGGCCTTAACAGGAGCCCATTAGGGTTAACTCTTCTAGAAGGTTTAGCCTCCACTATAAATAGAGGAGGGAGGTGGCTGCACCCCTTCAACCCTTTCATTACATTGTAAACCCTAGTTTTGCTTTTGTGCTTAGGGAAGGATAGTTGGAGGTTAGGGTTCTAGAGAGTTGGATTTGATTTCATGCTCATGTATTGAGTCTTTGTCCTTCATTGATGGAGTGGCTGTAAACCAATACCACATCAAATCAATCCAAAGAAAGTTCTCTCAAAGATGAGTTCATTTGCTTTTTTTCTCTCTATTTGGTGATTTTGAGTCTTTCTTTGATCCGCGAGTTTTTGCTTGGTTTCTTGCCTTGATCTAACTTGCTATGACTTGTGGGAACCCATCTAGGATTATCTTGATCATCAATCACCCACGAGCAAGTCTTTAGATCATATTTCGATTTTGACTCGGTTTTTGAGCACTCTTCGTTCAAACTAAAAAAGATAGGAACTTTGGCATGGATCTATGCGATCCTTGATTGGAATATGTTCCTAATATCTTAGAGAAAGTGTGTCTCAAATTTGGTAAGGTTTGGCCTTACGAATCAAAAGTTAGATCGATTTGAGTTTTGGTTTTTGGGCTGATTTCATTGTTCATTGGCCTGAAGGTCTGACCGCCATGTATTGAGAGGTCAGACTGATTTCTAGTTGGAGGTCAGACCACCCAACTCATTTAGGTTTTGAGTTTTTATGTTTTTGGTCTATTTGCTTCGGGGTTTTGATTTGATTCAATACAAGTCTTCCACTGTGCTTGTATATTGATCTTCATAGCTTTTATAGCTATTGGAATGAAAATCGTATTGAATTCGATCAAGGTGAAAAAGAGATCATGCTCCTATTCACCCCCCTCTAGTCGCCTTTTTGGTCCTACAGTTCTTCCTGTTACAAATTGGGACGTGCTGAAGAGACTTGTTTTTCTTGTTCTGAGCTGTGACTTCTGTTTCCTGTTCTCCGACGCCGAAGTGGTGAAATGACTCATTCTCTTGGTATAGGAGCTCAACCTGTTCTTGCGGCATCTCGTCAAGAGGTTTATCAACCTGCTCCACTTCCTGATGCTCCATTCAACCAAGTTTTATGCCCTCATTGCAAGAAGCTTGGTCATCCTGTTCAGAGGTGCTACCATCTTCATCCAAAGTTGTGACCTGCATCTTATCGTCGTCGCCGTGGTGTGGTCGCTGCCATCATTCCTACATCTGTTGGGGATTCTACTCTTGTCACTCAGTTAGGTCAGCTTCAGTCACAACTTCAGGCTCTTCAGACTCAAGTTCAGCAATGGTCTCCATCTGATGCCCCTCCTAGTGGGTCTGCCAGTCTTGCTATAGCCTCCTCTTTCGTGTCAGGTACTAGCCTTCCATGGGTTTTGGACTCCAGAGCTTCTTTTCATATGACATCGGATAAGTCTCATCTTGCATCATGTCGACCTGTTATGGATGGTTCCTGTGTAAAGACAGCCGATGGCACCGCATGTTCAGTCACTCATCAGGGCACTCTCTCTACTTCTCATTTTACTGTTCCTGATGTGTCATTTGTACCTGAGCTTTCTATGAACCTTATGTCTGTTGGTCAGCTTGCTGATATGCACTACTTTGTTGGGTTTGATGACTCTACTTGCTATGTGCAGGATCGTCGGACAGGAGTTCTTGTTGGTACTGGCCATCGCCTTAGAGACTCTCAGGGTATCTACTTCCTTGACCGTTTGAGTCTTCCATCTTCCTCCGCTCATGTATCTTCTGTTATTGCGTCAACCTCTGTTAGTTTTCCTCAGTGGCATCATCGGCTTGGTCATTTGTGTGGATCTCGTCTTTCTACATTAGCTCGTCAGGGTGTCCTAGGTCGTGTCATTGTGACACTAGTTATGATTGTAAGGGTTGCAAGCTTGGTAAACAGCACCAACTCCCATATCCTACCAGTACATCTCGATCTAGTCGTCCTTTTGAGTTAGTTCATTCTGATGTTTAGGGTCCTGCACCTTTTGCTTCCAAATGTGGCCATATCTATTATGTAATCTTTATTGATGACTATTCTCGATATACTTGGGTTTATTTTCTGAAACATCGTTCACAACTCTTGTCCATTTATCAGTCTTTTGCTCGTATGGTTCACACTCAGTTTTCCACTCCTATTCAGACCTTTCATTCTGATTCAGGGGGGAGTACTTGTCGTATGCCTTTCGTCAATTTCTCTCTGCTGAGGGAACCCTTCCTCAGCTTTCCTGTCCTGGTGCCCATGCTCAGAATGGTGTTGCTGAACGTAAACATCGTCATCTTATTGAGACTGCTTGTACTCTTTTACTTGCATCTCATGTTCCACGACATTTTTGGGGGATGTCACGGTTTCTCGTCTGTCTATCTCATTAATATCTGACCATCTTCTCGCCTTCAGGAAAAGTGTCCTAGAGAGCTCTTGTTTTCCACTCCCCCATGGTATGACCATCTTCGGGTTTTTGGTTGTACCTGCTATGTTCTGCTTCCGCCTCATGAGCGCACCAAGTTAACAGCTTAGTCTGTTGAGTGTGTTTTTCTCGGATATAGTCTTGAGCATAAGGGCTATCGTTGTTAAGATCCCTCTGCTCGGCGTATGCGTATTTCTCGTGATGTTTCTTTTGTTGAGGATCGTCCCTACTTTTACTCTCCTACCACTCGGTCCTCCTCTCCCATTGAGTCCCTCTCTTTTCTTTATGTTCCACCTATTGTTTCATCCGATACACCTTTTTCTGTGGAGTCCTCTTCTCCATCCTTAGTCAGATCATCGTTTCCTCTTCACTATACTCGTCGGTCTAGGGTTCCTCCTGATACTCAGCCTTCTACTGTTTCCTCATCTGATGGTATGGCTAGTACTGATGATACTCTTTCTGATGATCCTCCACCGGCACCGTCATCTCGGTATGAGCTTCGTGATCGTACTACTATTGCTGCTCCTGACAGATATGGTTTTCTTTCTACTGCTGTTGTGCCTGAGCCTCACAATTATCAGGAGACTGTTGTTCATCCCGAGTGGCAGTTAGCTATGGCTGAGGAATTGGCTGCTTTGGATCGTAATCGTACATGGGATCTTGTTCCTTTACCTGCTGATGCTTTTCCTATTACTTGTAAGTGGGTTTTTAAAGTTAAGACCAAATCTGACGGCTCTGTTGAGAGGTACAAGGCTCGACTAGTTGCTCGTGGTTTTCAGCAGGCAAATGGTAGTGATTATGACGAGACATTTGCTCCTGTTGCTCATATGGTAACGGTTCACACTCTTGTTGTTGTGGCTGCTATTCGCTCTTGGACTATCTCTAAGATGGATGTGAAGAATACTTTTCTTCATGGTGATTTGCAGGAGGAGGTTTATATGGTACCACCTCAGGATGTTGTGGCTCCTGCTGGTCATGTTTGTCGTCTTTGCCGTGCTCTTTATGGCCTCAAACAAGCTCCTCGTGCTTGGTTTGAGCGGTTCAGTTCAGTTGTGTTAGCTGCTGGGTTCTTCCCGAGTAATTATGATCTTGCATTGTTTATTCATACATCTCCACGTGGTCGTACTATGCTTTTACTCTATGTTGATGACATGCTGATTACTGGAAATGACAAGGAGTACATTGCTTTTGTTAAGCAACGACTCAGTGAGCAGTTTTTTATGTCGGGTTTGGGTCCTCTCCGTTATTTTCTAGGGATTGAGTTTACTTGCACAGATGATGGCTACTATTTATCTCAGCAACGTTATCTTCAGGATTTGCTTGCTCGCTCTGGTCTCACTGACAGTCGGACAGCTGCTACTCCTATGGAGCTTCATCTTAAGCTTCGTCCTACTGATGGCACTTTGCTTGAAGACCCTTCTCGTTATCATCATATTGTTGGGAGTCTTGTCTATCTTGCAGTGACACGTCCTGATATTGCTCATTCCGTTCATGTGCTCAGCCAGTTTGTTTATGCTCCCACGTCTGTTCATTATGCTCACCTGCTACGTGTGCTGCGCTATTACGAGGGACTGTTGATCGTTGTCTCTTTTATTCTCGGTCGACTCAGCTTCAGCTTCATGCTTACTCTGACTCGACTTGGGCGAGTGATCGTATTGATAGACGATCTGTCTCTGGCTACTGCATATTTCTTGGGTCTTCGCTTATTGCCTGGAAGTCCAAGAAACAGACTGCAGTATCACGGTCTAGTGTTGATGCTGAGCTTCGAGTGTTGGCCACTACTACTTTAGAGATTGTTTGGCTTCGTTGGCTTTTGGCTGATCTTGGTGTGTCATGCGATATTCCTGCATCTCTTCTGTGTGACAACACTAGTGCTATACAGATTGCTACTGATCCAGTGAAGCATGAGCTTACTAAGCACATTGGTGTGGATGCGTACTTCACTCGTTCTCATTGTCAACAGAAGACCATTGCTCTTCAGTATGTGCCCTCTGATATTCAAGTTGCTGATTTCTTCACCAAGGCTCAAACTCGAGAGCAACATCGATTCTATCTCTCCAAACTCAATATTTCAGACCCTCTTGACCCATGTTGAGTTTGAAGGGGGTGTTATGTATATATATATGTATATATGGCCCATGAGGCCCATTAGCACTAGGGTTTTGTACATCTACGATATATACCTTTGGATATCCATTCAATACATTTTTGAGATGTTGTTTCGTATCACACGAGAGAGAGATGTGACATCTTCGGGATAGACCTGCCATAGTAAAAAATGACAAGGGTGAGCTACCCAAACAGAATAAATTCACAAAATTGTTACAACTGCCAAAATTCAGATAGTGTGTGTAACTTCACATGTCACAAGCCAACAGGCTGAGCAAGAACTAACAAATTAAGTATGGTTTAAACCGTTCTGACCATATTCCAAAATGACAGAATTACAGAAGTCAAATGCAAACTTGTGTTGGACGCCTAACTCTCAATTCACCCACCCAACCTACTAGCCTAGATTGATTTCTGCCAGACTGCCGACGACGACGGAATTCTTATCAGCACCTCCTCCGTCCAGAAAATTCTTCAGTCCAAAGACCTACGAAGTTGAAGCCCACTCTGTGTGGTTTGGTCCAAGCACACCCGCAGGCGCAAAGACCTTAAGGTCCACCAAGCCCGTTATAATGTCAGTGTAACTGATTCACCTATGGAGGAGAGAACAAATCAAATCGAATAGATCAGTCAAGGTACCCCATGATTTTTGGGTACAGATATACAACGGAAAGAGATAGAAGCATACTGATTGTGGGATTTTCAGTTCTAAAGACTACTGCAAAGTTCGAAGGTCCGATTTGAGGGGCGTGCTAATCTATAAACTTCACTATAGTAGGCGCGTTACTTCACTTCTAAAATAGCAGTCATGTTATAAAACTGATGTCGCGCAAGATAATGATATTTGAATTGTTAAATTGTACAGACTGTACCATACGTAGTATCAAGGGACAGCCTTACTAATTGCTATGCAATCTAGTGTTAAAATTCTAAAGTACCTGCTTCGAATTTCGAAGTCCAACAACGTGGAAATTAGGGCCCCGTGCAACACGGCCCAGTCGGCGCTCCCGCATTCTCCGGGTGTGCATTTCCAAGATGATGGGTTTGGTAATATCGAACAAACCAGTCAAACTGGAGGTTCAAATGTGCACTATATAAGGCGCCAAATGGAGGAGCATTGGAGAGACACGGAGCAGCGAAAAGAGCAGAAGATGGCCATGGCCACCACGAACCTGAAGGGCATTGCCCTTCTCGTCGTTCTCGCGGCGGCGCTTTCGTCCTGCTGCGGTGCCTCCTCGCCTTACTACGCCTTCCCGCCGGTTGAAGCATCAGCTCAGGCTCCCTATGCTGAGGCGCCGCTGATGGCTCGCCATGGACACGAGGATGGGAAGCATCATCATCACGAGCTGTCGCCGGTCGAACCACCGACCTACCACAACTCACCGGAGCACAAGCACCATGGTCATAACCACGAGCTGTCGCCGGTCGAGCCACCGACCTACCACAACTCACCGGAGCACAAGCACCATGGTCATCACCACGAGCTGTCGCCGGTCGAGCCACCGACCTATCACAACTCACCGGAGCACAAGCACCATGGTCATCACCATGAGCTGTCGCCGGTCGAGCCACCGACCTACCACAACTCATCGGAGCACAAGCACCATGGTCACCACCACCGCCGCCACCATCACCACCACCATGAAGCTCCACCAACGCCATCCCCAGCTCACCACTCGCCGCCACCTCACTTGCCACCACCTGCTTACCATTCCCCGCCACCGCCAGCTAACCATTCACCGCCGCCTCACTTCCCACCCCCAGCTCACCACTTGCCACCCCCACCTCCATCCCGCTATCCACCGCATATCCCGCCACCTTCGGCACACAAGTATTCACCACCCCCTGCATCACATGGCACAGCGCCGCCGCCGCCGCGGGGCCACAGAAAATTTCCGCCGCCACCTCGATCGGTGTACGCGGCAATGGCACCCTCACCATCGTATTACGGTGCCGACCCACCATCTAATTAAGCAAGGATCCAAGCCTCGGTATCACGGTGTTCCTCAGCGTGTGCGATCCTCCACCACGTCAAAATGGAGAGTCGTCGCCGTGGTAAGCTTGAGGTTAAACTTTTGTGCAAGAGATCAAAAGCCCAGTAGCAACTTTCGGAGGGTGTCCTTAATTGCTTTTTTTAATACTCTATCATCCAAGTTTCAAAACCGAAGTTACTAAATAAAGCATGTAGTTCCTTTGAAATTATGTCCTTGATGTAATGTTGTGGTTTCCTTGTTTTTAAGTCCTAAAATAAACTGTTTGTTCTGTCGACTGGTGGCTGTGGCACAGCCGCACAGGAACCATACTTTAGCCTTGTCATGCCTCTTACTATGACAGGTATGCCATTACCTAAACAGTCAAAACAGACATTCCATTCCTTTTAACTTATTTATGATTACTGAATACTGATATGAGATTTATCAGTACAATGAAATGCAACCTTGAAGGACTACAATGCAACACAATTGCTACAAACCGAACTTGTAGGCCTACCATGTTTCTGCCAAACTACAGTAGTCAGTTTAGGACAAGCGCTAATAAACCTCGAGTATTTAGGAAACTATTGCTCCTTTTAGCTCCTTGCTAGGAAGAGATTTTTACTTTTCAAGGGAAAAAAAAGGAGAGAATAGCTAGGACCGTTACCTTTTATGGCCTTTCCCTAGTAAATACACCTGCAGGTAAAATGGGGATTTCTAGTAGTATGTGTTATAAAAGTATGAATTTTGTATAGAAAGGCATCTTACAATAGATCTCCTAAAGCTATTAGCATGCAGTCTTGCACACAATCCTCCACGCTCTAGGTAGTAACGTATTAATCTGCTCTAGTTGAGCATCTTCAGTGTACGCAGAACACTCTAAGAGCTATATATTCATGTCCAAAAAACACAATATTCGTACTGATGTTTGGATCATGAGTAGTAATGATCAATAGGTAATAATTCAGCAAATAACATAATTTCCTCGTATACACAGGGAAAAACTGTTAACTTGCAGTGAGAATTAAAGTAAAAAATAAGCACCATAAGTTCAGACAACACATTAAACCGAGCATGCATCTGATGACAGTGAATTGGGCACAGATCAGACCCCAACTTTTTTTTTTTGAAAAAAAGAGAAATAACAGTTCATAATTCCATTCTTTGAAATTGCATGTATAAGGCCTACAAAACTTGGAGCAACTCACAAAAACTGTACTAACATTAACAAATTATTTATAACTTATAAGAGCCCTACTAGCAACCTCACCAGTCATTCACATAGAAATTAAAGTTTAAAAAACTTCCATGGAAGTTTAGCCTGGTTAATTAGAACTAGCTCCGGTAAAAAAGACATTGAAAAACAGCAAAGTTATCCATGCCACAACCACATAAGTTGGAAGACCGCTGATCGGTGAGCGCATCACATAAGATAATTAAAATAGCTAGGAAAAGTCCATTTGGCACCCTAAACTCTTTCGAAAGTTTGAAAATCAACCCGAAACTATGAAACCAGACACCTGACACCCTCAACTATCAATGACACACAAATTAACCCCCCTAAAGCCATTCCACACCGGTTTTCATCCGACATGGCAGCGGTTTTTGACACGTGGGCTGGTTTTCGAATGACATGGCAATTGGCCAGCAATTTGATAATAAAATGGCAAGGGCCCACCTATCAGGCTTCATCGTATCCTACTCTCCTCTTCCTCCTCTCTCCTCCTATTCTCATCCCACCATGGCCACGGTCACCGGTGACCTCCTCTGATCCTGCACCTACTCTACCCCTAGTTCTTCGAGCTACTCACACTTCTCCCGCTTCGTGTTCGGCGATCACCATCGGCTGCTTGACGTCCTCATTGCCGAAAGACCTCCTAGTTCTCATCGATGGTAGCACAACAACATGACGATTGGACGGTGGCGGTGAGACACAGATCTAGAGACGAACGGAGGCGGCTGAAACTAAGTGGCACATATCTGCAGACGGACGGAGGCAGCTTGCCGACGTTGAACTCCGGCGGTATCCGACACAATTTGGCGGGCGCATGGCTTGTTCTTGTGTGCGGAGACTCCATTTTTTGGGTTGCCCAAAGCGGAGGTGGTTCTGGGGGGAAGCCGACGTCAACGGCAACCTCGACCTCAGGTAGTGGTCTGGCCTTAGCGAGGGTTCATACAACATTATTAGGAGGATGTGGATCTAGTAATGTAGACAGACGGTCTCGGGAAAGCCTAGAGTAGTGGGTCGTCGGGAGCGGTGACGGAGCCGGTAGTGTAGCCTAGCGCTGGTGATGCTTCGGCGGATTCGTTCTGGGCGAGGAGTCTCTATGAAGTCGCAAAAGAGATGGTAGAGTTGACAAGGAGGCGAATTTGGTACATGTGGCGGTGTAGACGGTGAATTGTGGTGGATTTGGGGGGATCGGGGGTGGGCGGCGTGACGGAGGTGAGGAGGACTGCCACGGCTATGGGGTAGGTGCAGATCGAGGGTGACCTTGTGTGGCTTGGGCGGCGGTGCGCAATGGCCGGCGAGTTGGAGCCTAGCCCTACTCAGTTCATGCCAATTTTGTGTCAGAGACAGGAGAGAGAGAGAGAGAGAGAGAGGAAGGAGCTAGAGGACAGATGGAAGAAAGACTAGAGCAAGACATGTGGGTCCCATCATTTTTTTATTTGCTAATTCTGCTGATCGGTTGCCATGTTATTTGAAAACCAACACACGTGTCAAAAACTGCTACCATGTCTGATGAAACCAGCGTGGAATGGCTTCGGGGGGGGGGGGGTAATTTGTGTGGTATTGATAGTCGAGGGTGTTGGGTGTCCGATTTCATAGTTTAGGGTTGATTTCCAAACTTTTGGAAGAGTTTGGGGGGGGTGTCAAATGGACTTTTTCCAAAAGAATGTCAGTGAACTCACCTCGTGGAAGATTGCATCAACAGATAATTCACAGGGCTCACAAGGTCAAATCTGCAAAATGGAGATTTGCAACAGAAATTTACTCAAGTCATCAGTCAAAAAGCAGATGAAAGCCCCAAAATGCATAATCTTATGAAATCAAATAATGTCATATACACTAATCTCCAGCCTAATAACAAGGATAGAGAGCAGAAAGTGGCTTAATGGCACAACAAGAATAACTAAATAAGCAGATTAAAATTTTGAAACTGCAACAATACAATATTGTAACTAAACTCAACCAGTGATCGACTCCTGTATGTTAATAGCAACATTCAATGCACTTTCGTGGTGTGTATGTTGTCGGACCCTTTGTGTATACTGCACTAGTCCATAATCATGCTAGTGCACACAGTGGCAACATTGATGAAATATCATTCCACATACACGATTAACTAAGAAAGAACAAAATCATCAATTATCATAGTAGCGACCTTACGGTCGAAGCTTACAATTAATAGCCTAGAAGGCTGAACATCTCAAATAAATTGTAGTGGAAGAAAATAAGATAATCTTCAAGTGTAACACATCCATATGCCCATAGGCAATCGACTAGGGTACCTAGTTCTCCATGATCCTTGAAGTAATAGTCCTCAAGACCGACAAAGTGTTGATGATGTCCTCAACAACTTAGTAGTATTGTATATAACAAGGGTGAATACATGGAGTATTCAGCAAGTTGTGCACATAGAATGCAATAAATAGATGCAGGGTTTATTACAGAGGAATAGCTATCCCGGCTTGTTTTGCATGAAGCATCATTTGTATTGAAATACGATAAATAGATTGAAAGTGTAATTTAAAACAATATAATAAATAATAAACAATAGTAAGACATTGCTCACAAAGTTTAGTCAATTTAACTCACAGTAAGACATTGCTCGCAAAGTTTAGTCAATTTAACTCACACAGTTCTCCTTCCCGACTTGTTTGGTAAAATCCACCCCTTGTGTGAAATCCCCAAGCATGTCTATGATCGCGAACACGACTATTCGAATAATTTTGATAACACTCTGCAGAGGTTGTACTTCTTTCACCACACAATACAATCATCTTATAGTTTCTCTATAATAACACGCTTTCCTAGGCGTGCCGACCAAGAAGATCATAACAAAGCCTTTCGAAAACTTCGTCCCAACTTTGACCCTCCTAATGAGCCTAGTCCTCACCACCCCACTCCATACACAGACAAGGAAGGTGGAAAGGGGACTCACCATTGGATTTGAGGATGGGAACCGTCCATGATGTAGCCCTCATAAGTAGCTACACCCTCCACCCAATGCACTAAGCCTAACATAACACCCGAGGTATCAATGCCGGAACTCGGTAACTTACTAAGCTCGACCCTTCCCATAGAGGATGTGGTTGTATGGGGGCTCAGTTCAATAACGCACAAAGCGAAGTCATTAATTGACCATGGTGAGAGTACCCAATTCACTAACTAAACATTAAGATCACATCGGGTTCACACAGCATGATCACACAGTACTTTCCAATTGCCACAGTCTAAATCATTTATCCACCAGATGATTTTAAGGTGCAACATATGCCATCAAAGATAACACACAATGCACACAGTATTCACAAAGTAATTCCATATATCATTAGTAGGTGCATTTGGTATTCCAAAATGATGTCAATAACCCAACATGGCTAAGCGAGACTAGACCAACCCACGTTAGTTCTACAATAGTGACCAACTAGCATATAACCATCCTAGGATGATAATGAATCTTGGCATACAAATGAACAAGGTGGATAAACAACACTAGGGTTCATAGTTATTTCCAAGTAATTTGACATTGATAGCAATTAGCAACATAACAATGCATGATAATTTGAATCATAAATAATTTTATAAAACTGGTTGCAATATGGTCAAAGCACAACTTGCATTGCTATGGCTACGCCGGTATTCCTTTAACTTTGGTCTTTGACTTGCTTGGCCTTCAACTCCTTCGAATGATTCCAGAAGATCAACGTCTAATGAGAGAGAAAACACAAAAGCGAAAAATATTCAAATGGACTCGAATTTGAAAATTAATGGTACTAGAATGTAGGGTTTAATTTTAGATGAATTTAGAGACAAAAATGAGGTCAATCGGAGTTCTGACGAAAGATAACAGACTCTTGAAACTTTGGTCGGAGAGAAAATAGAGAAAAGAAAGAGGCGCGAGAGTACGAGTGACTAACGGGTGCGACCGAGAGAATATTTTAGAATCTTGAAATTTTGGAATACATAGAGAGAATGACAAGTGGGTCCCACTAGAATTTTTGTGATTTTTGGAAATAAAAAGGAATTCGGTAAAAAAAACTTGAACGGCTGACATGTGGGCCTTTGGTCCGTAGACCATGGCCGCAGAGGGTAAACGGTGTATGGTGGCCCAAGTTCATAGAGGGGAGGTTGACCATTGTTGACTTGACATGCGGGGCTCCGCATGTAAGTGTTAGTAGTTTGGATCTAGGGTTTTGGATGTATGACTGACATGTGGGGCCACGTCCTAGAGAGATGGGTTTTGATTTGGGCTCCTGCCACGTGAGCGATGACTGGCCGAGACGACGCTAAAGTGTCAGAGAGGTGGCAGGATTGGTGCTGGCGTGGCACTGACGAGGCGATGACGTGACCCAAGGTTGATGAGTTGGAGATTGGATTTGGACTACGGGCCCAGCCGTCACAGAGACAAAGAAGAGAGAGGAGAGAAGTTGGCCCACAGCGTAGATAAATAGAGAGGGAGGTGATGGCCATGGCTTCTCGGGTGGATGCCGTCGACGACGAGCGGTGACCGACGATACTCCGACGGAGGCCGAAACAGACAGTGGACGCCAAAAGGTGGTATTCAATTGCTTCGGCACGGGCGGAGACGCCTTGTACTTCACCGGCAGCGAGCAGATGCGGTGGTGGGGATGGTTTCTCGTGGCAGCGGTGCTCCGAAAGTGAGGAAGATGGACCGATAGAGGTGAAATGATGAGGAGAGGGATGATATGGTGTAGCCTGAAGAGATTGCTCCGAATCTTACCGAGGGTGGCAGAACAAGTGCGGCGGCGATTCGACCGCTGCCAAAGAAGAAAAGGTGGGCGGTGATGATCCGATGCGCGAGTGCATTGATTGGCAGAGGGGTTTTGTAGAGGGATGACGAGGTGAAGCCGCGGGTGGAAGGATTCGGCCGGTAACGACTTGAGGGTGGAGATCGAACGCGGCAACGACGACGTTGGTGTTGGAGAAGGCGGTGGCGGCTCGGCCAATGGCAGCGGCAGACCTGGGGCAAGGGATGATGGCGGTGTGGCAAGGGAGTGTATTCGGCCTACTAAGAAATATGAATTAAGAATTGATTTTCTATTTTTAGAAAAGGCTAGAAATTCAAATAAACCCAAATAAGTAGCATACGAACTCAGAAAATTCCAAAACAAAATCAAGAGTTCATATTTGAATATTATAAATCCAAATAAATAGTTTTGAATTTAATTGAAGTTTTAGTTAGTGATATTAAATTGTTTTAATTTCGTAAAAATCCCAATCAAGATTTATTTAATTCCGGGAAATCGCGAAAATTTTCAAAAACCCTAGTTTTAACAAAATATTTTAAAAACTCAAAAATTGGGATGTAATTTTGTGTTGCTGTGAGTTTTGTATTGTCATATTTGAATTATGAACCAGGGAATTGTCTTCAGATATAATGATATTGTGCTATTTCGCATCCATTTTAGACAAGCATGAGTTACTACAATAAAATCCTTCGCCACAGGCATGAATGAGCAGTGCCACAGAAATAGATTGAAAAGCCTGAAATATCACAATTTTACCAACTATCTCATCCCAAACGCGCGCAATTGCAAATCCATAAGTCCCAACAACCAAATTCATCCGCAAAATTGACCATTGACAACATTTTTTTTTTAAAAAAAAAGAAGGCAGGAGCTCTGCTGATCACTATTAGAGAAAGAAAACAAGTTTTAGCTGTCTAACTACTACAACCCAAAACACAAAAAGAGAAAAAAACAACAACGACCAAGTACCAAGCACAAGTTTTGGCCGTACCCGGCAACAACATAACTCAACAAAATCAGAAGCCTAAAGCTAAAATAGCTATGTTCCTAGTTTCCGCCTCCTCCCTAATACGATGAGAAACCCGCACCATTGGGAGATAAGAGTGCTAAAAAATTCTTTGATTTCACTCCTTCCAAATATTCCACATCGAATAGAAGAAGATACCATCAAGGGTTTTGGAACCCGTAATCTAAGTTATTGCCACCATTCCAAAATTATAGGTGTATCTTGTTGTGTCATCGAAATATAGAATCCTAATCAAGAGAAAAACATCCTCCAAACTTGCTTGGCATAGGGGCAGAGGAGGAGATGATCATCTGTCTCCGAGTTTTGTGCACACATTGTACATGTAGTAACATGCGGCCATCCCTATCATTCCAAGTTGTCAACGGTGAGAATTTTCCTTTATAGAGCTAACCAGGCGAAAGACTTGCATTTTCCTTCAGCATGTGCCTTCCAAATACCTGAATTTTTTTTGGGTGGCTTAAGAACCAGCAAATTGAATCTCGTATGCTAATTTTGTTGTGTAATCTCCACTGGCTGTCCACCTCCAACAGATGGAATTCACCACCTGTTCCCGTAACTGCACATCTTGAATTTGACACCATATTGCGATGAATTCACGCACCTAGTCAGTGGTTTGCATGTTTCACAAACCTCGAAGCCACGTGTTTCCTGTTAGTTGTTGTTGAACAGACCCATTCTTTCTCTTAGCAAGTTTAACAAGTTTGGTGCAATATCTTTTGGGGATTGCCCCTGTAACCATCGTTAGTGCGAGAAGCTAGCGGTGGCGCCATCACCGATAGAGATTGAAGTTAATGCCTGGAATAAGCTAGTGTCCACACTATCACAAGGAGTCGGAGTACCTACCCATGGACGCTCTCTGTCCTACCATTCATACCAGAGCCAACGAAGTCTCAAAGCCATATCAAACTTGTACAAATCTTTGATGCTGAGCCCCCAAAGTTTCTTCGTCCTGCACAACTTTTGCCAATTAACCAGGCAATGACCTCCATTGACTTCCATGGCCCTCTTCCAAAGAAAATCTCTTCTGATCTTGTCAAGTTTCTTGATTGCCCATTATTTCAGAGGGAAAATGGTCATAAAATAAACCAGTGGAGAAGAGAGTATCGATTTTTACCAAAGTGACCACCCTGTTGTGGACAGTAGCTTGCCCTTCCAACTGAGTAAACGCGATCCCAACTTATCTATGAGAGGTTGTACCACAACTCTCTTAATCTTCCTGAAGTTGAGCGGTAAACCTAGATACTTGTAGGGAAAACTTTTATTTTGGCCCGAAAGCAGGGCTAAGACATCATCAAGGTCCATGCCCTCACACCTTATCGGAGGCATTTTGCCTTTGGTCAAATTTGTAACCAAACCTGTCACCCTGCTGAAGAGCACAAGAATGCTTTGGATTGTTTGCAATTGTTCCTTGGTGACAAAGATGGATGCGTCATCGGCGTAAAGAGATGTCCAGCTTGGTTGTTTAGCGTGCGAAAGGCTGAAGCAAGCCGGCCTGGGTTGCACTGAGAACCAATTTCTGTAGGGGATCAATTGCTAAAATGAATAACATTGGGGAGAGCGGGTTGTCCTACCGCAACCCTCTCCTATGCATGAAATTTTCCCCTGGAAATCCATTAAGGTGCACCCTAGACACACAAGGATTGTCGCTATCCATCTTTGCCCAAACCCTAAGCGGTGTAGAAGCTCAAGTATGACCAACTTACTGAATCGAAAGTCTTGGCGATGTTTAACTAGAGGAAGATTGTTGGGATTTTTTTTTCCTATGAAGCTCCTTTATTGAGGCGCCCCGTGTGATTACCCCGGAGTTACCCCGGAGGGTAATCACACTTAAGAATACGAATTACTATTCGTCTACCCGGTAAGACACCACTTCAATGAATAGTAAGCCTTATCAAAGCTAACGCAGCAGAACAATAAGATAGAAACTATACTTTTATTACAGTAGTTAGCCACGCAAGGCTATGGTCTTACAAGTATTTAATTTACAACAGGAAAAGAAATCCCCTCGCTTGCCTGCCCTACTCCACTGGTCGTCTACTCGTCCCACTCGCTAAATACGATGTCCACCTCACCCTGGTCCACATAGTAAGTGCCCTCGCCTCCTGCGGCCTCCTCGGCACCTGCGTATCTTTCATCCCATTTGAGATAATTCCCGGCCAGACTAGGATCTAACAAAGGAGAATAATAGCAAGAGTGAGTACTAGTGTACTCAGCAAATATTTATTAGCAAAGATGCACTATATGATTCTTCTCTGTTCGTTATCATATTTTCTAGCTCCTCTCTATTTCTGGAAAATACTTTATCAAGATTTAAGTGGTAGTTTTAATTCTGAAAAGACTACTTATCACTCGGTAAGAAGATAAATCCCAAGCGGTCACCGTAGACTCTAATCCAGGAGACAGGCGTGAATTCATGATTTTATTTAGCTTTGCGCAGGCTTTGTACCACTTTACCAATAGCTACTCTGAGCTCTCTGTATGCTAGGTCTGCCGTATTTCCTTTGATGTGGTTCCAAGTTTAGAATACATAACGTTTTCTATAAGTTACGTGATTAAGTCTCCACCCATTACTTTCTGTCGGTGTCCCCGAGCACTCACCCAGTCCTCCACCGAGTTCCAATAATGTTGGTTGGGCTGGTCATCCCCGCACCCAACGCTCCATCTTGCGGTACTATAGCGCCTTGGATCCTCCACTTCCGGACTCTTCGTACCGGTCCTGGGATCCTCCATAACTCACTCATGCAATATTACTTACTCGATGTGGAGAGCATAATTACGTAAAAAGGTAGCATTTTTTGCTCGCCGAAACGGAAAAATGGTTGTCACTTAAATACGGCCTCTTATCCGAGTAAGAGTTTTGTTCGTCCTTATATATTACCCATATGTAAAGGGTCCCACCTGTTCCATCATCTCTTTCCTGCCATGGGCCCCCTTTACCAGCCTTAATATTAACTCTTATAGCACAACTGCTCATCTCAGCTGTACTGCTCTTTTCTCCTTATCTCTTTTATCCGATTTGGTTTTGAGACATAGTATTAATGCACATACATATATGATACAACAATATAACTTTTACATTTAATATAACTAGGATGATGTTCAAGAGATAGGCTTGCCTTCGTATTCATAGTAAAGATCTACGTCAACAAATTCTGGATCAGCTACTCCTGCCTGTATCGGTTTGTCTTCTGCAATTATATGATAGACGCGAATAATAAATAAATAAATAAATAAATACTTAGTTGTTTTTGGTGCTACTAGGTGCACATTAATTAGTTGATTCCCTTTGTTAGTAGATTTTAATTTAATAACATTTTTTGGATCCCTCGTTAAGTTAACACTCCCCAACTACAGTTGTTCTACGGACTACTGGCTTTGGAATCGTTGGTTGCCTACTCTCGTGTTTGCTAATAATAGACCCTAGTCAGTCTGTCCTAGGGGTGATATTGACCAGGGTTGTTTATTTTAATGATCCTATCACGATTAAATCATTTCTAACGCATCAAGTTATTTGTCTGATTTAGTGAGTTCTATCGGTGATTAATTTACTTATAAAGTTTTCGATTAATTTTGCATTTTCTGCTTTTATTTTCTACTGGTCGTTCTAATATTATTTATCCTCACGTGGCTCACAAATTTATATTTCTAGCGATTCGTCTGATACTCACAGGTATGTCGCGTACACGCTACATCGTATTGATACTTACCACTACTGGTGTTTAGTTCTTCTACTAATCCTACTACTAATAATCCTCCCTAAAATTTTCCTTTCTACCCTTTTTCCTAATTCTTTCCCCTTTACTTAATCTCTTTTTCTTTACTTAACCCCTTAACACTAATATCTCTCTTTCTCTCTCCTCCTTATCCCATTTGGCTGAATAGCTCCCCGGTCACTCATCTTCCTTCCCCATTTCCTCTTCTCCTCATTCCCCATTTCCTCACTTCCTTCCTCTTGGTGATTTGCTCCTAGCCGAAGCATGCTCATGGCGCCGCCTCCTTGGCTCCTTTGGTAGCTCCGCTTGCCGTCGGCCTCTCCTCGACGCCCACACTGGTGGCTCGCTCCTTGCAATCGAGCCGAGCCCAATGCTCACCTGTGTGTAACAACCCAAACTTATGTTTGTATTTCAAATGTATAAAAGTATGAGCTTTTTAATTTTTTTTGATGAATCTCATGAGTTTGCACTTGGTTTTCTAAAGTTTGCTTTGAAATTTCAAACTTTTGACTTGAATTCAAGATTCTATTTAATTCGAGAAAATGTTTATATAAAAGCTTCTAGAAATATTTTACTTAAATACTATATTATTTATAATGGATTGATATAATTTTTCACAAATTTTAAGAAGTTAATTTGACCTCACCAAAATCCTAACCAAGTTACTAATGCAGATTTGGAAAGGAAATTATTTCAGACAAATGGAGTATGAACAATGCCTAAAATACATTTTCCTAAGTCCTATATGAATCTTAGAACACTAAAAAAAAATTAGAATTTTTAGAATTTAATTGCTATTTTAAACAGCCAAGTCAAACTGGTTGTATTTCGGTCAAAACCAAATCAAAATCCTAACCCGAGCCACTTTGAACCCGACCGGACCACCCGAATTGACTTGGTTCGACCGGGCCTCTTCACACCACACCGCACCGAGCACCGTTTCAAGCCACCTTTCCCTGGGCCGCTGACGAGCGGGCCCCGCCTGTCAGCACCATCTTCTCCATCGCGCCGCTTAAGCCGAGAGCGCTGGTGCCTTCGCTGCCACCTCATGCTTCCACGACTGCTCTCGAAGTGTTGCCTAGACTTCATCTACTCCCCAAGCCAATCCTCTTTCTATCTCTCGTGCTTTCTCGCCCTCTCCGTTCACTTCTTTGCTTCGGCCGAGGAACAAGTCGAGGAGAGTGCCGCCACCTCGGTGTCGCCCTCGCATCCGCGACCTCGCCGCCGAGTTCCTCGCTCAACGCCGCACCCGTTTTGGTCAATCCAGGCCCTTGTCGTCCCCTGAATTGCCAGGAGCATCCCCTTCGTCCCCGCCTCCGGTGGCCGTGGTCCCGTGAGCCCTTAAGCATTCCGGTGAGTCCCTCTCAGCGCTACCTTGTCTTTTAAGATCGTATCATAACGTGGAGCTTATTGGCGAAGCTAATTTTGTTTTGGAGCATCACTGAGGGAGATTGGCCCTTTCTTCTCCAAGCACAGTCAACCGTCGCCACTTCGATTCCAGCCACCTCCATCATCCATCGTCGTCGTTGTCTTGGGTGCCTCGTTCCTGGAGTCAAGGTGATCCCGATGCGCTTCTTCCCAAGCTTCCTCGACCACCGTAGCATCTTCTCCTCGTGAGCTACCCCTTCGGCTCCGCCTCCGGCCGTCGCGAGCTCACCGCCGGCAACCCTAGGCCTCTGCGAGTTCAGAGGTCGTTGCGCACTTGGTGGTGTCATCCCCTAGCCCGGAGTGTCTCTCCTTCGCCGATTAGCCTTCCTCACATCAAGGCCAAGCTTTCAAGTGAAGCTCAAGCGAGCCATGTAGGATTAGGTAATTAACCAAAATCATTAATAGTTAATCCTTTTATTAAATGTTTGTATGATGAGTAGATCCCACCAAGTTTAAACACGTTTAGAAGTTTAAACCTCACCGTTTAAATCTCGGAGTCGTTGACATGTGGGCATGTGTGGCCGGTTAAGGGTTTGTGTAAAGTGGCTGAGTACGTTTTCTCTTAAGGGAAACGTATTTCGTATATGCATAGATTGAGTTTACGTTTTTGTAAGCAGAAGACGTATTCTTAGAATATGCCATCGACGTCACTACAGCTGAGACCAGTCAAAGCTGACCAGGTCACACCTTGACCTCGGGTCCCACTGGTCATACTCTGTGGCTAGCTGAGCGCGGGTAGAAAAGGTATCTAATTCCTTTAGAAATTCCGAAATGAATTAAAATTACACTAAAAATTCAATTAACTTAAAAAAATCATAACTGATTCAATTTAGCTCAAAATTGAATGAAACCAATTTTGTTGGTTTTCATAGTGTACTGTTAAATGGAATAGATTTTAAGTATGTTTCTATTCCAGAAAATATTGGAGTTAAATTAATGTCTAAAAGGAATTGTTTTTACACTAGAAAATGGTTTAAACTTCAAAATTTCATAAGTATTTCATCTTAACTCCAAATTGAGTGAAATTAATTTTGTTAATTCTCATTTTTATTTTACTTTAACTTGGCATAAGTTTGATTTATGTTTCTATTTCATAAAATTTTGGTAATTAATTTGTTTGTACAATTATGCCTTTAACTTGTTAAATTCTTAGAAAATCCAAATAAATTCCTTTTGGACTAAAACTTTCACCTAAAATCTTTAAAAATCATACTCTACCTGCTGTGTATGCATGATAGATGAAATTGATTTTTGGTTATTTTCGGTGTTATTCGTTCTTTCGCTTGATCGATAGATTTCAACGAATCAAGTACTTACGAGAGTGATTCGCGGGAGCAAGAAAACTGTCTCCAGCAAGGCAAGCAGTTCCTCCTTTGATGCACATTGATCCTATGATGTTCGCATGCTAATATTTTAATTTCAACTGTATGTATGCATGCCATGTTGATGAAGTAATTTCTCAGGTCGAGATAGTTCACCTAAATAAATACATGAACTATAGGTAAACATCCACCTTTTACCACTGAGCCTAGGTTTATATCCGTTGTGATTTAAAACTCGATGGATGGGCTCTGGTCACTTTATATTTAGTATGCGAGTTGTTGTCGCTTAGCAATGCATAGAACGGTAGTATGGGGATCATCGCTTCGATGATGGTCATTATGTCAACATCACTTTAACTACTTGAGTCAAGGTACTCATGTATGCATTGTATTTGGAAAAACTAAAAATAAAAACAAAAAGATTTAGACTTGGGCACATGGTTGGTAGGTGTGGTTATCGGGTGTGTGGTTGGTGCCCGAGTCAACAAGGACCGAACATCTTGTCCCACTGAACCAAGCATTCTGCATGCATCCACATGAGGGTATTGGGAACCCCTCTTGACTTAGGACTTTAGCATGTGTTAGCTCCGAGTCACAGGTGGTGGTTGTGTGTTGTGTTAAAAAAGAAATATGTGCTATCGTTGGGTGTGCGGGAGTGGGTTCCTGACTAGGTTCACCACACCGAGGGGCATTGTAGTTGTCTGAGGCTTTTCCCCAAGGGGTAGTTGACTGAAGCTTTACAATGACCCCGACACAACATATGGGTTTCTATCCATACGAGCAGCTCGTAGTTAATACATAACATTGGAAAGTATCTCATAGGACTTAGCCTTGTCGGCATACATAAGGAAGTGTGCTCTATAGCTTGGCAAAAATACAGTCTGACATGTGGGTAAAGTTGTACACCCCTACAGGGTTTGAAACTATTCTAATAGCCATGTCCTTGGTTATGGACACGCTTGGGGAGGTCTTTCAAGAGTTAGAATATAACATTTTGATAAAACTTGAGATCGGGTGGTACAAATGGGTAATTCGTACTATTGTTGTGGTGCCTATTGTGAAGTCACCTCTAGGATGTTAATTATGTTTATAATTGTTGTCTTACTGTTATTTGATCAATTAAAAATTATTTTGATAAATTGTCTTTCAATCTATTACACTATTGCAAATGAAATGTCACTTTACGCTGAAAATGAGCTCTACAGCCATCTCCATTGAATCAAGCTTGCATGTAGCTATGTATAGGTTTGTTAATCGTAAGTGTAACACCCTGGCTATTCGGAAGCCGAGATGTCACCTAAATCATCTAACATACAACCATAATGCGGAAGAATTTTAATAATATCAACTAATGACATAAAGAGATCACTATCTAATAGAACCATGGCATGACAATAGTCTGAATTCAAGCAAGTATAACGAAGGGTGATCGAAGATCACAAGCAATACATAATCAATCATAACATTGAGAGGTTATCAACCACATCTAAATTTAATTATTATAGTTCATCAATTAACGAATGAAGGCTAGAACCAAGTCCTATTATTGAATTGAAATATGGTGAAGTGAACGAATAGTGCATGTCTATTCCCTCCCAATAGAGCCATCATCAACGATCACCTAAAATAAACAAATAAAGTAAGAATGAGTCCAAGACTCAGCAAGTGCAGTGAATAATTGAACTTACAACGATTATGAACAAGGCAACATCTTTTAAGAATAAGAACATAACATCGAATGAATATATGAATGAATGAAATGAATGGATTGATTGAAAGGAATGGATCGCTGCGTGCTTATACCTAAGATAGCTAGTGACACACCGTCGGTGTTCACCTAAGCCCGCATTTAACAAAATGCGGGGATCCAAGTCCCGTATGAAGAACGTTTCATACGGGTGTCCAAATCTGCCCACATTGGAATGGTGGGTCTTACGTGCCCATACTGGAGTTGATGGGTCTTATAATCCACTCCCGTGGAAGGAACATGAAAAATGGATGTATGTATTGAAATATGAATTATGAAAGGCATCATGTCTACACATGGAATTAACACATAAGAAAGGAACATAAACTTTGAATATTCTCATGGATCACAGAAAAGCACAATACCAATATCAAGCATCCAGCATTCACTAATCATAAGAACATCAAAGTACTTGCCTTAACCGTGAGATGAAACGATGACGACAGTACAGCTTTCAACCCTAGTGCTCACCAACACCTGGCAACCGTAAAGTATACTAAGTATACTAAACAAGAGTGCTCAACAAAGCGATAGAGCATAACGAGAGCGATCGCTCCTGAACGTAACACAAAAACTAGCAATTTCACCCCTCACTCTAATCTGTCCAATCTGTCAGTTCTCAAAGAAAAACCCATAACTTTTGAGTCCCAGCCCCAAAAGTTATGAATCCAAGTTTCCCGGACTTTACACGAGCTTAGATACAACTTCCCAGGTGATCGACAGAACAAATTACCCTATCTAAGCCCTTGATTTTAACCCTGAAGACCGTTCTGTCATCTTCGGTACTTTCAACTTGTGAAATTCATAACTTCCATTTGGTACAACCAAAATCAATGACCTAAACCTTTCTGGAAAATACAAGGAACTATCTTCCTGAATAAAATTATTTCAATAATTCCCAAGGTGCAAGAAAAGTCACTAACAAGTTAATCTTTCTCTACTGTCCACAACAGAGAGACAGATTACAATAAGAACTTCAAAAATTCATATATTTCGTTCTACAGCTCCAAATTGGATGTTCTTTAATGATCTGGAAAGATAAGACCAAGGCCTACAAATTTCATAAGATGGAGAAGTCCTGATTCGGACCTTAACAATAATCAATCTACTAATTAAAATGACTGCTGAAACGTAGCTAAGATTCTGGACAGCGGTAAAGAACAGATCACAACTTTTGATCTACAACTCCGATTAGGGCGTTATTTAACATTCTGGAAAGGTTATAAAAATTGATACAATAACCTAGTTGGGTGAAAACCCAGAATATTCCATTATCATAATCATATTTTAGGAGACAACATGACAGATCAATCGCGTCAGAATTCTGGACAGCAGAAACTAAAACTATCATAACTTTTGATCCGTACATCGGAATCAAGTGTTCTTGGCGGCCACGAAAAGCTAAGAATATTATATAAATATCTCTAGGAGATGGAAACCTCCAATTCGGCCTCTAAGAACTCGAAACTGCCCACGTAACCTACTGGACAGAATTGAATCTTTAACAGACAGAGTTCGATCCGATCAATTCTAATCGAATTCACATCTATGACTAATCAAACAACTAAAACGACATTCGTTACCCTTGGAGACACGCGTGCCCGCTGATTTCCCCCGCTAGATGCTCCTCTCCTCTCCTTCTCCTCTCTCCCTCCACCTTTCTCCTTGGCCGACAGCAATAGGAGAGCACCACCAAGAGGGGGCAACGGAGTGCAAGGAGGAGGGCATGCACCGCAGCAGAAGATCAGAAGCGGCGGGAGCACTGTAGCAGTGCGTGCTACAGTGGTGGCTAGGGTTTCTCCCTCCTTTTAATAGTGGCCGGCCCCTCATGGGCCTCCTGGGCCAAAGCCCGAAGCCCAAGTTGCCAAAGAATTACAGATTTCCCCTCCTCTAAAGTCTAATTTCTCTTTTTACTGCTTCCTTCATTAGACTAAGTTGGAGTATTACAGAAAAACCTTTTTTTTTGTTTACTCTCCTTCCTTAGAAACATTCGGGGTATTATAGTAAGTCTTGCAAGTACAATTTTGTACTCAACTGCATTGTATATTTGCTGTAGAGGAGGTTGACCCCCAAGGGGTTAACGGTTGTGAGGCTGACTGTAACACCCTGGCTATGCGGAAGCCAAGATATTACCTAAAAGACTAACATACATCAACAATACGAAATACTTTCATCCATCTATCAATTAATAACCAGTAAGAATCAACAATTGATAGAATGAACATAAGAATTGAAACAGAATTTAACAACATATCAGACTCTATTTACCTAATCATGAAGAATCATCTATGATAATCATATCAATAGACTATATGAAGATCTTAGGCAATTACCAATTCAATCATATCATAAGAAAGGATAACATCAACCATCATACTCCAGTTATTACAATCCAAAGATTATCGAAAGAAAGGTAATAACAAGTTCATCTAATTAACAAGTGAATAATGTGAAGTGAATGAATGATTCGTGACTATTCCCTCCCAAGCATGTCGTCTTCAATATTTATCTAAAATAAGTAAACATGGCAAGAATGAGTCAACGACTCAGCAAGTACAACAGAATAATATGAACCATACTGAATAAGAACGTAATAGAATGAACGGGTAAGAACATAACATCACATAATAGAATTCGAATGTAGAATGAACGAATAGGAACATAACAGTCATATCATAGGATTTGAATTTAGAATAACAGAAATCATATGGATGAATGAAATGCATGAACTCCACTTCTGCTTATACCGGTATAGCCAGTGACACACCCGTCGGTGTTCACTTAGGCCCGCATTTAACAAAATACGAGTGATCCAAGGCCCGTATGAAGAACGTTTCATACGGGGATCCAAATCTGCCTGTATTGGAATGGTGGGTCTTACGTGCCCATACTGGAATTTATGGGTCTTTACATTCCACTCCCGTGGATGAAACATGAACAATGAATGAATAATGAATAATGAAAGACATCATCTCATTCAACATGGATTAACGAATGTGAAAAGAACATGAAGCATTGAATCGACTCATGGATCATAGAAATAACAGTATGAACAACAAACACTCAGCATTCACCAACAATAAGAATCACAATGTACTTACCCATATTGGAATAATGGGACTTCACTACCCACTCCCGTGGGTGTTTATGAAAGAAGGAATGAATGAATATATCGAACGTAAACATATTACCGAATAATCATGGTATATCAATTATAAAGGGAAACAAGAAATACCGGAATTACCCATTGCACATTCGTCAATCAAGTGGAACAAATAGCAATCAAGACGAATCAATTGTACCTGCCTTTCGAACTACGATGCGTTAGGAGGTAAGGACGAAACCACTAATCTCGAACCATCTTCTCCTACACAATTGATTTACTTGAATAAGAAACAACATGAATAGGACGTCACTCGAAATACTTAATCGCAGCATCCTAACTCCAAGGTTCACAAAGTCGATCTACCCAAATAAACCAACAGTCTAGCAGGACGATAAATGGGACAGCGATACTGAAAGAAACACAACTTTTTCTCTGAGACTCAAAACGGAGTTCTCTCAGATCCTATGGAAATATAACAATATCCTCCACAAAAGTCTAGTTGGTGGAATCTCCCAATTCGGCCAAAAACCTAAGTTAACAAGTCTATGAAAGTCGAACATCCAATCTGTCTAACAGAACCACATAACAGTAGAGAAATAATCATATCTTTTGTTCCACCAATCCAAATTGAGTGTTTTTTATCAATCCGAAAAGGTTAACAAAAATGATACAACAACCTAGTTGGGTGGAAACCCTGAATCTGCCTTTAACTTAATCATAACTTAATAGACAAATTAACAGTTAATTCACGTCAGATTTTCAGGACAGCAGTGAAGAATCTATCATATCTTTTAAACCGTAAATCAGAATTGAGTGAACTTGATGTCTATGGAAAGCTAAGACCGAATCCCACATATCTCTAGGAGATGGGATCCTCAAATTCGGATCCTAAACACATGAAAACAGACGCCCAAAAACAGGACAGAATCTGTCCTAACCGCAGCAGGGATGTCGATCCCTAAATCATAACCAATTTCGCATCTAATACGATTCAAACAGTGAGGAATCATTCATTACCCTTGAAGACAACGTGCCCACTGAATTTTCCCGCGAGATTCTCCTCTCCTCTTCTTCTCCTCTCTCCCTTTTCCTTTCTTTTTCTTCCTTCGTCTCCTCCCTTTCTCCTCTTGGCATAGCAGTAGGGGGGATTGATACAGTGCGGTGCTACAGTATTAGGGGCAGTGGTACTGTAGCATATAGGGTTTTCCCCCTCCTTTTATTGGTGGCCAGCCCCTTATGGGCCTCCTGGGCCAAGGCCCAAGGCCCAGGTTGCCGAAAAACTGCAGAAATCTCATTTTTCTTATTCCTAATTTCTCTTTTGAACGCTTTCTTTTATAGAATAAATCGAAGTATTACACTGACTTCGCTCTCGACGACTAGCTCGGCGTTTCTGGTCGGTTGCCCTGTGGGTAAGGGCAGCCGGTTGGCTTTTGTCTTCTGCCATCTTATGACATCTATTTCCGCTGCAGTACTAGTACTTTGTTTTGTTGTTTGGCCAGTCGGCCTTTGTATGAAATCTTAGTTGTATGTTGAATATGTTGTAAATTATGAAGGCTTTGGTAATGTAATAACTTGTGTATGGAGTTGATGCTTATTTTTGTGAGGTGTATGTGTACTGCTGTTCTAGGAAGTACATAATACACCGAGAGTGGGAAATTTTGATTTGTGTTGCTAGGACCAACGAAAAGGTTAAGCATTACAAATTAAATCGCCTGGCGGCTCTCACACGCTATGCCTCGGCCCTGCGTGCCTGTAACATCCCAAAAATTCATAAATGCAAAAATATGGGATTTTTAAAATTTTTATATGATAACTGTTGTCGTTCCTCTTGGCTGCATTTTTTAGTCTTATTTGAATTGCATTTTCTCTTCTTGCCGGTATAAGTGGTACAAAAATCAGAGTTATATACCACTCAAAAATTCTACCTCCTTTCTTTCCCCCCCTTTCCCCTAGCCTATTATCTTTCTTCCTATTTACTATTCCTCCCACCGATTCTTGGTCAACTCTGTGTAACCGAACGCCCAATGTCAATGAGCTAATGGCAATTGTTGCCAAACTCGGTGCACCCGGGACCACTCCAGCAGTCATAGCCAATGGCAGCTACGTCTCCCTCCTGCGCTCGGCGTCAACAACAAGGGTACAAGTGCGCTAGCAAATGCTGTTACTCGGCCATTACTCACCGTCTCTCAAAACTGTCACACCGTCTACACTATGCTGCCAACCCTGTCAAATCACCAATCACACCTCCTTGTCGGGACGTGCCGAATGCACCGTAGACTCTTCGGCAATCTCCGCTCAAGCAGCTATAAATAGCAACCCCGAGCCCCTCAATGCCTTTCATCACCATTCCATTGCTAGTCTCACCTACTCCATCCCTCAAACGAGTTTGAGCTCCTGGCAAGGCTTGAGCGCTCATTTCAGCTGACTGCCACCACAACACCACCATCACCATTAACACCCATCGGTGAAGCTCTTCCCTCATTATATGCGTTGGCTTGTATTCCATGACCCAAGAGATGATTCCCCTCATTTGAACCCACTCTTTGTTCACAGGAACCGCCGCCATACCATCTCTGGCTAGTCGTCCCCTCCGCGTCATACCGGTACGTTCCTAGTGGTCACTAGATACTCATGCTCATTCTAGTTGCGCGGTAGCATTGCCGGATCAACAAATACTGTAACACCCTGGCCCAAAATCTACTCAATGTCCAGCCTACCGTGGGGCGGACCTGCGCACACATAGCACCCCACTTACACTTTCGTCCTCGCTTTGTGTAAAAGGGTGCAGACCACAGTTGCAAGGCTTCAATGGCGGCGGTGGAATTCGAGATTAAAGAGCTCCGGTTGAGGAACCCTAAAACCTAAATCGCGGCGGCACTAGGGTTTCGGAGTGGACGTGGGTGGAAGCTTTGGAATGCGGAGGCGCTGGCGATCCTAGGGGGCTATTTATAGGGGCTTGGGCGTGTCGAGGTAAGGAATCCCCAAATCGAGTCCGAAACGAACTCGTCGGTTCTTGGAGATATGATACGATTGGGGATTTGATTTTAACAACAACAGATGCGCAAGACATAGAGATGAGTTTTGGCACAGTTTCTCGAGATCTTTTATTTGGAGAATCCGTTTTGTCGGACGGAGCTTCTAGAAGAACCATGGTGGACGTGGCTCGGGTGCGAGGTTGAAGACGACACAGAGATGACGAAATGGTGGGGCCCACCAGTCAGAGGCACAAGGGACACCAGCGTGCGTGGGCTGGCGCGGAAGGAACAAGGCCGCATGGGCTGGGCCGTGAGGCGGAGTGAATGGGCCAAAGGATTGGGTTTCGGCCCAAAACGTTAACTGAGATTTTAAATACATTTTCTAATTTAGAAAATACTGAAAAATCAAATAGCAAATGAACTCAGAAAAATTCTAGAAAAATCTAGAAAATATATCCAAGCACATAGAATCCAAATAAAATAGTTTTGACCATTATTGATATTGATATTGACATTTATCATATTAAATTATTTTGATATCAAAAGTCCATGTTAAGCTTTAATTAAAATTCAAATAAACTCAAAGGGTGAGTTTTCAACTACTAACTAATCAAAGGATTTTTAAAAGCTCAAAAAATTGGGATGTTACAACCACTTACTCTTCCACACACAAAGTGATTTCCCTGATCATAATATTCATCCACCTGAGTGAGAGCAAGAGGTTCCTAGATATGCACTTTAATCCCTCTTGAATCAACTAAGCCCAAAGCACTCTGAAATTCATCTATGGAGGCTTCAAGTTGATTTTATCCCGTCATCAAAATAAGATGGTTATGATCAGGGGACACAAAGACTGTGGCATAGAATTGGCAAATTGCCTTGGCATGGAAGTTGCATGTCAAATAAACCAAAGAATCCAAGTTTACATTCCAAAAAAGACAATATAATCCATTGTAAACTGGATTCTGTCCCAAGTAGCTCCACTTCACAAATCGGTGATTAGCAAACTTCTTCTTTGCATAAAAGATGTGATAAACCTCCTATTGAAAAAGTGTGTGGAACATACTCTCAATAGCATTCCTTAGAAAGTGAAACTAGTTTACATGCCTCAACATGGTGTACTTTTTGCTTGTTATCCTTGACACAACAAGACCAATGAAAGGAGTTTGATCCAGAGTGTCGTCCTCATCCTCATTGTTTGATTCCTCATCGCTGCTATTATCATTGACACTCACATCTTCTTCTTCTTCAATCTCCTCTTCAAAATCATCCTCAAGTGGCCCTTTTCCTTTTTATGAAGAGGGAGGAGCAACGAGACGACTGACTGTCCTCTTCTGTGGCATTATCACTGTCAAAAGATGCAAAGATTAACCAAGGGAGTTACAGCAAAAATATCACAATAATTTTATATCCCAAATTGCAATGTCACTCTGTCACGGGCAGTCAAACCGATGCCCTGGCCAGTCGAACCGCCAGCCGGCTGGTCAAACCGCTAGTGATAGTGGCGATGGGTTTTAGGGAAAACAAATTTCAACCCAAAACTTGCAATGTGACACTAGAATTATATCAATATAATTCCATTCTACTTGCATATCAACAATTTTCCACAAATTTGAATGAATTAAGGATATTCATATCAAACCCTAGAATTTTGGGGGAAATCACAATAAGGGCATAATGCAAGTAGGGACTGAGAGATTACCGGCTTAGATGATGGGAGGAGATGAATAGAGATGAATCCTTGACAATTTTGATGAAGAAAAGACCGGATTTGGGAAGAACAACCTCCACATAGGTTTTCATGGGATTGAGGAATGAGCAAGGGAAAAACAAATCTCATCCATGGAATGGAAAGAGGAGGAGGAGGGGAACAATTTGATTACCTCAGGACGCAAAACCAATGGTCGGTGGAGTACCACGGGCGGAGAAGAGAGGGCCAGCCGGAGATCAGAGAGAGGAGTTGTTTTCGGGTGTAGTTGTGGTCCGACCGAAGGAGAATAGGAGAAAATGATTCGGGGCTGGAAGAAAATAGACCCACACACAAAACCGGTCTGGCCGGTGGGCATGGGCGGTCAGATCGGTGGGCTAGCAGTCAGACTACCTGGGACGGCCGGTCAGACCGGCTAGTGTAGATTTTTGGAGAAAGGAAGGATTTGTTTAATTTTCTCCAAATTTTCACACAATCAACCACAAAAACATATTTGGAGCATTTCCAACTAATATAGCCCTTAAAATCCAATTCTCGAATAATTTTTATAAATTAAGCTTTTGATTCCGCAAAAAGAACTTGTTTTCATGAAACTTCTCCAAAAGTGCCAAATTGAGCATATGATGGAATTTAAAGTATCCAATTGCATGTATGGATCATAAATACCATTATGGACTTATTCAAGTGAATAAATTTGGATCAAATGGCAAAACTCACTTAAGTGCTAGACAGTGACCGCTTAGGCCAAAATAGTATTTTGGATGAGTTTCGAAACCAAATAACTTTTGCTAGGTTGGCTTTTTGGAAATATTTTGAATACCAAAAAAGGTTTAGAATAGCCAACTCTAGGATATTCCTTTTGGGACGGTATTTAAATTCCTTTTAGGATAGATTTTACACAGAAATCTAGTTTATGTCAAAAATGAGATACTATGATCTAGAATTTTGGCTAAAAACTCATTTTCACTTAAAATAGGTTTTTCTTGAACCAAAACCTTTGGGAAACCTTTGAAAAGAATTTCTATACATTTTGCAACTTGTTTTTCACAAGATTACTAATAGTTATGAATTTTTTGAGTTTTGGCTAAATGGCTCAATTTTGAAAAATGGTACTAGCACTTAATTTATTTGGGCACACTTAGATATGTGATATATATGTATATGACTTAGCACTCCCCTTTAATGTGCCACTCTCAGCTTGCTCAAGATTGCAATAATGAAGATTTTGAACAACAGCACGAACACATTTTTGAAAAAGATTTCATGAATGCATCCTACACAAGGCTAGGGGCTAGATACTTCAATGTAAGTACTTGTTACCGGAATAGCATTACTTATTGATTTGACAAGATCATTCTCATGCTTGGCCAAAATGACAAATGGTGGAATTCACCTCTATTTGAATGAACCAAGCCCCCAATGCCTCTCCAAGTACCTATTTAATGTTTTAAGCACTTTTCCCTATATGTTCTAGTTCAGACTATTGCATAAACTAGATTTTCATCTAAGGTGACAAGGTATACTTGATTTGATGTCAAAATTCGCTATACAATGGAAATGGGAATAACGATAATTTAAAAACAGGTATTGAAATTACATTGAATAGAAATAAGCATGCAGTAATCATTTAAAATAGAATTTAAATAATTTGAAATAATGAGATCAAATATGATCAAAGATGTAACTTGACTTTCTCAATTAGTTGATGTTCTCAAACGGCGTCGAAATCTAACTCTCCGAAGTCGTCAAAATCTATACGCGAAAATAAGCCAAATTCAAACAAAATTCAAATAAACTCTAAATTAATTTTTTTGTACTAGAATATAGATATTGAATTTATATGAATTTAGGAACAAGAATCGATAGAATCAGATTTTGTATGAAGGAGAACGAACGTTTAGTAATTTGATTCTCACAAGAAATGATGACATTCCGAATTTTACTGTTCTGGAATCATTTTGTTGTTTGGAATTGATTTGCAATGCAAAGGTATAGAGGGAATGACACTATGGGACCACTTGCTAGTGAGAGAGAGAGAGAGAAGTGAAGTGAAGGAAATGAAATGGGACATTGACAAGTAGGGCCACCTTGCAAGTGACTCAATAGCTAATGAAGCAGAACATAGCATAGACTACACACAAATGCAGCAGGCTACAGGAGTTGCACAGGCACCGACGAGGGAAAGGTAGGGGCAGCCGGTGAACGAGCAAAATGGAACCTTGGCGACGAGGCGAAGGTGATGACGCGGGTACGGCGGTGAGAAACAGCAGCAATCACTGGCGTCGAGGGGAAAAGCGGCAACGACGGTAGCTTGAACGGCATCGAGGTACTTCCAGCGGTGTTCTGGGAGAATGGAGGGGAGTATGGTGTAGAACGCGATGATACGAACCCTACGGTGAAGATGGCTCGGGCGTAGGACGTTGGACGGTGGTGAAACGCAGCGGAGAAGACCTTCGGTGGCTGGTGGGTTGACGTCAGCGTTCCAAGCAAACAGAGAGGAGATGGTGGGTGGGGTTTGAGGTGAAATGAAGAGGGGAACATGGGGAACTCAATGCTCACCTCGGTAGTGGTGGAACGCGCACGATTGACCGGCGGTGAGGACAGAAGCAGCGACGCGACGTGGGCTCATGGTGGCGGCGATGCTCCGGTGAATAGATGGTGAGAACAGTGTAGAACATCACGAGACGAAGCTAGGGGTGTGGTTGGTGGTGGCTGAGATCCACTGTAAGCGGCGCAATAGTCGTCGGAGAGGCGTTCAGCTAGCGAGAGAAAAATGGTGATTGCGGTGAGGAGAAAGGGAGGGAGGAGGGGAAACTCCAGGGGTGGAATGAGGATGGAGAGGGGAACCTAGGGCTCTCCTTTATAGGGGTTACGGAGGCCGGAGATGGGAGATCAAGGTGGCATGTCTTTAGGCGGCATGGCGCGTTCCTGGTGATTCCGTGCGCGAAAATGGAGGGAGAGGCCGAGAATGGAGGTGGAGTGAATGCTCGCAATTTCGTGAGAAGAAAAAGGAAGGGAATGGTGAGGTTTGAAGAGCTCTCGAAGGCACTAATGGCGGCTACGTGCTGCGCGTTTTGGTTCTAGACAGAACCAAGTAAGAAGGAGGAGAGTCAAAGAGGGAAAAAGAAAGGAAAGAAAGAAAGAAAAGGGAAAGAAGAAAAGGAAAAGGGGGGAAAAAGAAGAAAAAGAAAATATTTTTGGCCGAAAATTGAAATTAGATTCTAAGATTTTCATTTCGCAGAAAATTCAAATATAAATTTGAATTTTGAAATTCGCCTGAGATTTAAATCTGAGATGAATTCAAAATAAGAATTTGAATCCAGAATTGGCCGCAAAGATATTTGATTTTGGAACAAGGATTTGAATTGGGACTTGGAATTTGGATTTTGATTTGGTGTTAATTTGAGATTCGTAATTTTGATTTTCGAATTTTAGAAAAAGCAATAAATCAAATAGACTTTTAGAAAATAGCAAATAGAGTTCAAAAAAATTCTAGAAAAATTCACAAAATTCCTTGAATTATTTTGAATTTAATAAAATTATTTCTAACTTAAAGTTGGCTTTTATTTTTGCACGACGTTATTTGTAATTTTGAGAAAATAGGAAAAACCTTTTAAATACGAGAAAATTCAAGAAATTAATTAAAATTTTCTTTGTCACTTTAAATCCAAGAAAATCCCAGAAAACTCAATAAATTTTATTTTTGACTTTACAAACCAAGAAATTAAATAATTTATTTTATTTTATTTATATTATTATGATTGTTATCATTTTTAACCAAGAAAACTCTTTTTAAATTACAGAAAATTGAGAAAATTCTTTGACAGCCAGAAAATCCAACAAAATAATATCTTTATTTTTTTTGTTACAGAACATTGGGATGTTATTGTACCTAAACTCGGTTGGGTCCTTAAATGTCAGTCACAAGAGATTTGAGCACTCAAATTGCCCTAGCAATAATCTTTGGTGAACTAACAAATCTAGTAACCACCCTACCATTTTTATCTTTCCTAAGCAAATAATGATCATTATAAAGAATATGCTTAGGAGTGTTACCCATGGGACATTGTTTATGAATGTGTCCCTTTTCCCAACAATTGTAGCAAGTTGGGCTTCTACTTCTACTTCTCCTTCTTGTCTTCTTTTCTTGCTCCTTGTTGGTTTGCCTCTTCTTTGAATGTCTTGATTTGACATCCACTAGATTTGGGCACACTGAGGCATTGTGGCTCTTCTCATCGCACTTGATGGTCTTTGTATGCCTTTGATTGTGTCTTGTCTTGTTATTCTCCTTCTTGGGAACAAAGCCAATTTATCTCTTGTCGTTCAACATTTGTTGCTTGCTTAATATTTCGCCAAGAGAGGCATTTACTTTGTAGCTTCTTTCCAAGTCACTTGTCAATTTCTTGACTTAGACCTTAAGCTCTTCATTTTCCTCTACAAGATTAGTTTCAACAAGCATAGAGGAAGAACAAGCATCTAATTTTGGGCTACAAGGAGTATATAGCAAATCATCATAAGAACTGGATATGCTAACCTTAGATGCAATGCAAGCGTTAGCAACTAAATATGGCATATCATCTAATAAATCACATGTTATGCCTATATCCACCTTGGAGCTAGTAAATTCCTTGAGAAGGAGAGACTCGTGCTCTTCTTTTAGCACTTTAATAGAGATATGCTCTCTCTTCAAAACTTTGAATTTTATCTTCTCTTTCCCAAGATATTCATTTAGATCCCCTAGCATATCCATCAAATCATCATATGAAGGCTCATCATCACCATTTATCTTATTTTTACCTTTTGCCATGAAGCAAGTAGACATATCAAATAGTGATGGAGCCTTATTAGCATTTGAGTTGTTTGATGGATCGCCCTTTATGGCTAGCCCGGCAAAATGTCTTCTTTTGTCATTATTCTTCTTTCTTAATAATGATTTGGGCTCTTCTTCATCTTCCTCCCTATAAGGACATTTTAAGGCAATGTGTCCCTTTTCTTAACAATTATAGCACCTTAGAGTCTTGTAATGCTTTATCTTGGAAGATGAGCTTGAATTTCCATGTAAGCCACGTCTCTTCATAAGATTTTCCATTTTACTTGGTGTCATCATATTCCTCATTTTGATCTTCATCTTCACTTGAATCATATTTGGCCTTGAAAGCATGAATTCTTTTTCTTTAAGTTGAGGCCCTCTCCTTGAGCTCATTTTTGTCCTTCTTGTATATCTCATTTGTGATGAGATTGCCCAAAAGAGCACCAGGAGTCATCCTTGGTAATTCAGATGAATTGAGGAATAGTGTCACCAAGGTCTTATATTTGTCCAGTAGAGCCCTAAGCATTTTGCGCACAATATCAAAATCAGTTAAATCACAAGATATGTCTTTGAGCTCATTTACTATGTTGTTCAATTTAGAATACATCTCATTGATGTTCTTATGAGGCAACATAGTAAATAACTCATATTTGAGCTCCAACCTATGCAATTTAGCTTTCTTGACCGTGGAAGTTCCCTCATGAATTTCCATGAGAATTGTCCAAACATCATGAGCATTCTCAAAATTGCCTACTCTATTGAACTCATCTACACTCAAGGCGCTATATAGAGCATTTAAAACTTGAGCATCGAGTTGTAAGTTTTACTTTTCCCTTTGAGAAGGGTTTTGTGATCAATCGGAGAAGCAAAACCTACATCAATTATTCTCCATAGGTTTGGGCCCATTGTCTTAATATAGATGGTCATTCTAATTTTCCAATAAACATAATTTGAACCATCAAAGTGAGGTTCCCTACTGGGGTGCATAACCTCTATAGTCACCATATGTTACTCTCTAGACAGTTAAGTCTAATGAATGAGAGACCAAGCTCTGATACCACTTGTAAGATCGAGGAGCCCGACTAGAAGGAGGTAAATAGGTGGTTTTAAAAAAAATTATGGCTAAAACCGAGTTTTATGCGGAATTGTAAATCAATTCGGTTTTGCTCAATTAAAACCTAAATCAACTAGTCTTGACTAAGTGCACCAACAAGCTATGACTAAGACAATGATAGCAATCCTAAGGAGACAAGCAAGCAATTTAATTCAATAAATGTAAATTGCAAGAAAGTAAAACTCAAGAAAGCAAACCACAATAGCACTTGAACTTTTTCCTGTGGTGATCAGAAACTTGCCAGATTCCCCTAGTCCACGTTGAGGTAAGCCCAAACGAATTGGACTGGCTTCACAAATTAAGCCTACACCTCGAATCCATTCGGGGTTGCTCTTCCTCCACTCTGGAGATGGCGAGTACCAAGCCACTCACAACCGTCCGGGTCTTCTCACAACCTATGTGGAGAAGATCACCAGCGCAACTCCTCCAAGCCGTCTAGGTATCGGCAAACACAAAGAGTAACAAGTTAGATACGCTCACTTGAACGAATCAAGTGTCTAAGCACAATGGATACTAAATCCAACACCTAATGCAACACATGCACTAGGATTTTGCTCTCTAAGCTCACTAAGTGCAACACATGCATAAAAGAGAGAGAGGGCTTGCTCTTTTCTCAAGCATAATGAAAATGGCACCAGCCTCCTCCCACAAATGGCCACAAGGGGTATTTATACACCCACACATGAAAACTAGCCATTGGAAGAGAATCTGTAGAAAAATAGGGATTCCCGGTCTGACCGCCAACCAATGGCCAGTCAGACCGCCCTAGCTCCAATGGCTATAAAAACTAGTCGTTGGATGCTCAACCGAATTGACCACCCTCACATGGGCCGGTCAGACTGCTAGGGGGCGGTTAGACCGCTCCACAGGGGAGTCAAGCAAAAGGGAAAAACACCTCACTCTGGAAAAAAGCAAACCGGGGTGACTGACCGTGGGGCCAGTCAGACTGTCCAAGACAAGGCGGTCGAACCGGGGTCCCACCGGTCAAACCGATCGCCACTGGCGGTCAAACCGCCAGGACATTTAGACCGGCACTCGGCCTGGTCAAACCCAAGGTGGGCTAGTCAGACCGCCCAAAGGGTGCTGTTAGACAGCCATGGATTTCGAAAACAGATTTTCAATATCACTTCAACTCAATTTTGCAAAACACATTTGCTAATTGATGCGCGATGCAAACAAGGGATGAAAGCGAGATTCTCAACAAGTTGTGAAACACATTTGCAGACTTTTAGAATCACGTCACAAAGAATTTGGTACGTGGACTTAAACCATTTTCAAAACACATTCGCAAACTAAAATCACATGCTACAAGGATTATGCATGAACCACAACACATTCACAAATATTGGCAACATGCTAAAGAGATCTAGAGCAAGCACTAAGAGCTATCAACATATGACACACTCAAGCTACTAGTTAGGACCCCTCTTAATAGAACGGCAACCTATACTAGCAATCCAGTCTCCACACCAAACACCGAGACCGGTAAAATGACAAAGTAACAAATCCTTGGCCTATACTAGTCATACCTTTGCCTTGAACATCTATCTCTGGAGTGACCACTTGATGATGAACATCTTCACTCCAAGTCTGGGATCTTGACTTGAATATCATCAACGCATGATGATCTTCTTCACTTCATGATCTTGTCTTGATGCTCATCAACACATGATGATATCTTGAGTCTTCATCACCATGGGACTCAACCTGTTTCACCAACTCATGAAAAATGTTGGTCCATATGATAATTGTCATTAATTACCAAAATACTCCATTAACTCATAATAGCGGGTCCAGATTCTTCACCTACAATGCCTCCACCTATGCGTCGTCATGTCGTCCTACACGACATCACTGGCCCTTCCAGTTTCGCCGTCATGGGATCAAGCTATGGACCTGCCTCCATCCACACAAGATATCTCCATAACCAGTGTCCCACCACCACCCTTCGCTCTTCCACCCCGTATGAGTCGCTCCATCGCACTCTTCCCTTTTATACACATCTTCGTGTTTTCGGTTGTTTATGCTACCCAAATATTTCCGCCATCGCCCCACACAAGCTAGAACCTCCCTCAACAGCCTTTGTGTTTTTGGGTTATCTGAGTGATCACAAAAGATTATGCTGCCTTGACATTGTCTCTCGTCAAATTATTATTTCTCACCATGTTATCTCGAATGAACATGTCTTTCCTTTTTCCCAGATTACTCCACCCACTCCTTCCAAATCTCTTGATTTCCTTATCGACTTTGTTTCCTCCCATCATCCTTCCTTTCCTACTGCCACACCGGTTACCGCGCCAGCATCGCTTGTTGTCACGCCTGCTCCAATCACTCTTGTGATAGCTCCAATCGTCGTCGCGCCAGCCCCTTTTCATGTCGTACCAGCCTCCATCATGGCTCCTGGTTCCACTTCCACTGCTGTCATATCTGCACGTCCTGGCCCTAGTGCTTACCCTATGCGCACTCATGCATAATATGGCATCACTAAACTGGTTGATCACCTCAACCTTTCTGCCATCACCATTCACTTGTCTCCCATTCCTTCCTCCTACCGAAGTGCTCTCAAGGATCCAAATTGGCTACGTGATATGCAAGAAGAGTATACTGCTCTTCTCCAAAACAACACTTGGTCCCTTATTCCCTCTCCACTGGGTGCCAATGTTGTCACTGGCAAATGGGTCTTTAAGCACAAATTTCACTCTGATGGTTCCCTTGCTCGATACAAGGCTCATTGGGTTGCTCGTGGTTACTCTCAACTGTCAGGTATCGACTTCAACGAGACTTTAATCCTGTCGTTAAACCTTCTACCATCCATGTCATTCTCAGCATTGCGACATCTTCTTCTTGGCCCATCCATCAATTGAATGTCAAGAATGATTTCCTTCACAACCACCTTGATGAGACAGTGTACTATCAACAGCCTGCTGGGTTTGTCGACCCTTCTACACCCTCTCATGTTTGCCGTCTAATAAATCCCTCTATGGTTTCAAACAAGCTCCTCGTGCGTGGTACTAGCGCTTCGCTCAGTATATTTGCACCATCGGTTTTGTGCCTGCCTCCTTCGACACATCCCTCTTTGTCCTCAAGCGCGGCTCGCATCTCGCTTATCTTCTACTTCTCGATGACCGATCTAGGTGCCCTTCACTACTTCTTGGGCATCACTATTTCCCGGTCTCCCATGGGTCTTTTTCTCTCCCAACATCAGTATGCTTTTGAGCTTCTCCAACGCGCTGGTATGAGCAACTACAATCTGTGTGCCACTCCTATTGACACTCATGCCAAGATGTCCTCTGATGGCATGCTAGTCAGCAACCCCACGGAATTCCGCAGCATCACCGGTACTCTTCAATACTTGACTTTGACATGGCCTGATATCGCGTACGCTGTCCAACAAGCGTGCCTCCACATGCATGACCCGAAGGAACCACACCTTAATCTCCTCAAATGGATTCTTCGCTACGTGAAAGGCACTCTTGATTTTGGTCTTCAACTTCGTGCTTCTTCCTCATGCGGCCTCACTGCCTACACCGATGCTGACTGGGTCAGCTGCCTAGGCTCTCGTCGGTCGACTTCCGGCTACTGCATCTACTACGGTGACAACCTCGTCTCCTGGTCCTCCAAACGATAGGCCACAGTCTCTCGCTCTAGCACTGAAGCGGAATACCGTGCCGTTGCACATGCTATGGCCGAATGCCGCTGGCTTGCTGGCTTCGTCAACCGTTGCACGAACTCTGTCAACCAATCGTCGCCTCGTCCATTGTTTATTGTGACAACATAGTGCCATCTACATGTCCTCGAACCCGGTTCAACATCGTCGAACCAAGCACATTGAAATTGACATTCATTTCGTTCGAGAGAAGGTGGCTCTTGGCCAGGTGCATGTCCTTCATGTACCAACTAGTCTCCAGTTCATCGACATCATGACCAAGGGTCTTTCGACACACGTCTTCAAGGAGTTCCGAACCAGTCTCTGCGTTCATTCTTCCCCCACTTCGACTGAGGGGGGATTTTTTTTTTAGATAATGGAAGAGAAAAATCTCTCCCGGTCTCTGCATCAAGGATGCACACAGCCCATTTTATTAAGAAAAAAAAGTAACACAATGACCAAAGATGGTTAAAAAGTGTCTGGAAGCCTTACAACCAATAGGTGATTAGAAATGAAACTTAATCATTACAAATCTTGTAACTAAACCGTCACCCATGAAGGCTTAAGATTTGCTTCACCACGATCTCTAATCTGGCGCTTCCAGCTATCATTGCCTCCTTCTGAAGCGATTTCTATAAATTTTCCCAAGCACTCAGCTAGTGCCCACTCAAAATGATAACCTGCAAGGGATTAGTGATAGTCTTTTTGTCAAAAACAACATCGTTCCGACATAACCAAATAGACCAACATAAGGTACTAGCTCCTACTAGGAGTTGTGACTTCAAAATTTTTGGAATACCGGCTAGCCAATTCCCAAACATGTGCTCTATACTCATAGGAGGGGATAAATTAAACGCACATTGAGCAGCCCACCATACAAGACGTGCAAAGGGACAATTAATAAAAAGATGTTGAATTGTTTCCTCTTTAATACAAAACAATACTTTTTGCTCCCCCTCCAATTTCTTTTAAACAGTTTATCTTTAGTTAATACCACCCCTCTTTTGAGATGCCATAGGAATATTTTCACTTTTAATGGAATTTTAATGAGCCAAAAAAAATCTCTACTGGGAGCTTGATTGGTTCCAATTAGTGTCCCATAGAAAGATGGTACTGAGAAAAGATAAGATTTATTCAGATTCCACCTGAAAACATCTTTTTGAGAGTTTAATGTTAAATTAACAATTCTCAAAATTAACTCATTCCAAGCATATAACTTAGGTCCAATAATAGGCCTTCGAAAAGAAATATGTAGAGGATCCGATCTCAGTACATTTGCCACTGTATCATCATTTCTCCTCACCACATTATAGAGTATTGGATATTGCATTTTCAGGGGAGAGTCTCCTAACCAAATATCTTTCCAAAACCTGGTTTGCATTCCATTTTTAACCTGGAATGAACCAAATCGAAGAAATTGGTTTTTAATTTTCATAAGACCCGACCAAAATTGAGAAGTCCTAGGTTTATTGACTGAGGGGGGATGATAGAATATGTGTCCGGCAAGATCCGATCACCATCCATACTGTCCGACTCTGATTGATCTCCTATTATCTTGCCTTGTAATCTTCATTTATTGTTAAGATTTCATGTACACATACATACTATATATGAGATACCAGCGCCCCCCTTTTGTGTGTGGTGATTCTCGTAATCTTTCTTTCCAAATTCACACTGTCCATAGCATAATCCGAGAAAAAAACCATGCACAGCCAGAGGTGTAGTTAGGCCTCGGGCAGCTAGAGCAGTGGTCCGAGGTCTACAATCAAAATTTCATAGAAAGTGTCTTGAAAAATGGCCAAAATACAATTTCGGCTAAAGATCAGCTGGCCAGGCCTGAGGGTTAGGCCGTAGCTAGCTTCGCCCCTACATGCTGCTCATGTTCTTTGTCCTTGTGAGAAACAAGAGACCCCTCTCAGATTGTAGGGATTGAATGAGGCTTTTCCTTCTTCTCGTGTTCTCCTTCAGGTGGAATAGCTTGGTATTCGCGTCCCCCTCACGAATCCATGTTAATCTTGACCGTTGACGCATACGGACCTTCTGTAGTGCTGCGAGACCTAGACAACTGTGCTTGAGCTTAGTTCTCAGGTCTTTTCCATATTTAGGAAACTTGTTTCTTCCGGTTTCCAAACCATATCAATGGGATACTCTGAATTATGTCTAGTTATATCACTAAAGTAGTCCTTTTCATACAGCAATGATCGACGAGATATCGGATATAGCTGACTTGGATACCAGAGTGGCCGTTGAGTCTGTAGATGGCACCGCGTGAAAGAAACATGCATCTTTGTGGAGGAAGCAACACTCATGGTTTATATAATACTTCGTTATGATAACATGTTTAACTTATTTTTTTGTGCCAGAATAGCGTTTTTGTTGACTAACCACAGATTTAACAGGTGCTTTACCCAGTAGGATTGCTGTTGTTGGCCCAAGCAGCTCTAAGACGACAAATCACCCTCCAATTTGCTAGATGGCTGATTCTGGTGCACTCAAAGTGGAGGGGATCAAAAACAGGGTAATAAACAATAAAAAAATGATTTGTGAGTGCGCAAAGAATATATAGCTGCTCCATTTGCTCTGCGTTTAAGCTTAAATTATTCCTTTTTCTTTTTTAGTATTTGGTGCAGTCCTTATCGTTCCTGCAGCTATATAGTTAATTTCAAGTTGCAGCAGCTATATAATTTATACCAAGTAGAAGTGGATTCTCCTCGGATCTGTTAATGCCAAATTAGGGTAATTTCATGAATCATGATTGAATCGAATTGATTTACATTGTTTAACTTATCTAGCATGTTCTTTTCACTGCAGTTAGTAGTTGTGTTTCCATAAACTAACAAGGAATGGAGCCAAATTTATGTTATGAAAGGTATTCCTGTTTCTCCTATCAAAGTAGGCAGGAAGGTATGAAAAAGGGGGCAAACCATATCAAACAGAGAGCTTTCTCTAAAGACACTGAAAACGGGAATACTCATTGCTGCTCACATTAGTTAATTTGCAGCCATTACGAGTACGTCCCTATCATATGTTTTGCACAGACCAGCGTCTGACTCAGGTCTAACAAAAGTCATGAACCCACTAGTAAAGGTCAAATGTATAGCTCCTTACGGCCAGAATGTCTACAACTGTTAGATGTGTATTATTGCATATGTATTTTTCCTATTGTATAAGGGTTATATATATATATATATATATATATATATATATATATATATATATATATATATATATATATATATATATATATATATATATATATATATATATATCATACATATACTTGTATAAATATTGGCACATTAGTCTCATGATGAATACAAGCGCTATTCATAACATGATATCAGAGTACACCTAGGATTTTTCTTCGCCAAGCCGCCGCCGCTGCCGGTTCGGCTTCTCTGGCAATCGTTGCCGCCTGCTTTTTGCCCATCACCGCCGCTACTCTTCTCTAGCACAGCAGCTCTCCATCTGCTGCCTGGCTTTGCCAGATCCTCTGCATCTTTCTCTGTCGCTCGGATCCTCTTCACCCCTGCTACTGCCCATATTTTCTCCACCGTGCTCACTCTTCGATCTACCGTCGTCGGGCTGTAGGAGGCCGCCGCGCATCTTCTCCGCCTGACGCTGACCACCGTCGCATGCTGCCTCCCACCAGGTCGGCGTCGCCTCCGGATCAAGGCCCCCGGCGCCGCCTTCTGCTCGTGACGTCAGCCACCGCCCGACCACCTGCCATCGTCGCTCCGACAGTCTTCACTCCGACCGCCGCCGCTCTGGGCCACCACCGACGCCGCCACTGACCTCGTGCGTCGACGTGAGGCCGCCGGAGCTGCTGGAGCCACCGCCACCGTGAGGCCACCGGAGCCACCGCCGTCGGTTACCGTCGTGAGTATGCCTCCTCTCTGCGTGGCTCTTGGCTCTGTGAATTGTGATACGAACACGGTTAGGTTCCAAACCTAACCGTATAAGTAAAAAGGAAAGAAAAAAAAGAGAAAAAGAGAAAAAATAAAAAAGAAAAAGAAAAATGTCATCCTCTTCAGGCACCGTTTCCGTTCCTCGCTACCCGGTGATCTTCGATGGTCTCAATTACCGGGACTGGTTTCAACACATGCGCCTTCACATGCGTGATCAGCGTCTTTGGGAGTTTTTTACCGATGAGTTGCCTTGTCCGCCTCGCCCTGCTCCACCTGTTGAGCCCGTGCTCTCGAAGAATGCTTCCGAAGATGCTCGTAAGAAGGCATATGATGCTTTTGAGGATGTCATGGAGACCTTTCAGACTCAGTATGCTGCCTACAAGACATGGATTAGTGAGGATGCATGTGCCTCTGCTATTCTAGTTGCTAGCATGGAAGTGCATCTCACTGGGGATGTGGTTGGCTTAGCTTCAGCACAGTTGATGTGGGCGCATCTGCGCAACCACTACGAACCATCTGGGATTCCTTGTGTCTTGCTGTTGTGCATTAGGAAGCAGTCGTTGCAGCAGGGAGATACCACTGTGGATGAGTTCTATGCCTAGTTGACCGTGGTATGGCGTCAAATTGACTCTTTGGGACCGGATGTTTGCCACACTTGTCAATGCTGTCAGCGTCAGTAGTCTCACCTGGAGCTTCGTGGCATCTACGACTTCTTGACACGTCTCTGGGCTGAGTATGAGCAAACTCGTACTTAGTTGCTAGCACGCCACCCTCGTATGACTCAGTTGGAGGCCCTTGCATCTGTTCATACTGAGGAGATTCACCTTCATGCTGCGGGTCTGCTGTCGTCCCCGTCGTTTCCTTCGATTTTGGTAGCTCCTCCAACTTCTACACCCGCTACGTCTCCAGCTACTCCTTCACTAGTGGTGCCTTTACCAGTGACAACTACTGTTGGTAGGGGACTCCACTACACCTATTGCAACAAGGATGGACGTGTGGAGCAGTTTTGCTATAGGAAGAAGAAGGATTTACGTTGTGGTAGCTGTCCTCCAAAGGGCACTGGCAGTTCCTCCTCTGAGAGGAGCTCTGGAGCTTCAGATATTCAGGAGCTTTTCACACTGTTGCGTCGCATGGCTGCTTTTGCACCATCCGATTCTGCTGGTTCTGCTACGCAGTCTTCTAATGAGAGACCACATTCTACTTCTTCTTCCTTAGGTATATCACCTCGGATTCTTGACTCTGGTTCTTCCTTTCATATGACATCTTATTCCAGCAGTCTCACTTCCATTGGTCATTTAGCTACTCTTAACACTGTTCAGACAACAGATGGTACCTCTCTCTCTGTCGTAGGACGAGGCACTCTTTCGAATTCCTCTTTTCATGTTCCTACTATTTCTTATGTTCTCAAACTAACCATGCAACTCATATCTACCGGTCAGCTCACCGATCATGGTTGTTGAGTTATTCTCAATTCTAATTCTTATTATGTTCAGGATCGATGCACGGGGACTCTGGTTGGTACTGGCCCTCACCGCCGTGACTCACAACGTCTCTGGGAGCTTGACTAGCTTCATTTTCCTTTCGCTACCCCTGTCAGTCTTGTCGCCTCAACCATCGTCTTCGCTCAGCACATATGGATATACTTTATGTCATCTCGTAGTGAGGTTCTATCCATCTACCGAAATTTTGTCACCATGATTCGTACTCAGTTTGACTCTCCTATTCGTGTTTTTCAGGCTAATTCCGTTGGGGAGTACTTGTCAGGAGTCCTTTATGGTTTTCTTGCCGAGTAGGACACTCTCTCTCAATTTTCTTGTCCAGGTGCTCATGCACAGAATGGTGTGGCTGAACGAAAGCATCGTCATATTCTTGAGATAGCCCGTGCTCTTATGCTTGCTTCTGCTGTTCCACCATACTTCTGGGCTGAGATCGTTTCTACCGTCACTTTCCTGATTAATATTTAGCCTTCTTCCGCTCTTCAGGGTGGGATCCCAGTTGAGCATCTCTGTGGCAAGACTCCTGATTATTCTAGTCTTTGCCTCTTTAGGTGTGTGTGATATGTTCTTCTTGCACCTCGTGAGCGCACCAAGCTGACCGCTCAGTCCGTGGAGTGTGTTTTTCTAGGCTGTAGCACTGAGCATAAGGGATATCGTTGTTGGCATCCTGTTGGTCGACGGATGCGGGTTTCTCGGGACGTCACTTTTGATGAGTCTCATCCTTTCTACCATCGTCCTTCTCCTTCCTCCGCTCCAGCATCTCTTATCGAGCCACTTTCTTTCCTGACTTTTCCTACCACCCCCATAGTCACCACACCTCTACTACAGCCTTTGGCCTCTCCGGTGCCTCCTTCACCGTCGGCGTTTCCTTCACTGTCGGTGCCTCCTGTGCCACCGACACCCTCTCTAGAGGCTCCTCCTGGCCTTATTCCTTCTTATCCTCTCTACTACACTCTTCGTCCGCGAGCTGAGGATTATTTTGATGCGCCATCTTCTTCTGACGTGGCTTCTTCTTCGGCCTCTCCTCCTCTTCTGTCAGACCCGGATTCCGAGAATTCAAATCCTCTGTGAAAACACTGTGCTATTTCCTAGATCAGTAGATAGCACTCACAGGTACATTGTTGAATCAATCATACAAGTCGTGAACTAACACAAATATATTACAACACAGAGTAACATAGACCTCAATGGGTCGAGTTTTACAAAGGGGCCGCACGAGGCCAACTTGATTACATTACATGAAGATAACGGTATCTACAACGGAAGCAAAAGGAGAGGTAGGGCTCATCTCACACAGGCAAGCGACTGGGGCGACCCGTGTACGACGGATATTAACCAGGAGCTGGATAATATTGGCTGTACGCGAGTACCAATGAGTCTACTTAGACTGGGCGAGACCTAAACTACAGAACTATACTACTCCTTGTCATCTCCTTGTCCATCATCTTCTGGGCCTTCGTAGAAAGCGTAGTCTCCTTCGTCTTCATTATCTGAAGGGTTTGGGGAGAGGAGCGAGAATGAGCACTACCACCGTGCTCGTGAGCCAACACACAATGCAATAGTATACATGCAAGGTTAAACAAGGATGGCTCGGTTCTTTTATTTGCGAAAGCAAGCTTTTCAAATATCATACTTACAAAGTCCTATCACTTAGCATTTTAACAAATTGTAGTTTAATAAAAAGAGTAATGTGCAATAATTAGTAACAGTAGAGGTTCCATCCGTCAAAACTCTACACATGCATTTTTCAATTGGAGCTGCCTCCAATTACCACACCCACTGAGCTCGAAGACTGAGGGAAAACCCAACACAGGGCTAGGTGAGCCCTTCCACCAATTTCATTCCACCCACAAAGTTTTGAAATAGGACTAACTCAAGTTATGATTCCCATGTCCGCCTTTGACCGTAGGCACGGCACCTGTTTAAACAGTTTAGACTCTACAGAGGTTGTACACTTTACCCACAAGAGATAGTCATACCCGTTACCTCCACATGATTCTGTAGTCATGTAGTTGGGCGGCCGTCACAATAACCTTTCTAGATATCTCACCCCTTCTGTCATTTCACCCATATGGGGTTACGCCCATATGTTGTACGGGATGTTCACCACAACAACTAGCATAGCTGGCCCCATCCACAATGACTAGCGTAGCTGGCAACTTCACCTTACCTCGGTGTCCCTTTCAAGCCGGAGTACCTCTGCCACTTGTACATCCTCGACCCCCACCAATGGGCGCCCTGCACGCGGAGGGGACAGGGCGAGAGAGTAGGTGAGGCGCAGTGAGGACGAGCGGCGACTCGGGTGTCCACGCTGACACGGGCGCGCCCGTGCGTTGCGCAGCGCGCGGCTCGGTCTAGGAGCGAGGACGTGCACAGTGCAGGAGCTCCGAGGTGACAAGGCGAAGGCGGCCAGGGCCAAGGCGTGCGGGCGACAAGATAGGGCGAGGGGAGACAAGACTTCAGGGCTGTTGACGAGAGCGTGGCGCTTGATCCGGGAGCTCCGGAGCGGCGAGGACGGTGGTGACGTGCGCTGCGCGGCGGGCTGAGAAGACAAGGCGAGGGGGAGGCTCCAGAGTCGTCGTGGCCAGGGGAGTTGATGGCGGCAGGCGCGTACGAGGGAGCCGGTGGCATCGCAGAGGGAGCAGGCGGGCTAAGCAGCGGCGGCAGTCGCGCCACGGAGGGAGAGAGAGAGGCACAGCAAAGGTTTGGACCCAGGGGAGAAGAAGAAGATGACCCAGGCGGCTCGGGCTGGGAAAAGGAGGTGGCCGAAGGCCTGGGCCACGGGCCAAAAGAAAGAGGGAGGCCGGAGGGGAAATGGGCTCAGCCCAAGAGGGAAAATGGTCTGAGCCCGAAAGAGGAAGGAGGCCCAACTTGAAATGGCCCGAAAATTAAAAGAGAGGAGAAATTCCAAACCAGAATTTGAATTTCAAATATTACGGACATTACATTTGAAACACACACCGGAGAGAAAAGAAAGGAAGTTTTCGAAATTAGTTTGGTGATTTGAATTACGGCGAAGAACGAAAACCAGAACGGTAAATACTATGCGCCGTCCAAAAACGGGATGCTACAAATCCTACCCACCTTAAACGGAATCTCGACCCCGAGATTTGAGCTACTTCGAGAATAGGGACGGGTAGTCTTGCTTCAGTTGATCTTCGCATTCCCAGGTGACTTCTTTGGCTGAGTGGTGACTCCACTAGACTTTGCAAAGGCGGAAGACTCGGCGGCTTGTTTGCTTCTCGATGACGTCGAGGATCTTGATCGGATGCTCTGGATAAGTCAAGTCCTGCTAAAGGGTGATGGCTTCAACAGGCGTATGTTCTTCAGGTACTCTGAGGCACTTCTTGAGCTAGGAGACGTGAAAGACGTTGTGAACTTCTGACAAATTTTCCAGTAACTCTAGCTGATAGGTAACTTCTCCACACTTGGCGGTGATTGGGGATGAGCCTATTTATCTTGGGGTGAGCTTGCCTTTTACTTTGAATCTTCGAGTTCCACGAAGTGGTGATACCTTGAGATATACAGCATCTCCAACTTCAACAGTTAGTTTCCTTCGACGGTTGTCGGCATAACTCTTTGTCTTGATCGAATGCTTGGAGGCTTATCTCTAATCACCAAACTTTCTTCAAATTTTGCTTGAGAGTGTCTAGTCCGAAGATATATCCTTCACCTGATTCTGACCAATGCAAAAGAGTTCTGCATTTTCTTCCATCAAGTGCTTCAAATGGGGATATTTTCATACTTGACTGATAATTGTTATTGTATGCAAACTCGGCATATGGTAGACACTTTTCCCAGTCTACGGTGAATTCTAAAGCACAAGCTCGAAGCATGTCTTCTAGAATCTGATTTGTTCTTTTTCGTCGACCATCACCAGGATGATAAGTCTTTGAAATCAAGGTGGGTTCCAAAGGCGTCATGCAAACTAGCCCAGAAATGCGAGGTGAATTGGGATCCTCGATCGAAGACTATCCTTTTAGGTACTCCGTGTAAACACACAATACGAGCTACATACAACTCGGCTAACTTGTCTCCCATGTAGGTTGTCTTTACTGGGATGAAATGGGCTACTTTGGTCAGTCTATCAACTATAACCCATACTGAATCACATCCGGACTTGGTTCGGTGTAGACCGGTAATGAAATGCATTCCAATCTCGTCCCATTTCCACTGAGGGATTTCAACAACAGAAGGGAAAGAAAGTGCTTACAACCAAAAGACTGCTTAGCAAGCACTGCTAGCTAATCTAGACTAACATGACGATGAAGATCTCGTGCTCGAACTCTCCCTCCTGGAGAGGCTGGAAGTAGTGGAAGGGCATCTCCATCATAAAATCCTCATGCATCTGGACCAGGCGGTTGCAGGTGAAGGGTGCTACGTCTTGGACTGCTTCAGAACAGCTGCTCTGGAGTGTCGCGGGTTGGAAGATGTGAGCGTTGAACTTGCCCTCCCTGGCATAGAGGAAAACTTCCATGATCCATGACTCTTGATCCATGGTCCTGGTCTTTCGCCTCAAGATAGGATGGCGGTTGTAACCTGTGTACCATGAGTTGGCGAAGATTGTCTACTCGCCATCTCCGCTACTACTTGAGAGCAAAAGTCCCAAGGGCCATCATCTAAGGGTAGCCATCTACAATTTTTGGAAACAGAGAAAAGATCAGAACTGAGTAAAAACTCAAGTGAAGTCAAGGTAAGTAAAGAACTAAGAGTGATGAGGCGGAGCAATAAATACTCTATATTTTAACAAATCTTTTCTTAATTTTTGAAAATAGGACTCAAGTCCTTAGGGCTCGGCCAGTCTAGCTAAGGCTCCTAAAGTCGTATGCTCTGATACCACCTCTGTCGGACCCGGATTTCAAGAATCCAAATCCTCTGTGAAAACACTGTGCTATTCCCTGGATCAGTAGATAGCACTCACAGGCACATTGCTGAATCAATCATACAAGTCGTGAACTAACACAAATATATTACAACACAGAATAACATAGACCTCAACGGGTCGAGTTTTACAAAGGGGCCGCACGAGGCCAACTTGATTACATTACATGAAGATAACGGTATCTACAGCGATATCTCTTTTCATGCGTGGCCACCAATACAAAATCTTCATATCTTGATACATCTTGGTGCTGCCTGTGTGCAGGGTATACGCTAAGCTGTGGGCTTCTTTCAGAATCAAATCCTTGAGTTTCTTCTAGTGGGGAACAAAGAGACGTTTCCCATACCATAGGATTCCTTGCTGATCTTCGATATCTTGGGGGCTTTTCCTTTTGACATGAGATGTTTGAATCTCTGGACTCCAGAGTGTTCTTGTTGAGCGGTCTTGATCTGCTCTTCTAAAGTTAGACGTGCTTCCATAGCATCTGCAGTGTCTCGCTCTATCAAACAAAGGTTGAGGGCTTCGAATTCCTTATAGAGCTCAGGCTGATGCTCTTGAATCATAACATTATCGCAAAGAAGACTCTGCGGCTTAATGCGCTTCAGAACTACATTAGCCTTTCCGGGATGATAATGAACATCCAAGTTGTAATCTTTTATTAACTCTAACCATCTTCTTTGCCGGAGGTTAAGGTCAGATTGAGTGAAGAGTTACTTGAGACTCTTGGGGTCCGTGTAGATATCACAAGGATTTCCAATCAAATAATGTTGCCAGATTTTGAGGACATGCACTACTGCTGCTAACTCCAAGTCATGAGTTGGATAATTGTCTTCATGAGGACGGAGTAGTCTGGATGCATAAGCTACAACTTTTCCTCCTTGCATAAGTACGCAACCAAAACCTTGGCGTGATGCATCATAGTAGACTTCAAAGTCTTGACGAATGTCTGGCAGGATTAACACTGGTGTAGACGTTAACTTCTTCTTCAATTCTTTGAAACTTTTTTTTCACAAGCCTCTGTCTATTCATACTTCTTTTCCTTTTTGAGTAGATGGGTCATCGGTTTGGAAAGCTTCGAGAATCCTTGTATGAAGTGTCTGTAGTATCCGGCCAAGCCGAGAAAACTACGAACTTCTGTCACAGATGTAGGCTGCTTTCTCCAACCTTCTTGACTAAAACCACGACATTATTCACTTAATTCCTCAAGCATTTTTATCAATTACAGTCCTCCAGAATGTCATTATATAAACCCAATATCTTCATTAAGGAACCTCCCAAAAGACTGCTTGTAATCCATAATTTCAAATTTAATCCGCTGAATTATTTTATCACTATCTATACAACAGTTATTTAGTCCATCTCCAATATCAGTAAGATATTTATCAATACAACAATAATTTGGACTAACTCCCATGTCGGTAAGGTATCCTTCAATCATATATTCCAATATCCCACAATCAAATGTTTGTATAATCCAATATCTAGCAATTATACCCTTCCATAATCCGATCAAGGCATATCTCTATAACCCAACCAAAAGTTTATGATAAATCCCAACTTCTTTGTTCAATTATGTTCAATTGAATCTAATGTTACCAACATAACCAATTAATTCCCTATTTCCTGATCCAATCTATTTTACCAACATCATTAATTGGTAATCCTATAATCCAATCTTCAACAATCATGTAAGTCTTGATCAAAATCCAACCATAATACATTTATATAATCTAACATCCAACAATTATAGTTATATAATCCAATCATGATTCAAATAACTCTCCCCAAAATTAATATCATGAATCATATGAAAATCCAATTTTTTTCGCATTCTATTCACTGCCTTTAATGCACATATATTTCCATTCCAGGTTGTCAACCAACATCATAACCAACTTAAGATTAGATAAAGATCCAATTTCTCCTAATAATCAAATCAGTACTTCAGATTCCTATATCTTTCATGGCTGATCAAAATTTTCCTTTATGATCATTTTCTTTCTCCATAATCTATATAACCCACTGATTTGCTATTCTTTAAACCTTTCGTAAACAAGGTTTATTCACCATCGCACTCTAGTATTCACAAGAATTTAACATATTGACAAAGCTTAAAATTCTCAATATCAGTCCCATTAATGATCTCCAAAACCATCTTGCTTTATCCAAACACACCAGTTAATCTCAACAAGATTAGCTTCCATGTGATTTTACTCACTTGAACAATCTCCAACCATCATTCACATGTTACAAAATGGGACGAAGGAAGCACGATAGGCGAGAGGGAAAAGCACACTAGGCGAGAGAGAACAAAGGAGGAAGACAGAAGCATCCTAGTGGTGGGTTGCCTTGCCATCTTCATTCATGACGATTCTCATCGCAACTTGAAAACTCATCTGCTGCAACTCGCCGCTGGTCAAGAATAAAGCGAGGAGCAATCCTTGGGGCAAATGATCTTGTCCTTCACAGAGGAAGCACGAACTTTAAGCATCGGCATTCACCGGCCGGTGGTCCTTTTCGCAGCTTGGGGCGCGTTTACAAGGCATTGGTCCGCCGATGTCCTATTTCTCCAAAACGTGTGCAAGCTACTAGGTTCATAGGACAATCTTCGATTGGTGATGTTCCTTGTGAGAGGGCGTAGGGAACTAGGCACGTGTAGCAATAGTGTCCATATTGCCCACATGTAAAGCATGCTCCTCTTGTATTTTGTCGTATTGGAGGACATGATTGGGCGACGTGTCCTGTCTTGCCACATTCAAGGCAAGCATTTGGCGAAGCTTCTGGGTCTGATAGAACTTCAGCAGGTATGGCTTGCCTCTTGCTGGGGCTCGTGATCATTTCTTTGTTGTCAATGCTGAGGTTGGTGGCAATGACTTTCCTTGTAGGTTTTTCAAGATTCCATTGGGGACATTTGTTCACATGGTGTCCTAGGTTGCCGCGATAGAAACACTTGAGTTCCTCGCCTTGCTTCTTCTGGGGGCATCCAATGGCGCTTAGATGTTCTTTTTCTCCACAACTAAGCAAGTGGAGGTTAGTTGCGTGGTTGATCGCCGCAGATCGCTTTGGCGAGTGGAGAGCGCGGAGACGATTTCCATCAAAAGTGGAGTTGAGTCAAGCTCTTGGTGGTTGGGCTAATCGATTGAATGATGAGCTATCGAGAAAAGTCGGTCACGATGATAGTGCGCCAGGCCTTTGCGCGCTAACTTTTCGATCCGCACCACCTTCTTGGGTCAGCCGCTTCTTTGGTGCCATCTGAGAGAACAACTTGGCTTAGAACGAGAGGAGTTATATAAGGGTTTACAGGCCCTCTATAGAACACACAGAAGAACTTCAAACCAGCGAGGAGAAACAATACAATACAAAGCCGAGAGTGGCTGCATTATATTAGGGGATTAAGTGTTACATGACTCCCGAAACATAGCTTATAGGCTAAATTTAAGTCACGACACAGGATACAAACACAACGCCTACAACATAAGGGAAAGAAAGTGCTTGCAACCAAAAGACTGCTTAGCAAGCACTGCTAGCTAATCTAGACTAACATGACGATGAAGATCTCGTGCTCGAACTCTCCCTCCTGGAGAGGCTGGAAGTAGTGGAAGGGCATCTCCATCATAAAATCCTCGTGCATCTGGACCAAGCGGTTGCAGGCGAAGGGTGCTACGTCTTGGACTGCTTCAGAACAGCTGCTCTGGGGTGTCACGGGTTAGAAGATGTGAGCGTTGAACTTGCCCTCCCTGGCATAGAGGAAAACTTCCATGATCCATGACTCTTGATCCATGGTCTGGGTCTTTTGGCCTCTGAAGATAGGATGGCAGTTGTAACCTAGGTGTACCATGAGTTGGCGAAGATTGTCTACTCGCTCATCTCCATCTACTTCTTGAGAGCAAAAGTCCCAAGGGCCATCATCGGAAGGGGTAGCCATCTACAATTTTTGGAAACAGGAGAAAAGATCAAAACTGAGTAAAAACTCAAGTGAAGTCAAGGTAAGTAAAGAACTAAGAGTGATGAGGCGGAGCAATAAATACTCTATATTTTAACAAATCTTTTATTAATTTTTGAAAATAGGACTCAAGTCCTTAGGGCTCGACCAGTCTAGCTAAAGCTCCTACAGTCGTATGCTCTGATACCACCTCTGTTGGACCCGGATTTCAAGAATCCAAATCCTCTGTGAAAACACTGTGCTATTCTCTGGATCAGTAGATAGCACTCACAGCACATTGTCAATCAATCATACAAGTCGTGAACTAACACAAATATATTACAACACGTAATAACATAGACCTCAACGGGTCAAGTTTACAAAGGGGCGACGAGGCCAACTTGATTACATTACATGAAGATAACGGTATCTACAAATGAAGCAAAAGGGCAGTAGGGCTCATCTCTCACAGTAAGTTTAATCGGGCACCCATGTACGACGGATATTAACCAGAGTCGGATAATATCTACCAGACGCCAGCACTCAATGAGTCTACTTAGACCGGGCGAGACCTAAACTACGTAACTATACTACTCCTCGCCATCTCCTTGTCCATCATCTTCGGGCCTTCAGAGAAAGCGAGTCTCCTTCGTCATCATTATCTCAAGGGTTTGGGGAGAGGAGCGAGAATGAGCACTACTACCGTGCTCGCGAGCCAACACACAATGCAATAGTATACATGCAAGGTTAAACAAGGATGGTTCGGTTCTTTTATTTGCGAAAGCAAGCTTTTCAAACATCATACTTACAAAGTCCTATCACTTAGGATTTTAACAAATTGCAGTTTAATAAATAGAGTAATGTGCAATAATTTTACTAAGCCAAGTTGCATTTTGCAGACTTGTGGTTGTACTTGTTTAACACAGGAGGTCATGACAAGATTAAGTCCTTAATCCATCCGGGCGGTTCTTTCCACAATCCAACCACTCTCGTGCTCCCCGAGCACCCACCACCTTTCCATCCGCCTAGATGTGGTACTAGCAATTAGGGTTTTTGAGGAGTAAAACCAATTTAAACCATTCCTTTCAGTCAATGGACCACCAATGACCGCCCAAATCATTTTTATGTTTGAAGAAAGATGATTGTGGTATTTTAATACACCGGTACTTAAGCAAGACTAGCATGTCGCTTAAGTACAACCAATAACTAGTATTACCATATAGTTACTAGGGTGACAAGGATTAATGGATTCAAATTATCAAGGATGTCATATTAATTAATTAATCAACAAGTGGGTGTTTAACTACCTTAAACTTTAATATACATTTGATTAAAGAATTAAAGCATGCAATTTTTTGTTAATTTAAACGAATATAATTTGCGTAAAATGTAGGTTCAATATGGTCAAAGTATTGACTCGCCTTTGGTTAAAGGCAAGGATCTTGATACTCTTGGTCTTGATCAACTTGAGGATCTCCCTGCCTTCAAATCCTAAACCAAGAAAAAAATACCTAAAAAGGCACAACGGCAAAGAGAGCAAATAAATACACAAGAATACACAAATGAACTTCAAATTAATCAAGTCCTATGCCATTAGCAAGATCTTGATTTAACAATTTTTTAGAAATTTATTTCATAATTTTTGGAGTTATAATGGAGGAGAAATGAATTTACGAAGATTAAATGAATTAAAAGAGAGAGAGAGGGAGGTAATGGTCCACAGCATAGTGTGGACCGAGTCCAAGCTGGGAGGTGCCGGGTCCACGGAACAAGGGCACCGAGGGGCCCACCGCCACCAAAGAGAAGGGAGGGGTTGGTGCCATCGGCAAGGCCCACGGTCGCTGAGAGAAAAAGGGGGGGTTAAGACATATTTAAACCGCCTAATCATTGATTAGGGATTAAACATCGTCATTAAGGCTAATGACGAGGAACAAGGTTGATCCCAACAGCCACGATGGCGCTTCATGGGCAAGACAACGCGGCAGGGTTCAAGGCAAGGCCTTGCACCATGGGCTAGGGCACTGCGGGCGACTTGAGCATGGGAATGGGAAGCTGGCGAGGAGGCGGTGCTGGTGACGGGGTGGCAGCGTCGGAAGGGTGGACGTCGCCGGCGGCGGGTGGTGCTAAGCGGCGGCGGCGACTCGATGATGGTGGAGAAGGTGGTCCGGTGGCGGCTCGGGGCGGGGAAGTTGAGCACGATGTAGCCCTTGGCGAGGTGGTGCTAGAGAGCTTGACGGGGAGGCCAGAGGAGGTCTACAGGCGGCGGTACATGGTGACGAAGGCGGCGGCCGGAGGCGGGGAAGAAGCTCAAATATGGCGGCGACAGTGGCTAATCTTCGAAGGGGTTTGAGGGGAAAGACTCCTGGTGGCCGGGGGCTCACGGTGACGGGGTCGATGGCGCCGGGAGATGGCCGAAGCGGCGAGACGGCGGTGGAGGTGGCGGCGGCTGAAAACGAAAAAGGGCGACTTTTGCTTGGTGGACTTATCGAAGCTCGGGGGCGACGTGAGGAGCTTAAGGGGGGGTGCTGAGGGGCTTTATAGGCCACGGGAGCAAGGGAGGGCAACGGGAGGGAGGTCCTTGGAGTTGTTGGAGTCGCGCAGTCCCGAGGCGGCGGCATGGGCGACCTGCACGCGGAGGGGACAGGGCGAGGGAGCAAGTGAGGTGCAGTGAGGACGAGCGGCGACTGGTGTTCATGGCAGCGCCTGAGGTGACAAGGCGGCATATGCTGGCCAAGGCGCAAGGGCGACAAGACAAGGCGAGGGGAGACAAGACAAGGCGAGGGGAGACAAGACTTCGGGGCTGCTGACGAGAGTGCGGCGCTTGATCCGGGAGCTCCAGAGTGGCGAGGACGGTGGTGACGTGCGCTGCGCGGCGGGCTGAGAAGACAGGGCAAGGGGGAGGCTCCAGAGTCGTCGTGGCCAGGGGAGTTGGTGGCGGTAGGCGTGTACGAGGGAGCCGGTGGCATCGCAGAGGGAGCAGGCGGGCTAGCGAAGGCAGCGGCGTCACCCACGGGAGGGAGAGAGGCAGCACTGCAACATTTGACCCAGGAGGGAAGAAGAAGATGACCCAGGTGGCTCGGGTTGGGAAAAGGAGGTGGCCGAAGGCCTAGGCCACATGCCAAAAGAAAGAGGGAGGCCGGAGGGGAAATGGGCTCGGCCCAAGAGGGAAAATGGGCTGAGCCTAAAAGAGGAAGGAGGCCCAACTTGAAATGGCCCAGAAATTAAAAGAGAGGAGAAACTCCAAACCGGAATTTGAATTTCAAATGTTATGGACATTACATTTGAAACACACACCGGAGAGAAAAGAAAGGAAGTTTTCGAAATTAGTTTGGTAATTTGAATTGCGGCGAAGAACGAAAACCAGAACGGTAAATACTATGCGTTGTCCGAAAATGGGACACTACATCCTCGATATGCTCTTCATGATCGCCACTCTATTCGACCTCCTGCGCTTTTGCTTTTGCTTTTGCTATTGCTGCTCTTGCCGAACCGACTTCTTATCGTGATGCTACTATTCATCAGGAGTGGCAGTATGCGATGGCAGAGGAGATCGCTGCCCTTGAGTGTACTGGTATACGTTGGATCTTGTCTCTCTTCCTATGTGTGTTACTCCTATCACATGCAAGTGGGTCTATAAGCTTAAGACCCGCTCTGATGGTTCTCTTGAGCGCTATAAGGCTCATCTCGTGGCACGTGGTTTTCAACAGGAGCATGGTCGTAATTATGATGAGACATTTACTCTTGTAGCTCACATGACCAATGTTCGCACTCTTCTTGTTGTGGTGTCTGTTCGGGCATGGTCCATCTCTCAGCTTGATATCAAGAATGCCTTTCTCAATAGTGAGCTGGGTGAGGAGGTTTATACGCTGCCACCACCGGGGTATTCTGTTCCTATGGGTATGGTTTGTCGCCTTCGACGATCTCTTTACAGCCTCAAGCAAGCTCTTCGTGCCTGGTTTGATCGTTTCTCTTATGTTTTCACTGCAACTAGTTTCTCTGCCAGTGCTCATAATCCTGCTCTTTTTATTCACACTTCGCCTCGTGATCAAACGCTTCTCCTTTTATATATTGATGATATGATCATTATTGGAGATGATTCTTAGTATATCACTTTTGTCAATGAGCGTCTTAGTGAGCAGTTTCTCATATTTGATCTGGGTCATCTTCGCTACTTTCTTGGGATTGAGGTTATTTCTACGCCTGAGGGCCTCTATCTGTCCCAAGAAAAGTATATCTAGGATCTTTTGATCGTACTTCTCTTACTGATCAGCACACCGCTGAGACTCCCATGAAACTTAATGTTCATCTTTAGTCCACTGATGGTGAGCCTCTTACTGATCCTACTTACTATCGTCACTTTGTTGGGAGTCTTGTTTATCTGGGTGTCACTCGTCCTGATATTTCGTACCTTGTGCATATCTTGAGTTAGTTTGTTTATGCTTCAACTCAACTCCACTATAGTCATTTTCTCGTGTTCTACGATATCTTCGTGGAACCATCACTCATCGTCTCTTTTTCCCTCGCTCCAGCTCTTTACAGCTCTATGCATATTCTGATGCCACCTGGGCTAGTGATCACTCTGATCGCCGGTCTCTCTCTCTGCCTATTGTGTTTTTCTTAGTGGTTCTCTCATTGTTTGGAAGACTAAGAAGCAGACAGCAGTTTCTCGTTCGAGTGCTGAGGCTAAACTGCAAGCTATGACTTTGTTGACTGCGGAGGTTACTTGGCTACGGTGGTTACTTAAGGATTTTGGTGTTTCTGTTTCTGCGCCAACTCCTCTTTTGTCTGATAGTACAGGTGCTATTAGCATTGCTAAAGATTCGGTGAAGCATAAGCTTACAAAGCATATTAGTGTTGATGCTTCCTACATGTGGAAACAGATGCAGGACCAGATTGTTGCTCTTCAGTATGTGTCTTCAGAGCTTCAGTTGGCAGGCTTCTTCACAAAGGCACACACCAGAGCCCAACACAGTTTCTATCTCTCCTAACTTCATGTTGTTGATCCACCATAAGTTTAAGGGGGGTGTTAGATGTATATTATTGCCTATGTATTTTTCCTGTTGTATAAATGATTATCTGTATATATGTCATACATATATTTGTATATATATTAGCTTATTAGCCTTATGATGAATACAAGCACTATTCATAACAACAACCACCCAAGATGACCTTAGAGCTGGCTTGAAAAGGATGTAGCTACACAAATAGCTCAGTATTTGTTCTCTTTTTCTAATCTCCAATTCGCCGTGCTTTTTTTTCTTCCTCGAACCAGACAAATCCCCGATCCATTTTACGCAATTCTAATGTTCATGCTTGCATATGTGCTTCTTTGTAGTATTATTAGGCAGACAAGAGATGGTGCTGCGTGTGGGCCTCTGATTCCCAGAAAACCCACTGAGATGCAGCCCACTTGCCACAAGCAAATAATTCACAACATATTGTTGCAGTCTTAAAGAGTCTATAAATACTTCGGACAACCCCAGCTTACGATTCTACCTGAGTCAGACTACAGAGCACAACAGACCTACGCAACTAGACACAGCTACACATTTGCAGGATCCTGAAGAAAGCTTCATTCATACACCCAAGGGACAAGGGTAGACATGTATTCTAGGAGGACACTGCTGCACACTCCATTCTCTGGGCAACCCTCTGGTCCGAGTCAGCAGGTGGCTGCAACCACGGTCGCTGATGGTGGTGCTCCTGGAAGCAACTTTGATGCAAACGTCGTCATGATCCTAGCTGTTCTTCTCTGTGCATTGATTTGTGCACTCGGGCTCAACTCAATATTCCGGTGCGCGCTGCGGTTCTCGAGGCGGACGGTGGTGGATCCCGAGCCAAACCGGGTCACACGGCTGGCTCAGGGCGGGCTGAGGAGGAAGGCCCTCCGAGCCATGCCGATCCTAGTCTACTCGGCTGGGTTGAGGCTCAATGCTGCCAGCCCGATGTGCGCGGTTTGCCTCTCGGACTTTGAGGCCGGAGAGCATGTAAGGGTCCTCCCCAAGTGCAACCATGGCTTCCATGTCAGATGCATTGACCGGTGGCTCTTGGCGCGGTCGACGTGCCCAACGTGCCGGCAGTCCTTTTTCGGGGCGCCGCAGAAGACGTCCGGCTGCTCCGAGGTGAGTCCGGTCGAGCCGGCGCCCGTCCACCCTGTCCTTGTGCCACTCGGACCTGAAGGTTTGGTCACTCCATATGATTTTTAGAGTCTTCAATTGCTTCCATGCGTGAAGGATAAAAGAGTGGGGTATAAAAAATAGAAGTTTGTATCCATTAGATATGACTGCCAAACTGGCCTGTACATTGTGTAGTCTCTAGTAGAAGAAGTTGTACATTTCCTCAGAGTTTTAGTTCTTGTGTTAATACCAATTGTTGCTGGAGAATGTGTCATGGAAAAATAGGTGCTATGGGTTTTTGTTAGAGCTGGCCAAATGGGCGGCCCGACCCGTTCTGACCTGGCTATTAGATGGGTTGTATCGTGTCGGCCCATGAGCCGTGAGACGCCTGCACGCCCGTCGGTTGAATTGTGGCTGGCCGAGCCAAGACGCGTCTGCTTGGCCCAAGAGGCCAAGGCCGGCCCGTCTAACCCGTTAGGCCCTAAAAAATCCAAAAAATCCAAAAAAAAAATAGAAAACTGTGTAGAGTTCAGACATAGATATGAAAATTGAAAAAAATGAGACTCGTATTGAAAATGTAATAAAGAGTTTTATTAATGTCCAACTGGTTGCCTCGTTAAAACCTTCGCCAAGTAAAAACTCAAAATGAGAAAACCTTAGCAAAGAAAAAAGAGTACAACCTATAGCTATGCATACATGCTACGTCCTTGTTCTACGTGTCATTGTCTAAGTACAGATTTTCGAGCACCTCCAACAACTCTGGATTATCCACAGAGTGTTGTGTTCGTGAATCAACTTGTTCCCAGTCCTTCACAGCTAGAAGTATCTCCACCATCTCACTTGTGAAACTTGTTCTTCTCTCCTCTAATATTCTTTCAGAAAGACTGAAAGCAGACTCGAAGGAAACCACCAAGACAGGAACAGTTAACACATCACATACAAGTATGGATAGCACGAGATATGTTAACTTATGAGCTTACCACTATTGCAAAATTTCGAAGCCTTCTGAGTTGAAATCCACTGTATCGCTATCCAGATAGATGGATAGTTCCCCACTCCTTATGGGTCTTGGCTGAGCAGGCGGCGGTGTAGAAGAAGAATACCTGGACCTGGAGGAAGAGCCACCGAAGATCTTGCCCCACATATTTGTCTTGCTACTTGAGGCGGGGGCTACTGGAGGTTGTTGCGAGCGGACTCCCCGGAACTTATTTTCGTACCTATAGTAAACCTCGTATATCTGAGAATGAACTTCTGCAAAAAAAATTTGTATAGTCTAGCCCTGTAGCATCACTAAGAAGATCAAGTACACTACCAAATGCATCAATTTTACCTCTAGGATCTAAAAGACATGCAAATGCATATAGGTAAGGGATTTCTTTCCAATATTTAAGGTATTTAGTTTTCATAGCAACAATAGCCTCGCGTAAAACTAAGTCATTTTCATACAATTTCAATTGAGTAGTAATCTGTAAAATACTATGCATAATGATAAGAGATGTTGGATAGTAGATAGCGGACAAAGCAATAGTGGCCTTATAAAAAAATTCTAAAAACAACATATCTTCGCAGTAACGAATCAATGTTACTTAGTCAATAGTATACTACCGTCTGTGCTATGATAGTGTGTTTGACTAAAAACAGAAAAAAGTACTCTTATATGGTATAAGACTCTTAAGCATCAGGTAAGTAGAGTTGCATCTTACCTCCATGTCCAAACCGAACTTTCCTATATGTAGACCCATTGCTCTACAGAAGTTCTTATATTGTGCTATTCTTATGTTAGAATTATTCAAGAAAAAAATCACATTGTGAAAAGCTTTAATATACTGACTCAACCTCTTCAAATCACATTTGACTATAAGGTTAATAATATGACAAGCGCATCATTGATGTAGCAAGAAAGAATCGGCGTATGTACTCAACACTGGAGTAAGAATATCCATGGCCCTAGAGTTCAAAGCGGCGTTGTCTAAAGTAATTGAGAATATTTTGTTTGTAAGACCAAAGTCTTCCACGACTTTGATAATACAGTTCGCAATATTCTCAACCGTGTGTGATATATCAATTAATTTTAAACCTATAATTCTTTTCTCCATTACCCTGTCGTCATTAATATAATGAGCAACTACACTAAGATAATCCTCCCTAGTCCGAACACTCCATATGTCCGAGGTTAGGGCCACCAAAATGTGCACGTACTAAATAGTTATTTTATTTTATTACAACGTTCGTTGTAGTATTTTACTAGATCCCTAGTTGTTGTCTATCAAGAAATAGAAGAAAATCTACGATTATGCGTAGTCCTAATGTAAGTTTGGAAAGCAGTAGATTTCCCAAAGCATAATGGTAAATCCTCATAAGTAATTAAACGATAGAGAGATTTACGGGCTACCTCAAGATCGTAGTCCCAGCTACGTACCGTACCGTCGGAGTTGTACTGCAGCTGTGTCTACCTCATCACCAATCCTTGCTTGGCTCGACATCTTGTAGCATGTCTAAGCAAGTGCCCTGTTGCACCTGTAGACCTCGCAGACAATTCATTGCGACAATTTTGCAAATAGCATATGGTACCTCATTTCCTTACGTGTCTTACTTGGTTGTCCTATCGAAATGCTCCCACGCTCCCGATGTAGACGGCCTCGACCTCTTTGAACCGGTTGGCGTGGAGCCTGATGACAGAACTCCACCTTGCCCTTTCGGTTGGCTTGAGGCAGTCGTAGTCGTCTCCATAGACACAATTTCCTCCAGTGAAAGTCCGTAATCACCAAGAGCAAAGCTGTTGTAAGGACTCTCTATACGAAAACTGCAAAATCGAAACTAACACTATTATTACTTTCATCTTAGCATAACAAGCACTAATAATAAAAGTATTCAAAAAATATTATTGTACCTCTTTTGTTGACTTGCTGCAAAAAATTGAATTTTCCAAAATTTGGCACAATTTTTTTGAATTTTGCCAAATTGCTCAACACGAATTTGAATTTGCACAATAGAATTTGAAATAGAGAATGAGGAATGGAGGGGTGCTGAATGAGGGGGGTATGGTGGCTATTTATAGAAAAAAAAATTGGAATTTTTTGATTTTTTTTTTGCTATTTTAAAAGACCCAAATGGTCAAAAACGGTAAAAAAGGTCAAAATGCCTAACAGCCAGATTCTTGTCGAGCCGTGCCGTGCCAAGCATGACCCATGAGCCCGCCTTCCCACTCTACTCACGCTCAGACTTTCTTCTCCCCCCCCCCTCGCCACAGGTGTCAGATATGCACTCTAAGAAGGCAAGACCGCCTCCCGGCTCCCTACCTCCCTCCGCGCCGGCCCACGTCGCTTCCCTCTATGTCGCCTCCTCGGCTCTTCCCTCCGTAGTCCGCACTGCCGCCGCCTCCTTCCGTGTTGCCTCCTCCGTGTCGCCTCCGGCCTCCTCTGTTCCGCATGGCCGCGCCGTACCGCTTCCTCAGCTCCTCCTCTCTCAGCGCCGGCGCCACACGCCCGCACCACGTCGTCACCTCTCCTCCCGTCCCCTCGCCGCCTCCCTCCTCCTTGCCGCTCTCTCTCTCCTCCTCTCACGGCACAGATCGCTCGCCTCCTCCTTCTCTTCTCTCACGACGCGCAGCAAGGTTGCCGCCCGATCCTCTCGGCTCCTCCCTCGGTGGTGGGCTGATGGATCAGGCCGAAGCTTGTTAGGCTCGCTGCCGTGCCACACTGTCAAGCGTCGTGTCGGGCCGCCCACCGTGTTGTAGAAGCGCCCAAACACGACATGGCCCATGAACAGTTCGGGTCGTGCCGTGTCTGGACGGGGCCAACAGTGCTGAGCCGTGGGCCGGCCTAGCCGGTACGGTCCATCTGGCCGGCTCTAGTTTTTGTGAATAATATTTGAATGCCATTTTGAAAAAAGAATGGGGAGAAGATTGCAGGTATAATTATATGGCAGTGCTGCACCGGCATTATGGTGATTGGAGATCAAACTTTAGTTGCTAAGGTTCAAGTTTCAGTGGGAGCGGCATATTCTCCGGCCATTATCAAGAGATCAGGGCTTGTAATCTGCTTCAAATCTAAACCTTAGTGAGTATGCCCCCATAATTGACAGGTGGGTCCCACCCGACTATAGCATGAGCACTTTGGCTATTTGTGTGATCTGCTGCCTACACAAGCTCATGGGGTAATTATTGGCCAATGGTGAGTTCTGGTGATGTGTCGAAATGCTATTGCATAGGTTTTTTCTCCTATTCCTCTAAAGCTAACGCCTTTACAGAATCTGCTAGCTTAGCTGTCGTGTGAATTTGCGAGAAAGAAATAACAAGAACATTGGGCAGTGCAGTTGTGCTCACTGAAAACGAAAACTGCCTGGATGCCCACTGAATAGAAAGATAGGCTCTTTTTAGAGCTTATATATGGTTCCTTTGGACCAGACACTTCAATGTCGTAATGGACCTAATGGTTATGAGAATGTTGTAGGAGTGTTACGAAGAATGTGGTAATAGTTCTATTATTCGAAGGCCCCCACTCATATTGAAGCCAACAATGATAGTGTCTGCCAGTTCTTAAACGTTAGCAATATCCTGCATAGAAATCAAAATCTTGTGCAACCTTGCATTTGAAAAACTTGAAAATTTCGCTACTTATATCAAAAGAAAGGAAAAATACTGTCGCCAGTTATTCGAAGAAAATTATCATTCTTTTGAAAGATAAAAAGAAACTCATTCTTTTACATATCTTGCACTAGGAACTCCCAATAAGAATAAACAAACAAAAAGAGTGCAATACAAACATTTTCTTCTATGGAACAATTTCCAAAATAAAATGAATTCTTCTTTAAATTCGAAAAGGTTATCTAAATGTTAGATTATTTCCATAAACCAAAAACTTGAGTTTCACTTTGATCATCGACATTTAGATCTCGAATGAGCCATTGGTTCTGTCACATCGGTTCTCCCACCAGATACAAGATATCGTATTCTCTTAAGGCGCCTCACTGCAAGATATCATATTCTCTTAAGGCGCCTCACTTATGATTGGCCGAGCAACAAAGGGAGGTAGGTAACTGTCGATGGTTTAGTATCGTTCTTACGAATTAGTACTGAGGATTTTTTTTAAGTTAGACCACATAGAAAAATACATAGTGATTTTATATAGATTCGGACTTTCTCCTAAGAGAATAATAACCATACTCCTATATTGCTGTATTGACTATGCTTTATATCAAGGAAGAAATAACTACACCAGAGCTTAATAACTTATGTTTGTTGATCGTATCGTTGTTGTTGTTGTTGTTTTTCTTGATCCGCCTGATCCGTCTTTACTCCTTATATAGCGCGTGAAGGAGTGACAGTTGTCCCGTATCAAGAGTTGTCTCACCGTTTGATGAAATGCATATGTTCTGTGACGGTTATTGTCAGAGACTAACCCTCCCATGTCGCCTTGCAGTAATGTCAGAGACAAATGCTTAATACGTGCAGTTATTCCGGAGAATAACATCACATATTAACTACGTTGTGTATTAAACACAGCGTACAAATGTCCTTACTTGATTGGGCCCACACATCTGTAGGCTTTGTTGACTATATGGTGGTCGTATTAAAGCTTACGATCATGAAGTGATCGTAGTAAGGCTTACGATCATAAGGTCATCGTAAGAAATCTTACAACAACTAGGTGGTTGTAAAAAGCACTTACGACCATATAGGGTAATCGTAAAATGATTTACGACCACTCAACCAAGTTTCTCCTTTATTAATGATAAGTGATATCCTTACAAATAATATGAAGATGTTGCTATTGACAATAATAATTACAGCTAAACAATTTAATTAATTAAGGATTATTATATCCTCGTCCTTAACCAGTCCACAAGTGGCAAGTATAAAGCGAAATCGTCCACTGGAGACAAATCATGTAAAGGTGAAATGAAAGGATTCCCATTTGGCAGATAGATTAGAATTAGAATGGAGTATCATATCACACAGCCTCTGATGCTCAGTGGGCAGGGCTAATTTCAGCCCTTCAAATCCCTCACACGAGACAGCCGCAGGCGAAGAACAGGGCAGCCAATGAGAGCGGCTGCGTGCGTGGGCTCTTCTTGTGGAGTTTTGGAGGATGACACGGACGGCGGCCGCGACCCGAGCCGTCCCCGGCTGGCCGAGCCAAACCTTAGCGACAAAGTATGAGAGTACATCTCTGATCACCCGCTTTTGCACCTGTTCTAATTCCTTTTTCGGGCCCTTCCCTGATTGCTCGCCGTTGCTCCACGTCCTCACATGCTTCATCGCATCCAGCGAACATCGTAGAGTTGCTCTGCTACTGTGGATGAAGCTGCAAGAGCGTATTATCACCTCACCCGTGTCATGGGATGTCACCATCACAATACCCCATTCGGCCATGTAGGATAATAATCAGGTGGTAGGTATCGTATAAAATATTGGTTCAGACTAAATAATTTCTAGAATCATGATTTTCGAGGTACGAACCTACCGCGATGTTGCGATCAACCTTGTTGGAATTGCGCTGTCCCTCGCATAGTTCCCTGTAGCGACGAACTTTGTAGAACTAGAAAGCTCCTTCAGGAATCCAATCATGTATGTTTTCCGTGCCGCATCTTTCTCACGGAACGCAAGAGGCAAAGACACCCCACGACGACGGGGTGATAAAAAGAGTTAAAGCAAGAAATTAAACACTCGATCGATACATTACCCACCGACGGGTCAGTTCACGCAAGAAAGATAAGATCATCATCGGTAGGTAAGTGGAAGGTAATGTACCATGGCAGGCATCCAGACGACTGATTTAACACTCGTCATCCATTGATCCCCTTTCTAATTAGTGCTCTCTTTTCATCGCGACATGACCTCCAGTTTCTACAGTGGGCATGCAGTGCCAACCACAATACGCTGACGTGGCCACCCACGCCGCCGTTGGGCCGTATGTTGGGCCGCATTCGTGGGCTAGCAAAACGAACATAACGACGCAAAAGAAAAAGAAAAGATCCAGTGTCCTCCGGTGGGCCCGTCGATCCTCCCAAACTCCTCGTAGCCAATAGCATCCCGCTGTCACCCAACCCACGGATCGCTATCGCCAGCCATCTCATCCGAACCGTCCACCGCATCAGACGGTCCCAAACCACCCATACCTCCCCGCCCTTGTCATCCAAATTTTTTTCGCGATCCCGCCTTCCCAGCCGCTACAAATACCCCGCCCCAAATCGAAACGCTCACACCGCACCGCAGTTCGAAATTCAAATCACCCTCCAAATCCTCCAATCCTTCTCGTGCCTCCGGGTGTTTGAGATCACCGATGGCCCGCACGAAGCAGACGGCGCGCAAGTCGACGGGCGGGAAGGCGCCGCGGAAGCAGCTGGCGACGAAGGCGGCGCGCAAGTCGGCGCCGGCGACCGGTGGGGTCAAGAAGCCGCACCGCTTCCGCCCGGGCACCGTCGCGCTGCGGGAGATTCGCAAGTACCAGAAGAGCACGGAGCTGCTGATCCGGAAGCTCCCCTTTCAGCGGCTGGTGCGGGAGATCGCGCAGGACTTCAAGACGGACCTCCGGTTCCAGTCCTCCGCCGTTGCCGCGCTGCAGGAGGCCGCCGAGGCCTACCTGGTGGGGCTCTTCGAGGACACCAACCTCTGTGCCATCCACGCAAAGCGCGTCACCATCATGCCCAAGGACATCCAGCTCGCGCGCCGCATCAGGGGCGAGAGGGCCTGATGAGCTCGTGCGCTCCCCGTTGTTGATTGCTCTCTTCGGTTTCTTTCTTGGTGTGTAGTGTAGGAGGTTGTAGAACCTGGATGGTTGGCTTGTCGCTTCATGTTTTCTTGTACTAATCGTTTGCTTGTTGGATCCGCTTCAATGGAATATGATCAGTGCTTAGTTATTGACTCTGTTCTTCCATGATTTTGCCTTCTGGATGCCCTCTTTGATCCGTTAATTGGTCTCTCAATTTGATCTGTTGTAAGTATGCAAGACAACTTAGATCGAATCAACCGGAACATGATAATTTTGAGCAAAGTGTGTTGCTAAAACAATGATCTCAATTTATTTTTGCTAAAACGAATCCATGGTGAATGCTTAATGGAATCTGGATATCACGTTCGATCTGGGGGATGTCGAAGTTCCAATTTTGGGGTTATTGTTGCCGGGAGCGAGACTGTTCGGGTGCTTCGTTGCCGTGGGTCAGCAGAAAAACAGAAACCGAGGTGCGATCCAGTATGCCAGCTTATGATCCATACAGTTCTCTCAGCCCCTCAGTTGGGCCTCTTTGCTCTTCCGTGACAGCCCAATAGACCAGGTCCCAAATGGCGAGGATTTCGGACCGATCGGCCGGTGCTCGCCCTCGTCTTCGCCTCTAGCAAGGATGGCTCTGTCTTCTGTCCGAGGGCCCCTCCCCGGTTCGGCCGGTGCTCGGCACGGCGAGTCGGCGCAGCCCTCGGCCGACCGCTCCCCACCGGGCGCTCGTTCCACGCGGCGCAGGTCGCAGCCGAACCCTCGGTGAGGTTCTTCCAAGGTATAACCTATGCTTTTTACAGACTAATCTTTTCATAAGTTGCTAGAATATCTAGCATTGAAGGTTATAGGGATTTTACAAATTCTGTAGTCTCAAACTCAACATTATTATTCTTGTTCGGGATAGTATAGGAGCAAAATGCTATATTGCTGTTCTTACTAATGTTTTATTGTAATATTTGTTCTGAATCTTATGATATGCCGGTAATATTAGACTTTTGTTGCTGCTTGAAATATTTCTAACAATCGTATTATATTGGAGACTTGAGTCCTAAAGAAAATCTTGGAGACTTGGAGTTGTTCTTCCTTTGTTTTATTTTTGAAAGGGCAGGTAGGATAGCTGCCTGTTGGTGGATTAACAATAGCGTAAATCAAAGTCCATTGTTACATGGCCGACACTCTTGGCGCCATCCGGAATTCGTCCAGTTCATAGCTACTCCATCCAGATCATTTGTGCTCAGTCAAGTCCATGCAGGCTGGTTGATACCATTTGGCCATGACTAACTTAGCTCACCTGTTGTAATTTCCTGGCTCCATCACTTCCTGCGGAATGACAGACTAAGTGAGCCAGTGAGTGTTGTTACGAATATCGTTTGTATTCATTACGAGGTCAATAGGCCAATATATATACAAGTATATGTGTAACATATGTAAACAACCTCTTATACAATAGAAAAAATACATATATATGTAACACATGTAACACCTCCCCTCAAACTTATGGTTCATCAACAACATTAAGTTTGGAGAGATAGAAGGTGTGCTGAGCTCTGGTCTGCGCTTTTGTGAAGAAGTCTGTCATTTGAAGTTCTCAAGGCACATACTGAAGAGCAACAATCTGGTCCTGTACCTGTGTCCGTATGTAGGAAGCATCAACACCAATATGCTTTGTAAGCTCATGCTTTACCGGATTTGTAGCAATGCTAATAGCCACTGTACTATCGATTTAAAGAGGAGTGGGTGTCAAACGAAACACCAAAATCCTCAAGTAATCATCAGAGCCAAGTAACCTCATTGTCAACAAATCCATAGCTTGCAACTCACCAAGACTCGAGAACGAGAAAGCTATCTGCTTTTTTAGTCTTCAAGCAATGAGAGAACCACCAAGAAAACACAATAAGCAGAGAGAGACCGGCGATCGAGTGATCACTAGCCTGTGGCATCAAAATATGCCTAGAGTCAGAAAGAGCCGGAGCGATGGAAAAAGCAGAATTGACAGTGATGGTTCCATGAAGATATCGAGAACACGAAGAAGATGACTATAGTGGAGCCGAGTGGGAGCAGTAAACAAACCGACTCAAGATATGCATGTGGTACGAAATATCGTGATTAATGACACCCGGATAAACAAGACTCCCAACAAGGTGACGAGAAGCGAGTAGAATCGAGAAGAGGCTCACCATCGATTGCAATAAGATGAACATTAAGCTCTATAGGAGTCTCAGCGGTGTGCTGATTAGTAAGAGAAGCACGATCAAGAAAATCCTGAATATACTTTTCTTGGGACAGATAGAAGCCCTCAGGTGTAGAAGTAACCTCAACTCCAAGAAAGTAGCGAAGAGGACCCAGATCAGACATGAGAAACTGCTCATTAAGATGCTCCTTCACAAAGGTGATGTACTGAGGATCATCTCTAGTAATGATCATATCATCAACATATAAAAGGAGGAGCGTCTGACCACGAGACGAAGTGTGAATAAAGAGATCAGGATCATGAGCACTGGCAGAGAAACCAGCTGCAGTGACAACTGAAGAGAAACGATCAAACCAGGCACGAGGAGCTTGCTTGAGGCCATAAAGAGATCGACGAAGGCGACAAACCATACCCTCAGGAACAGAATACCCCGGTGGTGGCTGCATATAAACATCTTTACACAACTCACCATTGAGAAAGACATTCTTGACATCAAGCTGAGAGATGGACAATGCCCGAACAGACGCCACAGCAAGAAGAGTGCGAACAGTGGTCATGTGAGCCACAGGAGCAAATGTCTCATCATAATCACGACCATACTCCTGCTGAAAACCACGTGCCATAAGACGAGCCTTGTAGCGCTCAAGAGAACCATCAGAGTGGGTCTTAATCTTGTAGACCTACTTGCATGTGATAGGAGTAACACGCGCAGGAAGAGGGACAAGATCCCACGTGCCAGTACGCTCAAGGGCAGCAATCTCCTCTACTATCGATGTCGCCACTCGATGAACAAAGAAGATCACGATAAGAAGTCGGTTCGGCAAGAGCTGCTAAACAAAAGCGCGCAGGAGGCCGAATAGACTGGCGATCATGAAGAGCATATCGAGGAGAGGCCGAAGAAGATGAGCCATCAGAAGAAGATGGCGCATCAGAAGAATCCTCAACTCGTGGACGACGAGTGTAGTAGAGAGGATAAGAAGGATGAGGGCCAGGAGGAGCATCTGGAGATGGTGGCGGTGGTGAAGGAGGTGGTGAAGGAGGAACTAAAGAGGCCAAAGGCTGTGATGGAGGTGTGGTGACTATTGGGGTGGCAGGAAAAGTCATGTAGATGGATAAAACTTCACTACGAGATGACATAAAGTATATCCATGTGTGGCGAGAAAAATCATCAATAAAAATGATATAATATCGATGACATCCTTTTGAAACGAAAGGAGCCGGACCCCATACATCAGAATGTATAAGATCAAAAGGACGCTGTGACACTGACTCACTAGAAGGATAAGGAAGTTAAAGCTGTTTACCGAGCTTACCACCCTAACAATTTAGAGAAACATCACCAGACACAGACCTAAAATACTACGACGAAGTAAAAAAGATAGACGTGACCCACAAAGATGTCCCAAACGATGATGCTACTGAGCAAAAGACGCAGTGAAGGATGCAGCAGAAGCAGCGGCGACGGTGGAGGCGACAAGACTGGCAGGGGCAGCAGAAGGAAGATGAAGCCAGTAAAGCTCCCAAAGACGCTGTGAGTCACGGCGGCGAGGGCCAGTACCAACCAGAGTCCCCGTGCGTCGATCCTGAACACAACAAGAATCAGAATCGAGAATAACACGACAACCATTGTCAGTGAGCTGACCGGCAGATATGAGCTGCATGGTTAGTTTGGGAACATGAGAAACAGCAGGAATATGAAAAGAGGAATTGGAAAGAGTGTCTCGTCCTGTGATCGAAAGAGAGGTATCATCTGTTGTCTGAACAGTGATAGGAGCAGCTAAAGGATGAATGGAAGTGAGACCGGTGGAATCAGGTGTCATATGATAGGAAGCACCGGAGTCAAGAATCCAAGGTGATATACCTGAGGAAGAAGTAGAAGGTGGTCTCTCACTAGAAGACTGTGCAGCAGAAGCAATAGAACCAGACGGTGCAAAAGCAGCCATGCGACACAGCAGTGTGAGAAACTCCTGAGAATCAGAAGCACTAGAGCTCCTCTGAGAGGAGGAGCCGCCAGTGCTATTTGGAGGATGGCCACCATGACGTAAATCCTTCTTCTTCTTGTAGTAGAACTGTGCCTGATGTCCAGCCTTGTTGCAATAATTGCAGTGTACCCTACCAACAGCAGCTGTCACTGGTGAAGGCACCACTGGTGAAGAGGAGCTGGAGACGTAGCGGGTGTAGAAACTGGAGGAGCTGCCAGAACCAAAGGAAACGACGGTGATGACAAAGAGACCAAGAACACGAAGACAAATCTCTCAAGACGTAAGCAATGCAAGGGCCTCCAACAAGGTCACACGAGGGTGGCGTGCAGCAATTGAGCATGCTATAGCGATCGCTTCCGACGCTGTGAAAGATACAACGAATCACCAGACGGTTCGTAGCGGTTGCGTAGATGTGTCCACATCAATTGTGCTGAAGCCAAACCAACCACATCCCCAGTGAATTGCACCTCCATACTAGCAACCAAAATAGCAGAGGCACGAGCATCCTCATCAATCCATGTCTTGTAGGCAACCCAATGAGTCTGAAATGTCTCCATAGCATCCTCAAAAGACTTAGATGCCTTTGTACGAGTATCTTCGGAAACATCCTTCTGGGGTACAGGCTCAGCAGGCGGAGCAGGGCGAGGCGAACAAGACAACTCGTCAGTAAGAAACTCCCAAAGACGCTGACCACACATGTGGAGGTGCATATGCTGAAACCAGTCCCGATAATTGAAACCATCGAAGATCACCGGCAATGAGGAACTAAACAAAGGCCCATTGGTAGGCAATCTTTGGGCGATGCGGCCACCAAGGCAATGAAGTCTAACAGGCGGCGCTAGACGGCGTGGCGGTTAGAACGACATATATTTTTTTCCTTTTTTTTTTCCTTTCTTTACTTATGGGCTGGCGGCTTAAAAAAGCAACACTCAGCCCACAAGCAACACGAGCCGAGGGCGAGGGAGCAGTGCGCACAGGGGGAGGGAATTAGGGTTCCCCCCTGGCGGCAGCGACGGCGGCGGATTGGATGGCTCCCGGCGGCAGCTCGGTGGTCCAAGACTCGATCTCCAAGCGACCACGGGCGAGGAAAGGTGGTGGCCCGGGTTCGAGGGCGGCGGTGGAGACCTCACGGCTGAGGTAGGCCCGTGCAGCAACCGAGTGATGGTGTGCCGGTGACAGGCGGCTCCGACGACGAGCGGATCTCCGGCAGCTCTGGCGACGGGCGAGGAAGACCGGCAAAGACGAGGTGACGCCGAGAAAGACGCCAGTAGGCCGAGCTCGAGTGAGGCGCGGGTGCGGCTCGGGCTCGGGCGAGCGACGACGGGCAGCGCGGTACCAGGCGGCGACCGAGCTCGAGCGGAGAAGACCAGGCAACGCCGTGGAAGATGGAGACCGGCGATGTTGAGGGAGATGACCCCGGTCGAGTCTGGATGACACCGTGCAGAGGACGATGCGGCGGTGGTGAAGACGACGCCAATGCAAGGCGCGACAATCCAGACAGTAAGCCAAGCAGCAAAAGCCAAGCAGCGGTAGGAAGGAAAAACCGGCAGCGGCTCGATAAACAAACACTAGGTTTGCTCTGATACCATATTATGAATATCGTTTGTATTCATTATGAGACCAATAGACCAATATATATACAATTACAGGTGTGACATATATACAAAGAACCCCTTATACAACGGGAAAAATACATATACATGTAACACATCTAACAAGTGTGACCGTCATGGTTCATGGCGTTTGCAAGCTTCCTCCTTTTCTTACTTGCCACTGCATGTCTAGGCATCCAAATCTGTTCCGTCGACTTGCCTGGTGCCACTGCAAACTTGTCCACTGCCTGGAATTCTGGATCTGATGTTATCCTACATTCCTACTCTGCTCCGTCCCAGGCAATAACAGTTTGGCCTTCGCTGCCGGCTTCCTCTGCAGTTCCAGTTTCTATTGCGATACCTTCGTCTTTGGAGTGTACATTGTTTGCATAGACAACAATAGTTATGATAGCCAGGTTGTCTGGTTCGCCAATCACAACCACCTTGTTGCCCAAAAATCCAAAATGCCACCCTGAACTTCACTGCCGATGGTGATCTTTTGATGCAGGACATTGATGGAAGCATCGTCTTGTCCACTAACACTTCTGGCCAATCCGTTGCTGGAATGAAGATCACCAACTCCGGCAATTTGGTGCTCTTTGACCAGAATAATGCATTGGTCTGGCAGTCGTCTAGGATGTGTTTGGTTAGTGCGATGAAGTTGAATGAGATGGAATAATATGTACCATATGGTTCCATTGATTTGAGTGAATGAGATGGTTCAATATTAAAGGAGAATATTTCACAAATTTGTATCTCACCATCTAGGATGTGATGATTCCATTCAAGCAACTAAACACATAAATGTCTTTTTTTTTGAACCAACTCACACATGTATCATCTAGTACAAGTAACCAAATACACCCTTAATCACCCAACGGATTGTCTGCTCCCCGACAAGAAATTATTGGAGGGAATGATGTTAACACCCAACATCTCTGCCACCAACGGGGGTACCACTAATCTGTTTTATCCTACTGTCCATGCTGGTGGGTTGTATGCATTTGCTGGATCTAGCACACCTCAACCTTACTATGAATTCAATATCTATATTGAAAAAAGTACACAAAAAGTACGCCCATATGCATCTCTTATAAATGGAAGTTTGTTTCTGCTGGACAGAAACGACGATTAGAGGAGGGTGAATAGGAGTTTAGTCTAATTTTCATTTTAATTGGATTTAACAAGATTTTCTCTCTATTAGCTATGAAAGCTATGAACATCAATAAACAAATACAGCAGATGTTTTGCATTGAATCCAATCAAAACCCCAAAGCACAACAACCAAGAACACAAAAACGCGTTGGTGAACAACACCTATGAATAGTAGAGGTTCTACCGGATGAACAGTAAAACCAATACGAGGAACAATAAACTCAATCCAAAACCAAGATCCTAAATTGGTTCAACTTTTGATCTAGCGATCCAAATCCCCTCAAATTTCGACCATAGTCTATCAAGAAGATCAGGAACCTATTCCAATCGACGATCGGGAAGATCTAAGCTAAGGTTCTATGAATTTCATAGATGAGGGAAGGAGGGTGTAACGTCCCATTTTTTGGACGGTTAATAGTGTTTACCGTTTTGGTTTTCGTTCTTCGCCATATTTCAAATTACCAAACTAGTTGCGAAAACCTTCTTTCTTTTTTAGCTCCGGTTTGTGTTTCAAATGTAATGTCCTTAACATTTGAAATTCAAATTCGCGGTTTGAAGTTTCCCTTCTCCTTTGCTTCCTGGGCCATTTCCAAGTTGGGCCCCCTCTTTCTTTCGGGCTCAGCCCATTTTCCTCTGGGCCAAGCCCATTTCTCCTCCGGCCCACCTGGCCTGATTTTCCCTCCGGCCCAGCCTTGCCCTGGCCCTTTTTCTTTCCCTCCCCCTTCGGCCTTTTCTGTGTCCCAAGCTGGCGCCCAGCTCCCTGGCGTTTTCCCCCTGGCGTCTTCTCCCTGGGAGCTTCCCCCTAGCCACCAGCGCCGAGCCTCCTCTCTCCTCCCGTGGCAACACCGAGCCACAGCGTGCATGCCATCTCCTCCTGCGCCTTGCATGCCCCCTGCAGACGCCGCATACAAGACGCCACCGCCGCCCGTCCCCTCAAGCCGAAGCGCACACCGCCTTTGCTCCTCGCTATGACGCCACCAAGATCGCTGAAGCGCCTAACGGCTCCGCCATCGCAAGACGCTACGCATCTCGCCATCTCGCGCCCACAAGGCCACCAGACGCTAAGTCCCATCCACGCTTGCGCCTCGACGCTGCGTGTGCCCTAAGCTGCTTCTTTGCCGCGCTAGCGCCATCATCACCACGCGCATGCCCGAGCCTCTCCAACGGCTCTCTCCGCCCTCCCCGGCTATAAAGCTTCCCCCCTGTGCCCTTGCTCACCTTCACACCGCCCCCGAGCTCCCGGGTAAGCCACAAGCAGAGCACCGCCAGAGCTCCCATTGACGGCCGCACCGCCTCGCTGCCTCGTCGCCGCTCTAGTGAGCACCTCGCCCGGCCGACCGCGTCACGAGAAGCCCCGCGACGTGAGGATCTCAATCCCCACCTCCCTGCTCCTTCCCCGTCACCGAGACGTGCCGCCGCTGTGCCTCCTCCTCCTCAGCCCATGGCCGCCGCCGCCGGGCCAATCCGGCCACCCCCGGGCCGCCTGGGTCATCCCGCCGATTTCCTCGAGCTCCCGCTGCGCCATGCTACAAGAAGCTTCACCGCCCGCCACCCCAACTCCGCATCAAGACTTGACTCGTGGGCCGCCGCCCGCCGCTTCGCCCCTCTCTGAGCCGCCACCACCACTGGTCCGCCGCCTCGAGGCCCCACTCTGCCTGCCGCCACCTCCCGTGTCCTCAATCGCTGGGCCTTGCCGAGCCCGCCTCTGCGCCCTTTTTTTCTCTCGTGGAGCCGAGTGGAGAGGATGGCCAAGGACCCCACCTGTCATTTGCTTCCCTCCCTCCCCTTTGGCTGCCATGTGGGCCCCCTCTTTTCCTGTTCCAGTGGACCAGCTCGCCTTGTGCGCATGGACTGGGTCCATACACTGTGTAGTGCACCAATCCTCTCTCCTCTTTTGATTTAATTCCAATTTCCAACTTTGGAAGCTACGTTCTCCCTCGTCGTAACTCCAAAAATTATGAGATTTGTTTCTAAAATTTTGTTAATTCAAGATCTTGCTAATGACATAGGTCTTGTTCAATTTAGAGTTCATTTGTTTATTCTTGTTTATTTATTTGCTCTCTTTGCCGTTGTGTCTTTTTCTAGTATATTCGCCCGATTAGGATTTGAAGGCGCGGAGGACCTCCAAGTTGATCAAGCTCAAGAATATCAAGATCCTCTTACCTATATCCAAGGCGAGTCAATACTTTGATCATATTGTGCCTACATTTTATGCAAATTATATTCATTTGAATTACCAAAATTGCATGCTTTAATTCTTTAATCAAATGTATGTTAAAGCTTAAGGTAGTTAAATACTCATTTGATGATTAATTAATTAATATGTCATCCTTGATAATTTGAATCCCTTAATCCTTGTCACCCTAGTAACTATATGGTAATTACTAGTATAGGTTGTACTTAAGCGACATGCTAGTCTTGCTTAAGTACCAAGACATTAAATGTCCCAATCATCATCCTTTAAACATGAAAATGGTTTTGGGCAGTCATTGCGGGGAAATGACTGAGATGATTGAGTTGATGTATTTTACTCCTCAAAACCCCTAATTGCTGTTCCTATCTGGACGGATAATGTGATGAATGGTGTAATGTGGATGGGTGATAATGTAGCCCAAAGAATGTTGGTTGTGAATGGTATAATGTGGATGGGTACTAATGTAGCCCAAAGAGTTGGTGTATGAAATAAACCGCCCAGATAACCCCTAAGGACTTAATCTTGTCATGACCTCCTGTGTAAAACTAGTACAACCACAAGTCTGCAAAGTGCAACTTGGCCTAGTAAATTTATTGAACCCTGAAAGTCATCTCACTAGTGGAAACGTGCCAGCGTGAACTGGGAAGGGACACCAAGGAAGGGTGAAGTGCCTGCTACGACACGTCGTAGGGGTGACATCCCGCACAACTTATGGGACCCACCGCAAGCGCGGCCCATATGGGTGAGATGATGGAAGGGGCGAGGTAATTTGAAAGGTTACTGTGACGGTCGCTCAACTACATGACTAACGAATTGTGTAAGGTAATGAGTATGACTATCTCTTATGGGTAAAGTGTACGACCTCTGCAGAGTCTAAACGGTTTAAACAGCCGCGCCTACGGTCAAAGACGGACATGGGAACTTTACTTGAGTTAGTTCTATTTCAAAAACCTTTGTGGGTGGAATGAAAATGAGATGGGCTCACCTAGCCCTGTGTTTGGATTTTACCTGAGTCTTCGAGCTCAGTGATGGTAAAAATGGAGGTAACTCCAATCAAAATAAGCATAAGGCGAAGGTAGCCTCTGCTGTTATAAATATCATACAATTACTCTCTTTAATAAAATGCAATTTGTTAAAATGCTAAGTGATAGGAAATTGTAAATATGATTAATTGAAAATATTGCTTTAGCAAATAAAAGAACCCGAGCCATCCTTGTTAAGCCTTGCATGTATATTGTTGCATTGTGTATTGGCTCGCTAGCACGGAAGTTGTGCTCATTCTCGCTCTTTCCCCCAAAACCCTCAGAAGTAGGAAATTCCGAAGACTACGTGTACTACGAGGATCTAGAAGCTGGAGGCCCAGGAGATGATGAAGCGTAGTTAGTCTTAGTTGTTCTAGTCTCACCTCAGTCTAGTTGACTTCGTTGGTGCTTGCGTGCATCCAATATTATCCAAGTCCTTGGTTAATATCGGGCGTACACAGGTTTCCCCAGTCACTTGCTTGTGGAGAGATGTGCTCTTACCCCTTTGGCTTCTGTTGTCACTTCCGCTACTTTTGTAATGTAATCAGTTTGGCCTGTTCGGCCCTTATTGTAAAACCCGACCCGATGCGGTCTATGTAAATTCTGATGTGTTAATTAATAAATAGTATGGTTTTATTTATGCCATGTATGAATTGATTCAGTGATGTATCTGCGAGTGCTATCTACTGATCCAAGGAATAACATAGTATTTTCACATAGGATTTGGATTCTCAGAATCCGGGTCCGACAGAGGGTACAAGAATCTTAGAAAATCAAACTTTGATCCTAGAACTTGCTCAAGGGTAAGAGATGATCAAGATGATTCTAGATGTATTCCTACATGTCACAGCAAGCAAGATCTCAGCAAGAAACCAAAGGAAAACCAAAGGATCATCAAAACCCAATAATCACTAAAGAGAGAGCAAGGGCAGGAAGAGATTTATCTTGAAGAATCTTGCTTGGATTGATTTGAGATTGAAGTTGGTTTATAGCCACTCCACCATAGAGGACAAAAGCTCAACACTTGAGCACACAATCAATCCATCTCTCATTAACCCTATTCTCTCCACTTTCCTTTGCCATCCCTAAAACACAAATTAGGGTTTCTAGGCTACAAGAGTTGAGAGGTGCACAACCAGCACCTTCCCTTTTTATAGTGGAGTTAGGCCATGAGAAGAAACCCTAATAGGCACCCGTTAAGTCCACACACAAACGGGTTTACATTCACGCACGTTTCTCAAAGCGAATGACGAACCGGGCTTCCTGAATCCATTTCTTCGTTATCTTTAACTTCATTTGAGCTAAACCACCTCTCCTTACGCCATCTTGCGCCTTGGTTTAGCCAAAATCCATCAAGGCGGTATTGTGGTGAAGTTACCAAAGTACCATTTCTCGATCCTTCTCTAAAGACCGAGTCCAATCTTCATTAAGCAATCCCACGCTTCGCCACATGTAGGTCGATCAAACGTCTCTCTTCATGTTGGCAAGTCTCTCCCATCCGACTCCCACCCAAGGATGTCACGGCGTCGCCTAGTCATTGCCTTAGCATCTAGTCGCTGCGGAGGGGACGCCGCGGTCGCTCGCCTCGCCTTGGCCATCTCCGACCGTCTCTCCGCGCCGGCCGCTGGCCGCCAAGTACTCCGTCTCCCTCCTCCGCTCCCTCCCACCTCCTCTCCCTCCCTCCCGAGGCCCGCCGCCATTCGTGCGCTCCCGCCGCCCCTCACCGTGCCGACCCGCCGCCACTCCCTTCCTCCAGTGTCGCCATCCCTCCCTCTCTTGCTTCCGCGCCACCACTCCCTTCCTCCCGCCGCGCCGCCACTCCCTTGCTTCCTCCCGTGCCTCCTCCTCTGCTTCTTCTTCTTCCTTTGCCGCCACTCCCGAGTCCCTGCTTCCTTCCTCATCGCTTCCCTCTCGCACTCTGCTTGATGCTTCATCCTCTGCCTTCCTTTTTCTCCTCCTTTGCTAGGCTAGCAAGAAGACAGCCTGCTTCCCTCAGCTCACCTTACCTCGCCTTGAGGACAACTAGGCGCTCGCCTGAACGCCATGGCGTCATGGCGCATGTCGCCTCTCAGGCGCCATGGTCGCCAAGCATGCCGTGACAACCATGCTTCCATCGAAACTACTATGACACTTGTACCGACCCCCACACCGCTTGATGTAACCTGTCGCACCGAACTTCCCGTTCGGTCACCCTTGTCCATTTTGCACCATGCTTGAGCTCACTGACTCCACCCGACATCCTCGATCTTTTTGGACTTTAGCTCTTCAAGCCTAGTTCCGATCATCCTCGTCGTTGACCTCTAAGCTTCCTACACAACAATAGATCAAGAAATCGATTCCGGTAACAAGTTCTTCGCAACTTAACCAACGTTAGTCAAAACATGCATCATGCAACACATATGCATTGAAACTCATGAAATTGACCTAACCTACAAACATCGCCGCCAAGCTGGCCAGCGAACAGAGCAAAACCGGTCATACTGCCATGTAAACTTTGGTCCTACCTCACTGCGGTAGTACCGCTCAAAAGATGCGGTCATACCATTTTTCAGGGAAGAAGAAACTCCCAAAAACATGCTCTCTAGAAAAGTCGTACCGTCAACTAGAATCCGGTACTACCGTGCTATGGTAGTATCGCTCATCAATTGCGGTCATACTGATTTTACCGAACTTTGCCGAAAACGAGTGTTTCAACAAACTCTCGACACCATTGTAAATTGTATCATCATCCTAAGATTATGAGCATATCCGCATGATATCCATAATCTCCCCCTTGCTGAACACATTGGCAACTTTCCAAAAATGAAGTTTGAGGTTTGAAAATGAATAACACTCAACGTTTTCGTGTAAAGCCACAACTTGGTCCAAAAGCAAGAGAATGCAATAGAACTGATATAGTTGGCTTTAAATTAGCATAAGCAAGTGAGATAAGACCTTTGATCATTGTGAGGTTTCAAGAATTGCAATTCAAGTTCAGAAAAGACAATAAGATCACAAGAATACAAATTAGATGCTCCCCTTCACTTTGATCATCATTGTCTCAAAGATTTTCATTTTATCTATTTTTCTCCAAATAGCTCCCCCTTTTAACATTTTTGCTATATCTTCTCCCCCTTTGACAATGGAGTCATCAAGGAATCACGCTTTTCTCTCATCCAAAGATGACAAATGCAGAAATGAGGAAAAGGTATAAGAAAGAGCATGCATAAAATGCAATGAAGTGGCTTTATTTTTGTATTTTTTCAATTTTTAGTACAAGATGCTTTGGAGATTACCCAAAAAAACAAGCTAGCATTTCTACTACTACTCAATACATATCAAGCATAAAAGTGCTAGTAAGATCATGTTAAGAAATATATATCATAGCTAAGCTAGAAGGCTCAAGATAAAGCGATGAATTTTTCACAAGTTTGGCAAAGATTCAAAATTAGCAAGTTCATCAAAAAGGGATTCCAAAGTGATAGTAGCTATGTCAGAATGTCAATGTGAGATCAAGAAGCTAACAAAGACCATTCTAGAGAAAAAAAGCCCTAAAGTGAATCATTTTGCTGAAGGAATCTCAATCACCCAACTTTTTACAATGGTTTTCATTTGCAATGAATGTTAACGTTAATTAAAGGTCTATCTTAGTAAAGAAGATCCTGAACTAGGAGTCATCCACAAACTTTTCTTAAGCTTCAACCGAGGTGACAGATCTTAAGGTTCATGTCAATTTTGACAAGCAGTTCCCATGAGATTGTTTGGATCATCAAACTATCTCTAGGTTCATGTCTTTGATATGTAGTCTTGTGAGAATAGTTTGGCACAATTTAACCACAATGGACCTTAAAAATTTTATTTTGCACAAGAGCAATTTTAGATTCACAAAGGAACAGAAAGCTCAAATGATATTCAATCCTAGATTCAAGAGCTAACAAAGCAATTTTGACATGGCCAATGTCACAAAAAGATCACTAATTATGCAACTAGCTAAATGATCCACAAATTACAGTTTTTAGTTCAAATTGTCTTAAAGTTCTAGCTCATTTACCAAATACTAAGATACACATGTAAAAATATGATAATTCTAGCAAGTCAATGAACTAGACATGTAATTGAGCAAGAATTAAAATACTAAAGCTCAAACGGGTAATAAGCAAAGCTTCATCAATTTAAATGACAAGCAGTAAAGCTTATATTACAACACATCTTTTTGTGATTTTCATATTAATGCAATAGGATACAATGAGATGCAAGAAAAACTCAAAAGCCTAAAAAGATAAAAAAGATCAGCAAGTTCAGAAGAAGATCAAGGAAAGATCAGATGAACAAGAAAAACACAGAAGAGAACCAACTCCCCCTCAAACCAACCCATAGAGGTAAATTACCCTTAACTCACTCCTCAAGGTGACAAACCTAGTTGGGTCTAAAGGCTTGGTGAGGACATCAGCTAGCTAAGCCTCGGACTCCATAAATTCTAGCACAATATCACCCTTCTCTACATGGTCTCTAAGGAAGTGATAGCGAATGTCAATATGCCTGGTCCTAGAATGTTGAACAGGGTTCTTAGCAATATTAATAGCAGAAGTGTTATCACAGAGAAGAGGAACACTAGCAAAAGCTAACCCGTAGTCCTTAAGGGTGGACACCATCCACAGAATCTAACTACAACAACTAGCGACAGCTACATATTTAGCTTCTGTAGTGGATTGTGCAATAGAGGATTACTTCCTAGAAGCCCAAGAGACAAGAGAAGTGCTTAAGAAGTGGCAAGTGCCTGAGGTACTCTTCCTATCTAGCCGACAACCCGCAAAATCAGAATAAGAAAACCCCCGAATGGACAAGGAAGATGAGCAGGAATACCAAATGCCATACTAGAGGGTAGAGTGAAGATACCTAAAGATGCGCTTGACGGCTTGGTGATGGGAAGTCCTCAGAGACATCTGAAACCTCGCACAGAGGCAGACCACGAAGTGGATGTCTGGTCTTGAGGCTGTCAGGTAAAAGAGGGAGCCAATCATGATGCGGTACTCGCATTGATCCACGACTTCTCCTTCCTCATCTGGATTTAAAGCAGTTGAAGTCACCACGGGAGTGGCGATCGGCTTGCAATCACCCACCTCGAAGCACTTGAGTGGATCTTTGGTGTACTTCATCTGATGGATAAAGATCCCTTCCTTGCATTGCTTGATTTAAAGCCCCAGAAAGTAGTTGAGCTGTCCCATCATACTCATCTCAAATTCCCTAGACATGGTCTCAGAAAAACTAGAAACAAGAGCATAATAGAAACCACTGAAGAGAATATCATCTACATAAATCTGAATAAGTAAGAAGTCATTGCCATGCTTAAGAATGAACAGCGTCTTGTCTACCTTACCTATCTCAAAGTTATTCTTAAGCAAGAAGGTCTTAAGCCTATCATACTAGGCTCTAGGGGCTTGCTTAAGACCAGACAATGATTTAGATCTACCAATCTAGCCTTGTTTCTAATCACAGAACCATCCTCACTTTGTTTATTTTTGAACACCTAACGGGTTCCTATTACATTATGACCACTAGGAGGCTCTACTAGGTTCCAGACCTTGTTCCTCTCAAAGTTCTCTAACTCCTCATGCATGGCATTGACCCAGCTCGAATTAGATAAAGCATGTGATATATTACGAGGTTAGAAAGAAGCAACAAATGCAGAATAGGAGTAGAGACTTAGATCATGATATTTGGAGCGAGTGATTCGCTCATGAAGATGACCAATCATCTGATCTTGAGGATGACACCTTTGAATGTTAAGTGGAGCGTCCGAGGGAGATAACACCTCTTCGACCTCCACAGGTACTGCTAGTGATGAAGATGCAGCAGGAACCTCAACTGAAGGTGAAGTAGTTGAAGCATGTTCTTCAATTGGATCAGGAGGTGTAGCAGCAGCAGGCGGGAGACAATCATCAGCTTCATCCTCATCTTCCTCCACAAAGATACTCTCTGTCGCCTATGTGTCACTTGAAACATCTGATCTAGCTCCAAAGCTAGTCTCATCAAAGGTGACATTGCATGTTTCCTGGATAACATTAGTCTCAACATTAAGAACTCGAAAACCCCTTGAATGTGCAGAATAACCTAGAAATAAACTATAAGAAGTCCTTGACGCAAATTTATCTAGATTTCCTGTCTTGAGAATGAAATACTTGGCTCTAAAAACTCAAAAATAAGAAACAGAGGGTTTTCTACCAAACCGAAGCTCATATGATGTCTTGCCTAAGGACGGTCTCAACAAGACACGATTTGCGATATGACAAGCTGTAGCAATAGCTTCGGCCCAGAACCTCCTCGGAGTGCTATACTCATCTAGCATCATTTTGGCCATCTCAACCAAGGTTCTGTTCTTTCTTTCCACCATACCATTTTGTTGAGGAATGTGCGGAGAGGAGAACTGATGCTCAATACCACGCTCAGCACAGAAAGAGGCAAATGAGACATTCTTGAACTCCGTGCCATTGTCACTGCGAATCACTCTCAAGGCACCGAGGAGTTCAGAAGCCAAGCAAAGAGCAAGATCATGAAAATGATCAAAAGCTTCATCCTTCGAAGTAAGAAAGAACACCCAAGAGTATCTCAAAAAATCATCGACTATGACAAGAATATACCATTTGCCATCAGCTGACCGAACCCTAGTAGGACCAACAGTATCCATGTGAAGCAACTATCCCGGTCCGTCGGTCATGACCATAGTCAATGAAGGGTGTGATGCGGCAACTTGCTTGCCATGCCTACAGGGCGCACATGCATCATCCTTGACGGTTTTGAGTTTGTGCAAACCTCTCATGAGATCAAGGCTGCTAACTCGTGTTAGATGATCAAAATCAATGTGCCCCAAATGACGGTACCAAAGCCAGAACTCAGAAGAAGATGCAATTAAACAACCTCCCATATGGCTTGACCTTCGCTCTGAAGGTAGCCACGCATGCGATTCTTCCTATTGGCATAGTCAAGCCCATCGAAGATATGCAGCTTGGTGGAGTACTTTTCTATCGTCAAGTTCAGTGATCGGTTAATATCAAGAATGAACTAACCGGGCTCTGATACCACTTGTTGGACCGAAATGGCGACTAGAGGGAGGAGGGGTGAATAGGAGCTCAGCCTATTTTTCACCTTAATAGGATTCAACAAGATTTTCTCTCCACTAGATACGAAAGCTATGAAGATCAACAAACAAACACAACAGATGTCTTGTATTGAATCCAATCGAAACCCCGAAGCACAACAACTAGGAACACAAAAACACGCTGGTGAACAGCACCTGTGAACAGTGCTATGAACAGCACCAGTCATACCGGTGAACAGTCGCGGTACTGCCAGATAAACAGTAAAAACAGCACGAGGAACGATACTCAGCCTAAAACCAAGATACAAAATTGGTTCAACTTTTGATCTAGTGATCCAAATCCCCTCAAATTTCGACTATAGCCTATCAAGAAGGTCAGGAACTTATTCCAATCGACGACCGGGAAGATTGAAGCCAAGGTTCCATGAATTTCATAAATAAGGGAATGAGGGCACAAGAATCTTGGAAAATCAAACTTTGATTCTAGAACTTGCTCGGGAACGAGGGCACAAGAATCTTGGAAAATCAAACTTTGATTCTAGAACTTGCTCGTGGGTAAGAGACAATCAAAATGATTCTAGATGTATTCCTACATGTCACAGCAAGCAAGATCTCAGCAAGAAACCAAAGAAAAATCAAAACCCAAAAATCACCAAAGAGAGAGTAAGAACAAGAAGAGACTCATCTTGAAGAATCTTACTTGGATTGATTTGAGATTGAAGTTGGTTTACAACCACTTCACCGTGGAGGACAAAAGCTCAACACTTGAGCACAGAATCAATCTATCTCTCATGAACCATAGCCTCTCCACTTTCCCTCCTATCCTTAAAACACAAATTAGGGTTTCTAGGCTACAAGAGTTGAGAGGTGCACAACCAGCACCCTCCCCTTTTATAGTGGAGGACTGGAGGCTAGGCCATGAGAGGAAACCCTAATGGGCACCCGTTAAGCCTACACACAAATGGGTTTACACTCGTGCATGCTTCTCAAAGCGGATGACGAACCGGGGTTCCCGAATCCGTTTCTTTGTAATCTTTAACTTCATTTGACCTAAACCACCTCTCCTAGCACCATCTTGCGCCACGGTTTAGCCAAAAGCCATCAAGGTGGTATTTTGGTGAAGTTACCAAAATACCTCTTCTCGATCCTTTTCCAAAGACCGAGTCCAATCTTCATAAAGCAATCCCATGCTTCGTCATGTGTAGGTTGATCAAATGACTCTCTTTATATCGGCAAGTTTCTCCTATCCGGCTCCCACCGAAACCACCAAGGCACTTGTACCAACCTCCGCACCACTTGATGCAACCTGTCATACCGAACTTCCCGTTTGGTCATCCTTGTCCATTTTGCGCCATGCTTGAGTCCACTGACTCCACCCGACATCCTCGATCGTTTTGGACCTCAGCTCTCCAAGCCTAGTCCCGATTATCCTCGCCATTGACCGTCGTTGACATCCAAGCTTCCTGGACAACAATAGACCAATAAATAGATTCTGTGAACAAGTTTTTCGCAACTTGACCCACGCTAGTCAAAACATGCATCATGCAACACATATGCACTGAAACCCATGAAATTGACCTAGCCTACAAACATCGTCGCCAAGCTGACTATCGAACAGAGCAAAACCGGTCATACCACCATGTAAACATCGGTCCTACCGCACTGCGATAGTATCGCTCAAAAGATGCGGTCATACCATTTTTCAGGGAAAAAGAAACTCCCAAAAACATGTTCTCTGGAAAAATCGTACCGCCAGCTAGAATCCGGTACTACCGCGTTGCGGTAGTACCACTCATCAATTGCAGTCATACCGATTTTACTGAACTTTGCCGAAAACGAGTGTTTAGACAAACTCTCGACAAAATTGCCAATTGTATCATCATCCTAAGATCATAAGCATATCCCCATGATATCCACAGTTTTCTCTTCATCTGCAGAGCCAAATGGCAGGATCATCTTGCCACTGTCTTTGTCCCTACAGTTTTTGAGGTTCGAATCTGTTCATGAGCACTGTAGCATAGGTACTGTTCATGAGCACTGCAGCATCACTGTAGCTATTGATATGGACCGTTCTTCTCGAATCCAACGGCTCAGATCTACCGAATGTCATCGCACTGTTCATCCATGACTTTACTCTGTAAAGTCAGAGGATGCGTTTCCGAGAAAGAGACGTGGAGCCAAACTAGAGGTATAACTTATTTGATCTAATCCCTGCGTTATCCGTTCGAGTTGGTCAGTCCAATTTTTATTCTCGACCTGTGGTGTCTGTCCTTTCTGCCCCACGGTGAAGTTGTCGAGAGAATTCTGCATCCCCAAACAAGTTTTTTGCCATTTATATTTCTATCTTAGAATGTAACCCTTTGTGACAATTTTAGTATTATTTTTAATTATTGTGTACGTTTTATTGCACTTGAGAGTGAAAAAATAAAGTTGGTAAATTCTGTACTGTGTCAGCTATCATGTATATCTGAAGTATCAGGATTTAGGAGTAAGTTGTTATAATGCTTGTCTCAGAAAGTGGCATATATTATCTAAAGGACCATCTGAGAGGGTCCTGGATTATGTTGTGATGAACCATTGAAATTTAGGAAGGTCGGAAAATTGATTTGCAAATTTATCAGAGTTTATAGGTTGCTTGAGACATGTTCTGCTAACGTGGGTCAAATTGTGAAGAACTTATGGCCGAAAACGATTTCTTTGTTTTTGGATATGCAGGGTCGCCTGGAGTCAACCACGGTCAACGGCAAGGATCGAGGCTAAGCTCATGGAGGAGCTGAGGCTCAGAACAATCGAGGATGCCGGATGAGGTGGTGATCTCAAGCACGGCACGAGAAATGCGGGAAATGTTGAAAGGGAAGTTCGAACGGCGGGATTGCACCATGTAGCTTGGTCGGTCTAAGTGAGGCGTGGTCCGGTGGAACCAGAACGGGAGAGACTTGCCGACACGTGGCAAGCCAGTGGTGCATCTACACGTGGCAAGCATAGCGATCAGTTGCAATGGATGGAGAAGACCGGGTCAAGGAATGGTATTTTGGTAGTTTGACCAAAATGCCGGAAACTGATTCGGAAGAAAACTGCGGCGCTTGAGAGGCGTTTGGAAAGGCGATTTAAGTCAGGGAGAAGCTGGTATGATCAAGTTGAATCAAGCTAAGGACTTAGCGGATTCGGGCTTATGCGCTTTGAAAAGCGTGCGTAAGAATAGAGTGTAAGTTAAAACCCGTGTGTCTGGAGTTATCTGGTTTCCCCCATTGTGCTAAGTGGATTGTATCCACTAAGGGTTGGATGTGACTGGTTAGTCCATCTATTTAAGGGGTTGGGATGGAGACTTGTGGTCATTCATCTAACCATCCTCTCTTGAGACCTAGAGTTCATGATTACTAGGGTTAGGGTTTGAGAAAAAATGAGTGTTATGGTGTGCTCTCGTTCTCCAAGTGGAGTGGCTGTAAAACCTTCATCCTCAAGTAGGAATACATCAATCTTTGTTCATCTCTATAATTTTTTTTTGTGTTGATTGATTTGCTCTTGATTTGGTTGGTTTTTCCCATGTCTCTTCCCTTCTTGATCTTGTTGTGCCAAGGACGTATAAGAGATAGAGATAACCTCTAGAAACCAATCTCCACCCATCTAGGCACTTTCATGGCAAGATTCATGAAGAAAGCCGGTTTTTACTCTCTTTGGTCTCTCTGAGTAATTTCTTGATCTAGCTATTTTTGTCTTGATTTCTTTGGTGTTCTTATTTGCTGTGATATGTGGGAACACATCTAGAGCCATCTTGGCTATTATCCATCCACGAGCAAGTTGTATTCATAATCTTTGGTTCTTGCCCTGTTTTTGTGCAACTTCCCTTCAAACAGGAATATATCACAACTTTGGCAACGATTTTCTCGATCGTTGATTGGAGTAAGTTCCTGACTGTTATGAATATTGTGTATATGTATTCATAACATGGTATCAAAGGCAGGTTAGGTTTAGGGCTTACTCTGGCCACCGCCGTCTCTAGGCTCTCGTTATTCTCTGCTGCCGCTGACCCCGAGAGGACCGATCTTTGCTCCCAGGGGCGGCCTCTCATCGCCTCTTCGTCTTCTGCCATGAGGCGACGCCGACCTCTTCAATCTGGGGCAGCCGCTGACCGGGTCCTCTACATCCCGGTGCTCTGCTTCGCTCCTGCTGCTGGTGCTCTTCTTCGACTCCCGTCGCCGGTTCTTCGCTCGGCTTTGCTTCAGAGCCACGATCGACGAGATCAAGGCGAACACCCAGCTCCTGGCTGTCGCGCAGGTGTCCAAGATCCGCCGCATGGCCGACACCTGGGCTGGCCCGTCCACCGCCTCGACGCCTCCGTGACTGTCCGCACGCGCCTCGCCGGAGCAGGCTCCGCCGTCGAGTCCCATACTTGGGAGCACGACATGCGCGGCCCAGGCCTCGCCGCCATCCGGAGCTTCCTGGCCGACCAGACACCGCGCAGCAATGACGCCAACGTGAATGGCTTCGTTCGCGTTCTCGCCCGCCGCCGTCGTGGATTGCTACCGCCCGGCACTCCAGTTCCCGTGCTACCTCCTCTAGGTCTGATCTCATCTAGTCTTGGTGTCTTCTTCACGGTCTTGAGAAGCAAAGGAGTTGGGGAAGTATGGTGATGGTGCTACTGCTGTCGGTGGAAACATACGTCTTATGGGCTTCCTCTTACCGATTTGGTCCTCTGCTCGCATCACCGACGTCGCCCTGCTCACGTAGCATGCTTCTCCTGTTGGGCCAGAGCACCGACCTCCTCTGGGCTTCCTCTTCCTCATGGTCAATGCTGCGCCGGGCCTCCTCGCCATGCGCGCTCGGTGCAGCCGCCACCCCGGACCAACCAGATCCGCCGCCATGTGCTCGACCGCCTCGTCGATGACTACGTCGACTACCGCCATGACCCCAAGCGCCCTCGCGGTGCCGCCGCGACCGATGACCCCGAGCCAGTGTCAGACGGCGACTTCGGTGCATCCCTTCACTCCAAGCGCCGAGCTGCCTCTGCGTGGGGCTTTGCCACTTGCGTCACAGGAAAACGAGATGCAGCAGGCAGGAGGGGGAGGAGGATGGCTTGTCTGCATCGATGGTTTGGGGAGGAGGAGATGCATTAGTTTGGTTTTCTTGGTTTGGGGAGGAGAAAAGCAACAAATTTAGACTCAACTAGTCAACTAGGAGCACATGCGAGTGGGAACAGTGCCTAGTCCCCTTTCCGAGCCAAAACCGTCCCATCTCGTGGGAACAGTGCCGTCCCCGTGTTGCTACTATCGGTGGAGCTTGAGTTGGGTGGATTCACTGATGCTGGCTAGTTGGATCAGGAGATGTGTCTCTTGCTAGTGCTGCTAGTTTTGTTAGTATCTGCTGCTAGTTATTCTTAGGATTTTTTTTATTAGTGTCGTTTCTTTTATTGCGTTCATCCAAGTCCGTACCACTTTATCTTTGAGTTCGTCTAAGCCATGCGAGTCCACAAATTTATTGTCAGTCATAGAAGCATAGAAATTGCCTTATGCATAGCAGCAGCCGCCGCTCCCGCTCTTCTTTCTGAGCCGTGTGCAGATCGTAGAAGTCGTTATGATGCCGCCGCTTTCTTAGCCGCCACCCCAAGCTTCTAAGGCCGCCGCGCTTCTTTCGCACCGCCGACGTCTTGGGCTTCGATCTACGCTGTTATGCTTTCACCTATTCCTATTCGGCTTGATTCGACAGCTCTCTCTATTCATGTCGGTTTTCATATTCTTCGTCGTGTTGTTGCGGTTGACTTTCTCAGCCCCTGCACCTTGTGCTTTATAGGCTGTTGCACGACCCCGGATGGGAGGAGATCTTTTGATACTCGACATATTTTACAAGAGCTGCATGCTACAACGACATTATCAAGACTCGGACTTCGGATTTTTCATATTTTAGTGTCAACCATCTTCAAATGCAATACTATTGCATACGCTTTGCATTTGACAGTCACAGAGGCGTCGAGGCGATGGATGGGCCAGCCCCAGGTGTTGGCCATGCGGTGGATCTTGGACACCTGCATGGCAGCCAGGAGCCGGGTGTTCACCTTGATCTTGTCGATCGTGGCTCCGAAGCAAAGCCGAGCGAAGAACCGGTGACGGGAGTCGAAGAAGAGCACCAGCAGCAGGAGCGAAGCAGAGCACCCGGGTGTGGAGGACCCAGTCGGTGGCTGCCCCAGATCGAAGAGGTCGGTGTCGCCTCACGGTGGAAGATGAAGAGGTGACTCTGGATCAAGGTGACGAGAGGCCACCCCCGGGAGCAAAGATCGGTCCTCTCGGGGGCAGCGACAGTGGAGAACGGGTAGAGGCTAGGAGGCGGCGGCCGCTATGGTAAACCTTAATCTTGGCTCTGATACCATGTTATGAATATTGTGTGTACATTGAAGAGGCCCAATGGGCAATATATATAGGGTGTACAAGAAAGCATACCATATACAGATAAGGCAATACAAAAGGCAGATAAGGAAATATAAAAGATGATTCCTATCTCTATCTCTAACATATCTCTAACACTGATATCCTAGAGAGGGTGTGTACCAAATTTCAAGTCATTTGGAGCTTTGGTTTGAGAGTTAGCTCAATTTTTGGTTTTAAACCAGTTTTGGTGCAACAGAGCTTCTTAAACCAGAAGATCCAAATTCTCTTAAGTCGTTTCAAATTTTTATGTTGGGATTGGTTCCTATGGTCATGGTCTAGTCTTGGGTTAAGTTTCAAGTCGTTTGGACTTGTGAATCAAAAGTTTCGTCGTTTTTTGATATGAAATAGTGCTGAAACTTTTCTGTTCAGTTATGCATTTACTGTTCATTCCCTGAAAACACTGTAGAATCACGATTTCCTATGGATTGGCGTCGTGATCTTCATGGCTCCTCATAGTTGTTAAAGTGAAGAATTAACGAATACTAAAGAAAAAAGTTGAAGACATCATTCACCCCCTCGTTACCATACCGGTCCTACGTTATCTCAACATGTCCAACTGTCCAAGTCTCCTTCGACAGAAATTTTAAAACATATACGGAAGATGCATTGGTGATTGGTGGGAGTCCTTATCTGATTTGTATCCCTGTCTTGAACTCAGCATATGCTAGAAAACAAAATTACTCGATTTTGCAGCGTGAAATATTTCATCCACCCGAAAAGATTCGTGGAATTTAACATAGTTCTGATTTGGTAACCTGCTTCAGAATGAACATGCCGAACTGATAAGATAATCTGCAACTCTATGGACCATTGAATTCTACGAAGCTGAATACAAAGTGGTATAATACTTTTTTTTTTAAGATAATGAAAGAGAAAAATTCTCTCCTGGCCTCTGCATCAGTAATACACACAACCTATTTTATTAAAGAGTCAAAAGCACCACAATAACCAACATTATAAAAAGTGGCTTAAAGTCTTACAACCAACAGCCGAAAGCAAATCAATGTCAATCATTACAAATTCTGTGATTAAGCCGTCATCCATAGAAATTGAGGTTGCTTATACAACCTCAACCTCGAGTTCGACCGGCATGTACTCATACGGCGAATTTACGTAAATTTGCCCAAGCACTCAGCCAGAACCCATATCGTAAAAGAACCTGCAAGGGATTAGTGATAATCTTTTTATTAAAAACAACATCATTCCGACATAACCAGATAGACCAACATAAGGCACTAGCTCCCACTATGAGTTGTGACTTTAAATTTGTTGGAATACTGGCTAACCAATTCCCAAACATGTTTGCTATGCTCACAGGGGGAGATAAATTAAACGCACATTGAACAACCCACCACGCAAGCCGCGCGAAGGTACAGTCAATAAAAAGATACTGAATTGTTTCCTCCTTAAAACAGAAACACCACTGTTTACTTCCCCTCCAATTTCTCTTAAACAAGTTATCTTTAGTTAAAACTACTCCTCTTTTGAGATACCAGAGGAAAATTTTCACTTTTAAGGGAATTTTAATTTGCCAAAAGAAATTCCTAATGGGGGCTTGATAATTACTTATTAGCGCCCCATAGAATGATTTAACTGTAAACATTCCAGATTTATTTAGATTCCACCTGAGGACATCTTTTTGAGAACTTAAATGTAAATTAGAAATTCTCAAAATTAACTTATTCCAAGCATGTAACTTAGTTTCAATAATAGGTCTTCTAAACGAAACATTTAAAGGGGTTGATCTCAGAACATTGGCCACTGTATCATTCTTTCTCCTTACCACATTATAAAGAAGAGGATATTGGTCTTTCAACAGGGAATCTCCTAACCAAATATCTTCCCAAAACCTAGTGTGCATTCCATTCTAAACCTGGAATGACCTAAAGCGAAGAAAATGATCTTTAATTTTCATAAGACCTGACCAAAAGTGAGAAGTCCCAGGTTTATTAACTACCTACTAAAGAATCTTGTCACCCAAATACTTCCTTATGAGCAATGATTGCCAAACACCTTCTTCATTAAGTAATTTGAATAACTATTTCCCTAATAAGCTTTTATTTTTAGTGTCCAAGTTCTGAACGCCTAGACCGCCATGCTCATTGGGCGAACAAACTAAACTCCATTTAGTAAGTCTATACTTTCGTTTATGAGTGTCGCTCTGCCAGTAAAATTTAGATCGATAATAGTCAAGTCTTTTGAGAACCTCTCTAGGAACCTCAAAAAAAGAAAACATAAACATTAGCAGACTGCTGAGAACTGAGTTAATAAGTACTAGCCGTCCCCCCCACAGACATATTTTTTCCTTTCCAACTACTAAGCTTTTTTCTCAAATCTATCCTCAACCCCTTTCCAATCCCTATTTCCTAACTTTTTAAAGTGAATTGGGATACGTAAGTACCTGAAAGGAAAAGAACCCACTTCGCACCAGAATAATTGTGTGAATTGTGATTCAACATCTTTGGCAGAACCAAAACAAAAAATCTCGCTCTTATGAAAATTAATCTTTAAACCTGATAATTGTTCAAAGACACATCAATTAAATGACGAACTACTCCTGATAAAAGGCTTGCTTCTTTAGCTCTTGAAATAAAGATTGCAAGCATGTCCGCTGACGAGGATTAAAACCTCTATGTATTATTTTAATACATAATAAAAGACCATACGTCTTCATGGTCGTAACCCCTAAGACTAACGACCTCCACGGTGCGTTAGTATTCTAAAGGTTACTTAATGGGTACCACTGGTGGGATGAGGCTTTGTGCCTAATCCCGACCGGATAACCGCTAAAAAAAATTCTTGGTGGTATTTCTTATCGTATGATAAATGGAACACGTGCTATCGTTCCAAACCATGCGATGGTACAACCACGAGACAACGACTATTAATCACCCTACGGTTAAGCTTTTCACGAGCAACCGCAAGGAAGTTAGCACGTTGTTAAGCGCTCCACCGTTCCGACCGATCGTAACGTTTCACGAGGGCGTCTTCTCCGGAGTAAGCGCCACCTCTTGGAAGTTATTTAAAGGTGAAGCGCTTGAGAAGGCGAAGGGACGAGACAGAGACAACAAGACCAAGACCAACAAAGACAAGAACAACGACAGTTCAGCAGAATACACGAAGCCTAAGCGGTGGAATTAGAAGCTAGATAATCGGACTTAGACTCATATTCTAAGTCTTATTACCGATTAGACATTCCCCATTCGGTGTAATTGGGGTAGTACTTAGCCACATCTTGTAAAACCGGTTCATATCAATAAAGAGCGACCCTCATTCCATTCCGGGATATTCCCGTCATTTTCCTCGTTCATTTTAAGAAGATCGGCGACTTGAATCTGGAATGCGGAGGATCTCTTCAAGCCGGTCTTCTCGGCCGTGAAGCAGTGAAAAATTTCAGCCCCATCACGGGAAAACTCTATACCATTGATGAAATCATGGTCGAAAGATACTCTCCTTGACCACGGCAATTCCGAGTCAACCGTCACTTGGTAACGGTGTCGATGAAACCTCCACTCGTGCGTGAGGCCATGTGGGGATGATCACACTCGATATACGATCGGCGGTTCGTCGGATCGGTGAAGACCTCGAGAAGTGCTCATCTCCGACCGATCTCCATCGTGGAAGATTACAGCGAATAAGCGACAAGCTCTCCATTAGTTATGATGAAAGCTCATCGGAAGATCAATCTTTGGAAGCACGAAGTCACGCGATCGGAGATGAAGATCAAGATGCCTGCGGTTACACTCTCTACCACGCCATCACGTGTTGTTAGAGATGATCCGGCCGTCAAGCACCAACTTCCGGAGGCAGCGGAACTAATCGGCGTCAATCGGTTAACTCGCTTAGCACTTGCCCACCCAGAGTGGTGATGGGACCGAACAAATCCGAAGGTCGGGGAAGGTTGAGACGGGCATACACCTACGACCGTATGAACCCCTGAGACCTTGATGGAATCAGACAAAACTTGCGGCGTATTCAAAACATGTTAAATAATTCGATCCTGCTCTAGCGAGAACACCTAATTTTGTACAACTCAGAGGTCGGTATCAGAAATTCTCCAGCAGACCATGCGTGACGCAGGCGATCGGGAACAGAGGGTTTGAAGTGAAGTCGACTATGACTTCATCCCAGCGCTCCTCCCTCGGCGGGGACAACACGGTCATACCAGAGAGCGATCGATCCGAGACCTCCTCGGCGATTCCGACCAAGGAGTCACGAGGGAGAAGGTTATTCAAGCTACTCCCCATCAGTGTCGAGGAACCACCACTAGGACCTAACGATCTCCGACATCGTTTGAACCAAGTGGCGATCGAGCATCATATCGGTGTCCACGACGACGGATCGGTACCGGAGTTCAGCGTCCCAATCCTAGGGATCGGTCTCCCGGCCGATTACAATCCGGCACCTTCGGAGAAGACGCCATGAATCAATCACAGGTTGTCGAGCCTTCTCTGCGGGGCTCCAAGGCGTGCGTTAGCCTAACGGTTCCGATCGCCAACTTGGACAAATTCAATGGAACTCAAAACCCATTGGAATTTCTCCAAATATATACCACCGCCATCGTGGCTTTGGTGGCGATGAGAATGTAATGGCCAACTATTTACCCATCGTGCTCGAAGGGTCCGCGCGTCGTGGTTGTTAAACTTACCAGTCGGATCAATATATACTTAGGAACAACTCGTGATCTTCGATTGCCAACTTCGAGTGCGTCACGACGATACAGGAAGGAGGGCGATCTCCTGAGAATCCGGCGAGGATCGATGAGACTTTATGTCAATATATCAAGAGGTTCCGGGTTAAGTAACTCTATACCCGAAAGTCGCAGAATCCTCTGTTATTGGGCTTTTAAAAGCAGTGCGAGGAATCGGCGGTTTCTGAGAGGACATAGCAATGAACCCTCCAAGAACAAGCTGTTGAGCTTTTTGATATGGCGGACAAGTATGCCACCGCTAAGCGAAGCAATCGAGTGGTGTGAAGCCATTGATCGGAAAGACAAGATTCCCTGACCCGGCTGGACAAGCAGGAGAAAAAGAACAAGAAGTCTCTCAAGAAGAAAAAGAACCGCAGAGACCGGCGACAAAGAAGTCCTCGCCGTTCGAGAAAAAGTTCGGGAAGGGCAAGAAGGACTATCTTGGTCGAAGCAAGGCAAAAGCTCCAAGAAGGATTCGAGACGAACAAGTGGTGTCCACTTCACGGTGACGAGGGCATGATCTGCGCTGTCGTGTGTCGGCAAAAGAAACTAGAGGATTATTATGCGGGTAAGGACTATTTCCATAATCTGAGAACATGGAGAAAGCGAGCTCCAAAAAGGACAAGGATGGCGGCGAAGAGATGGAGTACCGGGATCCCCAACACACGATCAACATGATTTTTGGAGGATCTTCTTCATACGAGTCGAGACGTCATCTGAAGGCCATGGGCGAGAGGTCAACCTAGTCGAATCTCCGATTGTAATCAAGCACTCGAAGTGGTCGGACACATAATTTCCTTCACAAAGACGATCGCCCCATCCATCGACTCGTAGGGTAGGTTCCCTATTGTTGTTGAACCAACCATTAATAATTGTCGGGTTAATCGGGTCTTAGTAGATGGGGTAGTTCTTTGAATATATTATTTGTGGGAGCTTTAGAAGAAATGCGGTCCCCATGTCAAAGGTGAAACACATGAAATATGCTTTTCATAGCATAGTTAGGGTTCTACCGCTAAACCGATAGGACAAGTTTCCTTACGATTCGTTAGGAAAGCGACAACTTCGAGCAGAGAGGATTCCGTTTGATGTAGTAAACTTGAATCCGCGATACAATGGAATTCTCGATCGACCGGCATTAGCAAAATTCTTGATAGTCACGCATTACAGTTATCAAAGTTTGAAAATACGGGGCGAAGGAGTCATCACTATTCGAGGAGATCAGAAAATGGCTTATGTATGCGATCGGAAATCCTTTGCCTTTGGTTGATGAACTTCCGACCGAGAGGTTAACCGACTCCCATGCGAGTCAAGCACTCGAGGCTAAAGATGACACCCAAACCATCCGACCGGACAAAGGAGGTACCACTCGACAAAAGCGCTTCTCGGACAGCGTCAAGTCGTCACATGGGTCGAGACATCGGACCCAACCGCCGCAAGATTGCAGTCGGGACAAGACTCGACCCTAAATAGGAAGAGTCGCTCGTCTCCTTCCTCCGGCGAATCGGGGCGTGTTTGCACAGCAAGCGTCCGATATGCTCGAGTCCCCGGAGGTGATCGAGCATAGGCTTGCTCTCGGCTGACAAAAACCGATCAGCGAAACTTCGACGTTTACTTTTGATCGGAAGGAAGCAATCGATCGGAGATTGACAAGCTTCTCAAAATTTGGATTTATTCGTGAAGTCGACCACCCACGGTGGCTTGCCAATCTGTAATGGTTAGAAAAACAATGGGAAATGGCGAATGTGTATCGACTTTATAGATCTTAATAAGGCTTGTCAGAAGGATGACTTTCCCTTCCTCGCATTGATCAACTGGTAGACTCTACTTACGGGTGCGAGTTACTAAGTTTTTAGATCGTATTCGAGGTACCACAGTTAGTATGTGTAAAGAAGATGAGGAGAAAACTTCCTTCATCACCCCATATGGAACTTCTTGTTATATTAAGATGCCATTTGGTCTCAAAATTTGGTGCAACTTTTCAAGGGTTGATGCAAAAACCTTTAGTCCACAAATCGGTCGGAATCTAGAAGCTTACGTTGACAATCTGGTCGTAAAGACCACCTGCGCTAGCGACCACATTCCCGACTTACAAGAAACTTTTAATAACTTGAGAAGACATAACCTCAAGTTAAATCCAGGAAAAGTGTGTGTTGGAGTTTCACTGAAAAGCGCTTTCGGTTTCCTAGTTTGACTAGAGGTATTGAAGCAAATCCAGCAAAAATTGCGGCCATCGACCAGATGCGCCCTCCGACCACGAAGAAGGAAGTCCAAAAACTAACCGGCTGTATGGCAGCGTTAAGTCATTTCATAGCAAGGTTAGGGGAAAAAGGATTACCTTTCTTTAAACTTCTTCGGAAACATGGGAGTTTTGAGTGGACTAAAGAGGCAAACGATGCCTTTGAGGAACTTAAAAAGTACCTTACAAGTACCCCGGTTTTAGTTTCTCCGAGATCGGGAGAAACATTGCTAATTTACGTGGCAGCAACACCACAGACAGTTAGCGGTGTACTGGTTGTAGAAAGGGATAATATCCAACGACCAGTCTATTACGTAAGCGAAGTCTTACATGGACCAAAGGAAAGATACCCACAGGTACAAAAGTTGCTCTATGGCCTCCTTATGTCTTCAAGAAAGCTAAGGCACTACTTTCAGGCCCACAAAGTGGTCGTACCTCTGAGGATATCCTCTTGGTCAAGTCCTTGAAGCGAGGAATCATCGGGGCGAATAGCCAAATGGGCGGTCGAGCTAGAGGCGTCGATCTCCATTTTATTTCACGAACGACAATAAAGTCGGGCAATAGCGAATTCATTGCGAATGGACAAACCTGAACCCACCCAAGGACCCGAGTACGAACACCACGACGAGTGGGCATTGTATTCGGCGGTTCCTTGATGTTACAAGGATCGAAGTGGAGTGGTCTTGATATCCCCTCTTGGCGAACACATCAAGTATGCCATCTAGTTAAATTTTCACGCCACCAATAATGTGGCGAGAATATGAAGTTTCTTGGCGGGACTCGGCGGCTCGTTAAGCTCGGGATTCATGATTACTAGTGAAAGCGATTCTCAACTAGTAGCGAATCAAGTGGGGAAAAGTATCAATGCTTGAGTACCAAGATGTCATCTTATCTGGCGGAATCGAAAACTCGAAAAGCACTTCTTGGTTTCGGATCAACATATTCCTAGAAAGGAAAACTTTCTGGCGGGACCGGTTAGCGCGGATGGCCTCCACGAGGTCGGCCAGTCCCGCTGGAGTTTTTCTCGAGCAACTCAATTCACCCTCGGTAGTTGAGCCTTGAGAACATACATGATTCTTTGCAAGTTGAACAAACTAATCAAGGAACATGGATGCTCCACAGTCGTTGACGGTTGGTATTTATCACGATCAAGGTAGAGACTAGATGACATCGATCTACAATTATCTTGACATGACACAATTCGAGAAGATGATGTAGAGGCGATCGTATAGCACGAAAAGCCAAATCATACACTCTAATCGAAAGTACCTTGTATAAGCGAGGATCTCATGGAGTGTTGATGAGATGCATATCTCAAGCGGATGGCATTAGATTGCTAACGAAATCCATGAAGGCGTCTGTGGAGCACACCATTCCTCTGAGAACCACAGTCGGTAAAGCCTTAAGCAAGGCTATTCTTGACCAGCGCCCTTCATGATGCAAAAGAGCTTGTGATGAAGTGTGTACAATGTCGGTTTCATAGCCGACAAGTACACGGCCGGCTAAACCTTACAAACAATTCCTCTTTCTTGGCCTTTTGCAACTTTGGGATGGACATTACAGGACCTTTCCCAAGAGCACCGGGGCTTGAATTCCTTTTCGTTATGATTGACACGTTTACAAAATGGATTGAAGCCGAGCCAGTCGTTAAAATAACAACTAAGGCCGCTAAGAGATTTCTCCTTAAAAATGTGATCACGCGATTTGGTGTACCCAGTCGTATCATCACAGACAATGGTTCCCGATTCTCCGGCGATCAATTCCGAGAATTCTGCGATGAACTTGGGGTCAAAGTTCATTTTATACATTGCTCATCCACGAACAGCGGAGGCGATTAGCGAGCTAATGGTATCCTTATGCGAGGATCAAGCGCCGAGTATTCGACCCGATTAATCAAGCGGTCGAGGAGCTTGGGTTAAGAACTTCCCTACGTGTTATGGGCGTTAGAACCCACGACCAATCGTCGGACGGTGAAACTCCATTCTTTTTGGTTTATGGTCTTTGAAGCCATGCTTCCTCGAGAACTCAAAATTGGCTCTGCTTTCGAGCGATCGTTTTGGCGAAAATGATCAGATTGAACAACGACTTCGGCAGCGTCGATTTCCTTGAAAACAGCGAAACCAAGCCCTTATGCGATCGGCGGTCTACCAACAAGCCATGCGAAGGTACCATAGTCGTAAGAGTCTGACCTCGCGATCTTCTTGTAGGTGATCGGTTCTCGAGAAAAATTGAGCCAAACAAATGCAATAAACTTTCTCCTAAATGGGAAGGTCCTTACTGCGTAGTCGAAGTCACCCGACCAGGTTAAAATGACTAGCTATATGCGATGGGCAAATTTTGTCAAATTCTTGGAACATCGATCAATTGCGTAAGTTCTATGTTTAATTTTCATTCTTTCATTTCTTTCAATTTCAATTTCACTAAATTTATTGATTAATTAAGAAGTGCAACCTTGCTTATATATATACACCTACATTACAGTGGTTTATTATTGTTAGTGCAGTGGGAGAAGACATTTTTCTCTCGATATCCTTTTAAGGATCTTTGATACTCTATGGTCCTCGTCGTGAGCATTTTTCTCAAATGATTCCCACACGCGACTATACTCTTTTCTTCAAGAAAAATGAGTAATCAGAGCGCCACACAACTAACTATCTCATGAATGATATGCTTACGATTACGAAGATTATGCTTCATTGTTTCAAGATTACGGTCTATTCTTGTCAGCTCTTTGGTGGGACACGGAAAGCCTCCTAGTCGAAGTCTCTCCTTTTTACATGCGTGGTCACCTTGCTGGAAGGAGCTTCCTAGCGACGGTTCTTTTCTTCACGATCCTCGCTACGATCGGATATAGAATTTGAACACGTTTCAAAAAATATATGTCGTATGCCTTGACTCTTAGCATTAGTTCGACGGACTATGGGACAATAGATATAAACAAAGTTCACTTATAATCTGTTGCATACATATTTGCATTTCTTCTTATGTCAAGTTTGACAAAGTCTTTTTCCGACCATATATAGTGTTTTTGATTGGTATTTCCATTATGACAAACAAAGATCTATAACTAGTCGAATCGTCTGTTGGTCTGACCACATTTGATTTCCTAATCTTTGCAACGATCGATTTTGTCTTACATGTCCAAACATACCTTCAAAACTCACATACATGGTTATGACCTCTTTTATTCTCTTTCTTGGCTCCTTTGCATGCGATGCGTTCTTCTACTATAAAGCGTTCGGGGCTAGGAAATATCTGAGAATTTTAAAAAGTCAAGCAGGATAAACAAAAGCTTTGTTAATGACATAAAAGGTAAGTTTTCATAGATATTCAAATATTTTTACACTTGCGAGAACCTCTTAAGAAATATTCTGACCTAACTCTTGTTTGTCGAGATTAGACCTCCATCTCCTCTACAACTATATCTCGAGTGGCTGAGTTCTTCCATGAACTTGGTAGCCTCCTCAGTGGGCGATTGAAGTCTTCTTTAATAGCTTGGAGATCTATGGAGGGTCGGAAGCTTTCGGTTTTGCCAAAGCAAAACTAACTCCACTGCAACGCTTTGTTTTTAGGGCACAGGCATAATTCATCCGAGTAGTTTTGAGCGAGAACTTTAAGGTCCTCTAGAAGTTGACCCAAATAGTTCATTTTCTCTATTGGATCTCCTAAGGAAGGCGAGGCTTGATCTCGATCCCATATCAAAGATCATCTTGTTCAAAGCACGAATCTTTTCATCAATATTTTGAGCAAGAGCGCCTCCTTATCTGCTCAAATTTGAGTTTTCTTTACTCTGTTCGGCATTTGCGTTTGCTCTGCAAAAACTCGTCAGTTAATGAACACAAGCATAATTGAAGGAAAATCAAGTTTGCGACATATTACCTTCATTTGTTTTGCTAAGTGTTTCATATTTGGTCGTTGCTTGACGATCAACGGTCTTTAGGTGAACTTGCTTTAGCGAATGGTAGTCTTTAGCTTTATTTCTTCTTCAAGAAGAAGTGTCTTGGCTTTCTCGTACAACCTCCTCTTTTATTTTCTCGGATCTATCGAATACGATAAGGAGAATAATTGTAGAGGAGCAAAGTATTGAAGAAGAAACAAAAGTTTAAAAGGGAAAAGTTCTTTTACTTTCCAACTCGAGTGCTTTTGCTCCAAGTCCTTAACTTTCATTTGGGTGGATCCTCCGATCCTGACAAAGTTCTCGACCAAATGCTACACAAATAGCTTTCTCTTTCTTAAGTTTCTTATAAACTTTTTAAGAAGAAGCGGTGCGTAGAATACTTACCCAATTGCTTGGTCATTATAACTTGCAAAAATCGAATCGGGGTGCATCTTGAGTTGAGTATCCGATACTTTACGCCACGCCTCATCAAGCTCCTTATCCTCGATAAATCGGGGACGAAAAGGGAACTTGTTAGGTTGGGAAGGGTTATCAACAGTGATCGGAACCTATTGAGACCTCTCAGAGGCATCTACCTCCACAGAAGGGGTTTCAATCACCAAAGGATCCAACTCAACCGTTTCCCTTGTCACTGCTCGGGGCTTCTTGACCACTACTTCCTCGGGAACTTTGTCACGAGAAGTGCTCTGATCGGAACTTCCACAGTGCGAGTCCTCGGGAAGAACACAGTCGGAAGCGACGGAACACCGAAGACCTATGCAAACCGAAGATGGGAAGTTCAAAGTATCAAATCATCAAGGAATTATTAAAGGTACATACTTATCGACCACTTTCATTTGTACATACCTTGTTAATCTCAGGGATTTGACTCAAAAGCAGCAAGAGAGAAATCTGTGCCGCTAGCCTTCCTTTTCTTCTCCTCCAATTTTCTTTGGTTACGGACGGCGGGGTTTGTTGGAACCCTCATCCTCCAACAAGATGTCGGAAGCTATGTCCTCGACCGGTTCATCAAGGTCGCATTCGACTATACGGTGGGAGGAGTGGTTTCATCAACCTCGGTCGATTGTTTTAGTAACAACCGTAGGGTCGTGCGACCACTCTGGAATCTCTGACCTCCATGATTACATTCTGCGGGCCTTGAGCTTATCCACCTAAATCAAAGAACAAATTTGATTGGGTGAAGAAATCCTTTATCTAAAAATTCGTACATATATAATTCGAAATGTTCTATTACCTCGAGGATTCATCTCCTTCAAGTGCCTCGAGGCACGACTCGGTCGGAACCAAGGTGGGATGTTGATCCTCACCAGATTGTATGATTCGCAAACCGGCCATTGCAAATATAGAACACGATTGGAAATCTGGTGGGATATATGTATATCGTGGTAAAAGGAATTTTTGATTAAGTTACCTTAAGCCTTGCCGATCTCCCTTCAATAGGAGTTGCGGCTAAGATCTTGGGGCATTGACCTTTTCTCCGAGCTCCCCTTGCAGATTAGCCCGACTCGTTCTCTAATTTCCCCATAGGAAAGAACTTTATGAAGGAAGAATAGACAAATTTTAAGGTAACACATTAATCAAATCAAAATACCGATCGGAATGTATCTCAAAGACTTACCACCTTGCGGAGCAACTTCATCACGATCAAGGCACGAGGCGGGGAATGAGTCAGGAGCTTCAATGGACTAATCTGGTGAGAGGTAAAATCCTCACCACATGCCACAAGTCGGGCCTCGACTGCATAAGTCATAGATGGCATCCGCCCATCTTTTGACTATCCTGTCTTCTTCTGGTCTCCTTCCACTTGGGGTTTTCACTTGCTCTAGTTCGTGAAGTAGAGGCCATCGTCTTCGTAACCGTCATGTAAAACCAATTACTTTTTCCATAGCGACCACGAAGATTTAGCGTACATGAGGATGTACTCATCGGCCTTCCGTCATGAAGGCGCAATGTGCATTCCCGAGGCGCTTCAGATTTTGCATGATTTTCCCATCACCATGCGGTAGAAATAACTAAAGAGCTTCAAGTTCGGTTGTATTCCGGATATGCCTCGCATAAATATGCGAAAATCTTGATATTTGCGATCGAATTTGGGGCCAAATTCACTAATTCCACCCGTAATGTTCAAGAACGCGGAGAAGGAATTTGTGTGCGGTAATCTCGGCCCACATTCGATGTAGGCAAGAAAACGAGGATTTCCTCATCTTCACGGCTCGGAAAATGCTCTCCATCGCGGTCTCCAATTAATCGATTCCTATTTGGGAGCATTCCCATCTTCGCCAAAGCCTCAAGCTTTTTCTTGCCCAATTCGAAGGCAACCACTTTGTGTCTGCTCAGAGCATGGCGAAAATCCTCAAGGATGAGTAGTGAAAGTTGGAGACTTCGTGGTCGGAAGAACGAGGAAAAAACTCGGAGGATTTCTCGGCGAGAAGCTAAAGGGAATCGAAGGGATTTTGGAAGCATAAAAATTCTAAGATCTCGGCGAGAGGAGATTTTATAAACTTCCGATACTTTGAAGGATTCCCACAAGAGTCCAAACCGACAAAAAGCCTCTTTTGCTCAAGCGAACAGAGGAACTCTTCGTTTCCCAAGGCAAGTTCTCAACTTTAAAGTGAACTGAGACCGCCGTATACCACGACATTAAATGGGGTTTGCCCGATCTGATTTCATCGGAAAAAGGTATATACGACCAGTTCATTTAAAGTTAGGGGCTAGTGGCGAGATTAAAACCTCTATGTATTATTTTAATACATAATAAAAGACCATACGTCTTCATGGTCGTAACCCTAAGACTAACGACTTCACAGTCGTTAGTATTCTAAAGGTTACTTAATGGGTACCACAGTGGGATGAGGCTTTGTGCCTAATCCCGACCAGATAACCGCTAAATAAAATTACTAGGCTGGTATTTCTTATCGTATGATAAATGGAACACATGCTATCGTTCCAAACCATGCGATGGTACAACCACGAGACAACGACTATTAACCACCCTACGGTTAAGCTTTTCACGAGCAACCGCAAGGAAGTTAGCACGTTGCTAAGCTGCTCCACCGTTCCAAACCGATCGTAACGTTTCACCAGGGCGTCTTCTCGAGAATGCGCCACCTCTTGGAAGTTATTTAAAGGTGAAGCCTTGAAGACGAAGGACATAGACAGAGACAACAAGACCAAGACCAACAAAGACAAGAACAACGGCAGTTCAGCGAGAATACCACGAAGCCTAAGCGGTGGAATTAGAAGCTAGATAATCGGACTTAGACTCATATTCTAAGTCGATTACGATAGAACATTCCCCATTGATTGTAATTCAGGGTAGTACTTAGCCACATCTTGTAAAACCAGTTCATATCAATAAAAAGCGACCCTCATTCCATTCCGGGATATTCCACGTCATTTTCCTCGTTCATTTTCGTAAGATCGGCGACTTGATCGTCGACATCCGCTACAAGGTTAAAGAGAATAAGAGACATAGGATCACCATGCCTAAGACCTTTCTAAGTTTGGAAGAAAGACCCTAGATCATCATTAACTTTGATTCTAACACTTCCTCCCTTAACTAAACTTTCCACTCAAGAACACCATTTGGCAGAAAAACCTTTCATCTTCAAAGTTTGAAGTAAAAACGGCTATTTTACTTTGTCATAAGCTTTCTCAAGATTTACCTTGAAAACAATACCATCCAAATTCTTTTTATGTAATTCGTGGATGGTTTCATGAAGGATAACAACGCCATCAAGAATAAATCTCCTTTGCATGAATGCTGACTGGGATGTTCTAACAATCTTTTGAGCTACTCCCATAAGTCTATTAGTAATAACTTTAGTAAATTTTAAAACTAACATTTAAAAGACAAATAGGTCTATACTGCTGAATTTGCTTAGCATCAGCTTTTTTTGGAAGTAGTGTAATGATCCCAAAATTCAAGCTAAAGAGAGAAAGAGAGCAGTGATGAAAATCATTGAACATGGCCATCAAGTCTTCTTTAATGACATCCCAAAACACCTGATAAAACTCAGCAGGGAAGCCATCTGGTCTCGGTGCTTTGTTATGATCCATTTGAAATATTGCTTCCTTTACCTCTTTTTCAGTGAAAGGTTCTGTAAGGAAATTTTTCTCCACATCCGAAACTTGGGGTATATCATTCGTAATAGTATCAATCATAGATACATGATTGACTTTGGATGGTCCAAATAGACCTTTATAATAGTTGGTGATATATTTTTTAATTGTACATCACCCCGAATTATTCCTTCCTCTTGTTTGAGCTGAAAAATTCTTTGACGTCTATGCTTCCCATTCGCAATCAAATGATAATGACGTGTATTTCTGTCTCCCTCCAAAAGAAATTTCGCTTTAGACCTCTGGTACCACTTAATTTCTTCTTCTCTCAAAAGATACGCCAATCTCTCATTAGCGCCTTTTTAAAGATTATGATCATGATTCGACAACCTCATAATCTCAGCTTTTTTTTATCTAATTCATCAATTAAAGAGTTAAGCTCTCTCTTTTCCTTTTTATACGTCCCACTGATATTTTTAGCCCACCCACAAAGAAAACATCTTAGAGCTCTATAACATCCCAAATTTCCTGAGTTTTTGAAAATTTTCAAAATTTAAAAATAACCATTTGGTTTTATTAATTTGCTAAAGCTTAATTTGAAATTTAGAATTTAAAACTAATTTAACTTGAATTAATCCAACTTCAATTAATTCAAAAGTTGGTTTAATTGAGCTTTTTGGATTTTATCGGTTTAAAAATCAAAAATGTTATTTTTCCTTTTGGCCCTATGTTAAAAATAATTAATTGCAAAAATTAAAAGCAAGCGTTAAGCTGAAAATATTTTTATTAAGTCCCAAATAATTCAAGGAATTTCTGTGCATTTTTCTACAATTTTTGGGATTTATTAGCTTTTTCTAAAAAGGTTTTTGCTTTTCTGGTATTTTCTAAATTCGAAAATCCTTAAAAATCCTCCTATTCATCTTGGGCGAATTCCTTGGCCCATTTTCTTTCTCCGCATGGCCCAACGCGCCCGGCCGTTTAGCGTCTTGTTTCCCGCCCTTTAATCGGTCACCGTCTGATTAAAATCGGACGGCTCGCACCCTCGCGCGTTTCCCCCTCCTCTCTCTCTCTGACCGGCGGGCCCGCCCTGTCAGCCGCAGCTGCCCACTCTCCTGGTCGTCTCCTTCCTCACGCCATCGCCCTCGCTGCCCGCGTCAGCGCCCACACGTGTCCGCGCATTTTGCGTCGGCCGCGCCTGCCTCGTCGTGGTTACCCTGGCGCACGCATTCAATGCGCCGTCCTTCGCCGCGCCTATTGCCACCCGTTGCTCCCGCTTCTGCATCCTGTCGTGTCCCTGCGCCTACTCTCGCCCGTGTCAGTCTTTGCCGCCGCGGAGCACGCTAGCGCCGCGCTCTCTGCCAACGCACCTGCTCCCGTCGCACACATTCAATGCGCGGATGACCTCCGCGCGCGCTGCCACCACACGCTACCCCTCTCGTGCCCTGTCACCTCCGCTCACCTGGCCCCGTCAGCGTCGGTCCTCGCCGCTGCGAGCACGCCACCGCCCATCTCGCCCTCTGGCCTCCCCCACGCTTATTTAAGGGGAGCACCGAGTGCCCCTCAGCCCCCTCTTCCCTCTCCCACCATTCACTCTCCCTCTCTCGCCTTCTCGCCGCCGGATTTTGAGCTCCAACCGCCACCACCGAGCTTCACTCCGCCACATCCGCCGCCGCCGTCGAGCCCCCTCTAGTGCCACTGCCTCCACGTACGGGTTCGCCAGGCCGCTACCTCTCTCGTGCGCACCTCCCCGGCCCCGGAAGCCCCTCGGACCGCCTTCGCCGCATCCAGCCGCCGCCGTCGCCGCTCTTCGTCTTCACCGCCGGCCTCCCCTTGTCGTCGCATCCTCAAAGCCACATGCACCAGCATCACTGTGAGCTCCCCTTCCTCTACGTGTCCTCACCGCTGGCCATCTCTAGGCCAAACGCTGGCGACCCTTGGTCCTTGCGCGCCGCCGGCTCGAGTCCGACGTGGCCGCCACCGTGGCGCCTAGTCAGCGACCACCTTAGCCCTTTGCTGACGTGGCTGCCTCGTCAGCAAACCCGCGTGGATTTTCTTGGTTTTTCTTTAGAAAAATAAATCAGAAAAATAAAGAAAATCTCGATTTCATCATTTTATGTAAATTCAAACTTCCGAAGGCCATAACTTCCTCATTCGAACTCTGATTCGAGTGATTCAAATTTCTAAATTCCTCTAAATTCATTATATTTCTATTAGTATTTATTTGGTATTGTTTTATTTATTTAGCTTTGTTACTTGCGTATAGATTCCGATGTTTGGAAGAATTAAATGAACAAACGACAAAGCATCTCTACTCTTCAACGAAGGCAAGTCGTAGACCTTTGATCATATTGAACCCAATTTATAAAAGTATTTTGATTGATATAAACATGCATTGCTAATTTTATAGTAAATGGTTTCGGGAATTAGTTAATTACCTAATTGCCATTATGCCTCCTTGCTAAATTGGATTGGCATGTATCCTTGAGTGACATAAATCCTTGGACACCCTAGAATGGATAATTATTAGTTGGACATTATTGTACTACCAACCTGGGTATCGTAGATGCTTAGCCAATGCTCTAGTTATACGATAGACTCACGATCACATACTCAAGAATGATTGAACTTGACTTAATGATATATGGATTATAGTGCGATACCATTGTTGTACAACTGTGGTGCAGGATCACAGTTGTGTCAATTGTGGTGCGATGTCGTTGTTATTAAAATTTGTTATGCTATGGCAAGGGTTGTCATTTGGCCGAGTTGAACGAAAATGAATTAAGCTGGGGTGAGTGGTTGGATGGAAAAGGAGGAATGCGCGAGGCAATGCGGGAGGCATATTATAGGGTACGGGAGGTACTTAGGTGTGCGAGGCACATGGAATGCAGAAAGTCTCGCCTGAACAACCACTAAGGACTTAACTTCGTAAGCCATTGATCTAGGCCATACCGTGCAACCCCAAGTTCATTTATGGGGTGGACCTGGCCAACTAATTAGCAATATTTTGATTTGGTTATGTGTTGGTTGTTTAGCGGCGCAAGAGGGGGCCCAGAATGACGAATCCTTAGCGAGCAGAACCGGATCAAAGCAAAGCTTTGTAAAGGCCTTGTGATAATCTCTTAGTCGCACACCTCGGAAGTGTGTTAAACAGACATTATAAGATGATTATCTCTTGTGGGTCAAGCTATACAACCTCAGCAGAGTGTAAAACTATTCGAATAGCCGTGTCCCCGGTTATGGACAATGCCTGGTGATTTCACACGAGGGGTAGACTTTTATCAAAAATGTTGGAAGGGGTTGGATGAATCTTGTAGATGGTTGATGGTTGGGAAGTGAACGGAGTGTTCACTTGTTGCTAAAAAGAAACTTGATTACTTATGTATTAATCTTTTAAATTATGCTTTTCAATCTAGTTAATGTATTTACTGTCAAGATTGCTTTGTGCAAAATACCATGAAGCTATCCTTGTCAAACCTTGCATGAATACTAAATGCATATATTTCTCCATGACTTGCTGAGTACATTGAAAGTACTCACGGCTTTATGCCCTCTGGTTGATCAGTCGCTGAAGAAGAACCAGGAAGCACCGAGTTCTACGAAGAAGACTACTTTGAAGACTTTGCGAACTAGGTCACGTCCTCCACTCGATTGCCTGTGGGCACATCGGATGGCCACCACGAGATGTTTTGTTCACCGCTGCAAGTTTGTCTTTTGGTGTTAAGCCCTGTGTGGCAAGCTGTGTAAGACTTGACCATAAGGTCTTTTGCTACTATTAATATTAATTTGTCTGCTTCATCTATAGTTGTTGTATGGATATGATTTCATCGATGTTGCAACTGTGTGAGTTAGCTACTAATCATGGGACTAGTTCAGAATACACAGAGGGTCCCAGAGTTGCATATCCGGGGTCCCGACAAGCTCGAACCTTACTTTGCCAAATTTGTAAGGCAAAATGACCATTTGTTTCCTTTTCCCACACATCCATCACTAACTCCCTAAACCCCTCCCTACACAACCAACCTAATTCGAATTTAAATAAAGGCTGGCTGCCTCTAGAAGAAGCCGCTCTCATATTTAAAAGTAACGGAGTATGATCAGACAAAGACCTCTCAAGAGCATTAACTGTAACCAAAGAAAATTTATGCTCCCAATCAGTATTCGTTAAGACTCTATCTGTAACATCCCAATTTTCTGAGCTTTAAAAACCTTTTAAATAGTTAGTAGGAGAAAATTCACCATTTGGGTTTTATTTGTTTTTAATTCAAAAGCTTAATATGGACTTTGTACATCAAAATAATTTAATATGATTAAAGTCAACATTAACAATGGTCAAAACTATTTTATTTGGGTTCCTTGAGCTTGGGTATATTTTCCAGATTCTTCTGGAAATTTTCCAAGTTCATTTGCTATTTTCTATTGCGTATTTGAATTTCTGGTATTTTCTTAAAAAGAAAAACTATTAAAATCTCAGTAAATGGCTTAGGGCCGAAATCCTTGGCCCGATTCTGTTCCTTGCCTGGCCCTCCGGCCCAGCTCTTGCGCTTGCCCGTCCTGTAGCTTCGCCCGTCCCGCCGTTGGATCAACGACGGACGATCAGATCAACATGCCCGCGCTCGCCCGCGCGCGCCCTCGCTCCGTGCCTCTGACCGGTGGGCCCGCCCGGAGTCATCGTCTCCAACTCGGGTTCTTCTTCGCAGGGGCTCCCGTCGCGGCCGCCATTGGAGCTCTCCGAGCTCGATACGGCAATGGAGTTTCCAACCGTTTCTCTTCTAGAAACCGTGTCAAATCGTGTCTCAATCTCCCCGCAATTGTTTCTGTTAAAATCTTATCCTGACTCGCCTCTTATCTCCAAGATTTCCTCGGTTGGTTTTCGTGTTCATCTCGGGCACGATTTGGGCGTTTCCATATCCGCGCCTCCCCGAACCCTATAAAGGGCGCCCCGGGAACGCCGTCGCCCGCGCACCCCAAACCCTAAAACCACCGCCCCTCTCGAGCCCTTGCGTCGCCGGAATTTGGTCTTTAAGGGTTTTGGAGCCACTTGCTCCGACGAGTGATTTCGTCACACCCAAAGCCGCCGGAGTCTCGCCGCTCGCACCGTCGACATCGCCTGACGAAAGGGAGGAACCGGGGTCACCGCCGTTTAAATCGGAGCTCTCTAAGCGCCGTCGCCAAGTCAAGCAAGCCCGCCGCCGCTTCTACCTCGCCGCCGGCCGCCTCGATCGTCCTTGAGCACCCATGAGCCCACCCCTGAGTTCCCCGCGTCCTCCTCTACCTCCCTGTAGCATCCGCGGCCGGTGAGTCGCCGCCGTTCGCCGGAGCCATCGGGATTCGAGCGCCACTAGCCCGCCGCCGTGCCGCGTCACCGCCATGTCATCTCCGCGTCAGCCTCTACGTCGCCATGTCGCGCGTGGAAACCCGTCGCCACGACTAGGCGGGTCCAGATCCAATCTCCCCATCCGGCTCGGTGAACTTGGTTCACCGTGAGCCATCTCACTGACATGTGGGCCCCACATGTCGGATGTTCATTTAATTCTTTAATTAGAGCACCGCGTCATCGTTGCGCAATAATCCGATTTTTCTTTTAAGAAATAATTCGGAAATTCGGGATAACCAATTTTTAGGGTTTTCTTTAGATTTCCAACTTCCAAGGCCCATTCAAATTTCTAAATTAATCTAAATTCAAGATCTACCTATCTGAGATTTTTATTTAATTTTTGGAGTTGTTTTGCCTCTGTTTTATTTATTTTGTTTATTTTGTTTGTTTCGTTTGCGAGTAGACGTTGATACCTCGGGAGGTTTTGAAGAGCAAGGAGCATCTCAAGACCAAGATCAATACCAAGACCTTTTCCAAGGCAAGTTATACCTTTGATCATGTTGAACCCAGTTCTCAAAGGTTATATTGATTTAAATTGTTGCATCTACTTTAATTATTTATTTCAATACTTTTGGGATTAGTTAATATCCAATTTGTTATGACCTCCTTGTCTAATTGTATGCCATAATCTTTTGTCACCCTAGTTTGGTTTTTTTAGTTGGTGCGATTGTATTACCAATGTGGGTTGGTTAGATGCGATTAGTTTGCTTAGCCATGCTACGAGTCATCATCTCATGTAGTTGCAAATATAAACTTGACTAAGTGACTATGGAACTATGTGATAGAAACTGTGTGCGCTATGTGCTATTACTCGTTGATAGCATATGTTGCATTTAACCAACGAGGGTGGGAGCAGTTTAGGCGGAGGCAAGTGGGTCGTGTGATATTTTGGTGGAGCTATGTGCGTGGGCTTAATAACTTTGTGTGCATAGGGATTTGTACTTTATTTGGAAGTCTTGTCTTGGTCAATTAAGGACTTAACTTTGTGCGCCATTGATCTGAGCCATTCGTACAACCACATGCCTGGTATGAGACAGGCCTAACTTAGTAAGTTATGGAGTCTTGGCATTGATTACTCAGGTAGTAGGTTAGGCTATGTGCATGGGTGGAGGTGTGCTACCAGGTAGTTGTTGGGTCACGGGGTAGGCTACGATAGCTACAAACAAAAAATTCTACCACGCGAACCAGGATGCCAAGCAAGTAGATGATCATAGATCGTTACCATGAGCGCCTGAGCGGCGGAAGAAGGGTTGGAGCGACTGGTCAATGAAGAGCGCGTCGATGTAGTGGTCGTAGTCGATCGTCAACGTCCGACAACGTCTGCGGT